>JAPFBE010000003.1:9836859-10495859 GCA_034336665.1 Luscinia megarhynchos | reverse complement strand
AGCACTGACACGCCACGCTCTCCACCGGCAGATTCCCTCTCCAGCACGCCTGTTTCCCCATCCTTACCTTTGAAAGGCTGTCCAGAACCTGCCAAGCTCCCCCAGCCGGTTTTAGTTCAGAGCATCCAGCAGTGCATCCGCACAAAGCTTTGCCATTGCGAGTGTGAAGAGAGAGAGCTGCTGGGATGCTGAATGGCACATCAGCCAACTTTGTGTGGATCCGCGGCTCCCTGAAAAAGCTGGACCGAAATTCCCCTCGCCTGCGGATCGGATTCTACAGCACTCAGTGACTGCGAGAGAGACCAAGGATTTAACAGGGAAAAAGGGAGAAGCGGGAGGGAGAAAGCGGGGGGGGCACATCTGAAGAGCAAAGAAAAATCCTGGATAGTGGATAAGTCTTGTCTGTGAAATACAAGCTGCTCTTCAGAGTCCCACAAATCCTTGCAAAACTACTCTTCTGTAGTGTTTTCATTGCACTGTGCACCACAGGATGCCATCAGTCCAACAGCTGATATTTCAATATGGAATGTGTTAACTTTTTGCCTAACTAACACATTAGGGGATAGCATGAGCATGTCAGTCTTCATGCTAAAATCATAAACAGGAAAGTGCAATATGTGAATAAAACTATTTTTAGTTATAGTTAGACCACAATTCTTCTAATTTTCTGCATTCTCATTCAGATTCAACTAACAGTAAAAAATGTTTTCTTCCTTCCCTTTTATATACAGATATTGAAGTTCCCATCTAATAGCTCATCAGTGTAGACTGTTTTACCTGTATTACTTATCCAATCCTTGCAGAAAACTACCTATAGCACTAAGTCCCAGCTTTACACTTTATGTGCTAGTCAATCTAGAGTGAATCAGAGTTTGCTGAAATGTTACTGGCACTTTACACCTGTTTTAAATATTCTCTACCAGAACAATGTTTACACTATTCCGATGAATCTGTCTAAAATGAAACATTTTTATCTGTTATAGCTAATGATGTACACATTATATGCAATAAAAATTAAACTTTCTGTATCTAGGAAGATTGCAAATTTGGCCTTTGCCATTTTAAGAATAACGTTGAATAATATATGGTATATGTTTTATCATACAGTCTTTATCAGACCATAGTAGTGTACAGGTTTATTTCTGCTTGCTGACAATGAAAATACCATTTTCTAGTGCCTCTACTCTTTTGGCACTGGCACAGCAATTTGAGGTTAGAAGTAAAAGTGCCAGGAAGATAAGACATCAGATGTATCATAGAGACAACCTCATTTGGCATTAAAAAAAATAAAATTAAAAAAAAATATATATGATATATGGCATATAATTTAAATAGTACAGATTATTTCAAGTAGTATCTTTTTTAGTGAGGTTGGGTGAGGAGGAACACCTCAATCCCCTCCAAGGTTATAGGACCCATCAAAACAAATAAGACACATAATAAAAGTCAAGCAGGAAAAGGTAAAGGACACCAAGGTAAAGGACATGGTTCACAACTATATCTATTGAGTGTATTTTTTTTTCTCTACAAACATTGTATCTGTGTAAATGCTAGGGAGTTCACATTCCAAACTGCATTACCAATTATGAGGCGTTAAATTGGCCTGTATAGGTTTTTCAGCTCCTATTGACCTCATCAAACAGCTGTGATTTCTAAGCAATCAGTCTCTAATGAGTTTAGAAACAATAAAGAGAAGTTAAAATACCAGATGTATTTCATTTATCTGTAAAGCAAAAAATATCTCTCTTAAGATGTACATCTTGAAAACTTCAATATGTACAAAATGTTCCCTGGTTTTGCATTTTTGGCTAATGCGTGGAGAAATCATCCTTTAGGGACTGAAAAGGAAAAACAATACTTATTCTCTGCCCTTGTCTTTTGTAATATAGTTAGTGCCTTATCAGCACTCAAACACACTCCTATGAACAGCTCTAGAAAACTACCTAGAATGCTGGAATACCTTAGGTCTCTTTCAATCTTGTCTTGGTTTTATTGTCTTATAATGCAAATATCTGTAATGAACTGAAAATTATATTGCAATATTTAAAACCAGGTAAAACCTGTGCACTTGATGAAAGCAATGTCTCAGAGAAAGATCTGAAATGCACAGTGTAGCTATTAATTGCAAGGGAAAAAATGCTATACACCCACCACAAGTAAAGCTTACAATATTGTTAGATTATTCTACCTTAAAGAAGATTTTTGTCAGTACTTGTTAAGGCTAGTAAAGATCACCAAAATAAATAGATAAATAAGTAAATAAATAAATATGTTACTATATTATATACATAAATACATTAATTGAATGGTAGAATACAGGCTCATTGAAAGGGTTATGGACAGAAGGAAATTCTTAGCTGCAAGTTCAGTGATTAAAATATTTAGCATTTAAGGGCAGTCAGTGCATCATCTTTCCTGAGCACAAAAGTAATTGAAAGCAAAAGACCTTTTAACAAAAGACACTTTAAATGGTTTGTTTGTTTATGTTTGATGACTGTTTAAGTAAGCAGGAAACCAGATAACCTCTCTACAAACAATTTATTATGCAGCTGCTACAGTACCACAGCACTATTTCAGGAATCCTATTGCACACACATTTCATGTGCACTTACCAGTCCTTTTTGTGCCCTATGCAGAAATATTGCACACACACATTAAATGTACATTTCTCGTTCCTTTTGACTGTAGTGTACTAGGACCGAGTGTAAAGAAACTTCCTTTCAAAAAGATACAAGAGCTAATCCTGATTTTCATTTACACTACACCCTAAAGTAGTTTTACTTTCCCCCTGACATTTTGCAGCCTTTCATCTGAGCTAACCCATCCCATCTCCCCAATCACAGTTCTTTCAGAAAACCAGAGGACTAGACCCTGGAAAACAAAAGTCACTAAAATGACCCCTGATTGCAGCTATCAGAGATAAAATGGTTTCCAAGTTATCTAAGCTTGAGTGTGTGGAGAACAAACTTTGACTTAGCAAATGAAAAGGAATTCAACAGAGAGATGTGTCTGTATTTGCCATGAACTTTCCTACAAGAGCCAGAAGGTTGCATATTTAAACAGATGTAGATAATCCACAGCAGATCCCAGATGATGTGGAAAACATTTAATCTGAATGTGAAAAGAAGCACATCAGTGTAGAGGGTCCATATTCAGAGCATTTTGTGGGCAGGCAAATCCCAGTAGAGTTTCCTCATTGCTCTTGGATCTAGAACATCTCTGTGAGGAATGTACAAGTGACCTTGCCCTGATTACTGCCACTTATGTTTGTGACCATACTGGAGATTATATTCTGCACATTTAACTCAAGTCTGTAGAATGTGATTTGGGTAGCCAAAACCAGAAGTCAGGAAAATTCTCAGGAAAAACTGACTTAAGTTAAAAGCAGTGAATATTACTGGATGAGATTGCCAGATCTATCAGCTTTCAAATTTTTGATTCACTGTACTGCTGAGCCTGACATCTTTTGGTCAGACAGGTATTGTAACAGGAATCCAGAAGAAAAAATAATTTCAGCAGCATTAAAAAGACTGTATCTCAAAGAAAGTGTTGGGGTTTTTTTTGGTTTTTTTTTTTTTTTTTTTTTGGTTTTTGTTGTTGTTGTTGTTGTTGTTGTTGTTGTTGTTGTTTTGCAAAAACAGCACAAAAAGAGGCAGACAGAAGGGGCACTTTATAGACAGGTATTTCATTTGTCTAGGTTATTTCCAAGAGGTATTAAGAATCCATAGGTAAAGGTGACATAGTGGATCTAAAAAGGGCTCCTTTCTATTATCAGTTCTCTATTCTTACTGATAAAATTGCTGCCATTTTGGCTTTAAGCACTCCTGTCATTCCTAAACCAAAGGCTCTTGAAAACAGAAACTGCATAAAAGATGCAGTCACACCTGAAGTTGGCATAGTTTATAGGCTATTCTAGAATGTAGGATAATGATACTATTATCATTAAAAATTCTACAACTCTCACGGTTCATGGTATTCTTTATGCTTTTAGAACTTAAGCTTGTGTTTTCTGCTTCCCATGACTGTGAGAGAATTCAGGAGCAAACATTGTAAAAGGCCCTGCTGCTGCAGTACACAATAAAGTACTGCAAGTATTACAAGGACACAACTAAGAATAAAATAAAATAAATTAAGAGAGAAAGAATGAAAAAGATAACCTTCAGTTAGCCCTGAAAAGGTGAACACCTCCTCACAGCACTGGTCCCTGTTCAGCATTGTGTAACACATCTGCAGGAGGCAGCCATTCCCCATCCCTCCCTCCCATGTGTGCCAAACAAACTCAGGAGGCAAGCTCCTTTTCATTGGCTTTCTTACAGACTGGTTACCTACTGTGAAGTAGATATTTCCAGTTTCCAGCTATTAGGCAAGAAAAGGTCTAGTTATAATCCATTATAAGCTTTCCTGACAATGCAGGTTTTTCTGAACCTTGAGCAGGAGGTGCTGTAGAGGAGCAGGATTTAATATGAACTCCTGATGTACTTACCTCCACTCCAGTTTTCATCTTGATCATTTTAAGTGACTTTTGTGAAGAGGAAAGTCAACAGACTAAACCTTTGGCTTCATACACTCCCCTTTAGAACTACACTCATATCTACCAGATCAGATCATCTTAGAGACTTTCTAGATACCATAAAAAATTGCTTAAATAACATGGACTTTTGCTTTGTACCATTTGTGAAGAACTGTCCCATGGTTTCATTATGCTGTGTGTCCTTAGGTTGGAAATCCTTGCATAACAGGTGACATGCATTCTGCAGGTGTAAATGAAGTTGAAATAAGTCAAAAGACTCAAAAACTCTCATGGGTTAACTCTCTTCAGTCACTCACTCAAAAGTACAATTTGTTTTGTTGATCTTCATTTTCCTTTTTAAATAATAAAGGTTTGAAGTAAGCTGAGTTTTGTTACTGTCAGGGAAAAAATCTTAGATTACAGATGCCTATTTTTAAAAAAAGTTATATTAAAAAGAGTATAGTAAGGTATATTAGTATAACCTACCCATAAAAAGTTATTAACAAAGATCTAAAGGGATGGAGATACAAGAAATTCCTTAACACTAACATTAAAGTTGAACACAGAAAGGAGTAGAAACTGCTCTTTTACCTATAAAAAACCATATTGCCTGTAACTGCTAGGGCACCTGCTGTGCTATCAGCACTGTAGATCTTTCTGCCAATATACTGCCTGCTTCTTCTGATGTGGCTGCCATCCCATGTCTTCAGCTCTTGGCATCTGTACAGATTACTTCTGGATGCAGTAGTGAGTTTATCTCTAAAATTTGCTTTGACTAACACATCTGAAAATGATACTGCAATATCGTGCAATGCTTTTTCTTTCCAGGCAAATTAATTAATTTGCCAGAAGCCTGTGTATTGGAGTCTTACAGATGCAAAGGGCACAAAAAAGCTTCAGACTTGTTCTCTCTGTTGCTATCACCAATACTGATCACCTGCCTTGCTGGCTGAAAAGGTGACTGTTCACCTGACAGCTCCCAGGGAGGAGGAGTTCACACAGAATTCTCATACTGCAATTCACATCATCACATCTCAGCCAATTGGATTGGGCCTGTCCACACAGGACATTTTACAGATGAATGAATTTTTAGCAAAAGATTTATTAAAATATGGCAATTTTCCATGACAATAATTGCTTTATTCTCATCATTCAAAAAAACATAAAAAAAGCTTAATTTTTATCTTCAAATTATAATTCTCATTATTACAGTTGAGAGAAAAAATGTCAATTATTATTTTGCTGCTTAGTATTTTTAGACCAATTGGCACATAACTTGAAAAAAATTATGAGGTGCATTACAAGAAGGTTGTCAGCTACATTAAACACCCTGAATAGTTTCAGTAGCTCTAATATATAAATTTACATATATCACCCTACCACTGAAAAGCTCATTTTAAAACTAATATTTGATTTTGCTCCTTCTTCACATCTTGTGGTTCCATTCAAGATGAAATTTAGCATGAGAAATTGTCCTGTGATGAAAAAGAACATCACTCAAAGTGTGAACACCAGTTAGAAAGATGAATTTATTCTACTTCAAAGAAATGCATGTTCTATTTAGACTTCTATTTTATCACACTGGGTTTGGATCTTAAATATTCATTTCGATTATGTATTATTTCACTGATTTATTCCCTCATTAATTCAATCCTATAGTAATATGATCAACTTCAATGGATATATTTAAACTGTTACATACATCTTATCTTTTTGTGCTACACCAAATTCTTCCATCAAAATAGTTAATTAAGGAAGAAAATCAAATTTTTCTTACTCTCCCACTAATGCATAATTTTTTCCTTGAAAAAATACAACTTAATTATGAAAACGAATCCATGAATTATATGAAGACATGTAAGTAATATTAGAAATGAGCATAGCAAATGAAAAGTTTACACAGTATTCATGTTTGATTTAATATATCAAAAGAGAGGCAAGAGTGTGCCTAGAGAGCTCACAGATCATATCATCTGACAGATATGTAATACCCAAATAGTGCTGATAAGAAGATAAAATGAGATATATCTGTTTTTCTACCTAATGTTTGTGAAGCCTGTTTGTACATATTCATTTTGGAGCTCAGTTACAAAGGCAGTGCAATACAAAAGGACTTGGGACCTCCAAATATTTTCTCCTCAACAAGATTTTTTTCCTGAGACTTAGTGTAGAATCATTTATTCTATTCCTGATTTTCAAAGAATCTGAAGGAGTCAAGTTCTCTTATCTCAGTGGAATTGATGATCCCTTAGCCCCTTGCTTCTCAGATGACTTTGAAAATCCTACGTCCTTTCCTGATTACCCGTCTACTGAAGAGAACATAAAATTTACTTATCTGGGGTATCCAATATGAAAAATGTGCACACATTGCTGAAAGATGATGGTGATGTGAATATGATCAAAGGGAAACATGGGGTTAGATTCAAGAATAAGGCAGTGATAATTTAACTGCAGAAGTAAGAGTGATTAAAAAAAGCTGCTTTTTTATTAGCAAAAAAGGAGGAGACTACAAGGCTTACAACGCTACAGTAAATACAATGTCATTCAAATTACAGACATTTAAGTCAATGACAAATTCCTTTCTTTTTTCTTTTTTCCTTTTTTCTTTTTTCTTTATTTCTTTTTTCTTTTTTCCCCCTCTCTTTCTTCTGTTTCTTTTCTGACTCCTTAACCAATATCAGCAAGACAGTGAAAGCAGCTACAGCATCTCCACATTTTCAGGAGCAAAAAGTACTATCATGTTCTATTTGTGTCATAGATGTGGCTAGTGTGACAGGCAGGAATATTACAAGGATAGATCATCACTGAAAAATGGTATTTCATTTCATAAAGGAAAAATCTTGTAAAAAAGACAGCCCATACTTAGTAAGTCCTATTTCTATTCTCAATCTAAGTAACTTATATATTGATGACAAAAATTCCATGCATAGCTTATGCAAACTACTCTTTAAACAATTGAAAATATCTATGATTTACAATAGTTAAAGCTACCAATTAAAAGCACTCCTAAGACTTCTGCTGATGTGTTTACAGTTATTCAATATAGATTTCTTATACTATCATGACCATCAGTTTCTATATTTGGAATCTTTTCTGTTTCCTTCTAATGAAATAAATATCAGGTACATTTTTCATTTTCCCAAAAATGAAAATAAAATACACAGTATATTCTAGAAATTTATTAGCAAAGTCATCTAATTGTTTTGTTGTTGTCTGTCTTTATTATTTGTCGAAGCTTAGAATTGGGCTTGAGAATGTATATGTCTTAAAAACTAAATAAAATCATTGTGTATAGTGTTAATATTATGAAGTTGAATAAAAAAATAGGATCTCAATTGTATACATTAATTGTTGGAGGTTGAACAGAAGTCATAATAGGGAGAGAATACTGCCACAGTTTATCTAGATAATACAGTTGCAGATAATAGACAGTTTTATCCATCTTAGGAAAGCTGCAGAAGTATTACTGAGTGCCTTCAAGGTCAAACATAAACTTGACATCATATTGCTTATATTGCTATGTCAGAAAATGATACATCACTGTTACAAATTTATTAGTATGAATAAAACCTTATATGCTATTTGCATTTTGAAAGCAATCTTGAAATATTAACTCCTAAATCCTCAAAACACCCTAGAAGATTGTTAGGTAGAACAGATAATGGAATTACAATAAAAAGAAGGAAATTAAATTCACATATTTAGAAAAAAAAAAAAAAACTACATAAAAACTGAGTTAAGTTAAATATTTTCCATGTTTCTTGTCTATATGCAGTTCATAAAGATACAATGAAAAAATTTCGTTGGATCAAAACAGCAAAAGAAGAAACTGGATGGCTATATAAATTCCAAATACCTTGGGACCTATGATTATGGAAAATAACTTCACAGTCTTTTACGTGTAGAATTAAAGACACCAATGAAGTTCATAAATTTGAACTTAAAATTGACTTACGTTCAGTTGAAGATCTCTGTTCTTTTAGACTAAAACACTGGTGTTTCTTACCTTTATGTCTTGGGCAGACATTTTTTTAATGAAAGCTAGTTAGGAATTTCATCTAATAAGGGTCAAGAGACATCCCAGAAGATATACTAGAAGTATCATAATTTTCCCACTCCATCTCCTCCAGTTTTAAAAGCTTATCTATTTTCTCAATTCTGCCTCAATTTCAGCAATAGTGCAGGGCTAGTTATATGGTATCCAGATCAGCTTTACTCCAAGCTTTCCCACAGTCCTACACCCTATGAAGTCAGTAGTCAGTAGTCATCTACTACCTGTTTTAAACTATATAACAGAGGAATTTTTTAACCAAGTGAAAAACAGAAAACTAGATCCATTTTGAAAAATTCAAACTTTTACACCCTCCCCAACACCACAACTGACACAGACATCCCTTTTATGCAATGTAACCACCATTTTTTCAGTCTGCCTCAATAAGCTCAGAACTAACTCCAAGCTATCAAAACTAACAAGCCAAAAACTGCCAGGTAGTCATTTGGATCACATTACACATTACTTATATTCACAACATATTTTTTATAATTACAATGTACCTTAAACCTTATAAAAATAATATTTTTAAAATTTGTTAGCTGTTTTTTATGACTACACTACACAGTTATTAGTTATACTATCATTTATTACCCTTTTAGAAGGAAAACTATGAGCAATCTAAAGTCCATGTTAAATATGTATCACATATAGCCAAGCTTTCATCTGTGCAAGTACCAAAGTGTCATGGTCTTAAGCATAAAGCAGAAGCATAAAGATCTCTGACCTCAGTCCATGCAGTGAGCAGATCTTTTAGACATTTGAAATTTACAGAATGTGTCAAACAGGAAGTTTAACAGATCTCCAATCAGGAGGGAAATAGCTGTTTAACTTGAGTACGTGTAAAAAAGTGCATTCCTTAAACTGATTATCTTATTTATTTATTTATTTTAATTGCTCATCAGGGCACCACATATTACATAAATATAACCAGGTTTATAAAAATTTAGTGTTTCTTCCAAAATAACAACAAAGAAAGATAAAGTCTGTTTCTGTTCTCAAGTTTGGTTTGGATGAAACACTCACTAGGGCTGAGCCAGACATGATTGTTGGGAGACCTTTTCTCCTCAAAACTATGTATTATAAAAAAGGATAGGAAGCATGAAATAAAACAGGTTTCAGTGTAAGTTGCTGTTTCAGACTATAAAAATAAATACTATAAAAGCATATTTAGCATTAAAATTTAAAAATTTGAAAGAAGGAAAATTTAAAATACTTGCATTTTGCCTTGTTTCTTCTTACTTCTTGCCTGTCTTTATAGCTTATTCTTGAATCTATTTGACCTAGAGTAAAGACCTCCTGCAGAAAACTTATTAATCATTCATTTAAATGGATTGCTTTCAACAACCAGAAATAATAAAATTTTTTTGAAGACCTCCTGCCTTGGGTCTATGAGGGCAAAAGAATATCCATCTTTAGCCATTCAAGTTGAAGCTGGCTTCAACAAGCACAGACCTTTATAAACTAGGGATATCTGAAGAGACAAAATAATAAATTGCATCTAATAATTAGACTGAATTAGGAAAAATATTTATTATCCAATGTTAAAAGAGTCACCTATGATACTATGGAAGGATCTTTCTGATCTTCAGATAGGAAAACTGCAATTTCCAGATCACAGGATTAATTTAAAAAAGAAGAAATCCTGGACACAAACCTACTTGTAATCCAATTTTCACCATGTTATTCAAGTTCTTATATTCCACACCACTTCTGCAGGTAGTACCCACTGTGAAGTTTTGCATAGAATGAGAAAATCTCTCCCTCACTGGGAGTAGCGTGACCATGGCTTATGCAACTATTAAAATAAAATTAAAAATAATAATGAAAAAAATGAAAAAGAAAAAAGGAAAAATAAACCTAAAATTTATATTATATTATTACTCCTACAGTGCAGTGATACTGAAAAAAAGGCAAAAAGCAATAGTTTTCTCAGTAGTACCAATTCTCTGATCAAACTCTTAAAACAATTTTCTATTTTAATTGGAAAAGCAGGGAAATGTAGAAATAGACCTTTGTTATTCTGAGTAAGTTTGGCTGAGAAGTAAAAATAAAGTCCAAATTTATCTCTGAGGTTTTAAATGCACACATAATTGTTGAAAATGTGTTAGACTAGATCGCTTTTCACAACCATAAAATTTGGCAAAGTGAGAATTTCATACTTGTATTCACTCTATCATGGTCACAATCAGGTCCTGTCAATACTTTTCAAAATGAGACATCTTTAGTGGTACTCATCATTCTTACTATCAAGTTTCTTGGCAACTGAGTATCTGTGCTTCCATTAAATCCAAGATGCTTCAGGAACTGTATTACACTTCTTTCTTTGGCTCTCTAAATAGATACCTAATGATAAACACCATCTGAAGGGAATAAGGGGCTTTTCTTCTTTTTTATTTCCATTAAGGTCAATAGTTTACTACTTCTATTATTGCAGACCTGCCCTATGAGTCTGCAAGGAAAATTATAACAATCAAGGCTGTGTAAAAAGGAAAAAAAAAGAAAGAAAAAACCATAATCATCAATGTGTCTAACTTTAGAATTGATTGAAGATGATAGAATAGAAATACATGAAGACTAGTTTTTACCATCAGTAATTTTTGTCAAAGTTCTGCTTCGTCTAGCCCAGATTATTTGACTCTCTAACACAAGATATAGAGACACACTGACCAAAAATAATATTTCCTTTATAGATGGTTGCTATGAACAAAAGAGCTCCTGAAAACTTTGCAAAAAAAACTCTCTTCCAAATCTGCATTACTTATTTTCACAAAAACAAGTAAACTCCTTAATCCAAGCTTGCAAAATATCAGTCATGGTCGAAATAGAACTTTCATAGAATAAAGAAAGGCAAGATGAAAAAGCAAATCTGATAATGGAGTTACAGGAACTTCACTTTAGAGATGTCCTTTCTTACCATATCACTGTCACATTTCAAAATCACCTGTTTGCCTTTCCATTTAGTCTTAATTTTACAAAAGCATATGATTTAAAATTAGTTTTACTACATCTCAGCATTACTGTCTAACTAGAAAATGTTTTTCAAAAAGATAAACAATAAATGAAAGGTCCATAGACAAATCCCTCATTTTGCTTAGGAAAAAACATCTGAGTTCTAAATTTTATTTTATGAGCTTTTCTTGATAGACCATGTGTTTCTAACACAGAAAGAGACAATATTTGATAAACTGACCATAATAGTAATTTATGAATGTACATGGATGAGTTGCAATGATAGATGACAGTTCATATTTTACTTGTCATGCCTCACTTCACACCATTTAAATATTTTGATGTCCAGTGGTAGGACACAGGATCAGGTCTCACAAAACTCCAGTCATCCAGTGTAGGATAGATTGTGGAGATAAGATCACTAGATAATTTTCTTCTAGATAGAAATAGCATATATTGACATCTCATTTATGAGTGCATATGCAGAAACCTTATAAATCAAGGCCTGGGTAGAAGGAACATACAAAATAAAATAAGAATGCTAAGAGCCTATATATATATATGTATGTATATATATATTTCCTGTGCATACAATCATATTCACTCAGAAATCTATGAAGTAGAACTCTATGAAGTAGAATGGTACAGTAGATGACAACTAGCAACCAAACATGGAAACAAAAAGTATGCATGCTGACATATTAAAGCAGCTGCAAAGGACAGCCCAATAATTTTGATGGCTTTTGCCATTGTCCAGAGATTTTTCTGCTTGTAATATCTCAGTTGATTTGACATTTACTTCAGTCTCAACTGCTTTGGGTTTTGTTAGGGAATACATTTAATTAAAAATAAAAATTGTCTTTCTTAGATTTTCCCAATTATGGGAGATTTTACTTGTTTCTTTCTTGATCTGGAATTAAGTTCCAGGGATACCATTTTATGGCTACAAGAGAAAAATGGGCATGCTTAGATGCTTAGGTGCATTAGGTGCATTGTCCTAACATCAGAAATCAATCATTTGCATGCTGAAACACAAAAAAAAGTATAGGAAAAAGTTAAGCATTTGAACATAACTTATTGTTACACCTTAAGATGTTATTTCCATATCATCATCATGTTCCTAAACTATCTTCGTTTTCATTTCTGGCCTCTTCCACCATATTTTCTGCTTGGTTTGGTGCTGTGTGATTTTGAGTCACATCTGAGTGGGTTCCCTGCCCATATTGTACCTATATATCTTGCACAGCTTTTTCTTCCAATCGAGCCTTGTAAAATTTCTTCAAAGAATGATTTATGCAAGGTAGAAAAAGTGCTACATTCACATGAAAAAATTATACTACAATATTGTTCTCCCAGGAGCTATAAACAGATCAGAGTCCAGTTTGTGCTATGGAAAAAGAACTATGAACCTCACTGGGACTTTTAATCACAATATGCTGGCTCTGAATTGAAGATCCATTTTCTATCATATCCCATCGGACTAACAAAAATCTGTTTGTTTATGGAAGTTAATTTTAAACTTTTAGCAGAGAAAAGAAGGAAACTGGAGGTGTTGCCCAGCTTTCAATCAAGCTTGACCTTATTCCAGAAAAAAAAAAAGTTCATTGTTGTGAAATGTTTTCAAATCAGTTTTTCAAAAACCGTAGATATTATTAAATATTTTTTGCTGTGTCCTAGGAAGGTTAGGAAATAACCTTACAAAACTAGGAATAATTTTATTCTGCACAGTCATCTGTGGAGGTAGGGAAAAGTGTAAAATAAATTCTCATCTGGTTATACTTTCTCATCAGTGGCTTCAGTTTCAGTTCTACACTGGTAAAGCCACTTAATTGCAAGAGAAAAGCAGCGAAGCCACTAGAAACTTAATTCTTTATCACTTATTTTATTTAAACGGAATAACAGTAAAAAAAAAATCTAGCAAAATACCACTTACAATGTCACTCCATTTATCAGAAAGGCCATTGAAATTTTACCAATGGGGAAAAAATGATTGAAATGGTATAAAAGACAGTAAAGAATCTCTAAGCTTTCTGTGATTTTTTGACCTTTGGGAAAGACTTGAATAAAAAAGTTCTTAAACAACTATGCTTAAATCATATATCTGTACTTAAATTAGGACTTTCGTTGACTATAGACAACAGGTTAATAACATAGTAGAAAATACTACAGATTTCTAGATTTCCCCCAAATGTTTTTCTTTTGATTATGACACCTGGACAATTTTTATATACTTAATAGAATATGGCAGCTGATTTCTGACTCACACTTGGACTGCAAGCATTGGAGGGCTGGAAATATGGAATGGAGAGGAACAGTTTGCCTCTTCTGACAGAAGGACATTTTGACCAATACTGGTCATTGTTCTGAATTACTTTAATGATAATGACAATATAATAAGAATAATGTTAGTTTAAATCATGGTTATAGCTGAAGATGTGCTTTGGAAATAATTCCATGCAGAAGACGAATATTCTTGAGCTGTGTTACAACCTCATATTCATCCAAATACAGTATTTTATGCTGAAATATTCATGTTAGTTACTGCTTGCTAAACTCTAATTGGTACTTGTCCTGACCTGTCATTCTTCAAAAACAGATATGTTTGATTTATATATTCAATATATGTGTGGAAATCACTGGTACATATCCTCATGTCAGTCAGCTGAGATCTGAATTTCTCACTGCTATAATGAAAGCTGTGAAAGCCTGATTTTATTAGAATGCAAGGGTCACTTCCTGGGCTTTTCTTTGTTGCAAAAAACCCCATAAAACCTATATTACACAGATCAATGGCAAGTAAAGGACTTGAATTTCAATTTCTAATAGTTTTATTTTTTTGGTTTGCTACTTTGTATACTCTCTTTAGGTTCTTTTCTATATAAAGTACTTAAATATCTAAGATTTACCAGAAGTCAGAAAATAAAAGGATAGAAAAATGTTAGAGATTTTAAAAAACATAGATACTTAAATACAAAGATCTTAAGAACTATGAGGTAACTGTGCAAATAAAACCCAGAAATCCATGCAATAATGGAACAATGATAGATTCAAGAGGAATTGAGTTAACTACAGAGAAGTAAAAATAGTAAAAAATGAGGATAGCCAAAATTTCAGATTTCATACTTACACTTGACACTCATATTTTAACATTTTAAAATTTGGGGGGGGGTGCTATTTTTAGAATTTTTTAGCAACTTGATGGCAGAATGGGGAAAGAATTACTGAGCCTACTGTTATATTACTTCACCACTTGCTTAATGTGTCTTATTATGATGAAGCTATTATGGTATGACAGTCCAGTAATACTCAAAATAATTACCTAGCTCTGTTTATATAGTTTCTAAATTTGTACTGTCTTCATGAGATCAAGCACAGCTAACACGATTAATTTCTGCCTTCATGATAAACTGCCTCTGAGGTCAAGGGTGTTCAACAGATTTTAAATCAATATTATATAATAACTGCTGAAGTTAACTTTAAAAGTATGCATCCCACTTGAACTACTACTGACAGCATTATGAAGTACCACATAATGTAATAAACCAGCTTGATTAAGATTCTAAAATTCCAAAATATTTTGAATAACTCTTTTGCTACCACAGAAAGTATTGCCAAGACCACATGGTAAAATGGTCTACATTCTAGTTATTGTGAACACTTCTGTCAAGTCTACAGCACATAATGATAGGGTGCCATAAATTCTTCTCTGAAGCTCATTGTGATTTGAAATGCAACTCTAACAAACTTCCATATGAAAATATAAATTTCTTAATATGTTACATGGTAACTGAAGTTTTATTTTCTTCGTCAGTTATTATTACTTATAAGGACTCCTCAAAGACACGGCAAAAAATTTTACCATATTCTGAGATTTTAGAAAGAGAATTTAAAGTTATATTCTTATCTTCTTTCTATTTAATTTCATATTTGTGTGCTGTTATTCTGTTTTTGGAGGAATGTGAGCAATTTTAAAACATAAGTAAAAGTATGGAACAATATTATTTGCATACATTCCTTTTACAAATATTCTTGTCATAAATGAACTTCAGAAAATGGTGCACATCCCATTTATAGCATAGCTGAAAATATTTTAAATGGGATCATACTAAACATAACTTCACTTGCTGTCTTTCCATTAATTGTAGAATTTAAACTCAGCTTATACATTCACACTAATTTTATTAAGTTTATCTTTTTCTTTTCTCCTGCTGCCATGTGCTCAATATAATAATTTCTACTGCCAGAAAATGCATGCTCTTTTCAGATACCAATATAAGAGTCAAGTAGACTAGGGTGCTCTTAAAAATTTGAAAATTAGTGCTACAGACATGAGATAATTATGATGCACTAAAGCAATTTATATTCCTAAATGTGTTATTCTTTCCCTCAATCACTTACAGCATTACTGCAAATAATCCAGCCATATAGGAAGGACAAAATATATTGTAATTCTTATTGTTTTCTCTCAAAATACAAGATGAGTGTAATTTTTCCTAATTAGGAAGATTGGATTGGATTAAGAACAAAAATTGCATTCAAAGATTGTGTTCTGAAAATACACTTAGATTACCCCAAGGGCTGTGTTTGAAAACATCATATCTTTAAAAGGCATAAAGTTGAGACCTCACCAGAAATAAATCAACTGGAAAAGAATAAAAAAAAAATCTAGTCAAAGCATTAAGTATTATAACTAGATTAGTTATATTAATGAAATAAAAGGAAAATATTTGCTCTTTGAAATAATTTATCTGGGGAAATGTGGGTACAACAATGTTCCTACTTGTTGCTGCAACGTGCTTACAATTCCATCTCAGTCCAGACTGATGGTTCAGTATCAAAATAACTTTATTAATTAAAAATTCTTAATGTTGCTCTTTGTTTCTTAAAACTCACATTGACAGGAATTTGTTTTGTTTTGTTTGTTTTTTTAAACTCAACATTGCTTTCATGTTGATGGTCTCCAAGATTTCAGGAAATCTGCTGGAGCCCAAGAGAAGTCAAAATCACTAAGTAATCTGATTTTAAGTTGTATTTAGGGAAAAAGTAAATCAGTCCTGCATTCTTAAAGAATTTGAAGACTAAGGGATAGTCTCTAGTGACAGAGAACTATAGGTCTGTTAGTATGCAAAGAGAAAATAAAGCAGCACAGTACAACTGAAAGTACAGTCTACCTCTAGGAATAAAGAATGCAGACCCTGCTCAGAGCCTTGAGCCTTCCTATAATTAAAAAAAAAAACCAACAAACCATCAAAAAAACCACCCTACAACAATTCTGAAAAAAGAAGCGAAAGCAAGAGAATTGTGGCCAGAAGAAAGAGGTAAAGAATCAGCTGTGCGTGGAGTTTTCATTGTGACACAGACAAAGGAGATGGTAAAATTCTTTGAAGGCATATAAAGAAATAAAAAAATTTATGATTCCTCTGTGCTTTTCTCAAATATAGCTGTTACCTAAATTCTGTAACTACAGTACAATATTTTGTAAAAGACGGACAAAGTCAGGAATGTCAAATCATCTGCAAAATCATTAGGTTTAGCCATATATTAAATAGTATTGGAAAATGTGTTCATTCCTTTGTAAATGTAATTAAAGAGTGACTATGAATATGTGAAAAAAAACACAAATGACAAAAACAACCAACCAAAAGAACCCAACACAGTAAATTTAATTCCAGTTTCAGCATTACCATTTAAAAATAAATTGGAATTCTATAACAGAAAAACGCAGCAACCAAGATGTAGCACCAGTAGCATTTCATATATAAATGAAGTACAAATGTCCATGAAAACCCTTTACTTTTCAGTTTAATAAGAAACATTTATCTATTAAAATGAGATATTCACATACATCATAGAACTGTCTACCAGACTTTAGGTATTCTGGAGAAACAAAAAATATGCTGTGGTGGTGCCTTTCTCCTCCATCCCCAGGCCTGGTCTACCATTTCAGGTGCACCTGAGAGGCTTTTACCAAAACTGCTGAGTGATGAAACATTTGACCAGACCAGCTTGCAGGGTGAAGCATCTCTGACCATACCAGGTGCTCTTACATGATACAGGTGGGAGCAACACTGACTGCAACAGAACATCAGCTGCCCAGCCAAGGTGGGGAGCCATCACTCACCCCCTGACAGCCCTGAAATATTTCCTACCTGAATCAGCCCACGTGGAATGGTACCATTTTTGCTGGAGTTCTAGAAGAAGCTTCCAAATGTTTTGGAAATTCAAGTATTAACTGATGTGAGGATGGAAATTTTTTAGATGACTGAAGCAAATCATCTCATGATGCTGTGAACAGTAGTCCTGAGTGAGTCCCTCTGAGCTCTCCTTGACCACTGTGGGCTGCAGCACCTTTGAGTGGGATGCCTCTGGAGCTCCAGAACCCTCATGTTTGCAACATTCAGAAAAACATCCCTGATGATGAGCCCAGGCTGACACCCCTCATGCACCTCTACTCGACCTGCAACCCATGCCTGCTCAGAAATCTTAAGGGATTTGACCTGAGTATTTCACTGAAATTGAGAGGAATTACCCTTTAAGCATATAGGTATAGTTGTACACCTCTCTTGATGTGCAGGTGTGTGAATTGATTTTAGTATCAATGTTGTTATCGTGAATCTGTAATTGGGTCATTGCCTAATTGAATGTAATTAGGTCATTCCCTCTATTTGATATTTGCTGATTAAGAATTTAGGATTTTCGAATGGTAAAATTTCCTGTGTTCCAAAAGCATGATGTACTGAAGCAAAAAAAATCAAGTCATCAGAATTAATTGCTAGATGGCTTTTTCTATTAGCACTTTTAAAAGAAAACATGTACTGTTGGGGTGATTAAATTTCTTTCCCTTCTAAAACAAACAAACAAACACAAAAATAATAAGTTTATCAGCCTCATTTCATTGACTTTCTATTTTGCCTTGCTTATGGCAAAATTGCAGAATCTTCAGTGTCGTATAACAGGAGCCACTGCTGAAGGTATTACAACTAAAAAAGAGGTAATGAAGTAGGATAATGATAGTAAATTTAGAAAATATCAGAACAGGCCTTATTTGAGGCTGTATCACAAGAATGTTCCCAGGAGCATGAGTTTCTCTGAGGCTCTAAATCCTATAACACTCAGAAGTAACATAAGTACTAACAAAAGACTCAAAAGAAAAATTCTTGTCAGTCATCATAAATGATGCTGGTGTCTTCCAGAAATCAAAACAGTACATAAATATAACACAACCTGTGGGTTCAAATATGTTAGAGTACCCACTCAAATGGAAGTATATAGTTGAAATTGCAAAATCATTTAAGTTAATTACAGTATTTTCAGTCTGTTCCTAACCTCTGCTCTGTATTGATCATAAATGCAAAGTTTGGCCTTGAGATCTTGAGAGAAAACCCAGCAAAAACTCCCCACAACACCAGACTATGCAATTACAAACAAACAATCCTTGCCTTGAAGCCTCTATAATCTAATAGAAAACAATACAGTACTTTGTGTTATTGGAGCAGTTCCTGAGATCTACTTTACTCTTGAACAACATCTACCAAATGTTCATTCACTCAGAGCAGATGTTAATTTGTGCTAAGAATTCTGTTAGATTTCTTGACAAAAAAGCTCTCAAATAGTTTAGGTGAATTAAGAAAGAATCTCACTCTCTAGAAAATTAAGTAGACAAAATCAGATTATTTTGGGATTCTTTTTTTTCGGTGGTGTTTTCTATTGGTTTTGTTTGTTTGTTTTTTTCCCCATTGAAGGTACAAGCAAAAGTCTCAAATACATTCATAACAAAATATTCATATTTGTGTTTATTTCTTAAAGGAGTCAATTTTCTGAAATAACAGTATTAAAACCATCATGTAAACACCTATTAGCATTTCATCCCATTAAACTCAATGATTAACATGCAATGTGAAGAACAGATCTCTTCCAATTCAGTTGTTAAAAACAACTGCTAAAGGAAGAATGTCTTGTGCATTATAGTTCAGATTGGTGCAGTGTTTCTTGCAAAAGCACATAAAAAAATTATTGTGATCTAAACCTTTAGTTCATCTTACAGTCTCCAGAAACAATATTCAGTTTTAAATTAAGACAACTGTAGTGACTCAGTCATAGAATACAGGATGAGCTTAATGAGGGATAAATAGCCAGATAATGCAGCAAACAAAAAGAAAAAAAAAATTAAAAGAGCAGTAGTTGTCCTTAATATGTTCTACCCACTAAGAGGGAGCAGAGAAACACTTTAGCTTGCTGTAGACAGTAATAGAACATAGTTATCAAATAATGGAAAATAAATAAAAAAGCTGATCACCTAATTTATATAAAATAATCAGGATCTATTTCTAGGTTTCAGTAGAATAAAACTTGTATGAACTGTCTTACATAACACAGGTGAATAATAGTTCCCATTTCCACCAAACTAATGGAAAATTAACATTCATAGAACTCTCTGCTCATCTTAGGACCCTGAAATTCAGAAATATTATTTTTACATACCAAAAATTATTTCCTGAGTTTTTAATTTGACTTCTAATACCTACCCAGTAGCAAGACCTTCCTTAGTTTTAGTACATCTTTATAAATCTTTTAAACTACATTCCCACAGAAATGACAAATAATTGATTTTGACTGTCACCTTTTGGAGGGATATGCTTAGACACATGATACTGTGAAACTGAGAAATATTTAACATCCTAATACAGTAATTGTGTATTGAAAAAGCTGTTCAGAATATGTTCTCTTTCATTTCTTCTTTCCCTTCTAGCAGTTTTGACAGGACTGTCCCTTATGTGTGCCAAGGGCTCGCTGTCTTTATTAAAATAACAAACCAAAGCAAAACTCAAGAAGCCATTTTGAAATCAGCAAAATTCTGAGATATGTACATCAAAAATTTAGTATAGTCAGAGGATGAATACAACAGTCTATTATACTCTTGTTCCAATTAATGCATAAACTGGAATTTGCCACACTCCACAATACATTACATATCCTTCAACCATTCTATGAAAATTGAAGTTTGTAAGCAGTCTCAGTATGTGGGGCAAAAGAACATATTTATTTCTTCTTTTAACTAGAATCAGGATAGAATTACTGCTTGAATTTAGAAGATATTCAGCAAATCCAAAATACTTGGACCTATAAAATAAAAGTCTGTTTGTTTTTTTTCTATAGTGGTCTTGATTCCATTGTGAAATGTCAAACAGATTTTAAAGACTAGTTGATATAGTTTTGGGGTTTGTTTCATCCATCAAAAGGCTAGATTTTGAATGAGAAGCTACAGCATATCTGTATAGTGTTTACTTTTAGAAGACTGAGATATACAATATTTGCTGTCTGCTGATGTATTAAAAAAAATTGAGATCAAAAAATGTCTCTCATAAATATCTAATGTTATCCTGAACTTCTGCCATAATCTTCACTAAAATAATATCACTTTTAAGTTCTTTTTTCAGTTTTCAATTTTAGAAATAAATTTAATTGCACACACGACTTGATGTGAGCAACAATGTGAGAACAAATTTCTTCCAGGAGCTTTAATTAGCACAAAAGAAAGAAATAGCTTCTCTCTAAAATGTTTTCTTACAGTAAGTGTTGGTAATGAAGTCTTTGATAACTCTTTAACACAACGTGTCAAAGACTTTTAAAGAAAGTATTTTGAAGGCATATTCAGAAATAGGAAGTTTAGCATTAACATTAACCTACTGTCTTGTCCAGCCTGATTACTACAGGGCTTTACTTTATGGCTTTAGATGGCAATGAAAATCTGTTTGTGAAGGACAGAATTTGCAAAATCTGTTGGGATGAAAGGCTCTAAAAAAGATTATTAAAACTATCCATGAAAAATGGTCCATCAAGGCCTAGTTGTACTAATTTATAGAACTCATATGTCTAGAAAGTTATTCCCCAAGCGTGTTACCCTTCCCTGATTGTTTTATGTAAGCATTTTTACTGGCCAGAGACTCCCAGGCTGACCAATTATTAAGTGACAGGGTTCAAGCCTCATAAATTATCTTATCTCCACATCTGTGCATCAACACCCACACATTTAATCACATGTCATAGTGACCTCTGATGCAATACAAGATATACTTTTGGAAGACTTATGGAAAGTAAGCCAGATAATCTTTTTGTGAGACAAAAAAGCCAATATCATCCACCTTTCAAAGCAGTCATTCATTTACTCACCAATTTCCCAAAACTTCCAAAACATAGTCAGATTAACTACTTCAATACCAAGACAAAAGCATTAATAAATTTGACTCAGAAGTGTATTAGTGTATTATCTGTACATGTCACTGGTTAGAAATGTCCAGACTAGCCCTGACACCAAGACGAATTCATTAATATGAACAAAATTGCATCCTCCATTTCCTTTATTTTTTATATATAGAGCAAAAAAAAAGCTTCTGAAATAGGTATAGACCTCAATCTCTTTCCCAGATCCTCATGTGCTAGCACTCACTTGAGGATAAATTTCCCCAAACAGTGAGGAAGTTATAGTCAGGTACCATGAAGTCTGAGTGATCCAGCCCAAGAACATGGTTTTCTTCAAGACAGAGGAAAAAAAACCACCAGTATTTATTCATTCTACTCATTTATAAAAAAATATGCCACTCTACATCTGTGTGCTACTAGCTATTTAAAAAATTTTCATAATGAAATGTTTGAAAAATGCATGCTAAATAATTACTTACATTATTTAATTCAATTTTCAGAATAAACAATGCTATGATTTACAATAAAACTTACATATAAACCACAAAAATTGTCACCTAGTGGTGCAAGAGTAGGCAAAATCTCATAAGCAACTTTAAATTTATTATTTCTCATAGCCTTCAGATATTTTAATGTCCTACTACCAGTAACAATAAATTAATTAGAAACTTTTAATAGGATACCATAAATTAGGCATTGTGTGCAGTGAAGAAGAATTAAAGAACAGATTTATTTGTGAATAAATACTTCTTATGGCTTGAAATAATAAGAAAATATTTTTACTGCAAATTTGGAATAAACTATTTTTGGTGTTTCATCACTTCCATTACTAGCAGTAACAAAATTAGAAGTTTTTCAACAGCAAAAGAAAGGGTAAGGGTTTATATATATACAGAAATTAGCTTGCAAAGATGATCACAGTATTATTTAACATTTTGCATAGTGTAAGGAAGAAGTAGTAACTATTTTACTAGGAATTAAGTGAAAATGAAGTATTTCCATTGCTGACAGAACTTCAGTCAAGAAATGCCCATTAAGTTGTTTTCAAGATGAGCTCAAACCAGAAAAAGAAGGGCTTTGCTCAGTTAGGGCCCAGGTGTCACATGCAGAGTTCATGTATGTAACTTGAAACCTTTCCACTGAGATGTTAAGAACTGGACAGAAAACTGAAATCTCTAGGATGTCTCTGAGTCTTTTCTTCCTTGGGGGCAGTAGCATTCTGCATTCAGAGGTGTCTGACAAGAGGGGGATACTCAGTAGGAAGAAAACCAGTCATCTCTGAATAAGTGATCCAGACAATATGTAAGTAAGAATTGATAACAGTCATGTATGCTGGCAATCATGTCCACACCATTTTAGTGCTTGGTTCAGGATATAAGGAGAACATTAAAAAAAGCCAAAATAAAATAAAATAAAATAAAATAAAATAAAGACTATAGAATCTTTTTTCAACATAATAGTAAGGGATAGTGAGCTCTCTTGTAGTTATAGAATATTAGGCATTTATACATTCCTGTCAGATATATATCATTTCAGACATGTCCTTGTTATATGAAGAACACTTTAGTATGTACCTTGATTCTAATTAAATATTCTTCTAAAACAATGCTAAATTCGTTCCTCATTTATTCCAAATTATGTATTTTCTCTCTCTTATACAATCACTAAGCAGTGATAGAAATCTCTTAGACTAGAGTATTTTGCTACAGTTCTACAAGTTTTCTGACAATATGTCTCAAAAAGCACAAGTCAAAATTGAAGCAGGTGGAACAAAATTGAACCATTTGAATCCAAACTAGAATAAGAGGAATCAGAAATTATTGGAATAACCTTTATCACTCAGTAAAGCAAGAAATGTAAAAATACAAAATCTAAAATATGAAAGCCAAAAGCATTATACATATGAAAGTATTTTTACAATATTTATATTTGGGGGAATATAGAGCAAATTATCCACTCACTTACCACTGTGCTTTCATGGTAGAAAATATGCAGCCTTGAGCACTGAAACACTTTTTTCCTCCTATCTACTCTGATTGCATTTGTGCTCTATTCCAGAAAGAACTGTTAAAATTTGGTGGTTATTGAATCATCAACATCCATATAATCCAATTTAGATATAAAAGGGAGAAATTATTAGCATGACCATGGCTTTCAGCACTGAAGCCTGGATTCTTGATTTCTTACTTTAAACATCTACAGGGCAAAAATATGAAGTTTCTGATAGTTTGGTGCAGTAGAAAGGAGGGAAGACATGAGTCATTCACAAGCCTTTTGCAGGCAGGGAAGAGTACTCTAAAATGTAAATGCTGGACAGTTCAATGTATGAACAGTTTAGATCTGTATTTACAGAGCAAATTTCTACATCTAGAGTATCCTCAGGAGGCTGAGTATTAAATAACAAGGCCCATCATCCAATATTTCAAGTCCTCTGAGATGTTAAAAAAATCCCATATGCTTGATATTTATGCCAGTAAATGAAAACAAATATTTAAGAAATTAATAATGACATATAAAAATATTTTTGAACCAATGAAATTGTGAATAATAAAGTACTCATCACTAACCAGTCACAAAACACGAACATCATGACTATAACAAAATTTCTTCAAAATTCAGACTCAGAACATCATAATTTTGCCATTGAAACCGCACTGCTTAAAACAATAAAATGAATTTAAACTTTCAATCCACAATTGGATACTAAATATAGACCATTAAGCTATTCTTAAACCCAATGAAAAGAACAAATATTCAGAATGTTCTATATTTTAAAAATAAAAATAGTATTTTTAAATTCTTAAGTAATGATTCATGTATGTAACTTCACAGCCCGGTTCTGAAACTGTTATAGAATTCCTCTTTTTGCAGGTTTTTAGCATGTACCTGTGACACATGAACAATCCCCCTCCAACCCCAATTCTAATCCTTGCTTAATTATTTGGTGTATATTAACCTAGCATTAGTTTCCAGTATAAGATGGTGGTTTTGCTGGTTCGCTTTCTTTTTTTGTTCCTCATATGGAATGGAATGTAGATCAGGGCTGCAAGGCAGATCAGAAGAGAAGAAAATGAACTAACAAAGTTTAGATAGATGACTGAGAATTCTATTTATCCATGGTAAGAGGCAACCACAAAATACAGCACCTGAGCTACCTTGTTGATGATACAGATGATATTTCAGTTTGGGTAATAGTGTGCTGCTTTGAGAATCATGTTCCAGAAAGAGAAATAAGCACAGGAAGTAAGAGACAAGTTGTCTGGCTAGCATGTGAAAGAAGATTAGAAAAGTGTGTCTTTAGTGTACTGAACATGATCCGATAGGGAAAATGACTGCAGCTGATAAGAACAGAAGG
Source organism: Luscinia megarhynchos (assembly GCA_034336665.1). Taxonomy (NCBI): domain Eukaryota; kingdom Metazoa; phylum Chordata; class Aves; order Passeriformes; family Muscicapidae; genus Luscinia; species Luscinia megarhynchos. The sequence goes on along the minus strand of JAPFBE010000003.1, from coordinate 10,470,791 downwards.
GGATAAACATCAAGGAGCAGATAAAACTGAACCATACCTCAGTCCTGGCACCAAAATAAATAAACTAAGTGCAAATGCAGGCAGCTGAAGGAGTTATAACATTAAAGAGCAAAGAGAAAAGAAGAACCTCTCTGTCACAATAGTGAGAGAAAAAAAAATCCTTGATTTCTTTAAAGACAGAGTTCAATACAATTCAAAGGGATTACATGATGTGCTATCCATGAAACATTCTTTTGAATCTTATATCTCCTAATCATTAAATACATCAATTACGATTTCTTAAAAACTGAAATGCAGTATTTCTTCTCAGCACCAAAAGTTCTGATCTCAGAAAGTCGAGTGACAAATTCACAGTAAGAATATTTAAGTTCATGAGTTCATGACCTAAAGTAAAACTATTCTTAGGTTTCATTCACATTATTTATAATACATAATGTTGTTTAATACCATGCCATTATGCAGCAAGAAGGAACACACTTCCACTCCCCAAACACACCTGAAAAATGTAATTACATTTTAACCTCTATTAACATAATCATCTAATCATACTGTTGACTATTTCATTTTATATAAGCATTTGACTCTATGTATTTATTGAATATTAATGAACACATTAATCTTTTCTTTTCCAAAGTAGTCCTACTCAGAAATAACATTACACATCTGAAGGTTTTGTATATTTTTCTTTTTCTAAAACAGTTCTTAGTTCAGCACCAGACTATTCACTTGCTTGTAAAGCACTTTTTGAACAAATCCTGTTAATTCTGAATATGGTTCACTAAGCAGCATGATCTCATTAATAAAACAAGTTGCTACTTGAGTAAATCAGAACGCTCAGCTGTTTTAACTGTTTCCCTAATGGAAATTCTAATGATCTCTTCAGTCTGCCTCACAGAAGTCTAACACTTTTGAAACAAGACCCAGCAAAATAAAGAATCAATGAAAAGAATGGAAACAGTGCAACTTCAGAATTAGCATTCTGTCACAAATAAATGTTAACTAACACTGGATCTGCATTCTTGAGGTTAGTTGGAATATTTTTGCACTTGAATTTTCATTAGAAAGGTAGATTTTGTCTCTTGTACAGAACTAAACAAAATTTTTGACTGACAAATTCATGAGTTCATGGGATTTCTAACATAAGAGAGAAGGGAAGAAAGAAAAAGCTTGATGGATGGCAGAAAAGAACACTCTGCAAACATATATTCAAAATGTTCTCATATGTTAAGAAAATAATAAATGGATAACAAATGAGAAGGAGGCTAGGTGAAAGGGAAATTTAAAACAGAAACAGTCTTTTAAAACTGAAATAAGTTTCTGCATAACAAGACATTGTTTCAGTGTGATGTTCAGTTTAGGATGAACCTCTTTCTTAATGATGATAAGAAAATAATGCTTATAATCTGCTGAGACTTTGAAATACTTTACACACCCAGTGCATTTGTAACATCTATAATACATCCTACCTTTGTCTCGGCACTCTCAAAAATCAGCCTCCTCCAAGGGAAAGTGCTGATTTAGCAAGGGGTTAGAAAAAAATGAGACAAACATTTCCCCCCTGCCCACGGATCCATTTTTTTTTGTAATCCTCATTCGAAACTGCTCAAGGATCTAAAAATTGTGCCAAGAAAGGTGATGGTCACAGGCAAAGCACAGGAGAATGGTCAAGGCTTTGTAACACCTTTGTGTCAATCTAGATACACATCTTACTTTAGTAATTAATATAAATGTTTTTCAAATTGTGGGACAGAGAAAGAGAGTTGAAGTTTCAGAGAAGACACATAAGCTCTACTACCTTTTACACATTCAGCAAAAAAGCATCTCTTTAATTCCTTGATGACATTCTACTTTGTAAATCAGATCTTAGGCATCTTTCTTCAATATTGAAAGTAATGTGCAGAAAAAAAATTTAATTGCTATTTTAACTGTTTCAGCTTAATGTGTTACTTAACAGTTGTATCTTTTATTTTATACTTGTATCACACAATGTTGTTTCATTTTCAGTTCAGCAGTTTTACATTCAAGAAATAACAGTGTAAATCTTTAAAAAATTGACTTGAAATATTAAAATTCAAATGACATTATTTACTTTTTTAAGTGTAGGCCAAGAAGTAGGTTAGTGTTGCATTCAAAAAAACCCTCTGGCTTTAATGTTAGACAGACCTATCTTCTTTCAACCTGAAATCAAGTAATTCAATACAGCAATTCAAATGTACAAGTGACAATTACTTTAAGAGCATTTTTTTCTTATGTTCTAATAGTAATTTATATCATGAATCCAGAGTTTGGTCAAGTTATTCAGCTGAAACTATCTACTTCCAAAACATCAGTTTGGAATTAATTCTTCATACCCATTACCATTTGAATCACATAAGAGGGAAATGAAACAAACTTCCAAGAAACTAGAGTTATTATTTTCCTTATGATGCTCAAAGAGCTTGCAAGATGAAAAACATTCAAATTGGAACTGGACACATAGCAGCTAAGTGGCCATTCTGTCACACTGCATTTCACAAATAAAAGCATCCTCCAGGTCCTTTGATTAAAACATGAAACAAAATAAGCAATACTTGCAAGACATCATTCACGGAATATCTCTTGTACAGCTCGATGGCTAATCACATTTCTTCCACAAGAATTTAACATTAAATCTGATACTCCTGCTGGTCATGAAAATTTACAAGCACTTTAAGTAAAGAAATATGTAACTATGAAATTATCACAATATACCACGTCATCCCATATCTTATTTCATTTAAAAAATGTATCTTACAACAAACTAATGAAAATCCTTAGTTAACCAGAAAAATAGACACATCTGAACAAAATTGTCACTGTCCACTCAACACTAGAAATCCACCTTAAATGAACAGCAAAACTATACAGATTACCCAGACCTGAAAATTTCCTAAACCCTACAGAAAAACAGAATATAGGCTAATCAAATCATACCTGGATAAATTGCTTGGTTTTCACAAGCCCCACGTCTCCAGCCTCTATCTGTGCTCTTGACAGCTTCTCTTCAGTTTCACTTAGCCAATGATTAAATCTCTTCATGTCAGAATGAAAAATCTGCCACTTTTCCAAAGATTTGTCAAACCGTCTGCAAGTGTAAAAGAAAATGAAATAACAACTTATTGATACTTTATTTATTGAATACAGAAAAAAAAAAAAGAGAATAATGTTGGCTGTCTCAGGTTAGAATCAGCATAATATTAATGGCATAATATATTAGCTTTCATGACAGTAATAACAAATGGCAATATGGCAGTACCTCTGAAGTGAAATTATCACTATGCAAATACATCAAAAATCAGTGTTTTATCAGTTTTAAAATCCTTTTCAAGAAAATGCAGTGGTCTTCAAGTGAATTTTCACCTGTATTGTGCAAAGGGACTCTTTAATAAAACCTCTTCCTATGATTCACTTTGAGTATTTTATAACGATAATTACACGCCAAAAGAAAAAGTCCTGAAATTAAAGGATGATTTAAAAAATGGAACATTAAAAAATCGATTTTTCAACAATAAACAAGGATGAAAAATATTATTACCATGTCTGCAAGTTTACAGTTCACTACAAAAAGACCAGATAAGTACTTCCAGCACTTTGGGAAGATCTGATCTGTTTTTATCTAAAGTGACTGATTGATCTTCTGCTTCAAGAACTGTTTGACTTGGCCACTGCCAAATACAAAAGAAATTAAATGAAGACAGATTATAAAACAGATTATAAGAGAGGTTTGCAGATAGCCTACATTTTAAGAAATTCAGTTATCCTGTGTGTTAGATTGGTGTGGAAATGTAATTACTAATCAGAGCTTAGATAGAATGTTTTGTTAGAAGATCATCATTAAATGTGCTACTGTTGTTTAGTTTAATAATCCTCCTTTACAGGATTATAATAGATTTTAGGATGTATTTAAAGGATAAAAACAAAGATGCTCAATTATTTCTCTAGGAGATAATCTGGTTCTGTATGGGCAAACTATCCGATTATTTGAATGTTAAGAGGTTTAATTCACCAAACAAAATGACATTACTATGAGGGAATACAGATAATCTTTTCCATTTAACTGATGATTTTTCATTTTTTAGAAGAAAATATAAGCAGACTATTGACCCGATTAAATACTGTGGCCACTCATCTAACTTATTTATTAAAATGACTGTGATAATTTATCACGGTTATCTTTTTTTATTGTTCAAAATTAGTCAAAACATAATTGAAAGGCACATTATAACAGCTTTGGTTTTGTTTAGTTTTTTTTTAAAATAACTGTCTTACTCGGAGTTACAAGGAAAATAATGATTTTACTTATACAAAAATCACACAAAAAATAAAATTAAAATTCCATTTCTTTTGGTCCAGAATAATCTCTTATTTTGGACACTATATCAAAACATCTCTCCTCCCATTCCTCGCAAAGCAAAATTACTCTTCTCAGCATGGGAATCTTATCAGAAGCTTAAATGTAAAAGTTCAGTAGGGGTTGATATTAGTATAGTTGAATTTGCATTCCAGAAGTTGCAAACTGAGTCTCCCATCACTCTACATTCTTCCCCCCTTTTTGCTCTGGGAAATACCAGTTGTAAGGAGAAGAAAAAAGTTGCATTAAGATATACATATTTAAAGCTTAAAAGTTTCCAGTGCTTATTGTTCATGTCTAAAAAAACTTTGTTACTCTCAGTATATTTATAAACCAATATAAAACTTTAGTAAAAAACAGAGAGAATTTATCAACAGACCAAGTGACTAAAATTCAAGGCTCTTGCAGTGATTAAATACCTAAATACTGTTACAAAGATAAGAGAAATTGTAAATTTTGCTGTAGTGGCAGGTGTGGGTCCATTTGAACATCATCAAGCTCTGGGAGGTTACACCTGTCCTGAGTTTCTAAATGAGAGTTTCCCTTGCTGAATCTATTACATCTGCTCACACACGGTACTACTTCCAAAGCTTTTTAAACTTTAAAAACAAAGATGCTTTTGTTTGTTTGCTTGCTTGTTTTACCACGTGCAATCCTGTTACCAGGTGGCAAGTTCAACACCCACAAAAGGAGAAGCCTAATTAACTACCAACGCTGAACAGCTAAATTGCAGAAGACTTGGCACAGCTTCATGGAGAATAAATTCATAAGAGAGCAGCACTCTGGGACTGTGGAAACTCAGAAAGCTCTTGTCTGCCTCAGGAATCCCCAAGCACACAATTTGGAGCAGAGGAAAATTAAAGGGCTTGTAAACCCTCACCTAGGGACCCACCCTTGCTTGCCATCAGAGACAAGCCCGGAGCTAAAATACCCAGTGTAGGCACTCATCCATGTCTTCATCTGCTCAAACCCTTTCCCTCTGACAGGCACAAACCAAAATAGAGGCTTATGGGTGGCCACTAATAGTGGATAGTGGGTGACCGTGTGAAGTCTGGGCACTATTTCCTTTCTGATGTATCCTCTCTGGTTTTCTTAGCACGTGCTCAATAACAGTGTGCACACAGACACCATGAAGCCAAGCAGGAGGTTCTGGATGAGAATATAGGACTTGCACACATTACAAAGCACATAAGCATTGTACATGTACAACAAGCTTTATTCCTCTATCTTGAGCATGTTTGGGTTGATAAGCAAAAAACAACTGTCACACCAGCCCAATTTTTTCATATATGTACTGACATTCCATCAGGGACCATGTTAAGCAGTGGCTTGTGGGAGCAATTTCATTTTATCATATTAGTACACAATGGTTTTATTTTGCCTCTGGAAAGCAAGAAAGAAAAAAAACAACCAACTAACCAAAGACAACTGCTGGGGTAATACACAGCACAATTCATATTAAGTCTTAAAATTATTGGTTGTTTCCTTCCTTCCTCTTTTCTGAACCCTTGGACCTGACCTTCTATAAGTAAAATTCTTTGGTGGCACTGTATAGGACATTGCACAGAGATTTACAAATGCCAATTTGGATGTACTGTCAGTGGAACTCTAAACTATATAATGGGATTGCACTTGATGTTCTGTGTCACAAGACTGGTGTTTTTAAGAAGCTGTGCAAAAGTGAAAGGAAAGACCTTTGAAAACAGGAAAGACACAAACAAGATGGGGTACAAAATGCTATTAGCTTGTTGTTACAAACCAAATCTCAATTTTACATTGATGTTTTAATTAATTCCTAGATATTTTGACAACACTCCTTGATAAACAATGAAACCCACTTTTGTGATAGATTCAAGTTAAGCAAAACTTCACAATCAATTGACCCACAAAAAAAAGAATGTTATTATTTAAACAATTTCTCAAAGGACATGATTTATGTCATGGAAATTGTTACTGTAAGAAACATGCATTTTATTCTTCATATTGGACAAATATTCTGTAAACTTCATTTCTATGCAGTTGCTAAACAATATACTGTAGGAATATGCTAATATTAACCCACAAATTTTGCAGTTTTGTCAGGTTGATTCAGCACAATTAGCACCTTGTAAAAATACACAAAACATCAAAGTAGTATAAATAATTATGTATTAGAATGTGAGAGCATTAACTTTACTATTTAAGGCCATTCTTAAAGATAACTAAAAAAAACTTGTTTTTGTCAAACAACTTCTACAATTAAATTGCTTAAAGGAAGAGCTAAGCCATTTTCAGAGGTTTTCATGTTTTCATTTGACTTCACAGAATTAATGTGAGTTCTTAATTTATACTTAATTTCTATATCCTCTCTGCATTTGGACTCAAGGTGATTATTTCATTGTAGACACTTCCATATCTTGATCTTGATCTCTGGTTTTGCTGTGGGTCCATTCTGGGACAACACTTAGCTCTACATATGCTATTCACAACTTTGCAGCCTGTCTTTCACCCGTAAACTACCAAATAAATAATGAACTGCAACCAAAACAACTATGGTAATGCCATCCATCAATTCAAAAGTAATTTCTTTCCTCTTCCCAGAAAGTAGGTTCTGCAGCATGACATAAATTAAAAGCATTCTACATTACAATTAAATTATAAATATTTGGATATCTTGAATTGTATTGATTATATTATTCTTCTTGCCTTGGTTACTGATATCATACCATTCAGTGTCCATCTCTATTAAAGAAAAGGACAACTAAATTGGCACAGAAAAAGCAAGGTCATGTCAGCCATTGTTGGTTTTTATGCATATACAAATCCATTTTTGTTATACATGAGAGAGCAATAAACTTAATAACCATTTACAATTAATAATTATACAGCAAATGCATTGGATTCTAATGGATGCTGTGCATCAATAGTTTAAATAGAAACACTCTGTATAATTTATAAAACACATTCTTTTTCTATGCTGACTAAAACTATTTATTAGGCATATGAACTTCAGAATTCCAATTCTTTATTTCCTTCAAAGTTTTCCTTCATCAGAACAGAGATGCAATCATGCATTTTAGAGAACTTTGCCTCAACACCTAAATTAAGTGTAGGTAACAACGTGTTCCCCAGAGAAAATAAAGTAATGCTTGATTAAATGGGATCTAGGTGAAAGAGTTGCATATTTTGCAACTATCTTATACATTAAAAATATCCATGAAATTGGCAATAAAACCACAAATTTCATAATTTTCTCAAGTGTAACCATCAAAAGCATGATAAGAAAACACTAAATAAAAAATTTTACATGGAACAAACAGTGGTTTGATTTTATGGAAATCCAAACCAGTATTGCTGCCTGCATGTGAAGTGTATTATACACATTTCTTCCTCAAAAGGTGACAGTGCACACTGCATTTCCAGCCAGGATACTGTAGTGTGTTAGTATTACCCACTTTATGGTTGCATCCACCTGATAAAATTAAATATGAGTGACAAATCACATTAGCTTCTGGCTGTCAGGGTGACGTTCTCCTCCTTTCCCCACCCCAGGGATTCTGACCTATTCAAGGCCAGTCCTGATGTGGCACAGCAGCATGAGCTGTCATCAGCCTTCAGAGACCAAAGACTGTGAGAAACCTCACCTGGGCTTTCTGCTCAGGGCTTCAGGGCCATTTTTAAACTCAGACCTTGACCTGGGCTACTCTGTCAGTCTGTCCACAGCACACCTTTCTCACTGCAGCCAGAGCACCTTTGCTCTCCTCTTTCAGGCATTGTGGGAACTTTGGGAGGGGTCCCTGCTTGCAGCCCCTTACCCCAGCCTTGCTGTGTCCTGACACTCAAACATCCCTTCTGGAGCTCCCCAGAGCTGGAAGCCTCACATGGCCTGTGTGCTGCTGTCCACACAACACACTGAGCAAGTATTGCCACTGTCCTTCCATGTCCCAGTTCCTGTGGCTGCAGGGTGGTGGCTGGAAGGTGGGGCAGCCACAGAGGACACATGTCCCACTAGGGGTGTTAGACTGCCTGGACTGCCCAGCTACACCCACATCCCACTGCCCAGGTGTCCATTAACTGCTGGAGCACTTTGCACAGGCTCTGGAGAGAGCCTCTTCCACCTGGGTTACACCTGAGCTAAATCCAGAGCACCCCTTGGTGTGAGACAGAGCACAGCCAGCAGCTGATTTCAACCCAAACAAAAATACTCATGGACAAATTCTCAGTCAATACCAGTGACCTCCAGCATCCCATTCTGGTTCCCAGGTTCTGCTGCAATTCAGATCCAGTCTGGGAAAAGGCTCAATGAAAGTTTCCACAGCCTGGACATAGAGACAGGTGCAACATTTATTTTGCAAGACCCAGATTTATAGAGAGCTGGAAAATCATATCCAGTTGGGGGAAATCAGTTCTCAGAAATTCTATAAATTACCAACATAATTCATAAATTTAAAAAATTAATTTCAGTGAATTTATGGCATAGAGCATAAGTATGTGTCATGCAAAGTATACATTACAGAATATCCCCTCAGTAGTCCCCTGTAATTACTATGAAGTGCTTAAATCCCATGATTTCCAATGACAGAGTTCTTAGTTCAACCTGTAATAATATGTTTTATCCTTCAAAATTGCCCTGTTCAATTTTATGTTTCCACTTTCTATCTTGAAATCCCCCTGCCATGGTGGCTTTAGAGCAAGAAGAATAACAGAAAACCAATGACACCAGTTAATGCTGGCTGTTGACTCCCTAAGCCTGAAAGATGTTATTTATCCTGTTTAAGGTGTGGTAGATGTGCACAGAAATACATATACTGTAAAATTAGATGTCCTTTTTTCACTGAAAAACATAGTAATAACAGAGCACTTTTTATTATCTCTTTAAAGTGCTGATGCCTGTACTGGCAGTAGGTATTTTTTTGTCTTTTACAGGTTTTCAGTCGATTAAAAACCTTTATAATAAGTGATTGTTTGGTTTGTTGTTTTGTTGTTGTTGTTGTTGTTATGTTTGTTTTTGTTTTTGTTGTTTAAGTTTACAATAAAATTTCATGTAAAACCCCTTTTCCCTTTTTTTGGAAAATTCATTTGATACAAGAAACCTAGGTCCGAGTAACAGTAACTATGTCTTATTGTAAGAGTAGCCCATAGATAACAGTTCTGCTTTTTCTGAAACTAAAATGCTGATGACTTACATGACTTACAGGAGTGGAAAAGCCGAGAAAACTGTATTGATAGAGGAAAGTGTTCAGCATACTGCTATCAAGGAGAAAATATTTGCAAGTCATAAAGAGCCTGTTTAGATTAAATCCCTTACAGTCCCTTTGCTGTATTTAAAAAAAAAAAATCTTAAATATTTCTGACACCTGTTAGCACAATAGAAAACAAACAAATATCTATACTATACTCAGAAAGCATATTTTCAAGTAGCATTAGAATTAATAAGCATTTTAACAGTAGTGGCATTTGAAAACTTGTTTTTCACCTTTGACCTCTGTGAATAATGATTTACTGTAACAAAAAAAAGTATTTGAAATGTCCAGGATAAACAGGAAAAAGACAATGCATTTTGTAGAAATAGAGTTGAATGGTAAAGGTTACCATAACAATGGCAACTAGTATTACCTAAAACCTATTAAAAAACTAAGTGGCATGTTTAGGAGGGATTTTATTTATATAAACATTTATTTATACAAATATATATTCACCATATATATAGATACCCTAATTATACACACTAATTTACAAAAGATAAGTGTTCAGAATATTTTATATATATATTAGTCTTGTGAATAAAAAAGAACCTTCAACACTGTCAAGTAAAATTTATCAAGCTAGAAGTTCTTACTTTATGAAGAAATAGCAAAAGATATTTTGGCTAATGCACATGATTGTAATATGGAGAATTTAAACAATGTAGAGATGACTACAAGGGCCAATGTCAGAAGGTTATTATCTCTAGTGTAACATGCAGTAGAGAAGAAGTCATATTGTACCACTTGATCCAGCTCAGTTAGGAAAGTTTCTAATGACTGGATGGAATAACTTCCAGAAAACAACTATGAGTGCAGGAGGTAACTCAGAAGCATAAACTGTGGCTGTCCAATACAGGGGAGGTTTAGGGTGGATATCAGGAAATGGTTCTTCCCCCAGAGGGTGGCTGGGCACTGGAACAGCTCCCCAGGGCAGTGCTCACAGCACCAGCCTGGCAAAGTTCTAGAAGTTTTTGCAGGACTCCAAGGCACAGGGTGAGACTCTAGAACTGCCCTGTGCAGGGCCAGGAGCTGGACTCAAAGATCCTTGTGGGTCCCTTTCAACTCAGGGTATTCTGTCATTCTGGGTCTAGTAAAGAATCCCAAACAGATCATCCTATCTGTTCATCACTCATCTCAAAAAATAAAATATACTAGAAAATAGTTCAAATTATGAAAGCAAAATATAAATTCAAAAAAATTGTTGCTGAGATGATGCTAGAGGCCAGCTTTGTACAATATTACATGGTCAGCTACCACTGCAAAGGCTTTTATAAATCTTTCTGGGCAGTGAAGAGTCTGCATTGCACTTCAGTAATCAGGAGAAAAAAAAAAGAATACAATTGACAAACTAAGGTTATGCAGATTAAGACTGTAAGGTCAGTTTAACGTAGTTTCTGTCTTCATTTATCTCCTACCTCAAACACCATTTTTTGTTTTGTTTTAGAATACAGAAGCCAACCAGAAATCTAGTAGTCTTTGGGGATACAGCAATACAGCAAGTATCAATAGAAGCTGAGCAGACATAGCCTGCTTATCAGAGAAAAGAATCTCACATATCATGGCTCTGATCTTCCATATTGTCCATATGCCAGTCCCACTGGACAGTAAGAATTATAGTCAGAATAAAAGCTCCAAAATGAAACTTAAAAATAAATCTAATTTAAAACTGGCATGCTCAGTTTAACAATCTTTATTCACTCTCAGAAAAGAAAGTAATTAGTAGAATATATGTGTATTTAGATTAGCAGTCTTTAAATTAGTCATAACAATTTGTTTCCTCATTCATTTAAAGTTTATATTGAGATATTAGAGCTATGTTTAAATATACAATTAACATATTCCATTCTCCTCTGTTTGAGTGCAATAACTTCTACTTTCTTGCAATTGTGATCCTAAAGAACTATAGTTAGATTTTGGGCATAACAAATTATAAAGAAAAAAAGATTTCAAAGAAGTTGCAATTAAGTTTTAAAGTGTCGCAGCTAGAGTTATTTTTAGTTAATACCTGTTAATTGAACTGTCAGGTATATTAAGAGACACTTGATTAAAATGCCCATACTTTGCCACTGCTACTGCAACCTAACTATTTAATAAGGCATATTTTACTTCTCTGTAGATAAACTAACCAAAGCGATGCACAAAGCTCTGCAGAATACTCATGTTGCGTATTTCATGAAGTGAATTTTTCATAATTCATAGTTTGTTGTTTTAGAGAGACCCACTTTGGTATGAAAATTCAGAGCTATAAATCTTTTTAGTACTATATCACAGAAGAGAGCCTTGTGTACTTAATTAGCATAAACATTTGGGCAGCATGATGGAGCTGCCCATCCTTTATACATGCACACATAGTCATGCTAATTGGCACATAACGACTTCACAGGCATGTTTACAGCAATAAAGAGTATCAGGACCTTTATCACCCCATTGTGTCATACAAAAACATTAATCAGGCACTATGTGACATTAAGTCAAGGAAAATTGTTTGAATTATGTACATTTGGCCTATTTCTTTCTGCAACTGCAGCCTCTGGGAGCTACAGAATTTTTTGTGTCATAAAAAACTTCTGAGAACTCTTTCTAGGAAAATTGTTCAGGATTCACAATGAGAATTTTAATTGTTATGTAACACAGGCTTATGTTGAACTTAATGTAGATGTTTTCATTTGCCCATAAAGTCAAGGAGTTTGGAATTTGGAAATAAATCTTCCAAGCAGGTTTGTGCTTTTGCTCAAAGCAAAATAAATATCTATAATTTGGACTGCAGCAACACTTACTGTTTCATTAAATTTGCAAAAAAGAAAACTGAAGCAGGACAGAATCTGGAGGAAGACTGTGAATAACACATAAGAAAAGAAGGGGAAGGGCAAGGTTTGTGCAGAATAATACAATTTTTTTTCTTTCAATACTGTGGCTCTTTGTTAAAAGGAAGTATGTCTTCTATAACTATTAATATTTAGTATAATGAACAATTCAGTTTTCACAGGAAAAAAGAAGATGCTTTTAAGAGCAATAAGGTACAACTAAGAAGTGCAAATTTACAACTGAAGAGGCTTCAATTCCCTGTCCTAATTAATCATATTTCCCACCTTACCTTGTGGCTGGTGTCTCAGGAATTTCTAGCCTAGCAGTACATTTTTTCTCCAACTCCTTAGGTCTGCTTGGCAGATATGTAAGTTAGAGAGAAATGGCAGTTTAGGCAGGAACCAAAAAGAAATGGCAGTGTTTCCCTGGAAGACAAACCTGACACTCCAATCCCAATCATGGCCCATGACCTACCACAGCTGCAAGAGAATCACTACTGTTAACCAATAACTTCAAATTATCATTACATTTTGCTTAGAATTTGCAGAACTGCAGTTCCAGGATATGAACTTTTTTTATCAGTAGGAAAAAGCACTGACCAAGATTTCCAAAAAGAGATTTTGAGATTCCCAGTGCTTTGTCTTCAGTACTAAAAAAAGTCTTGAAAATCCCTCCTTGCTCACCAGAGTAACAAGCTAACTGCCATGGATGCTTCTGCAATTGGTTCTCCACAGATACTTTATCCCCTTCCTCCTGCAACTGTGTGGAAACACAGAGTGATAGTCCCTGGAGGAGAAAGCAATGACAGCAAAGAAGCTCTTTAAGCTTAACCAACTTTCCCCTTTCTGAAAGGGAGAGGGCTATACAGTTCCATTTACAAGATGACAGCCAGCTTGATTTCTCCAAAAAGAAAACCCCTTGAGTAGTTTAAAAAGGCTCCCAGTCCTTTGCCAGCTCCTGGGGATCAATACAGCATTTTCATTCAACTAATTTCTCCCAAATCGCTGCAGGAAAAGACATGCTAAGTTGTTTAACTAGGGAAGAACAGTTGTTTTCCATCAAGCTGTGGTAAGGTATTTTTTTTTAGTTCTCTGGGCCCTGATTATGTCTTGTTCAGTCCCAGGTGAATCTGGTGACTGTCACAGGAAAATTCCAGCACCAGCAAAGAACTGCACGGATACTAACAGGGCTTCTGCAATACAGAATGGACTGATTATTATGAAAGTGGTGCTTTACTGTGGAAAGAAACAGCTGACTAAGCACATTGTTCTCTGTAAACACAGATAAAAATACTGCACTCACACCAAGATCTTCCTTGTATTTTTTAGAGAAATCTTACTTTTGTTGTTTCTTTAACAGCACAAGGTCAAATAAGTAGACTGAGGTTTTTTTAAAACGTATTTAAAATTCAAAACTTAGGCATCTACCTGCTTAGAAAAACTAGCCAAGCAGGTGTTTAGATTCTTGAAATTAGAATGGAAAAAATATGTTTCTCATTTGGAGACATATGCACACAAAAGAAAGGGAAGGAGATGAAAGGTAGAAAGAATCCTACTCCTTTCTGTGCTAGCCAAAAAAAGCTCAGTAAAACAAGCTGTTGTAGAATAAAACAATCTTTCTTATATTTGGACATTACCCCTAGGGAAAAGCTTTGACACACCAGCAAAGTCTGCTTACCTATGCTTTGCTTCCCTTACACAGCAAACATCTCAATGTTCTACTTCAGGGGCTTTTACTAGATGGAATTACATCCTTGTATTACAAGGCTCTGTAATTAATTTATTCTACTTACTATAAATATGTCTCAGTAGAAAACCAGAAAGATGACAGAAGGAGCTGCACATTAGTGGAAATCAAACACAACACACCATTTGTATTACTTATAATATCAAGAGCATTAAAATGAGAATCCCTTAAAATTATATTTAATCCTAATTGTTAGATTCTTCATTGTCAGAAATAAAATCTTCTTAACATCTTCTATGTAACTTCAAATATTTTTTTTTCCTAATAGCAATTTAATTCAACTGCTACATCCATAGAAAAGTTTAACTGTGTATGTGCACTGTATATAAACATATACTTCTCTGTATATATAAGTATACAAAGGCTTTATTGCAATTTTTGACTCTTTGTGTGGTATACACCAATGACTTCAGTGCATAATTTACACTTCAAAGGATACTTCAAATACAAAATGCTGACTAGGGAAAATGTTCAAATTCAAGGATTATCACATCACTCTAGCCAAGATTTCTTGTGCTTTCTACTACTAAGTGGAAAAAATGGTGATGCAGTAAAAGCCTAGGACTAAAATACAGACTTCCTACTCAGAATCTGTGTGCCACTCTGGGGTAATAATCGACCTTTCTTTACTCAAACAGCATTAATGCCAAGCCTAACTGCAAAAAATGTATGCTGATAGAGTGCAAGATTAGCACTGTTTAGCACTGTCAAGGCTGGCCTGGCTGGAGACAGGGTCCCCTCCAGGGTGTAAATACACTGCACAAAAATATACAAAAAATAACCCATCTGCAGTAGCTGATGGCCATAGCTTTCACCATTCACCAGGATGGCAGCTGGACCAGAGGTTATGTAACTGGGCTAGCAGATTGAGGTTAGGGAAAGTTGTTTATGTTGGGATATCAGGAAAAGGTTTTTCACTCCAGAGCGTGGCTGGCCACTGGAGCAGGCTCCCCAAGGGAAGTGGTCACAGCACCAAGACTGACAGAGTTCAAGAAGCATTTGGACAATGCTCTTGTGAGTCTTGGTGTGTCTAGCATAGGGTCAGAAGCTGGATTCAATATTCTGTGATTCTGCTATCATCATAAACTCCACTGAGCATGTAGTCCACAGGAATATACAGTGTCATTCAACCCCACTGCTGTAAGTCCATTAACCCAAAAGGATGCCACTATCAAACCATGGCACTAGCAACTTCACAAATAACAAACAAGACATCAATAGATTTCTGTTGTAGGAGATGAAGAGCTCCTGAGTGCCAAGTGTAAGTTGAGATAGACCACTCAGCTCCATACCATGGCTGCTGATTTCAGGAGTCTGAAAACAGACACTAGTTTCTCATTCTCATCTACTTATTTGCATATGAAGTTGCACTTTGTCCCTTTCTCCTTTAGCAAACGTAGGGGAAGGTTGAGAAGTCATTAACCTGGAGGTGAGATTTAGCTCACTAGAGGATTTGCTGAATTTGTATATAAAGTTTCCTTTACAAACATTGCTGACAGCAGCAGAAAGAATACTGCCTGGCAGTTTTAGAAATACCAAATATGTAAAATGACGATATATTCATGATGGTGGTGCATTATTTACTAATTCCACTCTTTACCTAGGACCAAGGCAGTGCATAATAAAGTTATCCCCATTACCTATTGCTATTCCTTCTCAATATCAGAGAAGGAATGTGGAGCACCTTAGCTTGGCACCCTCTGACAGTGCCAAGTAAGCAACCTGCTGTCATTTAGCCCAGCTGGTGAGGAACCCTGATTGCATCCCAGCATTTGAATAGGTCATAAAAATGAAAGTATAAAAAACCAAAAAGAAAATTAAAATGGAGGAATAGAATGATCTTAGCTGTCTGGCTGTCTTTTTGAAAGACAGTATTGTTGTTTTGAAGTTACAAATAAAGGAGAGAGGGAAAAATTTAGAGAGTTAAAACTATGGGTTTTTAAAATTTCTGCTCTGTAATTCACTGTTTAGTGACTAAACAATGCACAGTTAAGGTAGAGAATAATAACTCCATGCACTTGAATCAAATTTGGAAATCTATACAATATAAAAATCTTACATAATGATAAGTCTTATAAAACTACAAGTTGTTCACAGACCTTTTTATTTTCTTTCCAATATGACCTTCTCCTACTCTATTAATGGACATATATTCAAGACTATAGAAGCCTATACAGCTTAAAATTCAACTGTGTGGTGGTCTTCACAAAAAGTGCTCTTCCTCTGTCTCTATGAGAATCTTGGAGAGTGAAGAGGCTACACATAGCACACTCCCAGAGCTCCCAGTCATGCCAGCACAAAGGGAAAGCTGAAACCAGAATCCCATTCTCAGTCTCATCTACGTTTCTTCTAAGTACCCAGAGAGCTCAAATGCAGTTTAGGTATCCCTGAATGACTGTAAATGCTAATTTATCCTTTCTGCTCTGTCTTAATGTGTTCTGCAATGTTTAGATCATGGCAAGCATGTTCTATGTTATTATTTCCACATTTCTAGCAGTTACTCTCAATGCTATGTATTCTACCTTTCTATTTGCAGTGATTGAAGGCACAGAACATGCTATGCGAGCAAAAGTCACTTTATTACACTGTTCACCAGTATTTATAGTTCTCTAACTTCCGTACAAAATTTTCCACTCAGACCCCTTTGGCCCCTGTTCCCTTAGCAACACAATCCTTTTGATTATCCCTGTTACATTCTCATACAACAAGTGATGTCCTTGTTACATCCTCTCTCATCAGAGCCAGTCAGAGTGGCCAGAGTCTTCACTTCTTGTTCTTGCCTTGAGTTTATCTCTCCCAAGGCTTCCACTGCACCAGGGCCAGGAGGTCTGTGGCACTACCCAGCTCAGCTTCTGTAGCTGTCTGATCTTCCATACTATTTTATGATGCCACTATCTTCCCTGCTTTAGAGGAATACTAATACTTTAGAGGATACTTTGGAGGATCATGACTGACTATTGGGTAAACAGCAACACTTACTAAAATAACCTGAGTTAGTGAAGAAAAAGGATATGGCAACTGTAATTAGGTCCTCTTTTCTTTCACCAGACAAGATGCTACATCTTTTGTGCACTGAATGTCATGGACTTGATTTCAAAAACTAAGCATCTGTAACTTCTGCTACTATCATCTAAAACATTAGATGACAAGTCTGAAAAAGAGGTTTAATAAAAACAGCAAATCCAGGTGAGAATTGACTTGGAGACTCAAAGCTGACTGCTAAGTCTCTTTCTATAAATATTTTCATATATGATTGTAAATTTGTGCCCTATTGCTCCATGGGCCACAAGCTGAAACAAAACCTTGTTGCAACATTATTTCCATCTCTTTCAAGAGTCGTGAGTTCTAGTGCTCTTTTTCTACTTTCTCCTTTCCTATAGCAGTGCAAATCCACTGAAAGCAGTGGAGCTGCTTCTGACTTACAGAGCCACAAGCGACTCAGCATGAGGAGGCAGAAGACAGGTGGTTATAGAATCCTTGTACGTACATCAAACTACAGATTCCCTTCTCTTGGTCTGATGTGGATAGCTGCCCTCTCATTTTACAGCAGAACAGAGCACACAGGTATCATTCACAAAGTGTAACTGCCTTTTCAAAACTGGAGAAATGATGCCAAAACCACAATTGAGAACAGCTAGGATCACCATGTCTCATGGGTGCTTCCCGTGCAGACACCTTGGAAATAAGCTCTCTCCTGCTACAGGGTGTAGAAAATGATACAGCAAGACTTGGGGAACTGACCAAAGGACTGTGCATCCAAACTGGAGAAAAGAAATGCACTTGGACTGGCATTGCTGTTGTGCCAGAGGATTTAAAGATAGTGAAGAGAATTGTTGGTCTGTTTAGTGCCCTGCAGGGACAAAGACAATCATGGTTATTAGAGGAATTTATTTCTGGGCTTGCAGTCTCCCACAGTGTCTACTAAAGAGTATTAGTTCAGAAAGGCAGCAACACTTTTTCCTTTTCCTTTACTGGCAAACTACAGTGGTTGTCGATTAATCACCCTTGACAATATGAAAATGCAGCATTATTCTGTTAAGTATTTCTATGCCTTTTGATTTTTCACTGATCCTCCACATTGTCAAATGCTACACACACAAACAAGGCACGCAGGTGTCTGTAGTGAAAAAGGGGGGGAAAAAAAAGAAAAAATGCTTAAAGCAATCATGATTAAAATATTTGAACCTGGATTCTATTGCACCTTCATGGATTTTAACTTCATTTTCTTGCTTGATTATATTATTGATTGGATTACATTTTATTAGCATAGTGGCTTTCAAAATTAATGTTCAATGCAAGATGCTAGCCAGTCTTTCATCTGTTTCTGAAAATCAGAAATACTTTTTTCATTATATAAAAGCCTTGATTGTAAATTCTTAATCCCACCATTTCTACACTGAAATTAGAGGGGATAATAGAAATAAGTCACTAATTGTGGAAGAGCCTCAAAACGTCCAGCAAAAAAGATTCATGGAACAGTAGGTGTCTGTACCACATTTTTGTGTTACATGAGGGCCTGTGAACCTGGGTGAAAAACAACATTTCAGTCATTCCCCAGATTTAAGTTTCATCTTGGTTTCCAGCTGGTCAGAGGGCATTCTGTATCCTGAAAGGAAGAAAAAACGTGCTGGAAAGACAGGAAAAGCACTTTTCCTGTTAGCCAGTCCTGCACAGCTCTGGGAACATGGCAAAGCCACCAGGCAGCCCTGGCTCCATGGGTGCAGAGCTCAGGGAGGAATGAAAAAGAGAGAAAACGGGGGAAAAATCCCACAAAAAAGGGCAAATATTTTCCAAACACTTTCTTATTTCTAACATCTGTCACAGCTTCTCACTTCAGTCTCTCCTTATGTTGGTGGCACTTGAGGGAAGCACTCTTGTGGGTAGAGTGTTAGGATGGAATTTAAGGCTCACTTTTTGGCAAATCAGAATATTTCTATCTAACCTTTAAGAAGCACCCAAATATCACAGCTCTTCTTCTCATCTTTATGAACTGACAATAATAAATTTTTTTTAGGATGACTTGAGTTGATTTAGCCAGATTTGTTAAGGAAACTAAATATGAAGTTAAGAGGACTAGATACAGAATTAGGAACTATCATTTATTTAAGCTATGGGGAATACATGCTACAAATTATTGATTTTATGTCTATTTAAAGAATATTTAGAATATTCTCAGCTGCATTTTTCTTATCTTTTGCTTTTTTTAGCTATGCTAACAGATAAAATATACAACTATTGCTAGCTTATTTTTTTCTTCAGTGTATTCTCTCATTTGGTTTGTAGGAAATTCAATTTCACATTACCATATCAATTCTTAGTCCATATGATCCCTTTCTCAAAAGATATAAGATTATCATGAGATACATACTGATGAACTCATAGGATCTGACACCTCTCATGTGAGTATTTCGGGGCATGTGTGACTATCTTACTCATAATAATAGTATCAGAACACAAGGCAAAACTCAGTTCAATTAGTTGTAATCACTGCAGAAGAGAAAAGGGAGCAGGGAAAAAGAAAACTCTCCCCCTCGTGGCAAGGAAGTAGCAGAAGCCAACTCCTTTCTTAGGTTGGTATTAAGCATCAGTGTCAAAAGTTCTGATCTAAACTAAAGGAATAATGTGCCTGATACACCAGTTAAAGGCCTCCTTTTGCCCAGGAAGATAAGTACCCTAAAGCCCTATGCCTCCAGACTAGCTTAGCAAAACCATTGAGAAAGCTAAGCTTTCTGGCAGCCAAGAACTATGCATATAGCTGTGTTTTTACCTAAAATCACAAAACTTCCAGTTCCACTGAATGAAGTGTTGTCTTGGACAATAAGGTCTGGACCATAAAGCCTTATCATGATTAAGTTTCTTTACCCTTTCTCAAAATGGTTCCAAATACAACTGCAACATCTCTCAACTTGAAAGCAAAATTAGAATGGAGTAACTAAAAGCACTTTCATACATGCATGCAACTACAGCACAAAGATAAATGTATACAGGATTCCAGCTATAGCAACACGTTATACTTAGGAAGGCAAATTTATGGCCAGGAAAAACAGTTTTGTAGCAGTTTACAATGACAGCTAATAAAAATGGTGGAAGGAAGCTCTTTGTTTAATAGTGATAAAGGAAAATCAAACATTATCTCTTTTAGAATTTTATTAACTAGGAGTGACAATAAAGAGTTTGAAAGTTTGAAAGAAACACTGTGAGTGAAATGATGAAGTATAAGACTCAGAAGACATTTCTGAAAATCTTCACAGCTAGAAATGATATTCACAGTTTCTGAGTTATTGAGAAGCAGGTGCTTGCTTTTCTGAAACTTTTTAAATCTTTATAAGTTCAAGAAATTCAAGTCCTTTCCTAGGTAAGATGGACAGACACCGCAGGACCACAGAACAATAACATCTGATTATTAACATATTCCAGAGGTTTATGTCAAGCAGATTCTAGAAAGAGACTGCAGGAAATCTTACTGATGAATGCATGAGACTTTAGATGCCTTAAAAGAAGATTACTCATATCAGAAGGTCCTGATTTCTTTGCAGGATTTTCCACCAGATGCAGTACCCCCTACCACTCAAATAAGCATTATGCATTTTCTTCATGACTATGACATCAGAGTTCTATAAGAATAAAACTCCATAAAGTCTGAAAAATATAATGAAATTATAAAAAAGAAGAAGGACCAGCAGGATCCCCTGCCCTTCGTGCTTTATAGGCATGATTGAAGAAGGTGAAGTCCTAGAAGTAGACAAGGGCAAGTCTAAAATTATGTCACAGAACTCAAGCCCTATGAGCCTTTTCCCCCAGCCAGGCTGCACCCCAGGACACTGAGACAGCAAAGGCTTTAAAGCCCAAGATGCTTTCTTGGCTTTCTGTGCATGTTGCCTGCTCATATCTAATTTTTCATTTATCAACAACCCCAACAGGGTTGTTCAAAAGTCCTCTATCACCCATCAGGGTTAAATCAGAGGTGGAAAAGTCAACATGCTTAGTCACAGAGCTCATTCCCTCATTCAGAGGGAACTAGATAGGGCTGAGCCAACAGAAACCCCATTACATTAATCAAGAGATGCAAAGTCCAGCACCTGTGAAGGAAGAGCCTCTTTCAAGAATATAGTTTGGAAATTGATTGACTGGGAAGTGGCTTTGCAGGAAAGAATCTGGGGTCCTGTGGGCAGCAAATGGGACATGAGCCAGCAGTGTGCCTTGTTAGCCAGAACAACCAGGAATATCCTGGGCTCCATTGGCAGCAGCACAGCCAGCAGACTGAGAGAAAAGAGTACCCTTCTCACTCAGGTCTCATTGGGACACATTAGAACTCTGTGTCCTGTTTTGCACTGGTCAAAATAGGACCTTAAGGAACCGGAGTGAATTCAGCAGGACAGCACCATGAAGTCATGGGACACTTGTTCTGTGAGGAGTCATTGAAGTGTTTCAATCAGGCTCTTCAGAGGGGTGCATAGTGTGAGGATGAAAGACAACAGGCATAAAAGCAAAAGAGATTTAGACTAAATATAAGGAAAAAAAAAATAATGCACCATGAGGACAGTCAAACAGGTTTCCAAGAGGTTGGTCAGTGTCTGCTGTTGAAGGTCTTTAAGATTTGTCTGGCTAAAGTAACCTGGTCTACTAGTGTTGACCATGTTCTGTGCAGAATGTTAGACTGGGAGAGTTCCTGATGGTCCTTCCAGCTGGAATTATTCTGTGATTCTATGATGCTAATTAAGGAAATGAAAACTCTCTAAGTCACCAGAGCTAGATCTTACACAGCACTTTGATCAGTAGCTCAGGACAAAGGGAAAATATGGCACCAAGGCATAATCACACAGAGATAAGTTGCTAAAAGGGATTTTTTTTGATTTTTTATGACTAACAGGCTAAGCAAATAAAACCTAAGGAAATGAAAATTCAGTGATTATGTTGTCCATCATTCATTTTCAAGAATAAATTTTCTAGCCTTTTAGCCAATTTCAGCCAAATCTGAGAAGGAAGTCTCAGAGGTAATTGAGCTGTTATAGGATTTTGAAAAATTGGTTTTTGGAAAGAAGAAAGAGCTTTTTACTTATTTTAACACTCCAAAAAGATAAGCAGAGGGTCCCTGAGCTCTGTTTTGACTGGCAACTGTATTCCAGCTATCCAGCTAATGCATGCACAGATACAAAATATAGGTATGCTCTGTATTCTATGGGAATTATATGTGAATTTTTGGTTTTATTGTTTTTCAATCTTGGCACCCACCTCTTTTTAATTTTCTTGCTGTCATACAAGACTTGTGGATAGAAAGAATAAATCAGATAATCTGACTAGAATTGAAGCCATACAATCTTGCAGTGTTATCCTTATGTTGCCCTAATAGATAGAGAATTGCCTCAAGGTCTTAATGGAGTTATTACTAAACCAAATTTTCCTGAGTGATATCAGCCTTAATGATATAGAAGAGCTGCAAAATAATTGTCACTCATTTTATTTTAGTGTTCCTGTTGAAAGAACATTTTCAACCTTATGCTAAGAATTAATCTCTCTTTCACTAGAAAACCAACTAGACACTTAAAATAATTACCAATCAGATGAAATAATGAATGTTTAATCCAGAAGGAAACTACATATTTCAGGAAGAAACAAAGAATATCACATTGGAAAGAACTACTTGCAATGCATCTATGGCATAGTCCCAGATGGCTGGGGAGCCAACCAAGGGTTGTTGGTGAGAACACAGTGTGAGAAAGAACAGCATGTGGATGAAAAAGGGGTCAGTAGGGCAGCCCTTTCCTGGGACAATTGTCCTTGTTCTGGCTTCTGGAGCTAAGAACAACACAGTACAGGGCAGGTACAGGAATGAGGTCGAGGAGAGAGCATGAACTGTTGGCCAAAGGCCAGCCCCGTAGTCTTTATTCCCTGAGCAAGGCTCATAAAGTCCTCTACACACTCTCTGATCTATTTTCAGAGAGGTCTAGAAGAACAAACTGAAGAAGATAACTAATTTGCATAGAAAGCAAGAAACTTATTTCCAGGTTGGGAAAATTTAGTTTTAAAAAGGTGCCTCCACAAAGCCTTGGTGGTGCTTGCCCCATCAGCTGGATCTCTGCTTCTCTTTCTCTCCCTTCTGTTTTCCTTTCTCTTTCTTTCTCTCTTTTTTCTTTTCTCTCTCTCTCTCCGTCTCTTAAGTTTCTCTCTCTCTTCTCTTTTACCTGACCCCTTAGTCAAAATCCACCACTGTTTAGATATATTATAACAGGCTTATACCAATTTCCATCATTTGTACAATTTAGTAACAAAGCTTTCTAATGTTTATGGCCCATCTGACTTTTGCTGTTCCTCTTTGAAAATGGCATCTATAAATCTAGTGTAATCCCTTCCTGTTAAGGATAGGATGCCACAGTTCCTTCAAAGTAGCAGCAAATAGAAATCAGGTTCTTTGCTTACTTTTATAAATCATCCCTGCAATACTCTGATTCAAGTTAAGAAGGAAACCTTTTTTTCTGTGCTAAACAATATTTATAAAAATAAATAAATAAATAAAAGGCTAAATTAATCTCAAGGGTGAAAATTTTTGGGAGCAGAAACTACTCTATTAGTGTGCAGTATACCAAGTGTTATAAGAATTAGACAAAGTAAACAGTTTTTGTCAGTTCCATTATGGTAATATTTTGGATTACACCAGAAATATTGACTAGCTTTCACCAATATCACCTCAAACACTGACTTGCCCACAAAGAAAAGAAAATTTGAAAGCTGACCACCCCCAATGAATTAATGAAGGTCACCAGGACAGAAGGCTGAACCTTGTCATCTCAAAATTATTAGTATCACAGTCAATGACTAACACAAAATTTGCTGCCTTCTACTTCAAACATAATGTGTGTCTTTGGCACTTAGGGGTATATGTAATACATTTAATAAAAGAAAAAAGTTCCTCCCAAACTGCCTTGGAGGAAGAAAACAAAAATTACAATTATTAGATGATAGCAACACCATGTACTGAGAGCAGAGAAACAACAGTGATGAAAACTGTATAAAGCAGAAAACTGTAACTTCTGACTTCAGTTACAGATGTTAAAAGACTAGGCTCCCTCTACTGTCAAAAATGCTGTCTCAGGAGGTACTTACAGGGAGAAGCACACTGCACCATGGCAACTAGAGAGCGGCAATTCCTTAAAAAGCTTCAAGGGAATTCTGCAAAGGAGCTCACCTTAGTACATCCAATATGCATTGGACCCAGTGGCAGTTCCTGCAACCTCATCCTTCATCCAGTGCACAGCCCAATATTCATCCAGCTAAAAAATTCTGGCACAGCACAATGCACTGATTCAATACCAACAGTGAAAGTATACCTTATTTGCCAACACTTTCAGAAGGTAATAGAAGTTACTGCAAATAAAGTTTTGGGCCTGAGGGTATCCTGCAGTTCTCTTAGGCTATATCTACACGGATGGGTGCAGCTAAGCATGAATGAGCTCTGCCTGTGCTTTGAGATGGTCAGCTATAAACCAGGACTATCTGTGGAGTTACACAGATGCACTTACTTAGCATTGTCCCTAAAGCAAGTACAGCCTTCATTCCAGCTGTATCTCAGAGCTTATGGCACTGACCACAATGTCATATTTTATTGTGTATCTGACGGGAAGGCCCAGGACAGTTCATATCCAGATAGCTCAGAGTCTATTTGCTTCTGCCTGCATTTCTCTTTCTACATATTTGCATTCCCTTAGTTCTACAGCCCACATATTCATGACTAAGCCATAACACTTCCCAGACATTTCATTGAAAATCTTTCTTTGTACAGCAGAAAAAAGACTCTACAATAACTCTTGTATGAATGTGGTGCAGTTTTGTCACTGAGCATTTTACAGTAGTTATGCTAAGTTATGCTAATTGTCAGGCTTAAGAGTTGGTGATTTTAAAACATACAAGATTATTTTCCAGCTGAAACACTTTCACAGCACAAACACATGAAAGATTATCTCCTCTACTTATTAAAATAAATTCTGAATTAGCTATTTTCACCTCATTTTACAATACATATACCTTCAATTCCCATACCAAGAATTTTCTGTTTTAAACTCTTTAATTACACTATGACAGTGATTTAATAAACATTATTCTTTTTCAAAAGCTACAGTGTTATTTCTTATCCTGCCTCAAATTTGCTATTTAAGTTTAACAAATAATTTTAGATTTTAGTATAGCTGCTCCATTTATAAGATGATCTTATGCATAGTGCCCCATAAAAAGAGACTTTTTAATGGCCATATATAAGGTAAAAACATTTTCCAACTTTGCTATAAATTTTATCTTTTTAGTTATAAACTAGACCACAAAAATATTTATATATATATATGTATTTGGTTTCTTTACATTATAAACACTGACAGAAAGCCCTATCTAGATTGACCATAATAAAACATTTATATGTTATATTACACCTGCTTGTTACACATTGCTTTATACTTATTTGCAAGCAATTAAGCAACCAATGAAACTTACCAATATATTAACTTGATGGTGTAACATTATGGGGGAAAATTAAGTGACAAATTCGTTGCAAGAATTTGATTATAAAGCAACTGCTATGGAGAGCATTTTTGCACAATAAGTAGGGTATGGAAATAAATTAACAACTAATGCTGGCTGTAAGAACCGAGCATTATAGGCTGCCCTTTTCAAAAATCTAAATGAACAATTTGAGTCACTGTGAAAGAAAGTAAGAAAGAAAACTCTACCCTGCATGTAACTAAGGCATGGTAGCTATTTTGAGATTAACATTAGAAAGGAAATAATTTTCTTCTCTCATTGGGCATGAACTAATCTGTTCTAGTTTTCACTTTCACCTTGAATTCTGAGCCAAGGGTAATTCTAACAAGACTTACAACCTCAACAGAAATATGTGAGCAGATATTTTTTTTTGAAAGAGAACAGCCACAATTTCTCACTTTCTCTTAAAATACCTATGCCTTCCACTAGTTGCTTTTCTCCCTGTACTGAAGCAAAGCCAGCTAACATTCACTTTGTCACAGTTAAAGCAAGTACAAAGAAATGCTCACTGGGCTTAGTGAAAGAGATATATAACAACATGTTTAGATATAAATTAAATTGCATTGTTTTGTTATGTTTTCTAGCTTAAGATGAATCTCCCCTAATTCTATCTATCTAAAAGTAATGTCTCCAGTCTTATCATGTCTGGTCTCCCTGAAGAGTCAGCAGACCCACTAAATATAGTGCAACAGTTACCTGTGAAAGGATTGCCTGGCAGTATTGGATTGAGAAAGAACATAGGCAAGTACTGTAAAATAGGAAACTAAAACCTGGATAGCTAAAGGTATGTCACACGACTCACATCTTCAATGACTACCCACTCACAGAGCATTGTTAGTGCCACAGAGGGAAATTGGAGATCCACTACTGAGAAACTCTGGGAAGGAAAACACAAATAGCCTCAATGGCTCTCTAGTATATCTAATTAAAATTAAGGAATCACCCACAATAAGTCTATTCTGATGTTCCTTAAGATAGATATGGCACTAGAGGCTACAAAATCATTTTCTTAAATGTTCTAAATGTGCCCCTTTTATCTTTTGGTTTCAGTTTTGTTTCTTTGCAAGGGTAAATAGTATA
Organism: Luscinia megarhynchos; assembly: GCA_034336665.1. Classification (NCBI taxonomy): domain Eukaryota; kingdom Metazoa; phylum Chordata; class Aves; order Passeriformes; family Muscicapidae; genus Luscinia; species Luscinia megarhynchos. Next base: position 10,444,040 of record JAPFBE010000003.1, on the reverse strand, counting down.
ATAAAGAGTCACAAGGGGATTCAGAACTAAGCACAGTTTTATTGTAGAATGTTAATGAGAAATCTATACAAGACTTCTGGCATGGGATGAATGACAGAGTTGGGCCCCTCTGAAGTAAGAGATTGAGGCCATGAAAAAACGGTTGAGGTATCTAAATGTTTCTGGAAATTTATATTCAATAAAATTTCTTCAGTATTCTATAACATCTGTGTTTGCACTTGTCAGTTGCTTATAGATACTACTCCAAGAAAATATCTCATACAATGAAAAGGTAATTACACTCTTAATGCATCACTTGGGCTGAATGCAGATCTCTTTATATTGTATAACTATTATTTCTATTAAGCAAGAAGAGCACAGAAGCTGGATCTGATTCAGGTGTCATAGACAGGCATGTCCTCAAGGCTTGCTGGTTCTGCAGTAATTCAGAACATAGACAGGTTACTTACATTTGAAAAATTAATGTATTTAATTTCTTTTTTAATATCTTTATCCGTTGATTGGATTAGTTCTCAACTCGTGTCAGAACGGGATTATGACATCTGCTACTATGTGTTCTTAGAAATATTACCACATAATATTATTTCTCTGACAATGAATCAATTCTTAAAGTATTACAAATGTTTTTCCTTCAGCCTTATCAGGCTAATCAACAGCTAATTTAAGGTTATTCAGAAAAGATTCACAGTTGTACTGCTATCCAAAACTAATGCTTCTTATTAAGAAATATTAACTATTTCTTTATGGTTTACTCTTGCTACTGCAAAAATTACTAGCTGTCTCAGAATTTTATAAAGCCATCAATGCATTTTAGTTATCATTATTATGGATTTGCTAGCTTTTCTGACATAGGATTGGCATATCTTTTTTTTCTATTTTTCAGAATTATCAAGAAGCACTTTCTGAAGATATCTGATATCAACTTCCCCACATTCTCCCACAACATTTAATTTTTAGTGGATTTGAGATTAATTAGATGTGCATTAATATAATCTGTAATGTAGGCCCTGGAAGATAAATCTTAAATAAAACATGAAAAAGGCAAAAATTACTTGGCTGGCATTAATATGAGAGGTCCATTAGAATTTGAATTCATCATGAAGGAACAAATTCAAAAATATTCAAGATCTACAATATCTGTAAAATTTTAGTATTTTCTTTTGAATTATGTTCATTATTTATTTGAATATTTTTCTAATCTTTTCTGCATTGTTGTCTTTTTGTTGTTTTTTTTATATACTCATCTAAAAAAATATTTTAAATTAACATCTATTCTGGAAAACTTTGTTGCACTTCATTGACTCAATGATTTCTGGCAGTTTCAGTGCTCCCTTAATTTAGGGAGCACTTGTTTACAGAAACAAGACTTGGGCATAAATATCCTGGAAAGACAATATCCTGAAAAGACATCCAAGATCTTTTGCAAGTGGCATTCTGATAAGATAAAAAGTTATACAAGACAATAATTTAAAAGTCAATCTCTTATTGTGTTTTTTTTCCCCAAAAATTATGTGTATTCATTTAAGGTATACAGGGCCCTTGTGTTAGCGTCACTTGCTATTTTTGTATTAATAATGATTAATACAAAAAAACCCCTCAGTATTTAGGACTGGATATAAGGAAGACTAATGTGAAATTCTGGTACAAGGACAGGAAAAACTATCTGAGTGGCTGTTCTTACAGGCACTGAAGCATTACCTTTCAAAATTCAGATTCTATTATCTTAATAGAACTGTTGGAAAGATAACATAAAAAATAAGTGTCGAGCAAAGGTTGAAGTTATAAATTAAATCATAAACTGCACAAAAGGCAAATCATTCCACAGCTGTTTCCTGGAGTTTGCTTTGCACTAGTAAAACTGAAATCAAGAAAACAAATTCCACTTGGTGTAAGATGATGTCACTCCCATTTATCTCTTGGAAACATAATGAGTTACCGTGTTCTAAAATTAATTGGAACAGAAAAGAAAGACACTCCTATCAAAGAACCATGCTTAGATACAATCTCGACTTAAAAAAATTAGTAAGTAAAGATTAGTGTTTCACTGTGTTTGTGAAAAAATAAAAATTTGCATTCATCCTAGGTTTCTAAAACCACTGCTAGGGTATGCTAGGATGACCACAGCATTTTTATTTGTTTGTTTGCTTTTTTCCCAGTGAAATATTGTCTATTTCAGTAAGTACAATATGAACTCTTATTTAAATATAGGAAACATTCTAAAGGGACAGTGTGAAAAAAGGTTTTCATATACTGTAGAAGAACTGCACTTGTAAAGCTGTTTGAGTGCTTACCATTCATAGTGTATTTCTGTCAAACTAGCACAAGCTCTGCTTTAAAGCAAACTAAAAATCTATTTTGATTTCTAATTAAAAGGAACTCACTCTAGAGTTAATTACAAAGTACCTAGATATGAATCAGGACTTCTAGGAAATCAATTTCACACAAAAGAATGCAATATGAAGGCTTCTATGAGATTTAGAGTAAGCTCTCTGCTAGTAACTACAGTGGTAAGGAAAGTTGCTTTGTTCTTTCATCTGTCATGGTGAAAAGTTAACTTTTCATTTATTAAAATAATAATTTCCATGTTATTGCAATCCTTTGATTTCATAAAATCAATATTCAGACATGAACATAGTTCCAGTATATTTGTTCCTGGTACCTTTCAAATGTGGAATGCCCCCATTCACTTACACACGCTCCCTTGAAAGCAAGACAGATACAATAATAATTCCAAAATTGTCCTTAAGCACCATCATCAATAGCACATATCCTAAACAGCTTCACCCATGCCTCAAGGGCAGAGCTACACTGATACTTTCACCCCTTACAGACACAGACTGCTAGAAGAAAAATGCTAAAGGCCATACTGTCTTCCTTCACCTCATCCCTTGGATTCGTGTGCAGTCCAAATGCACCTCACAAAACAGCAGAAGCTATAGGGACCACCTGGAGTTCAAACAAGACCTCTTAAACAGTTACCCAATGAGGCAGACACCAAACCAAAAAGATTTAAAAGAAAAAGAAAGGTGTGCAAATCAGACAAGCTTATCATCACCTTGAGTTGCTGTCCATTGTCCTGAAAGAGGACAAGTCCCCCAGGCAAAGGCCGGCTGGACAGTAATCATACTTTACACTTCTCTACTGCCTTTGTCTGATGACCTCAAAGTACTTGACAGACACTAATTCATTCCACCTCACAAGACTTCTGCTGCTGGCTAAATATCACTATAGCCTAAATAATGAATAATTGAGTGTCAGTGATGAGAGTCCAAGCTTTCAACTAACAGTAAATTGCTGTCCTTGCTATGCATCAGTGGCACAAAATGCATATGAGGAGTTTCCAAAGGTTTCTCAGAGCTTGGTGTACTAAACCAAGAAGACTTTGGGCAAAGCCAGTGTCTGGGAAAAGCTCAACACCAAATATCTCCTGGTCTTATTATCTGTGTGAGCAGATTTTCTTCAACCTTTTTTCGAACCTATCCTTCATTTTTGTTCATGGCATCACGACTTACAAGGATTTTTTTTTTTTTTTTTTACCACACCAGAACAAGACTTGTTATTTGCAAGAAACAAAACCAACAAAACAACAGTCATAGAAGAAGAATTTTTAGACTTTACCAGATTATTAATCTGTCTGAATTTCTTAAGTTTTAAATGTTGAGACAAAGCAGAGATGACACGGAGATTACTGACTTAGATTTTTTACTATTTATTTCTCTGATAGTTTTTTTTAGGCTTTACTCTCTTCTCTCTCCAGCAATCTAAAACCAAAGCTAGTGACTGGCTGACAGTGAAAATAATGCCTCTAGGAATCTGGAAAGTGGTAGCTGTTTACCAATATTTCTAAACAAAGAAAACATAGAAGTTATCAAGTATTGGATTGTAGAACAAAGTCAGTGCAGGCTAAACGCACATGAAGTATTTTTTTTCTTTCAGGTAACCTCTTGGGTGTTTAGAATAATATCTCATTCTATCATTAAAGCAATAATTACTTGCAAATTAAGCAAATTTTTAGTGTAATAATGACAAAGTTTTAAACAACAGTTTTTTAGATGAGATATTTCAAAATATACATGTAGTATAAAAAGCGATATTCTATCAAATATGAATTTATTGTCTTTTGAGGCGGCATATCAAATAAAACTTTTAATGCCAAACTTTCAGCATTACCTGAAGAGCCAATTTTGTAAAATTCTTATGAATGGAAAATTTCAATGAATAGAGCTAGTGATAAATACGAAACTATGACTTTTTAATTTAGGGCAAAGTTATTTGTTAACTCTTAAATACTTAAATACTGGAAAAAAGGTATATCCTATAACTCATAGCAATTTATGTATCATTACCAGTTCAATGGTTCAAAGCAAGTGACAGCTGGTCAAAACATTTTCATATTTTCAGTTTTACAAAAATGTCCACAAATTAAATTAAAATTCTACATAACTGTGCCATGCTTAGTTGGAAGAAAGTATTGCTTGTGACAAAAAGAAGCAAAAAAAATCAATCATCAGCAATACACCAAATATTAGAGAAAGCCATCAGAAAGGACAAATTTTAAAGGTTACTTACGCCTGTCGGTCCCTGTACATCTTGTTAACTTTCTCCCATTCAAAATTAAGTTGAGTCAGTTTTTCTTGTATATTTGCTGCTTCCTTTGGTGTAACATTCTGCAAAGCCGGTGTCTTCTTGCTGTTAATCATTTCTACATGACCCTGCAGTCTCCCCAGGCTCTCTTTAATGCTCTGAAACATAAAGATTTTTAAAAATAAAAACAAAACAATGTGTTTATAAATAACAAGTAATTGTTCATAAGCAAAAGAAATTGGTACAAAATGCTAATCAGACTACAACATTGATAATAAGAGTAATTTTACAATAACCTGGATGTCAACCTTTCTTTGAAGACTGAATGAAATAGATGTGAGGATGGTGATAGTTGGAGGGGAAACAAAGTGCCATTAAGTCCTAAGTTCTGCATGTCAGTATTTACATTTCCTGACCTTTCATTTTCTCTTACTTTCCAATTCAGAAACAATTCATTGGACCAATCACCAGGAAAAAAGCCTGCTGAGTCCTACAACCCCAGGTGGAGCCTGCTGAGGTACTGAGATGATTTCATGGGGTGCAGTGTGATCACTGGGAGAAGTTGCAGAAGAAACAAGCATGATGCAGGGAGAAGATCTTTAATAACAACAAAAAAAATTGATCTGGCAAACCAAAAATATTGGCCATTAATTTAACTTGGTTGGCAAAAAGCATAAACTTGGCACATCCCTTGATGGTTTTTGGTTCAACTTGAAAAATAATGTCTTTCTTTTTCATTACCCAAGTTTCCTAGAATGCAATAAACAAATGTCTTGCAATCAATCTATACAAATGAATCAAAAGAAACATATGGTAGACAGTCAGCAAAGGAAATTTCACAGTCATTGATTTAAATAAACCATAGCTTTAAATATTTGGGGGTTTAGACATGGAATATCACAGAGCTTCAGTAATAATTTAGAAGGAAAAAAAATAAAAATCTGTCTCCTTTAAAATAAAATGAGTTACTCTTGATGTAAAATATTAATCTTACATCTCCAAAAATCTCATCTCTTTCTTCTCTTTTTATGTAGGTCTATTTTATATGCCCTTCTCTAAATATTTTCAAATTATTTACTTTCAAACTATTTAATATTCTTTGCAGATTAAATACAACACACACAGCCAAGCTGTACTCCTTACTGAGAAAGTGTTTTACTTTGCTTTCTGGATAAAAATAAAGACTGAGAAAATATTCTGAAGGTACAATTCAGTGTGTATTAAACTGTATTATACAAAATTCTTAAGTAGCTTACCATACCACTGCTGGTTTTTTGGGTTTTTTTGTTTTTGATTTCAGTTTCAGTCATCCATTCCTTTTTCCTGGTTTTAATCATACTAAATAGTAATTTTCAATTTGTTCCAATTTACTGAACAGTATCAAACCATTTTAAAACTGCATCAAACAATACTCATTTTGAGGCTGATTTTAAAGTGTTGCTCTACTAGTAACCTTCCATGTATAAAAATTAGTATACTCAAAGCTGCAGAGATGTGTGCAACTACTAGAACTTAGAAAGCCATTTATAAAGTGGATAAACTTCATGGGCAGCTTGAACCAAACTGAAGCACTTTCCAGTCCTGAGTAGGGAGACCTTTACTTTCTCCCGCCTTTATTTAGTTTTTGGAATCTAATACTTGTCTGCTGTGAATGTTGATTTGGTTTCTAACTCTGCAATTCCTGACTTTTCCTAATAAACATTTATGATATCCTCATAGACTGATCTTATCATTTCTTCTTAACTCAGCATTTACGATTCAACAAATGGTTTGTTTTTCTTAATAATCACATTATTTTTCATAATCAGTCCACACCATCTCATGGCTAGACAAGTTCACAATTTTATTGTAAAGAATTTGATTTAAAAACAGTTTTAGAACCATGGGTAAGACAGAGTGTACTGGTCTATTACTAGTAGCACTAATACAAAGCAACAGGGAAGTAGGTATAATTATCTAAATCGTTTTCTCCTGCAAATTGCTGGATAAATATTTTAAAAAGCCTAAGAAATTAATAAAAAAATCTGAATAACACTTGAAGTGACAAAATTGGTTGTCATTTTTTTAACTAATTAAAGCTATTACACTGTATTTACAATTTTGTAAAATATAAGACTTTAAGTCCTTATGTAGATATGAAGGCAATGCATTGAAATGATTGTGTACAAAACCACCTTGCAAAACAAAAGAAAAAAATACTCTGGGTTCCCTGAGTTTCTAGAGCTCTAGCACTATAATATGCTATTTGTAAAAAAAAAACTACATTCCAAAACACCCCCCATTTGAATAATAATTTGAATTTTTAGGTCTTGATAAACGTGACTTACATTAGCAGATGAAATGAATATTTATAAATCAAAAGAGAATGGTAGATGTCTTGTCTCTGGAATGAGTCACAATAAGGAACTTGTTTCCTCCTTGTCAGCAATCTATCATGTGGAGGGAAAGCTGGCTGGGTCTGTGCCGTTACTCAACAAACCTCATTTGACTTTCCCAGAAAAACATCTCACACTCAGTGTTCCTTACTCAGGTCTACTTTAATCTTTGTTTTACACCCTTAGGGCACGGATAATTCAGATAGTAAATGTTACTAATTTGAATATAAGAAATCGGATTATAAAAACATAAAATGCCTCTAAATATTCCAAGATTATGTCCCATGAATATAAAGAAGGAAACATATTCACAAAACCTCATCCCTGACTAAAAATTTGCATATTTAAAGAACAGGAGAAAATGTAATTGAAATGTTATATGCTGCCAAGACATACTTGAGCACCCCAGTGAAGTGGCCTTCTTTTCAGTAGGTCTGAATATCACCTCATCTGAACCACTCAAAAAGGCAGTTCTTGTGTTCAGCATGTTTGAGTAACCAAAAGAAGAGCAATGTATTGTAGAAAATGTTACTCCCCCTAAAATGTATCCATGGAATGCCATCCTATAATTACTAAATGCCTGGTAACCAGACCCCCCTCTCCCTTATCGAAAACCCTGTTATCTTTCTGGATTTTTATTGGCCCTTAAAGTCAACAGGTTATTGGTCCTTTTTTACTTAGAATTTTAAGATAATTGGTTAGTTTGTAAGCTGTAGTTCTTATTGGTAGAAAATTCAATCCTCTGTAAACCTATAAAAAACCCTTTGTTATCTGATGTAAGCAGACTGTTGTAGTACTTTCCCTTCGAAGAAATAAAGTTATCTTCAGAACCTGTGCTGCTCAGCCTCAACCTTTCAGTACTTCGCTAGTGGGTAGCTGTGAGCTCAACAGCCAGAGTCCAGAGATATCTGGACTTGGAGCTGCAGAGCCCGAAGTTGGAAAGCCCCAACTTTAAAAACAGCTACAATGTATGTGCCTATGTGTATTGAAACTTTAGGCTTTTTCAACCAAGTAGATAAATTTTCTAAATATTGAAAATAGATTGAATACATCTAAGCACTTCAGAACTGGTGATACGCTCACTAATGTTTAAAATTAGTTAGTGGTCTATGAAAAAGGTATATAATTTCAATGTCAGATTTTTGCTTTTGTTTAAAGCATAGCTGCTGCAGACAGAACAAGATGATACAGCTGATGTGTTGTAAATGAGTATAAGAATGTCCACAAGAAAAAAGAAAAAAAGAGAAACCATGCATATATACCCGTGTACACGTATACTCATGTATCTCAAACATAGTCCCATATTCCCCATCTATCTTTCACACTGAAAAGAATGATCTGCAAGCAGTTCTCAACAATGCCTTGGGAGATTTTGTAACATGGTTAACAGAAGCAAACAAAGCTTTAATTTTTTAGAAAAAAAGGATAACAGAAAATCATTAGCAGCTGAAGTGACAGTAGCCTTTAGGGACTGATCCATCTCACTGCTCTTAAAAGAGAAAATCTGAGTACTAGAGACTCAAACCCCAGTTCATTTTCACTACCTGGAATTTGTCTTTATCTGCTAGAGAAAGACAACTTCCTGTAAGGATTCAGTTCCTTGGCTATTTGTGTACAAATCTGTCACCAACCGCAGTGTTACTGACAGATCTATTTGGAGAGTGCATGTGAGCACATTCAGTTCTAAGTTATGGTTAATTGGGTTTTATTGAGCTGCAGAAGAAAATCGCTCTGAATTTCACATTACGTGAAATGGATGCTTCTTGATAAGAATCAGTACACACCAAATACATATTCCAATGTGTAAAACTAAAAATACATTTTTTGACAGTCCAAAAATTTGTAGAATGATGATTTATAATGATATGCATAGCAGATTTGTCACAATATTTCATGCTTTTTGTACTAACATGAAACCTAGTAACAGCACAGTTGTTAGTAATCATGGACGGCTGGAAAAATTCCACAAATTAATTACAATTTTAAAATCTGTATGGAATTATGAGTTACAATGTCTAGTGTGGGTATGACTGGCTTCACAAACCATTTTTAAAGGGGATTCTTGCTGCCAGAATCCTGGATGTGTGATGTGTACAATGAATTCCTATATTCTGAAATATGACACAGTAGAAAACAGTGCAAAAAACCTGCTCTGTCAGTAGGTGAAGGATTACCAAAGGAAAAAAGAAGAGAAAAGATGAATTAGAGCATTAAAATATCTATATTTTAAAAGAAACATGGAAACCAACCCAATTTTTAATGAACTAAATAAAAGCCCTATGGGAAATACAGAAGATGATGAACTAGAAGCAGAATTGTTAGACTGATTATGCAAGATATAAATGTATCGTACATATAAAAGAAAGTTGTTCTTCAGAGCCAGAGGGCTCTCCATATTAAAACTATGACATCAATAAAAATTATGATAGCTAAGTGTATAGTCACATCCTACAATAAGATTTTGCTGCCAAAATTAAGAATATTTTTTAAAAATACTACTAATAAAAAGAGACTCTAAAATCTACAGGCCCTACTGAAAGTCTGCTCTATAATTATATAATGCAAGTAACCTCAGGAAATAAATTTTGAATTCAAAGTTAATAGAATTAAGTAATGAATAGGCACAACTATGCTATGTCTATGACAGTGATCCTTAAAAATTATACTAACAACTTTTTCACATAGAGTTATATATTAGACTTTTAAAATTCCAGGTATACCGTTTCATTGTAACACCCTTTTGCTATGAGCAAAGAGAAATATGTGTTCTATTCTCTGGTTAATCAGTGCATTTATTTCAGTGTATACATTTCCCACTAAATAATCTGGACCTCGAACAAGTAACTTTCATAAAATAATAATTACTATGGAAAACTTTGTCTTAGCATGAACAACAGAATCTTATTAAGTAGAATTCATGCAACTTTTTACACTGATTTAACTTTTAGGAAACATTTGAAACATCAGTTGCAAGGAAGAATAATTAGCCAGAATCTGAAGGCACTGTAACCCTATGCTTGTTCATGCAATGGAATCCATTGTAATCACAATCTGTTCTACACAGGTAGCTCAAAGACTGAACTCCATCAATATAAATATCATCAGTAGCAGACAGAAATAATATCTGTGTTATAACAACAGTTGTCCTGTTCTGAGAGTATATCAGGCCAACTTTGCTAACCCATCAATCTATGAACCATAATTTTCGGAACAATCAACTCGAGTTTCAACTTTGACAGAACTGTAATATTTAAAATGTTAAATACTGTCAGCACAGAGATAAAGAAAAGCTGAGGTACTGTGTGTTATAATACTTGAAAGAGCTTGTAATGGGATGATGAACACATTGCAGTGCTCACTTTATGAGATAAAGTGACAAGACTTGGTTTCTCTATCTGACTTTCCCACTCCCTAAAGCTTAAAATGAAGAGAAAAACATTCCTGAGCTGGTTTTGGCAGATACACTAAATGTACTCATTAAAGTATTACAGTTTAGTAAATGTTGAAAGCTACCAGATTTTTCCTGCAAAACCTCATATTTTACTATTTCACATGACTTTGATATAAAAAGTCAGTGCTATGACAATTGATATCAGCAATTTTTAATTTGTATTCAATATTTATCCTATTTGACAATGATCATGTTTAAGTCTTACAAAACGTATTTACTATGGAGAAAATGTTCAAAGCTGTTACCAGTGATTCTTATAAATAAACTTATTTTTCCTTTTACGGATTAATTAAAATGGATTCCTTCTGAATGGAAATGAAAAAAAAAAATCAAAAGCTCAGTTTTAAAACACAGAGCTATTCATGACAGTTCTGTAATTTGATTCATGCAAATCTGTCAGAGAAAAAATCAACGACAATTTAATTTCAAACCTTTCCCAACCAGCTACTGAACAATTTATGCACTACTTTTCTATTTTTACTGCAGGATAATGACAATGATGGATGCTTTTCCTTGGAAATAAATATTCATTAAGCAGGCGCAGATCAAACCCATACCCTTCCAAAAGCCCACGAATGTGCAGGACCCATTTGCCTCTTAGAAGAGATTTATTTTGGAGGAAGATGGAACTGTGCCCACAAATGCATCTCATAACAATTTAATAGTTCAGTTAAATTAAACCTATGGTAGTACTTACTTGTAACCTCGGTAATCAATATTATTAAAGCTGGTGTCAACTCCAATAATACCAAATATATGTGGGTGAACAACAGATTACTTACGGATATGAAACAGATAAAGCTAGCCCAAATGCAAAGCAGTTAGAAGAACCAAAAAGAAGTAATTTCCCAGTAAACTTCCTGAGGTAGAACACTGTTTCTCCATCCAATCCATTAGCGAACACAAGTTAATCAACAAGTATCAAGTAGGCACTCATTAGCCATGATTTACATGGTATATGACTAATCTGTTGTTGTTTTTTGGGGTTTTTTTTTTTTTTTTTGGTGCAGAAGAGATGGTTTGAAATGAAGAATGACAATTAGATTGTCATGCTTTGTGCTTTGCTACTCAGAATGACTTTAATTTACTGGTACTAAATCAGAAGCAGTAAAAGAAACAGCCTACTGGTATTTGACACTTATTGATTGACATCCTATTACCAGTTCTCTGCTTCCTTGGATCCAACACTCCACTGTTATGCTTCACTACCCAACTCTACTGCCTTGCTAGGAAACTGAAAACATCCTAATTTTCACGAGCTGATAAGAATATTTGTTTGTGTGCACATGTGTGCATGAAAATGCTTAAAATATATAATATCTATGAATGTATAAGAATATAGTCAGATGTGATTTTGCAGAAGCTAATAGCAGCATATGGATGTGGTTTTGTTGCATATCCTCTGACGTGGAAAGAGATGAATGGGCTCCCACAGAGGAAAATTCAGAGCATATAGCCAGAGCCACTGCCCTGATTCTCCCTCTAAGCTTCTTTCTTATAGCTGACTGTAGGCAAATTCCAGCCTCTTTAGGATAATATTTACTTTTTTTAAAAAAAAATATTCCTTTTCCTAAATAATCACAGAAAAATGGAAATATAGTCTTCTCTTCATGCTGGATGACAATTTGGAATTGCTGTAATTATATACTGCACTTGAGCACAATTTTTTACAAGGCTTTTCTTACACAAACATTATTCTGCAAAAGCTGATAACTCATTCATCTACTTAGGCTTACAACTTTAATCTTATTCTCTTCTTATGTCAATTCTGTGTTGGATAAAATTCCACCAATTTCAAAGGATTTCAATGTTGCAAGCATTGAACAAACTAGACAGTAAATATTTCAAGCACTGAAGAAACTACACAGTAATATTTAAGTCATACTAACAATATTGAATTTGCTTTTTCTTAACTACGTTATCTAACGACTGGATAATATTCTCTCTTTAGCTAATTAAAAGGAAATAACTACATGGAGTAAAGACCCAATAAGACCTCAAGGTTTTTTTGGTTTAACATGGTCTGCAACAGCTAAATTTTACTTGGTTTTGTGTCTGTTCCAATGGGAACAATTTTAGAAATCATACACTAAAATAAAACAGCCAGGACTGAGTGTGGACAGGGTTAGTAAATATTTACACTTACCAATCACAGAATCCCCAAATCATTTAACCACTAGGAGATGAGCTCAGCTGGTCAGAGCATGGTGCTAATAACAACAAGACTGTGGGTTGAGTCCTTACATGGGCCATTCACTTAAGAGTTCACTTCATGACCCATGTGAGTCCCTTCCAATTCAGAATATTCTGTAGTTTAGATTGGAAAAGATCTAAATCGAGTCCAGCCATTAACTCAGCACTTCCAAGGGTACCACTGAACCATGTCCCCGAGTAATACATCTGCATATCTCCTAAATACCTCTAGAGATGGTAACTCAGCCACTTCCCTGGGCAGCCTGTTCCAGTGCTTTAAAACCATTTCAGTGAAGAATTTTTTTTTCCATTATCCACACTCAAACATACCTTCAACCACAAATTCTGTCTTTAAATATATTTTGCCTCTCCAGCCTTTCTCTCCCATTCAAGGACTTAATATGCAGATACTCTAATGCTCTTGTCCTCCAAACACAGGTTCAACATGAAAAAATAAATTAACACTTCAGTGTTTCTTATCTTTCGCCCCAATGTGCCCCCAAATGCAAACATCCATATACACACACATCTCAGGGGTGGGCTTAGAACTTGTAAAACAGATGTCTCAGAATGAGCACAATCTGCAAACATACAGAAGCCCCAAAATGATGCAATTTAATCATTGCTAAGAAAATCTTCCCATCTTACCTTGAGATACTCTTCTTGTTTGAAGAGATCCTCACAGTCCTTAGCCTGCAGAACAGGAGAATTAAGGCGCTCTTCCACTTCAGACAAGGCTTGCAGAAGGTGAAGGATCTCTGCCAGGTATGTAGAAGGCACATGAGTGGTTTCCATAGTTGTCCTAGTTTCAGTCATCACAAAAGTTGTATCTTCACGAACTGTTTGCTAGTATAGATATACAACAGAATGCTTCCTTTAGTTTCTTAAGACCAGACAAAATTACAACAATGCAATTTCCAGTTTACAACCCAGAAACAAAAAAATCAAAAGTAACTTCCAAGGACAAATGCAGGTAATATCTGAGGTTTCAGAGAGAAGAGATCACTCATATTCCTTGCCTGTTTGAAATGGTGGATACTGAAATTAATCCATGCAAGAGTGTGCAGGCTTTTCTTCTACTCTCCAAAGAAATGCTGAGAGAAAATGCAAGAGTATGCTGAGGTTATGGTGTTACTGAGATTTTAGTAAAAGCTAGTGCTTTCATTTTAAATCATCAAACCCTTTGAAAAATCTGTCCTTCATTAAGAAATTTCATGCTTGCCAAGTTTAAAATAATAAATAATTTCAAGGTATCAGGTAAAATAATTACTTGTATAACAGACACAATTCTTTAAATAAAATGCAACATATAACAAATATGCCAACTCTATACTTCCAACTACGCTAAAAACTTGTACTTTAATCTAGTAAGTACAATTTGGAATTTTCTCATTTGAATGGTCTTTAATGCAATTTTGTTTTTAAAAGAAAACTCAGCAACACACCTCTTCATTAAGTTAGGATTTTTTTTATATGGAAAAATATGAAATAGACACTCTATTCTGGAAGCACATGCATACACCAAATGTAAAGACATCCCTGAATATTTTGGTTCCAAGAAAACACTTAGTTGATTCATGTCATTGGAAAGCATACTGACATATAAGGTAACAAAAAAATGGCTGCTTATATAAATTCTCTGTATTTCCCATTTGATTTTTTAATACATCATAGATAAAAATGTAATACCAAAAGTGTGCTTTGGAGCAGGGAGGCCTCTGCTTCTTTTCACTAAGCTCCAAATACTAAATCACCTGCATGTCCATTAAAAAGGGGAAAGTTTAAGATATCAACTATTTGTGGTTTCACAAGCGTAAGTTTGTTTATGGATTCCTAGTGTGGGACCAAGATCCTTTGTGTTTGATGTTGGTCTTCTCAAAAATATACATTTTAATTCTAGTCAGCCTCAAAAAATCGTGCAAGTAATTGTTGGTAGATGTCCAAAAATTCTATTATTTAGATTTGGACACATTTATGTGAAAGACAATTGATCAATGGTCCTGAAGAAAACAATATCATTATTTAGCTACTCATTATGGAAAAGAAAACAAATATAAGCACACACTACCTCAGCAAGGTGTCTCATTTTAATTCAGGACATATTTCTCTCTTCAGTTACCGAGCTGAGTCATCTGGTTCTTCAATTTTCTTTAGAGTCTTAAAATATGCATATACACATTCTAGAAGATGTATGCATATCACATATAAAGCCCATAAAGTTATCTGTAGACTTGTGTTATTCTGCTGCATTTCTTATGCAAATTTAATTGCTTTGCTTACACTTTTCTCACTAAATGACTTTCTCAGTACATCTGCTAACACTGAAACCTCTCTAATTACCATATCACTGCTATAATTTTTATTATTTTAAATAAATTGCTTTAAAAAATTTTGCTTGCCCTCCATATGTTTCATGAATCACAGGCCCTGCAAAAATAACAGTTTACTCTGGTAGACCTAAAGAAAAAGCTGCCCCAATCCATTAGAAAATGAGAGAATCTCAACAGGCCACTGAGACCTGCATGCAGCAATACAATATTTTAATTCCTCAAGACTGCACTGTAACACTTCTACATGTAGCAATGAACTTCAGACACTCATAGGAACATTTTATCGATATTTTTATTTTTGTTTTTGACTTGGAGGACAGAATATTTCTACTTGCAGTAATGAAAAGAGCATGCTAGGTGTGCAAGGGTTTCCACTCAAAAAGAGGTCAAATGAATATGGGAAGTGGCATACAAAATACCATTAGTTTCTATAGTTGTATGAGATTAGCCTATCCCTTTCAACCCAAATTTAGGCCAATAAATATATATACACATATATATGCACATGCATGTATTTAGATAAAATAAAATCTGTGTCTTCTCATTCTAAAGTGTTCTTCAAACTACAAAAAAGTCAAGAATAAATTGGGTTTGTAAGCACTTTGATATCACACTTAATTATTTATAGTGGGAAAATCAGGTACCTTTCAGTCACTGCTTTGAAGAAAAATGGGATGTATGCAACCATATATTCACACTGCTCTTATAGGAGACTTTAGTTATTTCTCATAGATGGATGATTACTTGTGTAGTTTACTGTTTGTATTGGTAGTTAAACTGTAAAACACTACAATCAAATAAATAAATAAATAAATAAACAAAAGGATAGCTATATAAAAGAAGACACCTACCAGAACCTGCCCTCATATTTTGGTACATTATTTGGAAAAAAAAAAAAAAAAAAGACACAGTCAAAATAAATTAGTTTCTAAATACTAATTTTAAAAAGGAGTTGAAAATTTGATACTACTTCAGAAATCAAGGATTATCTGTATCTTTATTGGGGTTTCTAACAGGTCACAGGTGTTTCTTTCCTGCATTGAAAGTATCGTAACAGAACCCCCAGCAGAAGCTGTCATCTTGCACCAAAGAATGGAGGGTAGGCACGTCCAGAACTGACAATTTTAATCAGCAAAGAGAAGTTTTTTTAGCTTGTCCTTGGAATTGCCTTATGATAGACAATAAAACAGGCAGAGTCCTTCCTTATACTCAGGACGAGCATTTTACTAGAAATGCAAAGCTGAAACTGAATCATATCCTAACACTGTAGTGAGAAAAAAAAAAAACTTAGGAAAGGAGATCACAGCATCTGGGAGCAACTGTTACTAAAAAAATATTAATTCAGAAGATATATATCTGTAATTGCTAATGACAAACTGGCTCATCAGAGCTGTGATAGGTTAAGATTCTATAAGGATTAAAAATCAATTAGAAAGTGGAAATTAAAGATCTAGATAACCATTTAAGAATGGGTTTAGATAAGCTGAATCTGATAAATTGGCAGAATGCATCAGAGTTACTTAAAAATACACTTAAAATACTAAAATTATTATTTTAAAAATATATACACTACAACATATATAATATACAAATAAACTCTTAAGTGATTGGGAAATGCTGGGGAAATGCTGGGGAAGTGCTGGGAAATTCTAGCCATCTCCTGTATTACTATTTCTGTAAAATACAATTTTAGTGATATTATTTTTTTTTCCTTGATTGTTGGTCATATAATAATGTGCAAATTATTTTTTGCCTCTGAAGAACAACTTATTTTGTGTGAGATCTAGCATTTCATGCATTGCTTGTTATCAAGCATTATCGTGTCTTGAATAGTAAATTGAATTTTCCTCCCCATCATTACATGATTTTAATTAAGGGACGCAATCTTTCCATACACATGATTCCACTTAATCTGATTTTATTGATAGCTACCATGGCCTACCACAAGAAACAACCAAACAAAAAAAAATAACAACAAAATCTCAACAAAAAGGTACTGGAATAAAGCAGGTTTTGCTGAGAAATTCACATACCTTCTCCACAGAAATACTTGTGATCATTACTGCCTACATCTAACACGGTGCTGGCATCAGAGCTAACTAGTCTTGGAGAATGCTGTTAATTTCCATTTAACAGAGGAAAATTTGTTGTTAGAGCACCTTCTACCAATCTCAGTGTATCCATTTCCTTTCCTCTTTTTGCAGAGGGAATAATCCCAACATCACTTTTGCTGTTCAAGAGTTTACACCCAGAAAACCTCCAACATTCTTGCGTCAGATCTTGACAACTGCATTTATTGGTCCCTTCTCATGGTAGAGCTCCAAACCTTAGTGTCTTAGTGTCTAGAATGACTTCACACAAACATGGGAGGAGTAAAACTGCAAAACACTCCCACCTGCATTGTTATACCTCAACACTGCTCCTGGCAGCATCCTGATGAGAGGTTCAAAGAAAGCAAACAAATATGCCTACTCCTGAAGTGAAATAACACTTGTGAAAGTATCATTTGCAAGCTGCTATATATGAGTGTAAAAAGTCAGTGACCTCTGCAGGATAAGTGTGGTGTGCTACACACATGAAAAAAAATGGAGCAGACAACACACACCTTCTGGACAAAGTGATACCTGAGAGAGTCCAAAAAATTTTTGAATCACAGGGTATCTGCTAGCCCATGCTCACCATCAATATACCAAATAAAGAATTAGACACACAAAAGCCTCACAAAATGCTATCAGAGGTCAATATCCACTTTAAAGTACATATTTATAGAAAAGCTTTCATTCACCTGTTCCTATGCCAACTGTGAGTGGTGAGGTCAGCCAACACTCAGAGAAATTTATTCTGCCTTCTGTGTTGCTAGCATATCTTACCTGTTAGTGTGCATATAAGTAGAAAGATCAAAATTATACTGATTATATGGAATTCTCACTATGTGATTAGATGGCCTTAGTCAATCACAAACAAGATATCAGTACAAAAACAAGCATCACTTTCAAGTATGGAGAGACCTAAATCCTCGATGCAGGATTAAAAATTTATAAATTCCTTATGTAATTCTATGAAGACAAGACCTTAAAAGACACTGGGAAACAATAAAATATCTTTAAAATATTGAGAAAGAATAATATTTTAAGTAAGGACATAAATATTGTCTCATGTATATGATTTTTTCTACTCATGTTGCAGAGTGGTTGCAGTCCACAAAGTCCTGCACATTGCAACACTTAAACCATAGAGTTTAATGCTTGTATCTGGTTTCACCAGTCACTTACACAAAAAAAATAAAAAAGAGACTTTAAAAATATCCATGACTATTTTCAGCACTGTTCTTGGACAGAGAGTGCTTTATGCCTTCACAACACTTCTCTGCTAAGGCATACCTTA
Source organism: Luscinia megarhynchos (assembly GCA_034336665.1). Taxonomy (NCBI): domain Eukaryota; kingdom Metazoa; phylum Chordata; class Aves; order Passeriformes; family Muscicapidae; genus Luscinia; species Luscinia megarhynchos. The sequence goes on along the minus strand of JAPFBE010000003.1, from coordinate 10,425,723 downwards.
CTCGAGAAATGCCGCTTTAGCAGTTTTTTTTCTGTGATAAAATTACTCTACTGGATCTATACATAAAAATCAAATAAAGCCAGCCAAAAAGAAGCTAGTTCTAACAATGGCATTAATTAGAAAATATTTCAGTAGATTTTAGATTCTAGGAGTACCAATAAAAAATTAAAGGCTTTGATATTGAAAACTGTCCATCAGCAGGCATCAACCAGCCTGAACTTAATTGTCTTATTTGTCCCCTTCCTAACCTGATTGAAATGAAAAAGTTTTCTCCATAAGTAAATGTCTCTTCCTTGTATATATAGGCTTAAATTATGGGATATCTCCCAATACCTCAGACAGTTCTGCTACACTCTGATGAGTGCATTATTTTCCTATTTAGACGTGGCAGGAGCAAGGGAAGAGAAGACAGATACAGACATAAGCTATTGCAATTAATTTAAAACAGTAAATCCAGAGTATTCATAGTTGTAATTTTGTAGAGCTTTTTGCTGTTGTTGGCTTTTTTGTTTGTTTGTTTTGGGTTTTTTAATGTATAGTTTAAAAACCATGACAAAGCATTTTGATACTGCAGCCAATCCTTTGTGTTCCTCACCCCCTCAATGCCTTTGGAGCCCTCCAAGACGTTGAAGTCTCTTGGTCAAGTAGTAAAATTAACACCTTTGGCAATCCCTCTCTCACTTGCTGAACAATGCTTTTGTTTTATTCTGGCTTAGATAATTGCTTCTAGATAGTAACCCTCCTCAAACTAAAGAACAGCTACACATTGAACCCAAAAGCAGCTGATTTGAAAACTCACCCAGCTCTCTTTACTAAAGACCTGCTAACTTGCACAGAAATAAGGGACTGAGATGATTAATGCTGTTAATTCTTACCCTGGTAACTTCCACTTGTATCTACTCGCTAAGCAAAGAGAAAAAGAAATTAATTTCAACTATGATGAGACTGGGGCAGAAGATTCTCATACAATTAAGTATATGTGATATAAAGGTGGTTTTTTTGTTTGTTTGTTTGTTTTTTCCAAAAAAGAAAATAATTAAAAATAGGGTATCTTATACAACATCTACAATGTTACCATGTCCTGAAGGAAAACAAAATAGAGTAACAGTATGGCATTATTGTCTAATTAGAACTGCTGGGATATAGAAAATGTCTCTTGCTCTAAATAAATTATGCATATATCCTAATTCCTTCTGACAATGATGGCATATCTCAATAATTGCAGTAGAGCAAAACTGACAAAGGAATCCGTGTCTGTCACATAACTTTAAACAGATATAACAATAAAAAAGGAATCATTAAATCCTTTAAAGAGTCTACATCATAAGTATTTTCCAAATGCTGCTCAGACCATCCACAGTCAGTAGGATTTTGGGGGGGAGATAGCACCAATGAGCCAAGAGAGGTAGCCATTATCAGTATTATAAATCATGAAATAAGCAAATGTTTACGTTACATTTTGAAATGAGAAAACTCAGAACACTGCAAAATCTACATTCTAGACGGTTTTTCAACAAGTATTCTAAAATGTTCTTTAGTATTTTATGAGAGTTTACCTGGAAAATATTTTTGTAATTGATTTATATGTGCTACCTTCCAGTAGATAAGTTGTTATATGTTAATTATAGAGCACATAAATCCAGAGGAGTTAGCCATTTCTTGGATTGATCTTGTAATTTTTCACACCTAAAAGACATCCAGACATTATACATGCCATACTCCAGTAAATATCTACTTGATACTTCAGAAAACTAAACTCTTGTACACAGTCCTATATCCCTGTAGCTGTAATGTCCATTTGTGACATACTCTATTGATTTTGTTAAAACAATATCATTAACTCAGTAGGAAATACCCAAAAGAATAGAAGGAAATTCAATTTATTTTTTCCTGAAAACAGAATTTCAAAATTATGTTTCTTGGACAGTGAAAAAATATACAGGTGAAACAGTGATAATAGTGGCAGAACTAGTATGACACAATTTCCTGGAAGTCAGACCACTTAAGAACAGATTTTGGTCAATGCCAACTTATTTAATAGCTGATTTATTAGGACTACAGCAGTGCCACAATCTTAGATAGCATTTATGCTGCCTAAGGGCATGAAGCTTTAGGGCTGCCTTGAGTATGTATGTGTAATTACTGAGTGATCACCAAGTACCAATTAATAATAAAGTTCAGCTACATTAGAATACAGACTATTGATATCTGAATTGACTAAACCATTTTGGAATTGACTGCTGTTTTGTGGTGCTAACTTTCCAGATATTTATGCCAGCTACACCTGTTAGATAATGTTGACATAATTTACTAAATTACTAAAAATAACACTAAAGTACCACATCCATATTAAATCAAAACAGCTTCAAAGAGCAAAGTCCTAAACCTTAAAATCTTATACCTTCCAGAAATGTTAAAAAGTGTTACCTAATTATTTTCCATCATTAATCTGCATTTATAGAGATACATAATACATAATGATAGGTTTTGTTTCTTAGGCTGATTTTGTTACTTCAGGACAAAAATTTGTTTCTTTTAATGATGTGAACAAAATTGCTCTCCATCCAACAGTTTTGAAATCTAATTAAATATGCTCAAATAGAAAATTCAGGACTCACACTGTACATCTACAAATTTGCTTCCTTCTCTACCTTTGTGTGTCTAGTCAGAAGCATCCATTAAAAACCCCAAAACAAAACAAAAAGCAAAGAAAAGCAAAACAAAACAAAAACAACCCAAAAAAACCCCCCAGAAAACAACAAAAAAAGCCAAAAAAATAACCTCCAGCCATGATTGATGTTGACATTCTGAATTGTAGACAAGAGATGAACATCATCTCTTCAATAAATACTGCCACTTAGGGCCAGATCACTCTGCAGGAGGTATTTTCCCTTATTATTTAATGCAATAATACTGCCAAGTAAATTTTTGACACCAAAATCCACTCCATGTAATTTATTACACTAATAAATCATAATATATTATAGCAGAGAAAATAAGATGGTAATTAGCTGCCCTGGTTTCCAAATAACTGGGCCGATTATAAAGAAGAAAATATTATAGAAGTATAATGCTCAGTTTAGTCTGAAAGCAGACACCACTGAGTGCTACGTTTTACATGATTTCTTAACCAAAGCCTTGGTTTTGTTTCCATCTCAACCATTCTGAGAGCAGTGAGAAAAGCCTGTGGCATGGCTAAGACCACATTTGTACAACTATATAATTTAAAGACAAATTTCTAACCCTGCTTTACTCCATGTTGCAGCAAGAGTTTTCACTCCTTTGAGATGAGGCAAAGATACTGAGTTTACTTTTAAACTTGAGAATTTAGACCACTTCACTAAAGTTTATAAAAGATAATGAAAAATGACAGAGAAAAATCTTTTCTGTGAAATTCTGTCACTCACAATATGGGATTTCTTAATTCTATAGCTGAAATACTATAGCTTTTCAATGATGAGAGTAAATACTGTACAGAACTAACAAGGACATATGAGGGAAGAAAAACTTTAGAAAAACTCAAAGTAGCACAGTAAACTTGTCCACTTTATATATATATATATATATATGTAAAAAGGATTGTCTATGGATTGTCTTCACTTAAATTACTACAACACTGCATACAGTCATTTTAGACAGAGAAGGTAAAGTGCATTTTAAAATGCATGTATAAAATTATATATTATATATATATTTTATTATAAAATACTCTTCTTGAGCTATATCAAAGATAATATCCATCTCAGTGGATACTGACCCATCTTTGCCATTACCTCAAATGAGACAGGAAAAAAAAAGGATTTTAAATACACTTAAACTATTTGGAATACATTTTCTAATAGGAATTTCCAGGTTGATGGTATGCTGGAAAATAGGTGTAATTCTCTTCCCTAAGTTCTTCATTCATCCTCATGCTTTTTGCAGACCACAGTCCAAAAAGCCCAGTCTTTAGCTATGCTGTGTTAAACCATTTGTTTAAAAAGCTGCCACTGGCAATGTCAGAAAAGTTAAATGGTGTCACAGTACCACCTCTGTCCTGATCTTAGGAGACCCAAAGTGCACAGGTGAATTGGATCCTAATCTATCACTGCACAGTCCTTCTGTCCAGTAGGTGTTTACCTGCTTTTTCTAATGTCTTTTCTCTCTTTTATTTCTCTCTCCACTCATTCTAGAAACAATGAAGAAATAGTTTGCCCCTTCTTCATGGCAACTATTACTTGTTTATTTAACCCAAGAAACGCTTAAGCAAGGATAAGAGAAGAAAACAACTTCATTCCAGTGCCAGTGTTTGTGGTAACAGTGGAAAATAACTGAAAACAATGGTAACACATCACCATTGAAGTGTCCATGTTATTTTGATGCAGATAGCTAATCGGGACACCATGTCCTGTGTTTATCTAATGGTGATATATTTATTTAAATTCGTGTTTGATTTATATTTTAGAAAATATCTGGATATATAAATATATTTTAATGGTAAAAAAAAAAGTTTAAATTTTTTAAGCTAACTAAATAGAGCTCCACAGGGAAATATTAACTGAAAATTGCAAAATGCTCGTAAGGACGGAAAGCAAACAAAGTCATGGATTTCAAATATAAACTTGATCAATCCTTAATCTGGTCCCAGAAGTTGATCACATACTCTCTCACCTGAAGTGATTATCCAGGTGGGGGACAGGCATTTGAATTTCTGAATGCTTTAGAAGATCTTAAAGGGAATAATGTCTTTTATTTGGAAAAATGAAACAAGTACTAATGGTGCCGGTATTTTATCCATGTTGCAGGTAACAATCAAACTTCTCAGACTAAACCACTTACCTTATAAAAATAAATACAAGTTTTGTATAACTATATTCCTTATTCATTCTTGATCAAAACATAGTCTAATTGGCACGAAAAAGATAGCTTCTCCTGTTTTTTAAACACTTGGCCAAAATCCAGGCCCAAATATTTCAGCAGCAAAATGATCAGAAATTTCAATAGAATGTGTTTGTCACCGATAAAATTACTGAAATTGGTAAGACGATTTTTTTGCTTGCATATAAGATAGTAGACACATAATTTTGTCAGATTGCAAGAGGTTCTCTTGTCCTAAAGATACTCTGTCTTACTATTTCCAGCATGCATAGTTCAGTCAAGAGAGGAAAGTTGAAAGACCACCATTGTATAACAGCAGAAAGAATGCTGAACATCTTGACAAAATATGGTAATAGGACATATATAATATAAGAATTTACAGTGTAGGCTCTGCACCTGTGTTCATCTAGAAGATGTTTTCTAATGATAAAGGCCTTCAGCACTCTATACCCAGTGGAATTTCAATCAGCTCAGGAAAATCTAAGCTAAGGCATGACACAAACATGCTCTCAGACTGTTGAAATGAAAACATTGGGAAAAAAAGTTCTAGAAAACAGACATTAGGGTAATTTAATTAAAACTTAATCAACATACCAATCACTGATTTTGATCCTTACATGAATTAAACTATCCAAATCTACCCTTTTCTCTGCAATGGATAATTATCTTCAATGCCCTGGAAGAGTGGCTAAACTGTTTCAGAAAAACAGTATAACTGAAGGAAGATTCACATTTAGTCTGTAGCAGGGGGAATTGACAACTTTTCTGAAATACTGTGTGACTGGCAAGGCTTAATGATATCAGATTCTGCAGAGGTGCTTTAGAAATAATTGTCCTTTAACCTCTCCAACGTTATTTTTTTACATGCAATTTTAATATTCAAAAATTCCATAGTCTTAGGATTAAACTGTAAAGGCTTGTTTTTTTTGAAGAGTATCTTAAACTATTATGGATTTCCATGGGATTTAGTGGTTAACCATGATTCTGAAACATTATTGTGAAATATTTCACTTTTTTTTATAAGCTATTCAGATTTCACCACTGGTGTTGCTACCAACTGATTTTCTGCTCACTGTTTATTCTGCCACATATGAATAAAGACAACAAGAACTCCTTTTTTTTTTTTTTGTTCAATGTTATTTTAGGTTGTGTGCAGCTGTGTTTATGTATTTTTGTACCATGTTTAATCTGTAAATGCAATAAACCCACCTTTTTCCTTATTGAATGTCATATGTTACTTGCTGACAATTTTCACATAGAGGAGCACTATACCAAACTGATTAATATCTCAAAAATGTTATTAAACAGAGCATGCATGTTGAGGTAATTTGAATATAATATATTTTATTCTTAAAAGTGGTGACAGGATACACCAATATATATTTGTCAATTAGTTGTTGGATATTTACTGCTATGTATTTGTGAGACAATGAGGATTTAACAAGGATCTACCATTCTAGAAATAAATCCTTCAAAGGTCACAGTTCCTGTATCCTTCTGACAGGTTTGCCCAACAAATACTGGGGAAAAGTAAAATCCAGGGGAGCATGATAATTCTAATTTCACACTTTGGTATCAAAAATATATTACCTCCCACAAAGGTAAGAAATTCAAATCTCTCATTAAGCAACATAATTAAAGGTTTTCTTCAGTGCAGTCTTGCTATGTTTATTCAATGAAGCATAATGAATTGCAAGATACACAGTAAAATTAAGCCCTCTTTGATTTATAATAACAACTTTCAGTTGTTAAATAACTCTTATGGAAAACATTATAAATTATAAATAATAAATAAAAAATGCAGCAGTTTTCTATTTCTTTTGCTTAAAAGAAAAATTCAATTTTGTATTTTTATTGTATGACTTTATTCAGTTGTTGATTAACATAGAAAATCTCTGTGGAAGTTATTTTTGATGGTATATGCATGTGTTCAAGTGAATAGTTTGAATTTTCATTTTTCTTTTGTATTTTAAAGTCTTGCACAAACAATTAATGAATCCTCACAACATCCCTGTGAGGTAGGTACTTAAAGCTGTTTAAGAAAAAGAAAAAAACCTTGAGAAATTCACTGTTACACTAATTCACCAAAGCCAAAACAGTAACAATAACAAGGCTGTTGCACTTCTCATTCTGATTTGGGTCATGAAAATATACTGCCTCTCTCATGTCTCAGTAGCTTCTGCATAAATTCTAAAATATTTCATATGAATATCATGTTAGGCACTGTCAACAGAGCAAGATATCTTCACTTAAAAGGAGAAGGATATAGTAATTGTCCTATGTATATGAAAATTTCACTGAATGACCTTATTCCCTACATGAATAGCAAGAAATAATACTTAAAAATTTTAGCTTTCAAGATTATAAATATAATGTATATATTTATATATTTTTAAAATAAAAACTTATGTAATGGTTATATGAATTTTAAAAGCTGGTGAGTGCATTCATCTGAGCAATTCAAAAACATCCTGATGCATCTACCTTACATATTTGAAAGAAAATATGCTAAAATAAAGTTTATTGATTTGCTAGTAAAATTTTATAATGTATATATTCATCCTCCGTCATGGTAGATGGTGGGTGACATAAAAAGCACAGTGACAGCAGAATGTTTTATATAAATTGCATGCACAATCTGATTTCTTACTTGATTATCAAAGGAACAAATATATTCATTGATAAAAAGCCAACTCATTTACAAGACAAAGTGAATCTTGCTCTATCTCCATGTCAATATAAACAATTTGCGACTGATTACATCCATCAAGTTTAATATAAACCATACTAATCTGAATAGTGTAATCAGATGGAACAAGATTTAATAACATACAAACCAAAGTTAATGTTTCCCTGATTGCTTCCATTAACTGCATAACTATCCAAAGTATTAGTTTTACATATACATTATGCAACTTAGTATTAGAAAAGTTAAAAATACACAATATGGTACATTATATAGAGGAATATATTTATCAAAAGTTTATACATATTGCCAATTTTTGGAAATTTTTTCCTCTTTTAAAACAGTTTCCCATATATCAATTAAAAAATAACACTTCACATATTTCAATTTTCATTGTCCTATCAGTATGTTCCCCCTGCAATCTAGGTGCATATAAAAACAAATAAATAAGGTTATATTTTAGTGAAACACCCTTTTACAACTAGCACTTTAAGATTACAGAGACCACATAAAGCAACAACTTCCTTAAAAGTAAATTTTATCTTTCTTCAAAAGCCCAGGAGACAATGAGCAGAGTAGTAGGAATTGAAAGAAAAAACTCATGTAAGTGCAAAAGCAACCTCTGGTAAACTTCTAAATGGGTAACATTCAATACATATTTTGTTCATAAATCTGGAATACTGACAGTTTATTTCCCTTTTATTTTTTCAGTCACTGCAGCATGTATAAACCAGAAAAGAATAATTGTATTTTATATCCAACTAAACAACTCAAAATCAGAAGACATGAAGATGGTTTGTAAAATTATGTTTTCATCCTGTTAAATTTAAAGTTACATTTTCTTACATAAACTTGTTTGAGAGCTCTAGCATTTGAAGAAGAGGATATCTATATATAGAGTCACAAAAATTTTTCCAATCACTTCCTAAAGTGACTATAACATGTTATGGACAAATAAAAAAACAAATTAAAATTGGCATGGGATGGGTAGTTTGGAAAAGACAACTTTTGTGTTCAGTGAAAAAAATAGATGCATGGCAAACTAACATTTTTAAACTGATAAATGTTATGGAAAAATAATGAGGCAACAGAAATAAACACAAATTTTTCATTGCTGAATTCTTTGTAATTGACTGATTTAACTTAAGGGCAATTTTAAGACCAAAGCAGATCACTACTGTATCAGAGTATATAAAGCTTCCCCCAGTTGCAGACAATAGGGCTTTTCTTATTAATATCTGAAGAGTTGACACTGACCCTGCTGCTCTCATTGTTAGTAGGATGCTGTTAGTAGTAGCAGTTGCAAACATATGGGTTTGCCAGTAACAACTCACAATTTGTGCATAGTTGAGTCTTCGAAACTGAGCAAATTTGCTCTCAAAATCTTGCCAGCGCTTGCTGAGCTGTATCAGGGTTGGCTCCACTGCTTTGGCAGCCCCATCCTTAGACAAGCGTTCAGCCTGCCTGTGCACCGCATTCAGATCTTCCTTCTTCTTCTCCAATTCTCCACCAATCTCCTAGTGAGCAAAACCAATACAGGGCCCAGGACAGTTAGCTAACTAGATCAATCAACTTAAAATTAGCAAAATATTTCCGTCAGAAAATCCATTTCCATTTTATTGTCACAAGTAAAATTTACAGCTTATTTTCATATTATTCATATCTTATTTTACATTTAAACAAAACAAAAAGAACTGAAATTGAAGAACCTTCTTGGAGATGGGCTGTAGAGATCCTAAGAGCTACTACACTCTGAAACTGTCAGCAGAGGCCCACAGTTTCCATGTTCAGATTCTTGCTAGTACACTGCGATGGGCAGTTGGAGAAATCATTTTCTCAGTAAGGGTCAGCATATTCAGGACAAATAGTGTTCTAACAGCTTACAAATATACTATTAGACTCTCTTAATGTACTAGTTAACTCCTATTTTACTCTGTGGGAAACTCAACAGAGAATGAAGCAAAGAAAGACGATGTAAAATAAACCAGGAAAAACCTTTGACAGTATGTAAATAAATCTATAGAGTTTGACAGTGACATATGAATATGTTCTGATGAAAATGAATGTGCTAACATGAGATAGAGGTCATCCATATATTGGTAAGTCATTTGTTCATCTGGAACAAAGATACATAAAATCAATTACAATTTTTGCTAGAAAACATTTGATTCTTCTTAATACATTGCATACTTTCTGTATTATTGACAAAACATTATATTTAGTGTGTTTCAAATTATTTATATATCATTCTGTATAAGAAACAAATACAAAATATAGTATAACAAAGAAAGGTCACTTTGAGCACAGATAATTAGGGTTTGTTTTACTATAAATAGAAATAAAGAACTGAACTTATAATTTTCTGTAGCTATAAGACTGTTTGTTGCATTTGCTGTCTGTTCAATGGATAAACTATCACTTGAAAAGATCTATCATTGCCAACCCAAAACAACATTACCTTTAGCTTCTGCTCATCTTTGTGGTCTGGCAGACCGGCTAACTTTTTCTCAATGTCATCCAGCCATGTCATTAGGTCATCAGCCTGCCTCTTGTACTGATACCATTGATGAGAAATCTCTAAAGCCTTTTTTCTTCTTTGAGCTCTCAAGTCCTGTTCACAGTGCAGACATTATTAGAATATGAATTAAAGGCTTATAAAATATGAACTGGCATGTGTGCACACTGAAGGGGAAAAAAAAGTGTACAAGGCTGCTATTTTTTAAATTAAATGTGGATATTTAAAGCAAGTATATGAGTAAGTGAACATATTTACATCAGTTTACCATTTTTTTTTGTTTGTTTTAAAGTAGGTTACCTATTTCAATATTGTTCACATGTTGAATAAACCACTGAGACAGTCACCAATATTCAGAGAAGTTAAGACTCTTACATAAATGTCAATATTTTATATAAAACACTTCTGCTCAGAATACTTACTGGACAGATGGAAACACAGCCCACTTAGTATCTAGCCAAAAGTGGGACTTCTGTATTTTGTGGACTCCTGTGAATTTCTGTCTGCATAAAAACTCTGTAGCTACTCAAATGAAAATCACTGCAATGCAGAAATGTTTGCAAAGACAGGTTTCCTTTATCTAAATTAAATACCATATACATAAGAAATGTCTTGTGTTTGTAACTGTGCCTTATAAAGGATTAAAAGTTCTCTTAAGCAGGAAGGTGTAAATGTCGTGGTTTTATTCCCTTAGAAACATTATTAAATATACAATTGCTTTAACTGCTTAACTTCACTCATGCAGAATTCAGAAAATATTTTAATCACTATAATTTCTTATTAGGAATTAAACTTAAAAATTACTGGTATAATTTATTTTAAAATGCTCAGATTAATTTTCTTCAACCTTTCTTGAATTTTTTTTCACCAGGGTGAATGCCTTAACTGAGTCAGCCAAAGGAAAATTTATCACTATACCATAAAAAACAGCCAGGGAGGATCTGGCCAATAGCACAGTGCAATAAACACTGTTCTTGTTTCTCCAACATAAAAATTATGAATTGCTTCCATTTAGCTTGGAACAGTCAAAGATACACTTAATAGATTTCAAGCTTCTTTTAAATGTGGACAAAACAACAGTATATTCTAGCTATCCTTCCCCTGAATTCACGCAGATCTGCAAAATTGCAAGAATTAGAATGAAATCCACAGAAAAAGAAAGAGCATGCATAAAAATAAGTAACAATAAAATGTAAACATGCCATGTTCTCCAAAGATAACTTAATCAAAATTATCCAAAGAAATAAAAATTCTCCTGTAGTACCTAGAGCCCACAGCTCCAGGTAAGTGACCAAAGTGACTCTCTAATTGTAAGATTCTATTTTTCATCACTTTTATTTACCATAGAAAGATGGCACTTTCAATTATATCTGTTAGCTGGTCCACATGGCATGGAAACACACCATGTGCACTTCTAGGAACAACATCACACAGCTTTACCTCCCAGATTATGTCAACTCCGAATTTTCAAATGCAGCTTTAGGTTTCAGCCTCTTAACTGCTATATCTACTAGTACTACCACCTGTCCTATTCTAGAGAGGCTGGAGCCACTCTTCTAACAGGAATGTAGTGTGTAAGTATTATACTGAAGTATAAACAACTTATTCACGGCCAGAAGTGTGTTATTCAACTGAGAATGTAAGTTTGCAGAGCCTGATTCTAACTAAGATCTTAACTGCTGTTGAAGAAATATAAAAGACACATAATATGTTAAAAAAGGAATTATCAAAGAAATCAGTGTTCAATTGGCAGTCACGCAGCTGTAAGGCTGAGGATAAGACAGCATTTCTCAAGCTGGAAATTGTAAAATGACTTTTGCAAGGCATCAAGAGAACTGTATAAGAACATCTATAGCCAAATAGCTTTAAATTACTCGTTTCTAAATAGTAATGACAACTCATTTAACAAAAAATGCCCTGAAACAAAGAAAAAAATGGGTTTAATAGCATGTGCTTATAACTGTAGCTCCTATACCTTGAGGGCATTATGTTTAGTCCGCAACAGCTGCTGTTTTGTCTTTATTTCCTCACGTTTTTTCTCATCTGTGACTCCCTTTTGAAGCCTGTCGCCCCTTTGCAGCAATTCTTTCACTGTGCTCTCATCCTCTTCACTCTGATTTAAAAAATAACCAACATAATGTGCATTTTAATCTAGTTATCACTTAAGTACTAGTTGATACAGACTATGCTAAAGTAATCATGTAACAGCTACTTGCAGTTGTATACTGATGATCAAGTAACTTCTACTTGCTTTATACAATATATGGAGAGGGATAAAAGTAAGACAGCACCTGCAAATCTACAGATTTTTGGTATTCGATCTTATGCAGCATCCAGAATAAGAACATAAAATCTTTGGAGGCAAAAACTTGAAATATATTTTACTTTCAAACAAAAAGAATAGATATATTCTACATTGCTGTCAGTAGAGATTGAAATTGCCAGTATTCTGGCAGATCATGCAATTACTGACCATTCTGTGTATCATCACATTGAAAACCAGCTATTCTAACATGGCAAATGCTATCATTAAGCATTTTTTATGAAGAAGCCACCTACAAATCTATAAATCTTTGAGCCTGAATCTGTGTCACAGCTTCTGGCAGTGTCTGGAACCACTCTAAGCATTTGATATAAAGAAAGGGAACCAAATATGCTCAGGTAGTGGAAACTTCCCCATGAAACTTGATTCACTTTGAATTTACCACTATATACATATGGTAAATTCTGTATACAGCACATAGAGCCTCAAATTTTATTTTTCCTGCATAAAAGAAAAAATATCCTATAAAGATTCTTTCCAGTACTGGTATGCAACAGACACCTTTGAAGAATTCCTTAAAAGTAAAATACTGAGTCTCTATATCAGTTGTAAACAAATATATATTTGAACTTGCTGAGGACTCAAGAAGAGAGAGTTTTAAAGATGAATCTCCCTTTTATCCCAGTCAAAAAAATCACTCTGGAGAACACACACCACAATTGCAATAGTAGCAAAGCACTGCAGTATTTTCTCCTCTTTTTCATTTCCCCCCACTCAGCAAATATGAATAAATGGTTTTAAGGCTTGTAACAATAAAACATAAGTAATAAAGCTTACCATAGCCACAAAATCTATTTACATTAAACGCTATAAGCAGATTGGGTAAGAAGAAATTGTCAAGTGGCATTCCTTTGCATGAGCATTTACTTTTAGTGAATGTATTCTTTCACTGTAGTGCCCATTTTGATACATCATTCTGAGTTTTTCTGGTCTTCATACTAGTAAAGAGATTTTAATATTAACTCCATGTTCTGTAATACTGCTGATAGTAGTACGGAACCCACAGATAACATTCCTGATCTGCTTAGTGTCTCATAAGGGACCAGAAATCCTTTTCTGAAACTAAAAATTAAGTTAGCACAAAAAGTTTTAGTTAGAGCTAATTTGGGAGTTTTGTTTTTATAATATATTAGCATAGCAAAATTTTCCCCCAGTTATATCTAAAGATCCTAATGCAAATATGGGTTTATGATTTTCACTCAGGTTTTTCATCTCCTGGCTTATTTTGCTCAGACTTCCATTTCAACCAAATTACCATATCTTTATTGAAGTCCTCCTCTTTCAGATTCACTCCCTGCTGAATTTCAACCTCCAGTGGTTCAAGCATTTTTTGTATATCGAAGTCAAATTGCTCCAATTCCTTCAGAGGAATGAAGGGCTAAAATGGGAGAAATAGAAAGATTATTTATTTAAAGGACACATTTCATAGTTTTATTAGAAACAGAAATGTAAAAAGATATCTGGGCTACCCCATATTGCTAAAATAATGGTAGACTTTCCATCATATTGAAAAATACCTACAGCATACTCAAAGCATCTACAAATACAGTAAAGATACAAATTTATATAGAATTTCCATGTAAGTAAAGAAAAAAAATTTAAAAAGAGTGAAAATTAAAAAGGAAGAAAATAAAATACATTATCACATTTGTGTTAAATAAGAAGTCCAAATAAACAGTATTTTTGTAAAAATATAAATGTTTACTCTGTTAAATATGGTTTTTCAGCAATTATTTATACAGGAACAAGAAATGCAGTCAGATGAAAATACCCTATATCAATAATTGAGAAAATTTTAATGTTAATCTGGTTCAGTTTTGAAATCATTGTTCTCTCAAATAGAATAGAAGTTTCAGGTGAATGCTACAAAACAAAGGACAGAAAATCTTTGTGCAAGTTATTCCCCTAATAAAATTTTGTAACACATTGGAAAAAAATCAGCAAAGGTTCAGCTTTCGTTTCAAAATGTCTTAACAAAATTTCAGGATGAAAAAAAGTTAACCAAACAAAATAGACTCAATTCCTCCAAAATAAATCACAGTATAATTATGGAGCTTTAGTTTAGTATTCAGTTTTGAACTCTCCAACGAGTGTTACTTATTAACAACAATGCACCACCTTCTGTCAATCCAACATGAGTGCCTGTGAATAGTTTTATGGACAATATATGGTATATAAATCAACAGATTTTTTTTTCTTCTTTCAAAGCTTTAAATGCAAGAAGAAAGAAAATCTCAGTGGTTCTTGCATAAATTTAAACTTAAAGGTAATTAATGCTTCTTGATGTTCTAGAAACTCTTTGATGTGCTCCTGTCTTTCTTGCTAAAGACATAAGCACATTTATCCTAACTATTTATCATTTACTTTTTCCTCTGGTACAATTAGTTATTTTTATATATAACATTTGTAATGAAGACAGCAACAATAAAATTTAATTGATTAAAACACAAGAGATTGGATGTCAAATGAAATCTCTTCTCAGATGACCTGGAAGACTCAAGGTAAGAAAACCTTAATTGTATCTGGCTGATTATTTTAACAACAGAAATTCTGCACATTTAAAAACATTAATGGAAATATAATAATGTTCAATATTTATAGAGAATAATACTGCGTTCACAAATTTTCATTAAGAGGCTCAGAATTATACTCATCATGCACTTCAGCTCAGTTAGAAATAATAGAAAACTACACAGTAATTTCTTCTCAAATGCTCTGAAGGATATTTTCTAAAGTACTTAAATCTCATTAAAAGACAAACCAATTAATAAAATTGGAATATAAAATCTACAGTCTCTGAAAAAGGCTAAAAACAATAACAAAGAGGAAAATGAAAAGAAAAATACTAAACGAATTCCAGTAATTGAATGATATTCAAAGACTACTTGAAAATGTTAAGTCTCATTTCAGCGTACTATGAACATTTTGTTAGTTCAGAACATGACAATTATATACTATCATTCACTGACTTAATGGATCATTTCTTATTTACTTCACTGTTGTACTGATTATTGTCAGTATTTGAAAAAATATAGCCAATTTGATGAAAGATAAGTTATTGAAAATAGGTTATGAGAGCTTTCAATTATCTTGGATTTATGTTTTAATCTTGCAGAGAGTGAATAATTTAACCTAAATATGGAAAAAGAGAAATAAAAAACACTTAGGAAGCATATCACCCCATAATAATAATAATTTTCCAGCTCATGAAGCTGAAATCATAAGGAAAGTGCAATTACCTACATTATACATGTAGACAAAATAAAATACCCAGTAATTTGGTCCTTTATCCGAATGAATATAACAAGTCAGTGGAACACTCAATAATTCAGACCAGTTTTTACCTCCCTATCTGATGCAATACTTTTAATAGTAAGTATCGTTTGTGAATCATATTCTACTTGTGCATTTTCCAAGGTCCTGGAAAAGGTCCCCTAAATTCTAATTTACCATTAAAATTTGTGTGCTGTAGTAATTCCTCTCCTCTTGCTGGGCACTTCTTCGCTATATTTTATTGTAGTTCTACCAATTCCAGCCCACCTTGCCTTCAGAAATGGAAGAAAACCTGAGAGAGAAGGCTGCAGGTGGAAGACATTTGCAGGCTGTGCTCTGAAGACTCTTCATCTTGGTAAGAATCTTTTGTCCCTTCTTTGAGTGAGCCCACAACATGCAGTGCAAACACTGAACCCCCAAAATGCCATCTACCGGCAGCCCCATTTTTCCCTAGGACAAGTAATAATTTCACAGGATCCCATCAAAAGGCTGCATCAGCTCTGGAAGTTTACAACAACATGAAATTGCAAGGTAAAACTGAGATGGGAATCCAGACTGCAGATAGCAGGTGTTCAGAGCAAAAACATCAGGCAAGATGTCCTCAGTCTACAGTTTGTACATTTGTAAGAAGTAGGTAAGAAGCTGGAATGGCTGAAATACTAGTGATGGCCATTAGGAAAAACAATATTACCCTTATTCAGAAGACATTATTTTCCTTCAGAAATGAAACCTAAATAAACCTAAATATCCACAAAGATGTGCTGGTTAGGCAGGATATTGAGCTGTGCACAGACTCCAACAACTCATGGAAACCATGTCTCTTTGCTTATGCTTTTTTAAAAGCTTATTTCCTGCTTTGCCATGGATCCTCTGTGCATTTATTTCCAGTGTTAACACAGTGACCAGCATAAGAGTTTAGATCAGGATCCATGCATTTCCACTATTTCATATACCAACATGCACGGCTGCCTCATTTAGTCTGCTGAATAGCTCTTCAGAATAAAGGCAGCAGATAAAATGGAGAAAGTACGTGGCTTATGTCCTTCTTCATTCCAATTCAGAAGGCAAAAATTGGCTAAAAATTACCTAATCCACACTAAATTCAGATTTAACAGTCAAGCTGGTTGTACAGATGAGTAGCTGAAGTTAAATTGATATAATCTCTATCTCCAGCATTGGTGAATCCCAGTCTCACAGGAAAAGACTAAATGCACTTGAAGAAAAATTAGCTCCCAAAACCCAATATATATGAAAAAAGGCTACTCATACTCTGCTAATTTAGACTTACTAACTCTCAGATGTTTATTTTTTGTAAGTTAATGACATAATCATTGTTACATTCAAATAAAATCAGTGAATACTTCTAATAGTGAAACGGTGAGAAAAGACTTTAATACCAGAACTCCCAAATCTTCACACTTAATTAAAAAAAAAAAAAAAAATCCTTAGTCTCTATATTGTTTTCCTTTAACAGCTTAGTTCTTTGAGGAACTGCATCCCACTATGTAGTTGCAATTGCACACCTTACACAAACCCCATTTCTTATGCATCTCCTTATGGAAGCAAGTCCTCCTACCTTTACACTCTTAATTCTCTGTGACACAGCTGCAAATCGCTGGTTGAGCTCTGAGAGTTTAGGCTCTACTACTTTCCTGCAGTGATCCCCACGGTTTGTCATCAAGTCTCTGGCCTGGTCACGCACAGAGTCCACCTTGGGGTGAATGTCATTCAGCTCAGCCTTTAAGCGCTACAGTCCGTGAGCAAGAGACAGGGCTTGAAGTTAGTAATAAATGCAAAGAGAGAGAAAGAGAGAGAGAGAGAAAGTGTGCAAAGGAATAGGGAGCAAAACCACAAAGCAAATTCAGATAATTATGCATGAGTGTGTAAATCCAGTAGAAAAATCTTAGATGACATTCCCACTCATAGCCCTCAAATTGATAGCAGGAATGTATCTACATGTCTGTTTTAATATCTCCTAGAGGAAATTAATGGTGATCATTATTTCTAGGAAGATTCTTATCTGCAATAATATTGCAGCATATTTCAGGGTGAACTAAATTATTCTATGTTCCTAAAGCTAGGAAGAGCTGCTAATTCATGTATTACAGAACTGGATGTGTAATTGTTGCCTTTATTACTGCTCAGGGCCATAGTTCAGGCAAGTAAAAATGACCAGATTAAAAAAAAAAAGTCCTATTTTTTTCTATAAATCTGTCACGATTAAAAAAAATACTAAAACAAAACCAGAAAAACCCATAAGAACCCAAGAGGGCAAAAGCCTTTTATCCTCTGCAATATTAATCTTAACAGTAGAACCCAGTGCAGGAAGAGGCCAAAAATATAGAGCAAGGCATTTGAGAATCAGACATACAGTTGAGCATTAAGAATTAAATGTTAGTGTCTGCATGAAATGCCTGTGTGCAATGCAAACATATATACAGGATATTGATAATTTTACTTTGTATCTGATGGTGGCAAAATTATTCATTCATCTACAAATGCCAGTCTCATAATCCTCTGAGATCAATGAGATGCTCTGCGCTGGAATTTGTAAAATTTTGCTATAGTAAATGGCATCATTATGTTAGTGTCAGCAATACAATTCTGATTTTGATTTCCAAACTCTTATTCAGATATTATGTACTGACCATGGGGTTCAATACAAAATAAAATTTCTCATTGACTTCAGAAGAAAAAAAGAAAAGTCCCTATAGATAATAATTAAAATAATGTTGTTCTTAAAGTAGGTATTTAAAATGAAATATTTTAACATACACATCGGTATTACAAGCTGATTTTTCATCAGTTGGTCAAATGATGCAATTAGTCAACTATAACCTTCTGCTCAATACACTAACCCTGATTCTACAGCTAGTTCACCATACAATATTTTGTCTGTGTTCCTGATATGGCCTCTATGTCAGCAATGTTTGTAGAATTAAGACAATCCTATGACAGAAATATCATACATATTGGATAAGTATCACAGAAATACAGAAATACAATTAAAAATGAAGGGGACAGAAAAATATGTTTTATTCAAACAAAATAAAACCTTGTGTTAAAGGATTATTTTCCAGCAGACATATGTTTAATAAGCTGCTGTTCTACTCACCAGGAAGTTCCCAAGAATTATAATAACAATCTGGTTTTATTTCTGAAGGGATTTAATTTTGGTAATACAGAGCAAATTTATTAAGTAATCTACAAGCTGCCAGAGGGTAGCTTTATCACAGAAAAAATAATTTTAATAAAATTTGTGATACCTTTTGAAATATGCTAGTTTTGACACAGTCCTTTTTAGAATAAAATTAATGCTTTCCAGAAAATCACATTTTTTACCTTAAGAATTTCCTCTTTTTGCTGGGGTTTTTGTTTGTCACATTCATCCAACAGTATTTCAGCACGATACATCCAAGTAGTGACATTAGCTACATTCTGATCAAAAGCCTCCATGTGCTTTTGATATTCCTGTATGTGGAAAAGGCAAATACTGCATACAAAAAATGTAATCAGAACTGAAATAACAGCTGTAGTTATGCCAATTGTGGCAAACATGCACACATTATGACATTATGAAAACTTGTTTGTTTTACACAGTAACTTCTTGTTTTGTGAAGGATAGAATCTGCTGTTTGCTTGCTTCACTTTACATGTTAGGTTTCTTTAAAAAGACATTCGAGGGGAGAGAGAAGATTCCAAAGTGACAGGCAGCAGAATGATAAAATCACAGCAAGATGCAGGTGTTGGCAGCTCAGTGAGGCTGCTGAGAGGAACAGGAAGCTGTTAGCCAGACCTGCTGCAGGTGCAAAGGAGTGTTTCCCAAGAACGAGGTACAGAATTCACGTTGGAAAGCCAGTAAATTGACTGAAACACAGATGGCTACAACGATGCACTTGCAAAATCACAATCAAGACTGGGAGCTCTGCATCTAAACTTCTTATGGACATTTCATCTAATTTCTTTGCCTTGAGACTTTGCTTTTTAAAAGCTATTCAGGTTAATATTCTGATAAATCTTCATTTCTCTGTTTCATTTGAAACTCTGTGGTTTTGGGTGAGCTCACTAGAATGTGACCTATGCATATCCCACACAATATATATGTGGACCACACACCCAATATCAAAGCTCTTTTGGCCCCCAAATGGATCTACCTTTATTTTACACTGTTCTCAAATTATAAAAAAAAACCCCTAAATTACCTCTCTTAGACTTTTTTATCATGTATTTTAGCAAATACTAACCACAGAATCTAAAGCAAAGAGAGAGAGGATGTACAGGAATACTTAACTATTAACTTGTAAACTCTATTATATGCTTCTTATAATCATTAGACCTGTGCACCTACATGATTCTGAATGAAAAACTTAAGTTTTCCAGATACTTTCACTTGGATACTGTATTCAGCTGAGGAAGACCTGTAGTGATGCTGTATATTTATTGCCAAAGTATTTGTAATGCAGCCCTGTAGACTCTAGTGGAGCTCCAACACATCAAGCCCTGAAAAGTCATGACAAAGGTCAACACACCCTTAAAAATCACTTCTGTTTCTCTGAGGTGGAATTGCTTTCCCATGCTCTCAGGAGCAGAAAGAGCATGCAAGATTTCCAAAAGCATTCTGACAGCCCAGTGGTTAAGACTCTTCTGTAGTTAAGGGCTCAGGCTGTCACCTCTTCATGACAGAATGAATTTGAAGGCAGAATAAAGTTATGTGACTATCTTTAGTTTGAGGCAGCTGGGGAAGAGGCTCCTGAATCTGTGTGAAATGTGTATTAGGGATTTCACTGTTTACTAGGCTTAATCTGGCCCCTTTAAGGAATTATCCCCACCAAAACATGCCCTATAAACATGTCCTATATCCAAAGGAGGATTATGAAGTTCTGAAAGACCGAGTCAAGGTCCTTCAGCACATAAGGTGTGCACCCTGAGAAGAGCTTATGATTTAGTTGCCTCTGAAACGAATTAAATTCACTTTCACCAGAACTACCCTGTGGGTCAAACCAACTTGCAAGTGGAAACTTATTTCCCAAACGTACTATTCCAAACAGAAATGCTAATGCAGCCAAAAGTAGCTGATGTTGTTGGTACCAATACTAACACTTTCTCAACTTACTTGACGATTTTTTTTTTTTTTTTGCTTGACCACTGAAGTAGTCTCTTGAAACTGCACATCATTTATTAGGAAGAAATCCCAAACTAAAAACAATGCAAGGACTCTTGAGACAGACAGGATTGCAAACTGCTAACAATCAAGATTCTACTCAGTAATCAACCAGATTCTCAAAACATAGACAATGTACTAAACAACAATCAATTGATTGTCTGTGTACCTGTGTGGTCAATAAACCCAGTCCAAGGCACCAGAAAAAGCACTTCAATAAGGCTGGGCATGTACAGCTGGAAACCAACATTTCCTCAGTGTGAAGAAATGCATTTTCCTTACCAGTAGGAGATTGAACCATTCCTCAGCACGTGAAGTTACTGCTTTCCAATTGCTGTTCAGCAGGCTGAGCCTATCGTCCACGAGACTTTCCTTTCCTTTCATCACTGCCTTCAAGTTCTCTCCCAAGTCACTGATGCTCTTAAGCTGGACCTGGCGTTTCTCAATCTCCTTACGTGTTGCCTACATGAGCAGAACAAGAAATAAAATTTCTGGGAATTAAAAATTATCCACACTAAGAACATGAAATATTAAATCAGGTAGCAAGTTTATA
The DNA here is from genome assembly GCA_034336665.1 of Luscinia megarhynchos. Taxonomy (NCBI): domain Eukaryota; kingdom Metazoa; phylum Chordata; class Aves; order Passeriformes; family Muscicapidae; genus Luscinia; species Luscinia megarhynchos. The sequence goes on along the minus strand of JAPFBE010000003.1, from coordinate 10,404,355 downwards.
TTAGAAAACACAGTCTTTCTTCCTATAGGAAAGGAAAGCATTCTGTAAAGAGCAGCAAATACAAAACAAATTGTTTCTCTTGAGCTCTCATACAACTGTATATTTTCTTCATCTTCTTGCAATAGCTTAATTTTAAAAAAGTGAATTATCTTTTATTTCAGTGTTCAAAATATAGTTTTAATACTTATTAAAAATACACATTTTATAATATTTATATAGAGATGTTTAAAGTTACTTTTCATATAATAAAACTAGATTGTCATCAAATAGTATATAAAACTTTTATAATAAATGGGACAATAATACAGCATCATGATGACATCTTAAGACAGAAAATTCCATCAGAAATATCCTGGTGAATATTTTATTACTTTAGTATTTGTCAATACAATCTTTTTCAGGAGAAATCATATTATTTTCTTCAGTTAAACAGGTTTCCTAATTGCAGAAATGTATATTTTCATTGCATTCATTTGGGATTTCATTCTGCAAACCAAAACACTAAAATAAGCTATTGCCTACAGCACATATGCAATGCTATAAAGTCAGATTTCCAGCATCTTTTCCCACTGTTATATTACCCAATAGATCTGATGTGTAAGGTTACATAATTTACTCATTATTCATGGCTCAATATTCACTGCAACATACAAGTCTAACAAAAGGAACAAATCCCAACATATTTTGACAACATGTAAAAAAGCAGGTGTTTAAATACTAAATAGTGAGATGACACAGTGCAAAGTACAGCAGTCTTGCTGAATACTGGAGGAGAGGCACAAACTCCTTACACCTAATTTCACATATAACAATTTTTATGAGAGAAATTTATCTGAGATCCTTGGCACCTGATAGCAATGATCCAGGCATATAAATCTCTGCTTATAAAATAAAACTGCAAGCAGAAAGTAAGTGTTCCAGGATGAACGCAAACAGAACTTAGTAGAAAATGAAGAAGCACTAGTCTCCAGAGACACAGATTTCTCCTAGAAACCTGAATATAGTGAAACTAAAAAAACCACTTTAAAAAAATGGCAAACACAATACTTCCATCTCAGGGTGAATGCTGTTATGCAGTAGAACCCCACCTTTATGACCTTCACACTATCACATCTCTCATGATCACAGAGCAGTATAATTTTGTTGATAAAATATTGATAGTGAAAGTAGAATGTTCATTTTTTTCAATAAAGACAGTATAAAATTATTTTTAGTAAAATAGAACCTTAAAAGTACTTCAACTTATTTGGTGTGTCACGCTTAAAGCAGCAGCTCACTTCCTATGCTTAACAAAATTTAGGATCTGATTTTGAATGTTATTTCAGCAAAAAAGTTCTTACACTTGTATTTCACGTAAGCATGAAAAACTTTCCGCATTCTATTTTTCTAAAGTACAGAGGATATGTAATAGAACCAAGGCATGAGTGATGCAAATTATTAACAATATACTATATAATTATAGAATTTGAAAAGGATAGTTTAAAATTTCAGCAGGTCCTTGTCAGATTAAAAGAAAACATGCCCTCTTCTAGTACTGTTTTATCTGTTTCACAGCAGGTGCAAAGTGTCATCATGAAAAAAGAATAACACAAAGGATATCATTTACCTTCAACTGAGGATGGAAAATTTTGATGAGACTTATTTATTTTTCTAAACTATTTTCTTTCATTTGGAAAATACTCTCTGAAGTGTATTTACCATGTCTTTTGGTTTCTTTTGTATTTTACATTTATGAAAATGTCGACCAATCTTGGGCTATATTAAAAAAAATAATTAATCCTAACTGGTAAACAGATGGATGAATTAAATGTCTATTAAACAAAACTGTAGACCAGATGTGTAGTTCCCTATGTGTAAGAAACGAGTTATTCCTTTCAAAGTAAAGAAATAATGCAAGCTAAAGACTAGATGCACCTCTGGGCAATAAGGATTTTTAGCTCCCCCGTGCAAATAAGGGACATCAATCAAGGAAATCACGATTCCCCTGACTGTCTTAAAAAAACAATGTTGTGGCCTTCAACACAACATTGAAGTGACAGAAGCACCTTCCTCAATAGTTTAAATCTCCATTATTACAAGTCCTTATGTATAAAATACTGGACCTACTGCATACAATTGAAAAACTAGCAGGGTCTGTAAAGTCAGTGACATTCCATGCTGCATTATCAGCTACAACTTCCTCTGCAGGTTATGATGTGCACCCCATAACCTTTCTTTCAAAACTTCCTTAAGATGTTTTTAGTTTGTTTTTAATGGCATGTCTGCATTATATTAAAAAAAAATCCTATTTTTCTTTTTAGTATTGCTAGAAAGTAATAGTCTACACATACTTTATTCATAGCAGTGGTAAATTTTCTGTAAGAAAAAAGTCAAAAATACTGCTATTAATTCAACAAAATTATATATTAAAAAAAAAAAAAGAATGTGCCATGGATTTAACTAAGATTATTTCAGTAAAACTCAGGGAGCGGCTTTTAAATTCTCCTAATTTTTAAAGACCAAGTTCCTCACAGCCTGGCTGGATTTAAGCTCCCTTCTGGTTGTCATAACATTAAATTGCATTCCAGCTGTGCAGTTTATTTGAAAATATATAAAAAAGTTGTAGAATTTAAACTACAGAATTAATAGAATCAGCTTTTCAAGTTAAGATGACATTTAAAACATCTAGCACCTCAAAAAAAAAAAAACCAAGCCCAAAACCCCTAACTCCACCACAATGTGTACAATATGAAACATTAACAAATAAAGCGGTGAAACTCCTCCCAGAAGGACTAGGCAATTTATACAATTTGATTTTGTGTGCTTATTAGGGTGAAAATGTGTAACATTAAATAAATATAGAAATTTAGGAATTGTGAAGAAGCTATTTTCCTGATAGAATCATGGCATCTTGGGGAAACAAAACCATGTAAACAAAAGATTGAACTAGACATCCTAACACCAAGCACTCATTTGCAGCAGTGAAAATTTATCTGCCATGTTGAGCAATTCCAAAAGAGATTACATTCTTTCTGCTGTTTATCATTCTAGTGAAGTAATTATATTCACTTTTTTTTTTTCTCTTAAGAGTAGTGTATTTATTTATAAAAAAAATTCAACTGTGCATGACCTTCTGGAAGAGAAAGGCTCCATAGATGCTTCCAGGAAAGGTATCTCCAATAAAAAAATTATACAGATTATGTTAAGGAGACATGTGTGTGTATATATATATATATATATATATATAGTCAGCACTTCTTTACATATGCCACTATTCCACTATTTAGGGTCATATCTGCTGATTAGTTAAGAGTTAATGAAGATGATGTGACTCTCTCCCTATTCAAATTTCAGTTATTCATTTAGACCTAATTCTGAAGTGCCTCTTTGGAAGCAGCTCCTGTACTGCCACTTTTCTGAAGTACCAGCTATGGCTATTTGGTACAAAATACCACTATAGAAATTCTCTGACCCAAAAAATTAATTTGCCTTTCACCGACTGAAGTGTTTTCTTTGCTTTTTAAGGAACTGTTATTCTTTTCTCACTCATGGTCATAAGAAAAATGTTGGTAGCCTGCCTTAATCAAAACTGGGGGATTACACCGCCATGGAACTCCCAGGACTTGAACGTTTCCAAGAGAAATGGCATCTAGGTTCCTGGCACCTAGGAAATTAAAGCAATCACATAGACCCTGGTGCAACTCTGCATGCAGAGCATGTCTCAGGTGATTAGTTTCTAATCCCCTTTCTAGAAACATCAGAATGGGGAGAGAGAATCTGAGCTCCCCTTGCACCACTTTCATCCATCAAAACCTCAGGAAAGGAGCTGCAGTACAAAATAGAAGTTCTGCTTAAAAAACAACTTTGGATGGGTTGAAATCCGTGTAGAAGGCAAATCATGCTGCAGTGTGTAAAGTCATGGGGATGAGCCTTGCAGAGAATTTATAAGTGGTTTGTAGCTGCATACAATAATATTTTACCTACTTTACATATGGATCCATAGGATGACAGGATGAATCATGTTAGAACAAGTAATTGCAGTTCCCTGTGCAGATATTTACACTTTGAGTGGTATTCACAGTTCTGTCCCTGATCCCCACTGTGCTGCAACATAATCTTTCAGTTTACTGTTTACTAAAATATACTTTCAGGGGCTTTTTGTTACAACTGCTTTGTTTTGGTCTTTTATTTGATAATTTTGGTTTATTGTGATGGTTTGTGTACATCCCTTTCATCACCAAATACCAGCTAGGAATTAAAGTTTGAAAACAGAAGTTGCATAGAAATGAGTTTTCTGGTGTTTTTAGTGCTGTTTTTAAAAATATTATTATTATTATTATTATTATTATTGGTATTTGGCAGGTCAATTTGGTTTTCTGAAGATGTGGTAAAAGGAGCTTCTGAGCCATATTTTATAATGATAAAACTACCATGTATCAAGATCAACTAATGATTTGTTTTAAATAAACCAGAATTGTAAGTAAATGCAGTAGATATTATATTTAGTCATGATGGTCTTTAACATATGTAGATTAAAAAGCACAAAAACAATGAATGAATGAAGAAAAGTTATGTGTGACATTGCACTGTCTGTGTCCACTGGATTACTTGAAAATACTCTTTGCAATTTGAATCTTTCTAAAAGAAATTAGGTGGCTCAGCCCTCACAGGTGGGATTGCAGAATTAATCAGAAGCTGACATTATGGTCTTCTCAGTGGTTGATTGTACATATTTATTTGTTTATTTACAGCACACCTTTTATTTTTATTGCATTTTGGCCAGTTACTATGAGTCAGTTGACACAATTTGCAGTTTGTCTACTTTTATGGATATTACTGACAGGAAATATGTTGCAAAATGTAATTCTAAGTACTTCAAGTCAACTTTATACTCACTGGTATTACACACTGTGTTAAAAAATCAGATTAAAGCATTGGCAGAGTCATACTGCTGATAGTAGGGAGTGATACAGAATTTTCCTGGTAATACCATCTGCCATTTCCTTTTTAAGAACATGGTTTCCTGGCAATCTAATTCTTATCAGTCCAGTTCCTGATTAAAAGACAAATAAACCCTGCAGTTGTTAATGTCTTCAGTGATAAATATGTTCACTAAATCAGACTTCTAATTATAAATGGATTTCTAATATAAAATGTTTAATGCCTATCTTTCCACTCGCATGTAATTTTTCTTATCTATTATAACAGAGCTGAATTCAAATAGAAAGATTTAACTTGTCTCTACTGAGCAGAAAGGCAGGATTTACAGTCTTCAGTATATTGCCCATCTCATTTCACATAACTCAGCCAAGTTTTTGTTCCATTTCTTGAAATATTCTACACAGGAACAAATAGCACATTTCCCTTGATGTCCAGATTAATGCCATCTTTCATTAGCTTCATTTCCTATTCAAGATGACCATTCCTTTTTACTTCTAGGTGTTTATGCTTTGAAGACAACATTCAAATGTATGGTTTCTTTTATTGTCACTCTATAATTATCTTTGTAACCCTCTGAGTTCTTTTTACTTTTAAGAAGACCTGGGTGTTGAAAATAAATTAGAAATAAGTGCACTAATAAATAGAACTGCTTCCTTGTCCTGTAAAGAAAAAAGATTATTAGCTCTCTGCTTAGATATATTGACAGCAGCACACATCCAATTTTCAGTTCATTTGCACTATTGAATTCTCCTCTCTCCCTCTCCATTTTCCATCTTAGTTTTTCTGCAGACTTTTGTCACAATGGGAATCTGCTGGGCTTAATTCATCTCCCAGTGCATTTCATTAGATTGGTTACTGTCTTTGGCAGCCTACTTACCCAGGAAGTCCAAAGCCCAAAGCTGTGACATTAATCAGGTACTGTGAGGCTCTGGTTCTGGGGACTAAATTATTGATGTACAATTTTGTGTGATGCCTCAATGAAATCCACATAGGAATATCAGCATCGTATTTATTTATGAAGTCCCTGAAAGAATTTTAAAGTGTCCAGGATAAAATGCAGCACAGTCTCCTAGTGGGAGCAGATTCTTTAGGAAAAAGCATAATCCACATAATTTCTGCAAATATTTACACTTGTAAGTCAAGTATTTGCCATATATGCTACCTGTTGGATTGTTCCACATTAAAAGTCTGCTTATATATATGTGAATATTTGTTTATATTTCCCAAAAGGCAACCTTAAAATGGAATTTTGAAAGCCACTCAGTGCATACATATTTTGCCAGGAGCCAGTTGCTCTCACCCAAAATTGTTTGTTCTTTGTTTAGTGATGAATTGACTGAAGGGGAAGAGCTGAGGTAATAAATGAATTTAGATTGTAGTGAAGGCTTTGGGGCATATTTGAAGCCAAAATATCCTTTATACCAGTTTTTCCTTCAAAACTTTATATATCAATTCCCTGTGAGAACTCACAATACTCAACGGCACTCTTTAAGATTAGAAGGTGGAGTGGTTCCTGTCTGATATATTTTTTCCATGTTAATAGTTCTTATTTTAATTAGCCTTGTTACCTTTTCTGGTTGTCTTCAGATAAAAATATGTTGTACTTGTTGTAGAAAGCTTAAGACATAACAAAAGCTTCCCACTGTGCAGCTGCACTAATCATCAGGTTTTAGGCTCTAATTATGCAATTTCTGAAGCATTAAGGTTCATATCTAACAATAAAATGATATTAAGGACAAATCTTTCTCTTTAAATACCTGAGAAGCTACATACATCTGGGTCGACACAAACATGAACTGCACGTTTCTGTTTCAGTAGAACTTTACTGTGTAGTCACCACTTAAGATTATTTTTATTTTACAGGGTGAATGGCCTAACTACCCAGAAGGTTAGTTTGGGGATGTTAAAACATGAAGATTTTTCGAATTTGTCTCTTAAAAATCTGACTTTTGTCCTTTGTTCTGGGTGTTAAAGAGTCACTGGAAAGCTTCACAGCAGAAAAGAAATTGGTGGTGTTGGTTGACAGGTATGAACCTGAGCCAATGGCACCTGGCCTGGATCAGCAATAGAGTGGCAGCAGGACCAGGACAGGGATTGTCCCCTGTGCCCAGCACTGGTGAGGCCACACCTCAAATCCTGTGTCCAGTTTTGGGCACCTCACTACAGGAGAGGCATTGAGGGGCTGGAGCGAGTCCAGAGAAGGGCAGTGGAGCTGGGGAAGGGTCTGGAGCACAGGTGTGATGAGGAGCAGCTGGGGGAGCTGGGGGTGTTCAAACTGGTTAAGCATTGGAATTGGAGGTGGCAGAGTCACCATCCCTGGAAGTGTTGCAGAAATAACTGGACAAGGCATTTGGTGATGTTCAGCCAAAGGTGGAACTCCAGGATCTTGGTCTTTTCCAGACACCATGATTCTATGATTCTAAGATCAAAACATCAGTCCAAAGAAATTAGAGGAACTGCACAAAATTCACTGCAGGAAACGCAGCAAATGAAAATGAGAAAATATCAGGCAACAATAAGAGAGAACAATGGGGGTTGCAGGGACTGCCAGTAGTCAAAGGAGTAATTAATTCTATGTTAATAAGAGACAAAATTAATATTCTTGGATATCACTTTTAAAAATATTGTCATTCTTAGAGACTGATGATCAAAAAAACCCTGCAAACTTAACAAAAGATGTGTTGACTGTTTTTTTTAAATTGTTGTTATTGTTGTTATTCTAGTATTGTTATTAGTTTGTGAATTCTGAATGCATTTTAAAGCTAAAGGCACTTTATCAAGCTCAGAAACTTGAAAGGGTTTATTTAAAAAGAAGAAGCAACCCACGAAACAAATTTTACTCAAGTGCCTTGAATTTTCGCTGCCATTAAAAAAAATAGGAAGATTGCCTGTATATAATTAATGACTATTTCTATAATGCATAGTGCAACTAGTAAAATGTTTAGAGGATCTCTCCCATTAAACAAAACAGAGTGGCTTACCCCCCCCCAACCCCCCACAGACCCCCAATACTGTTTAAGGAGGATTTTTGTTGTTTGTGAAATTATATAGAAACACTTGCTCAAAATGCTGCTGGCTGCATAGAGTTATTTGAAATTTTGGAGCTTCTGATAATGTTCAGCATAGTGTGCTCTAAAATGCAGATTTTGGTATGTTTGAATAATGATGACTTGGTTTGTTTATGTCCTCAGCTAACTTATATTGCCATTTCATGTACGGAAAATGAAATAGATTAGTTAGTGCTGAGTGATAATATGCTAAGTTTTAACATCACACAGAAATACTCTGTTTTATACAGATCTCTTGCATTCCTCAGTTTCTGTAAGATGTTTATCTAGATGATCTTAGAGGTCTCTTCCAACCTCATTATTCTGTGATTCTGTAAACTGTGATTTTGAGGAAAGTTTTGATTTAGGCATTGAGTTTTAACCTGAAAGATGAGCTCAAGGTGAACTCTCATGGAAGCAGGAAGCTCCCAGAATGCAAAGGAATGAGATACAAATCTAGGAGTAAGAAAACAAATATCCTGGCTGCTATGTGAACATGTGGAATATATAGTGTTTTGGCATCTTTAGTCTTTCATCCACTATTAAATACCTTTCTAACCATGAGTAGAATGGTGTAATAAATCTCTATTTTACATGGATACTGGGTGGGTTAATTTATAGTACTCTAAAAAATTAAATTCTAACTTAAAATTCATCTTAGGGAAGATTATTCTAATGTGAAGGTGAATTGTGCAGAGACAAGTGGTTTAAACTTTTCTGAGTGTTAATGCTAAGGTGGGACAATGCCAAAACACTTACGATGTTCCACTAACTAAAACGCCATAATTTTTAATTATTTTTCTTTATCCCAAAGGAAATCTATTTTTCTGTAATATTCACATGTGTATGTCACATTGTTACCTTGCCCCAGGCGATTTCAGCATCCAAATTGCTCGGCATGCCCTGCGCAGCCGATCTCTTTGTCAGCTCCGCGTCTGTCGCTGCCAGCCACTCTGCCAGAGCATTGATCTCTTTCCGCAGTTTCCGGGACAATTTCAAGCACTTCTCTAACTCCTGCTTCTTTTCTGTCACCTGTGGAGAGAAAACTTGTGGTTATTAACCCGTCAGTGAAATAGGTCTGTCGGATGGTTTTTTATATAACATTTTCTGTAGGCCACTTTTCTATATAAACCAGACTTTGGGATTCCACAGGTGAAGTTGCACTTTTAGTATAGGTATATCTTGATTTATTCTCTCAGTATCAATAATATTGCTGCTAAAATGTAAACACCTACAAGAAAATTATGTGCATAAAGATGCATTGAGTTTAAACTGGTAATAGAGCTCCAAAAATCTCCACCTCTGTTTTAAAATCATACATAGCAAATTAATTTGGAAGAACTGAACTAACAGGCCTTCCCTGAGAAATAAAATAGATGCCAAAATCCTTCACAGGGCACATTTTAATATAGGTGGCCATATAGGAACTGGGATTTCTCAAGGCTTTTTTCTATGTAGCTACATAGAAGAAAAGAAATACCAGTCAGAGGAAGCCCTAAATCTTGAAACACAAATGTAAAACTAAAGCAGCACGTTTAATTTTAAGGTTTGATTTTCTGATTGTTTTGGATGTGAAGTACTAGTACTCTGCTTTAGCTGTAAAGTTCTTTTAAGCTTGGAACATAGTGCCTGGAAGGAAGGCTGAGTATTTATGTTGCCTTGACTGTCTCACACTGTGTTTTGAAAAAACAGGACAAATAAAACCTTTCTTTCGAGCCCCCAAAAATCTTCAGAGAGAAGAAAAAAAGAGTAAATTAAGAGATCTTAGACGGGAAGCTACACTATAATAGACTTTATAGTAGACATAGACATAAATAGTAGCAGAAAATACAAATTAATAGATTATGCTTTGATTAAGTTTTTTAAAAAAACAATCGGAGAATGATGATTTAAATTGTCCCATAGATCACTAATATTTTTTTAAAAATTCCTAATTAGCTTGAATGTCAAATAGTAATCAAGCTAAGACTGTAGACACTGATTTGTCCTTAAGTATTTTTAAATAGAAAAAAGCTTTCTACAGAGGTAGAAAACTGATCTACTAAAGCTCTTTTGCACTCTGCCACCAAGAATAAGTAGTGGCACAATGATCAAATTGATTTGCAGATTGACTGCCAAGGAGAATTTGAGGTTTTAAAATATAATAGGGTGTTACAAGGTTAGATACATGGCTTTTGCTATCCCTGAGTAAGGAGATGAGATTTGCCTAAGGAATAAGCTATAAAGTGTTCCTGATAATTTATTATCACTCTGTAGAGGCTTACTGCCGAAATCTCATAATATTTTTCACTGAATATGCTTTATGTTCTTTCTTGCATGCCAAATTTATTAAATGAGACCACAGAACCTACAGCCAGGCCAAGGGGTAAATCCCTGGGAAGGACCATAAAACTCAGGTTTTTAGAGCTCCATTCACACATGGAGCCAGGTTTTCCACTTCTTCTGAACAGTGTAATAGCAATTGTAAATAACATTACTTAGCAGCAGTACAATGCAAAGTGCACTACCCTGAGCTTGATTGCCTGTTTAAGGATTTTGAACACCTGGTATATTGTAAAATGAAGTTACTGATCCTTGTCAAAACAGAAAGAGAATATTTGTGTTCTTTTATACATCTCTAGCATGTGTTCATTATATAAAATAATACAGCAATATCTCCATACACATTGCATATATCCAGAGGTTACTGATTAATCCGTTTGGTATACTTCAAATGCAAAGATGTATTTTCCACAGAAATATAGGAAACAGTGCCCTCTAAAGGTCTTTTGGGTCAGAAAATGTATTTGTGAGTTACTTTATATGCAACAGGGCCTCTTGAAACAGTACCTAGAAAATGACATAAGTGAATCTATGCTTGAAGATGTGTTTTTCCCTCAGACTGTACATTTCAGTCCTGAGACTTACTATGAGTTATAAATATTCCTAGTTTTCTTTTAAAAAAAGTATTTTTCTCAATGCAATCAATTAGTGTTGTTAATGGCTATTCAATTCTTTAATTTCTATATATCTGGGCTTCTGCGACTTTCTCTTAAGCTGTTAATTACCATGCTGTGTAAAAGTAAATGAGAGAAATTCCATCTAGGGCAGCAGAGCTAAGTCCAGCACTGCAAATTTTTGAAACACATCAATATGCAATATGGCTCACTTGAAGTCACTAATGGCTCCCTAATGGCACATTTTTATCCCTTCATTAGATAAGAGAGGTTTCCTACAATAATGGCACCTGTTTGCTGTTAAGTTAAACATAATGCAGGAATAAACGCCACAGTTCTTTCTAAAATAATGGAGAGCTCAAACGTGTTATCCAATTCCAAATGGCAGCTATTCACACCTACTGAAACAGACCCCAGTTTTCCAGACACACAAAAGATTGATGTCTCTTAATACCTTTACTTTCTAGCAAGAGAGAACTGTTTTAATTCAGATTCCCTAAAGAGTATTATCTCTGTCAAAAGTAACATAACTCTTACTGTTTTATCATGCTGTAGTCACCAGGGCTTGATTCTCATTATCTGTTTAAACCACATACTGGCTCTCAGTATTACCACGGGCTCATTTTCTTAGCTATTAATAAATAATGATTTGAATAATTCATAATCTAAAAAATTAAAAATTAGATTCCTGTTCTGCTTTGTGTTTTTCAGGTGTATACATTTTGGAAATAAACAGAAAGGTATTTGTCTTTCACAATTTTCAGTCATCCAGACACAGCACTAAAATCACTTCAATCTTACAGTTTTCAGAAGTTATTTGAATAGTTCTAATGAGGGCAAAAGAAAAAAAAAAGAGAGTAATGAAGGATATTTGTTAAATGAATTATTTAAATGCAGTCTTCTTTAGGACAATGCTGCACTGCCTCATCTGAGTCTTGTTAATATTGGCTAGGAGCCTCCATTCTACTTTGTTTAGTTGACTTTTAGGGAAAATTGAGTAAACAAAACTGTTTCCTATTGGGAAGTGGCTTACATATTAAGATACAGTGAAAATGCAAGTCCAAGTTCTTGACATTTAAATCAAGGAATGGTTATGACAAAAACTGACTACATGCAAGTGCAGAAGCCACAAAGCACAGTGGTACACAAGTGCTTCTTGAGGAAAGCTTCAGTGGTTAGAGCTTTTTGTTCAACACATTTTTGAACAGCAAGAAATGGAAATTTTATACTTTAAGATATGTACAGTCAGAAGCAGAAGTAATTTAAAAGGTATAATTTTCTCTTTTATGAAGCAGCCCAATAAGAAAAACTCGATCTAAATAATTTCCTAACCTGAAATGACTCTTTGAGGCATCAGAATGAAAAAACATCCCCCATCTAAATTTAAAACTAATAAACTAGCATAAAAAATTTACAATATTAAAAAAGTAAATTTTTTAATTTCAATAAAGGATTTTTTTTTTCTAGGTGATTCGTTTTTTTCTTCAGAGCAACTGAATAGCCATGATAGCAATTGCCTTTGCCTCCATTCTTTCTGTCCCACTGGAAGAGCCTTAAAAGGAACCAGCAAAAAACTCCATGTACTTACCACTCCGAGGTTACTTTTCACTTTGTCAGTACATGGTTTTATATTAAAAACACAGAACTTACCTTTGCACCCAATTCATTATATTGCAGTTTCAAAGCTGTAAGTCTTTCATCCAGTTCCTTTGGGTTTTCTGTCTGCTGCTTCTGAACAATCTGCCTCCCAGTTTTTATCACTGTTTCCACTTCAGACTTCACCTCACTCAGGTTTTTATATAATTTCTAATCAAATATAAATGAAATAATGAACCAACATTAAAACATGAAAACTAGAAAAGACCATTGGAAGTATTCAGGACCCAAATGAACAAATTCTGAACAGCGCATCTTTACAAACACGGACCTCAAAGACATGTCACTAAAATCAGTGTTAGAAATGTTGCACATGAGAAAGTACACCGCACTATTAATTGTTTTAGGCTGTGACAGAGGTTGTTATCAAACTTAGATAATATTATATTAGTTAGCAATATAATTACTACTCTGCAAAGTAGTATATATATAGTCCAACTCCTTTCTAGGTGCTGAATATGATGAAAAATTCCTCATTCCTGAAAACATGCCAACAAATCAGGAAGCTGTTGTAAAATGCACATTGTCTAAATTTTGATGATATACTACAACTAGATTTTGAAAAGCAGGAACATTTTGAGAATCCTTGTAGTCAAAGATGCTCTAAAATCACTGTAAATCTTCCACAAAACACATCAGGGCTGCAAAAACAGCTGCTGAGTGAAGACACTTCAATTCAGTACAGAGCTTCTAACCATCACACCATTCTAATAAGGATGCCATTCTCACAAGAATATGAATTTTTAAGCAATTTCATTTAACAAAAATGAAAGATGCAAAGCAATAACATTAGCTTGTCCCATGCTTATTTTTAAAATTTAAATTCTTTCTACATTTACATTTGAAAGAGGCTGGGAGGGGGAAATTTTCAGGCATGCCACTACCCCAGGAAAAGAAACCAAAAATACTCAAAAAACTCCCACAAACAAACAAAATACTGAACAAAACAAAACAAAAAATATATATAAACCAGTTACTTTTGCTGTTATAATCTTCTTTTTATGATCAGGAGCACAATGTTTAGCTTTATTTCCCTTCAAGTGTAAAGGGGAGCAGGATTATAGTGATATTAAGCAGATATGTACAGATTTTCCTCTTTAGCACATATTCAGGTCATCTTTTGCCCTTAAACTGAAAGAAAGCCACAGATGCCATCTCATAGAAGTTTTAACCTATGGTTTTCCATTATGCTCTGTGTTTCCTGGCTAGAATAGACTTTTGTTATGTAACACCTCTTTTGGTTACGTCACAGAGTTCCATGTCTGTAGAATATTGTGGAAAATAGAGACAATATGGGGAGATAAATTCAAATACAGGACAGAAACTGCAAATTAGAAGAGAATAGTAATTGACATTCTCACATAGTGAAAGTGCATGTCTAGAGTTCTAAAGGGGGGTTTTGTTGTTTTTCTGAGGTTATTGTTTGTTTGGTTGGTTTTTTGATTTTTTTGTGTAACTGACACTTTGTTTCTCATCTGAATTAAGGACAATAATCTCTAATTTTTAGCTTTCTTGGCATAAAGCTGATAGAAAGACAGCATCTCAAATATTCACCATGCAATGATCCAGCTGTGATTGTACTACTTCCTGCTCAACACTCTTCATCTCCAGCTTGGGCACCTGCAATTTCACTTCATCTAGAATTCTTTTGCATTCTTGGAGGCGCTGTTCAAAGTTGGCTGGCTTCTGAAACAACCGAAACTTCATGGACACATCCTGCAGCTTTTTCTGAAAAGTAAACATGGGTGAGTAGAAAGTGTGAAATCAAATCAATGCTGAAGACAATTCTTAGTCCTGTTACAGAGTATTTAGAATACATTGTGTCAGCAATTTCTTATTAAAAACATAAAAAACTTTCGGAGAAAATGCCACTGGCAGACAATCTTGGGTCTGCATTGAATGATAAAAATTCTTCCATCATCCAGGGCACTGGATGCAGCAGAGCCTGTGGCAAAAGAGCCTGTACACATACATAAAGAAAGGGAGAAGTTTTGTAATTTTCAATATGCAAAATGTTCAGGAGCATGGGGAGAAGACAGATTTAAAGGCTTGAGGATAAGGTATCCATATTGCAGAGTGAATGCTCTTCAAATCTATCAGTTGCTGCTTCTTGGTATGAGGAACAAATCTTTTAGTCCTTCAAAGAAACCTAAATAATGTGGCTTGGCAGTAAGTAGGTCTAGCACAAAAGAGTATAAAATTGATTATATTTGAATTTTAAAAAAGCCTAACCTAGAGTAAAAAGAGAAATTTGAAGGCAGAAAAAAGATCTGTGATAAGCTTGGCTTCTAATTTCACCACTTTCGCAATTTTCTATCTTTGTGAATTAAACTGCTTGCTGATATGATCCCTAGGTCAAGGGGAGGGAAAACAATTAAAAATAAAAAAAAAGGAATTTTAATTATCTTTGAAAAATAACTAATTTCTTCTATAGAAGTACAGAGCAAATTGAATAAGTTTTACAACTGTCTGGGGAAGGAAAAAAAAATAAATGTCACTAAGAAGTAACTAATTAATTAAATAGGAACTCAGTATCTGCAAACACACACTTCTGATTTCTTTATCTTTAAATCCTGGACACTTTATTCCACTACAGTGTGGTCTGTGGGCACACAGATTTGAGGAAAAACTGTAATTAGGCATAGAATTGGTAGAATAGGCATTGGTAAAAACCCTTCCCACATCTATCAGACTTCTGAAAATTAGGCAGGGATCATAAGCAGCAGATAACCTGGAGTACCACAGAAAAGTATGCAAATATCCAGGAGCTCCTTCCTCTTTAAACACTTTTTATGAAATTCAGATCCAATGAGATAAGAAAGGAAGTCTGTCAATGAACAAGTGGACAACTGAATAAAAGTAGAGTCTTATTTTTCTTCAGTGTGTTTGTATACACTAAATTTGTATGTAATTATTTTTTCATTCTCTTCAATTTGGTGAAGGTCAAATCCTGTGAGAATCTTGTATTGCCAAATCTATATCAGTTACCATTTTTGTGGGTCAGTACATCAAAAATTATTTATTAAAATAAAAGAGGATGAAAATATTAATAGCAGAGAAAATTAAAGCCATTTGTGAAGAGTCACTGAAGGCTTGAAAAATACTGAGGATCTGTAGGGGGGAAAAGAGCTTGATATACAAGTGGGATCTAAATTATCTTTTAGCACTCTCACTCAAGTTCTCCCAGATAAAACAATAAAAGATTTATTATATATTTATATTTATCACCAACAGTTTTAAAATAATATCACCTCAACACTTAAAAGCAGCAAGCAAAGTGGATATTTGGAACCATTTGGAACATAAAGAATACTAAAATGTTTTTGTACCTGTCAAAGCATAAAAGCCATCATATAAAGCCATTTTGTACCTGAATAATGTGTTCAGTTTTGATCACTTTGTTTCAAAAAGTCATTTTAAAAATAGAAAATTTATAAAGAATGACAGGAAAATGAAAGCTGTTTAGCTAAAAGTCTTAGTATACTTTACATATTAGTCAGTCTAGAAAAGAGACAATTGAGGATATATTCCAAAAGTTTACCAGGAAAGCATTCAATACCGAATTTTGAAAAATAACCATTCATTGCAAAAGATTTTACATTCATCTAACAATTCTCAGTCTCTTAGAACTAACTTGGTACTATATCACAATGGCAGAAATAGATTTTTATTTTCCTAATCATACTTTTCCTCTTAAATGTAAAAATCAGAACTTAATTCTCAGCCTACCATAATCTAAAAAGCCAGGATAAATTTGGCCACAATTATTAATGCTCCAATATCTCAATGCATTTATTTATTTTCATAGTTGTTTAGTTTCTGCCCAGGTAACTGAACTAATAACAGAATAAATACATCAAATCAGAAATATTACTTAGTGAAAAATTAAAAAAAAAATAAGAAAACATTTATTTATAAGTGAGAAAATAGTAAGTGAAGACAGATCTCATGAAATGTGTTTTACCAGTAAAGGTGGCATAATAGTAGAAAGGAATTCAAGAGAGTTCAGTGGCCTAAAATCAAATATAGTCAGAAATATGTGCAACAAAGGGCTCAGCGTCTACCAGCTTTGGTAGTTGATATTTACATTATGCATGCAAATTGCTACTTTTTTGTTTATATTTTATCTAATGTTAGCAAAGCAGTGTCTCAAGATGACCTCCACCAATTTTTCAAAACTCAGACTGGTGCACATCATCAACTAGAGCAGCCCTACAAGGAAAAAAAAATGTCTGCACAGAGGTGGATTAATAAAAAAGGCACAGAGAAAGGGTTGTGCTCCCTTGCATGTTGTTGAATCCACAAACGTTTATTTACACAGACATCTGATGCCTGCATTTCACTGATGAAATATGGGCAGCTTCACAGCTGCCATGGAGACCATCAGAAGGTGGGTTAGTACGAAGAAAGCCAGAAAAATGAGGAAACATAAATATTCTCAACAAAGAATGCCAGTCCTGCATATAAGAGGAAAACATTTAAAAAGTCAATTTGTTAATTTCAAATGACTTAACTGCTAAATTAATTATTGATACGTATAATACAAATTAAAACCCAAGCAGAGGTGTCTAGAAATACTTGACAGGAATGAATCAAAAAAGAGCAATAATTAATTTATTTGCCTTTCTAATTAATTATGAAAATTTGTTTTACCACCTGCAATAAAATGCCAAAAACACAACAGAAAATAAATCAACAAAATAGTCAAGAACCTATCATTAATGAATAAAAATGTTCATTTTTCTCTCTTGTTTATTCAGTCTTTCTTCATTTTCAAGAATGTCTTTCTGTGTTTATTAAGCCAGATGAAATAATGCATTATCTAACATTTTAAATTGATGTCTGAGTTGCACAGCTCAGCATAATTTGTATTTCAATTAAAGATTTCCAAATATTTTAACCTATTTTTGACAGTAAATATTTTCCAATTCTTCAAAACTTGCATCAAAAAGCCCCATGTAGTTTTACCACCTGAAACTTCACTTTCCAAGCACCCCTTATTATACAGTGTCCCTACCAGCTGGTTATATCAGTCCTGCCCACCTTAAACTGCTGCCAATGACACAGGAAGGCTGGAATAAAAAAATGAGCAGGAAGATGTGGATGGCATACTTTACTGACTCTGATATTCTGGCTAGAAAGGAACAGCTAAAGCAGAAGAGACACCTTAAGAACACTTAATGGTGGAGAAATAGCACCACCCATACTACTCATTTGAATGAGTGAAGGAAAAATGGTGGAAATGAAATTTGCTACCTGTGCCACATCGATTTGGGAGAGCACTCTTTTGGCAGCTTCTTTACCCCGGTTTCGTTTCTTCATTTCTTCCAAACTGATCTCGTGGCTTGTTAATTCAGATTGTATTTTCTGTTGGAAAACAAAGACAGCAATCAGCAAGGTTTGAGGGGAAGGCTGTATGCTGGTTAAATTTTTTGGACTGGTTGATTTTGTAACACGTTGAGCTGCAATGCCAGTGTGTACAGCACTGCCAGCAGCAGGAGGGAGGTGACCCTGCCCCTCTGCTCTGTCCTGTGCCTGGAGTGCTGTGTCCAGCTCTGGCCTTCTCAGAGCAAGAGAAACATGGGGCTCCAGGAGCATCTCCAGCAGAGGATGACAAAGATGATCAAGGGACTGAATGTGGATGGTTTTTTTTTCTGAATTAAAACAACCATTTTCATTGGTAAGAACATTAATAATTAATGACAGGGAAAAAATAGAAAAGTTATTTGCTTCACTATTCTTAATTCTTCTCATTTTCATAATATCACAAGGCAAGTTGAGAGAAAACTGATTGAAGCATGTTGCAAGTATAACATCATCTTCATCTTAGAGAGCTGTGCTATATGAAAAACAGTACATAATTTTTGGCATACTACTGACCAGAATCTATGTTCAGTATCAGTTTCCTGTAGCTAAATGCACAATGACATGAAGTTCATTATTATACTAATTTAACATATTTTCTAACACATATTGTTTGTTATGTCTGTCTGCAAAATTAGTGTGATCCAAAGTAAAACATCAGCTCTTTTTGATTCACCATTAATCAACTTTACAAGACAAAATTAACTTCAGCAGTGTTGGCTAGTGCAATGTAATGGAAAAGAATTCCAGAAAATATAGTGATACACTATACTTCAGGAAGATTCATATAAAATTATGTTTAAATTGTTGAAAATAAGAAATTGTTATTAGCAGTATTCTTAGAATTGCCAGATAGCACTACTGAAAAAAAAATACCCTATGAAATAAAGACACAAAGTTATGTTCCCATCATAAGATGCTTTTGAGGCCATTACTTCTTCATTAAAAAGTGATTTTTTATTTAATTTTTTTTTAATGGCATATAGCATTTTCAGATGCCCTGAAGGCCAGCTATAATTGGAAATATATGTACATAAATTTATCTTACACTACAGTAACTTTAACAGTAAAAATTAGTATACATGTATTTTTAATCATATTTTCATAGTTTATTAAGTACAAAGCTGTGTACACCATATGCTGCCTACTTTATATGCCTATTACATGGTAATAATGCATACCATTATAATGTCTTATGTATTTCAACTTAACTGAAAGCATGTTTTCATGAGTTATACTGAATATGTACTAAAGTAAATTTTAAGGAAAAAAAAGAAAATACATGAAACCATCAGTCTTTACTAAGTTTAATTGCAAGAATATATATGACTCTAAATTATTGAGTACTATTTGGAGAATTAAAATATTTTTCTAAAGCAAAGTATTTGTAAAATAAAAATGACTAGCAGAAAGCTCCAAAGTTAGAAAATTTTGTTTTTCTTCTAAAATTATCATAATTATGTATCTTCGATTTCTCATATTTTGATTTCTCCTTAATAGGGCTATTTAATCAAAGGCCAAAAACATCTGGAGCAATAATAGAATTATCCTAAATATGATATTTAATTTTTGAGGGGGGAAAAAAGGTTAATTAAAAGAATAATTCCATCAAGAAGAGGTTTATTTAATTGCTGAGCATTTAGTTTGTCCTTATCTAAGTTTAAAATTTCTCCCTGAAGTGTGTTTGAGGTGTAACAGGATTATCTTCCATTTTCATGCTGCACATGAACCAAACAGGTGGTGATTTAGTTAGTACCTGAAGTCAAATAACTTTTTCATGTCTTGAATGTTAGAACTGCATATGAAAGGAAGAAGCAAATCTGACTTTTAAAAAATATATTATACCACACCCAGTATTTCAACAGCTTGCTTCCCCACCTCATAAACAATCTGGTTTTTGGTTGCATTCTCCAATTTACTTTGTTCAACCTCAGGGTCACTCTGGAAAGCACATAATTGAACAGTTCTTATCTGAATAGGTCAGAACAACACAGCACAGATAAGAGTAGTGTTTAAGCAATTAGGTGTTATGGGACATTGCATGGAGATTGTTCTATGTTACTATTTTAAATTGCTCTGCAGCACAGAGATGAAGCATCATCTTCTCTGACATCAAAATATGGAATTGGATAGAACAAACATGTTAGAGGAAAGATTAAAAGAAAAGTTAGTAAGGCTTATAGTAAGGAAAACCTTTTTTCCTTTTCTACAGCTGCTCACAGGCCAAAAAATTAAATCAGTCATTAACAAATATAAAATAATTTATAACATCTGCCTGTGATGTCCATTATAATTCAATTTTTAAATGACCACCTTCACTTTTGTGTCTCTGCTGACTCACAAATTTATTGCAGGAACTTCTTAACATCCATAAGAAAACACTATTTTTTCTTTTATTATCCCCACCTCGTCTTTTCTCAGTGATTCTTGTCTATTTCTTTTCTATTTTTTTAATAAAGAGCAAAACATGCCTTCATTTAATTTCTAGGACATCGGAATATAATGTACTTCATGTAGCCAAGCTATATTACTGTGCATAAATTATTGTGTCCTACACATTAAGGATTCTCATTTGCCATCACAGGCAATCTTCCAGGAAATTTGCAAAAATTTTATTCTTATATATATAAAACCATATAACACTCATAGAAGACGATGTTACAGCAAAAATGATATATAGGTAATTCTTAATTCAAACTGCATGCTTTTTTTCTGGACACTAACTTTAAATAAATATTAACTGGAGAGTCCAAATGAGAAAATAAAGGTAGAATAGGGTAGAACCATGACTGACAAGGCAATACTGAGCAGGCTGGACATGACAAATGGAGTGAAAACGCAGTGTTCAGAGCTGTGGAGATGTGCAGAGGGTGACAATCTATATAGTCCAGAATTTGGCATAGATATTCAAACCTAATATATAACTAAATGCAAGCTTATGCTTCTGAATAACACTTATCAGCTCTTCCCTCTGACCACTGATCCACACGTGGCTGAACAAAACAATCCTCACAATTTCCAGCAGAGGAAAGGTAAGTGTAGATAACTTAAACATTTTCCTAAGTAGACAACTGTGAGTTCTTTTTCCCAAAATATCAGTCTGAAGGCAATGAAGCATGGTATCATCTTGTCAAGTAACATCTTGAACAACTGAACCATTTTGCCATTGTATCATCACATTAACTTTGATTTTGAACAAAGCACAAAGACATTATAAAAACAGTATAATAGACACCTTCACTTAGAAAACAGCCAGGCGTATAGTGCTTACACTACAGAACTGAAATTATCCAAGGATTTTATTGAAAAGATAGATTCTTTTTGCACTTTTGAAAAACACAGTAGCAAGTTATTCTCCACACCACAATTTATACAGCTTGACTGGGGAGAACAACAGACAAGTGATTTATCATATGCAGGTGAGAAATGGGATAAGTCAATTTTCTTTCCCATAATGTAAAAATATTCATGTAGTCACTCAGAGTGCAGAAATACAAAGTAGAAATTCTCTCTTCCATCAAAAGTAATTGAATAACAAAGCTAGAAATAATTACTTGAAAAATATTTTGTCATATAAATATTTTCAGTACAGATTTATTTTTGTCCTGTCAGTTAAAAAAATTAACTTTTTAAAAAGTCACAAACGGTAAATTCTTGTGATGATGACTTCATTCTCTATATTTTTTTGCTAAGCTTAGAAATGTGAAAAATTCTTTCACTGGGATCATAAGTTCAAGCATACAAATAATCTTTCCTTTTTGAATATTGCTCTAGAATTTACCTCACTCAAGGTTTTGTCATAATTGGGCCTTGAAGAATCTGAACTGATTTATCAGTGTGGTTGCCATTAGGGTTTTTTGTGTGAATACATCATCTTTAGTTGTACTCCAAATAATTCAGCTAACACTGGCTCTCCAGCATTGAAGCCTCAGCACCACATGGTGGAGTAAGCTGCACACAGAATTTACATTCAAAAAGTGATCCTAAGAAGTTGTTGAACAGCACACATTTGACTCCCCTTTCTTGCTGTCAATTTTTTTTTAATTTTTCTGAATAAACTTAACTGATCATTTAACTTAAAAAGAGAAGCTAAATATAATTTTGTTTTCTCAGGTTAATTTCTGATCAACTGAAGCAAAGATTATTCCTCCTATCAATGCTCTAAATGGATTTGAACATTTTGAAGCAAACACACAGAGCTCCCAAGCTCAGCAGCTTTCTGATTATAAATTCCTCCATATGGTCTTTTAGAAATGCAACACACACTGCTGAATGGGTTGCTAAATCCCACAGCATGGATAAACTGATCCCTGCCCAGAAAGCAACATCACTGACTGAAAGATTCCCATTCCAGCTGTGCAGACACTATTGGAGGTATCTTACATGAATGAACTGTTTTCAGCTCTACAAGAGAATGGTGCCAGCAGAAGCTCCACAGGAGATGGGGCCATTCAGGATGTGCCTGTTCTGCCACTGGCTGGGGTGGCTCTTTGCTGGAGGAATGACTCAGTCTATCTACCCACATAAAAATGATTGTTTACTCCCTTTCCCTCTAAGGATTTTAAAGAGATTCACAAGTGAACTTCAGAGAACTTCAATATTTGCATTAGACCTGTTCAGTTGTTAATTAAGTTTTTTTCATTAGGTCTCACTGGCACCATAAAATAAAAACATGAAAGGGAAAAAACTCAGCAGTCTCTATGCTGGTTTTCCCACGGTGGATATAATACAATCAGGAGAACCTGACATTAGACAATAAAATCTCCAGAAAAATAACAAGATCTGTAAAGGCACTGAGTTGAAATTTTCTTATGAAAGTGTGCTAATTAAGGTTGATTGGGTTTTGTGCTGCTTCAGTTTTTGAAGTTCTGAATTACTTCGTTTTACACTGTAGTAATTCCCAATATGGTACCTGACAATGCACATAAATTGGATGCACCCATGGGACGTGTAAAACATGTAAGGGACCAAACACACCAGAAAAGAAAAGTAAATTTTCATATAATTTTTTCTTATGTATTCACTTCATATAATTACAAGATGAGAAAATAAACTGATACATCTTTAAAACAAATGCTAATTTTTATCTCATTAAAAATTGCTTACATCATCTTATTTCTAGGAAGAAGAAAAATAATTCAAGAAAGTCAACAGATAGCTGACATTATTTCGGATTCAAACTGAAACAATTTTTCTAAATCTGATATTATATTGATAAATAAGAAGAAAATAAATTAGAATAAAAATTATTTTCAAAATACTACTGAATCCATATGTGATCCTATTTTCCAAATACAGCTGTTTATAGTCCAAACATATACAAAAATACCTTGCACATACCTACAAGCACACACATGCACACACACAAAAAAGTAACTGGAAGTAACATCTGCATGTTAATTCAAAAGACATAATAATGTTTATTTCTTAAAGGAGAGAAAAAAATATTTTCAGGCTTCATATATTCAGCTCTGAATATATTTAAAGGTCATGTAAGATATTCCATATAAGATTATTATTTTTAGAATTATTTAAAACTCTATAGGCATGCCAAGAAACCCATAATTGAATGTCTTCTAAAATCATTATAAAAACACTCATTCTCAACTTCCCTGTAGCTTTATTCCCTGTTTACTTTCGTAATCTGACTGCCTAAAATGAAATGGAATTTGCAGAGAAGTTGAGGTATACAACATTGTAGAGTGTTGATAGTTTTATTGCAGAGATGTTTGATTTTATTTCATTTGTAATCTTACCCTCTGAATGCTGCACTAAAGGAGAGCCCTACAGAATAAAGAAGGAGTAAAAAGGATAATTTGATGTGCAATTTTATTTCAAAAGGTAAATAAACCATGTGTAAAGATTGGGAAAAGCTTTTTCTATTGAACTTACGTGAGCTGTAAAAATTTAAGTACATTTATTGTGCACATTACAAAATAATTAACAATGTTGTCTATGTTTCAATAATTTAATGATAAACCACATAATCAACTTTGTAAAAGAGTCATCTAAGAGTAGTGAGGAGGATGAGTTTCCTCTTCCTAGGACGGGAGCTGGATTTTAAAGAACCATGATGTTTATCCTTGCCTTTTTTAAAATACTGCTTAGTCTTCCATGGCATTTATGGTCTTTTACATCTTCTGGACTGGTATATAATATAAATCAGAAGGAAAATATGATTTTACTAGGACAGTAGCTTAAACTTCTCAAAGTAATCCTACAGAAAATTTGCTTGCACTTTCATGCCGATCACGTTGCAAATCCTCTTTAATGCGAGGCTGAGGGACAACCAAACACTCTTTGGTTGATTGAGAAAACTAGTAAACACATAAGCTCAACCTGTGCAGAACTCACCTGTGCTTCCTGAGGGACCTGTGCTGCATCCACCCTGTCTGCAGTGTAGGCTGTTAACTGTTTGTCAATAGCAGCCAGAGACTCTTGGATCAAGCGCAGGGTTTTGTCAGTCTCCTGTGCAGATTGAATACTCTGTTCAAGACTTTTCTGTCTTCTTACGGCCTAGAAAGAGCAACAACATTATCAGCATTCACAGTAATAATGCATATAATACATTTTTCCACACCTTTCTCCCCGCCCCCAAAATTCAGGCAAAGACTCAGACACAGGACTCCTGAGTTGCTCTCATCCACCTTTTTGTAGGATAAATTGCGCATCTTTTTGCCACCCATTCAGTTTTCTTGTTAGAAAACAAACAACAGACAGATTGCACAAACAAGTTCAAAAAAGTAAAGGATCCCAAAAAAACAATGTGTAAACTGAGGATTTCTATTCAGAGGGCAAGATGGCAAAGCTGCATAAGCAAACCATCCTGACAGTGCTGTATTTCTTTCTGAGGCAGAGACGTCCTCCTGATCTTATTATATAATTCAAGAGACTTTGTTTACTGAGAATAGGGTTACTGTCATCACAATCCTATCCAAAGAAATCCACCTCAGTAAGTGAGAGGGATAAAGACTCTGTCGAGCTGGATTTTTCTTATATGAAGCATAAATAGCTGTTTGGAAGAGGCAATGCCTACTTTCTTCCTCCTGTGGGAAAAAAAAATTAAAAAGTTGAATCTTGCTTCTACTCCACCAGCAGTGTCACCATGGCTCTTTTTACAATCTGTTTTCAAAGAAAGTTCTTTCCCTTCCAAAGGAGCTAAGTTTATGGTTTAACAAGTCAGGTCAATAAATTCTCCATCCAAGTTGTCCTTAGAACACACATATATTAAGCACTTCACATAAATGAGTCAGCTTTAAATATTATTTGCAACACTTTAATAAGTCATTTATCAGGTAATAAATAACCTGGTACATTCTTCCATCTGTTATTGTGTCTACCCAGCGATTCATATTTTATTTTGACCCCAGTTACTGCCTAGCAGAGTTTCTGCTTTGTACAAAGCACGCAATAATTACCAGCAACTTCAAAGTACAACACAGTTTTTCTGTGTACAAGTCCAGCCATATTGCTGCCCATACAATAAGGTGACTAACTTAATTTGGCACAAATCAAAGGTGAAAGCAAGCACTCTTTAAATAGTATTGCTAGGTATCTGACATTTTTCAAGTCGAATCACACCTTTTCTCTCTGGTAAGCCAACTATACTTTAGTTTAGATTTCATACCCATTATGTCACTCTTGCCTTGAACAAAAATGTCTCTCAGCTATTCAGTGAGAATATTTGATATATCTACAACATGGAGCTCAGATTCTTATAGAGCTTCACATATAACAAATGAAGAAGATTATTTCTTGTGAGCATTCTTGCTAGCTGTTTGACTTAGTTAATGGATAGGGATCCAACCAGCATTTTCTATATTTGCTTTTGTAAGCTGCTTTGTGCTATTTCAAAACAACTGATCAGATAATCTTGTATCACTGCAAGTTCTAGGAACCTTCCCTAGAAGCAGCTTTGCATATCAAACTCATGCTGTCAGTGTTAATGGGTGCACCTAAACCACCAAGGTATTATTAACCTACTGCAGTACTAAGGCTTGCTACTTAAATGACTTTTATCTTCATCTGATTTGAGATTTTAACATAAAAATCTTCTCAGCCAATCCAAAGCCGTGAGTTTAAAAACCACAGCTGAATTTAAAAGCCACAACTTCCATTTACCTTGGCTCTGCTTACTACAGATCTGTAAGCCTGGCTAAGGTGCAGACTCTGTCAATCCATTTGCGTCACTATGGGATGGATTGAAAGACACATTAGATCAGAAACAATGTAAGTAGCTTTCTACATCTCTTGGGTAAGGTCATCCTCCTGGAAGCATGGAAGAACCA
Organism: Luscinia megarhynchos; assembly: GCA_034336665.1. NCBI lineage: Eukaryota > Metazoa > Chordata > Aves > Passeriformes > Muscicapidae > Luscinia > Luscinia megarhynchos. The sequence goes on along the minus strand of JAPFBE010000003.1, from coordinate 10,378,144 downwards.
TGGAGTACTTCCCTACTTCTACTGATCCCTGTGTTTAACTGTTAGGACTAACCAGCAGAATCCATTCCTCCTGAGGGCTGCAGTGTCCTTACGTGCAGACAAGCTCACCATCTAAAATAAGACACTGATAAAGCTCCATTTTTATGAGTCATCCAAATAAGTGTCTGCACTTTCTGGAGAATTCAAAATACTGGACACAAATTTGGTCTTACATCTATCTGATAAACTAGTTTTATAGCAACACCTGAAGCTTTGAATCTCTGATAAATGCTGTTCCATGCTGACTACCATTTGGAATTAGGGAGTTGTTTAACAGCAAATACATTTGATGCCAGCCTGCGAAGCAGAGAATGCATGGAATGAAGCAGCAGAATGCATGTGAATTCTCCAAGACTTAAAATCTTTTTAGAATAAGTGGTAATTGAAAAATTGTCATCTTTATGCTGATATTATCAGAAACTATGTATGTCAAAATCCCATTTTAGAATACAACCGAAAAAAAAATCCCAAACTCATTGATCAAATATTATAGCAGATAAGCTAAAGAAAAAATTACAACAAATCCTTGCCTGAGTCTGAATAATTTTTACACTTGTATTTCAAGCAAATATAAAGTCAGATAAATATATATTCATGCTTGTGATGTCTTTATGTGCACACAACACAAACACAAAGACAGAAAATTCCCCTATCATTGCCCTCAGAGGGAATTTGATTACAGCCTGAGAACCTGTGTGACATTTTGCCTCTTCCAAGTCATCTGAAAGTACATCTTTTCCCAATGCTGTGAACAGTTTAAGTGAATGAATGGATGATGTCAGACCAAGACATGAATGCAGCAGTAGAAGCGAGGAATTATTTTGGCAATGGGAAAAGAGACATACAGCTGAATTTTGGGAAATAGTACCTTCAGTGGGGTGATTTGCTCAGATATAAGTGGGTGCTACTTTATTTTTTTTAATCTGTATTGCTTGCTGGAAACTGACCCTACCTTACAAGTTGATATAAAGTCAAGCTCATACCTGGCCTTGTTGAATTCCCACAACAAATGGAATGAAAACTTGTACAATAATTTTATAAAAGGTATGATACACTCACGTAATGTAACATATTTCTCAGGACACAGCAGCTGATTCAAAGATCTAAACTTTTTCACTAAGTAGGCCCCTGGTACTGCTGGCATTGCAGAATATTGAATGAATTCAATCAAGGGAAATGCGACAATATTGAGAAGCCACCTCTTTCAGTAGAAAAGAATTATTGCTGGGCACAAGCATTAGAATGCTTTACAAAAAGAAGTAGTCCTACTACACACTGATATCTGCAGACCTGAGTTTCAAATTTGTCCTTAAAACTCATGTCTGTCTGTGTGAAAATATATGTGGGCCTATTTTTTAAAGATGTGCGAGAGTTCAGAGCTAACATTTTAAATACTTATGATATAAAAATATTCTAATTTATGATGTTGTGGGTGGTTCACTTTTTCATTTGTTTCCTGAAATATTATGGGTTTTCTACTAGATTATGGAAAAAAAACCACCTTAAACTGTAGTATGTAAAAGAGTCTGAGAACATAACAAGAAGCTCCAGCTTTGCTATCAGATCATAGTCAATAAAGCTGAAGGCTTTGGTCTCTAAAGAGAAGTGGCTGGCAGTTAATTGCTAAATAGAAAATCTCAGGAAAATAAACAACTGTTTAATTATTTCTGAGCCAGCAAAATGTTGACAGCTGTCAAGGAAAACTAATTCAAAGAAAAAAAATTCTCTGTTAGGCACTATCAGAATAAAAGAGAAATGAAAAAGAAAAAACTATGGAATAAATTTTTTATTTAAGTCTCTACAGGGATTTTATAGATTTTTAGTGGTTTTATGATAAACATAATACTTTTTATGATATGATATTCTGCATAAACATGTTTACAATTTACCAAAAGTCAATGGAAAATACAGGAAAGAGCAACATTGCATATTATGCACGTAAAATGCAGTATTAAGGAAAAGGACCATAGTTAATTCTTTGATGCTGAATGTTATAATGTTATATTTATAGATATTGTCCCGTTTTGCTTAAATAATACATTTCATCTATTTAGTGCCATCAGTCACACATGCAGTTACTAAGACGTTGGTTAGAGTTTTAAGGTATTTGACACCAATTAATGTTGATGCTGCAGTCAGTAGTTGGGCTGTGGGACAATAATAGAACAAAACCTTTTGAAAATTATAGCACATTTACTACAGAGTACATTTATTTAAAATGCCAAATTAAATTAATCAATTAGCTTATAAGTTGCAACTCATGGAAAATGTTCATTAAAAAAGGCAAAAGTTGTACCTGGTTGGTTTTTTGGTTTGTTTTTTTTTGCTGAGTTATACTCTTGTGTTATTGAGAAATGTTGTCTCAGGCAAAGCTAGGAAACATTAAAATTCCTTCCTAACTTGTTTAAATTACTTTCAAATTTTGCCTTATTCTTGCTTGTGACTGAGATACATCACAACATTTCTGTACCCCTCGCATCAAATTCCAAACATGCTAATCTCCATTTAATCTCAGTGGATTAATGTTTGTGCTTAGATTTTAATTAGAAACACATTTTTTTAAAATTGAAAACATTATCTTTGAACCTATGAATTTTTATATCCTTCAACCTAAAACTAACTCTTCTGCAAGTTCTAGGAATATTACCCAGTGTGTTTATTGGGCAGATGGCTACAAATATTTGACCTCCCAGCCATTAAGTGATATTCAGCTTTGATCAACTGAATTCCAAACTGCAAATTATACCAAAGAAGACTTTTCTATCTCTTTAGGTTATCACTGCAGGCAGATAATGCCTCAGAACTTGTAAAAACAGCCCTCTTAGCCACCTTTAAAGCAATTATATGGACATGAGGCATGAAATATTTCTCCTCTGGAGAGGAGCGCAAAATAGAAAAATTATGTCAAATGATGAATGTGTGCTCCTTGAAAGAAACTAAGGGTAGTCCTCAGGGGAGTCCTAAAATGAATTAAGAGACAGGACCCAATAATAATAATTGAGTCTAGTGTGAAGCCCATGTGAACAAAAAATATTTTGTACAGTTATCTGCAAGCATAGTCTCAAAAATATCTGATTGACATTTCTGAAGTTTGGTGGGCAGGATGTAAATCCCTTCCAGCATTGATAGCTGCTTGCAATATTAGCTTCAAATTCTTCAGTGTTTCTTAAATTCCACATATAGAGTTGTAAGTGAATCAGTCCTTGAAAAGTAAGGATAGGGTATACCTTGCTTATCAGTCAGCCCCAAATGTTCAAAAGCAAACTAAACAAGCTCAGTCTTTGTTAACTAAAGAAGATAAGGCACACAAACATAAAGTCATTTCCTGCCTTTAAAAATGAATCTCTATCTCAGTAGCAAAGCTGCATTGTCTTGCAGCATCATTCACATAGAAGCAGGTTGGTTTGGTTGCTCTATTAGTAGTGAATAAATATTTCACATATCAGCCTCTGCCCACATGAGCTTATTGTCTTGGTAATTATCCCCACAATTATTCAAATAAAAACAAATAACTTCACCACTTTAGGACTGCCAATTAGCCTGTCTGAAGAAGTGACCTTGAACACGAGCTGATTTGTGTTATGTGCCTGCAATATATTTATATACAAGGAGAACACTGCTTGAATTTCAAGAGACAACACAAACAGCGCAGAAAATTCAGTATCAAGAATCAATAAAAAAAGGTATGTTTTTCCACTTCAAAGTTATATCTTACCATTATAATTTAACTATTTAATATCTGATCAAGTTTCAAATAAGCTTTTAAAAAAGCCCTCCACTCCAATTTTTTTTTCCTATCTTTGAAAGAAATTGCAGAGCAATCAATAAATTTCTAATATATTTTGCCTATATACTCATCCTAATTATTTTTAGAATTTCACATATCTTCATTATGTGCTTTTGGCACTAAATCTCTGCAGCTTTTATGAATTTTGATTTAGTATCCATTAGTGATGACAGAGAAGTATTCAACTACCACTCAAAAATTTGAAAGTGTTCTCATTCCCTGGAAGCCTTCTGTATATTCCTAGTTTTCCAATCAGTAAAAAAAACCAAGAAGCATAATTCCAGACAGCCTATCTGCTTTCAAAAAAAAGTAAGATTATTTAAAAAAACCAAAAAAAAACACAAAAAAAAAAAGCTACAAAAAGAGGTGTACAGAAACTTATATTTACTTTTCTGTTATGACACTGTCTGGCTGCACAAAAATATGTGAATGCCTGCACTGCACCAGAACCACCACCAGACTCTCCCTCCCCATTCTTCAAGTTTATTCTCAGAACTGCTGAGGATTCTTCTATAATTTTTATTGTAGTGTTTGTACTTTCACTGTGTTAAAAAAAAGGTATATTTCTAGCACCAGGAAAGAAGCAAAATTGCCATGGTAGATTGTAATCCTTCTAACTCAGCTTCTTTCCAGAAACCTGCACTTGTGCAACATTTACATCATTGCAAACGAGTAATTTTTGACAGTATTTGTAGCTTCTCTTTGAGCATGTTCTGGTTATAGTCATAAAGGGGCTGCCTACTTCCTTTACTAGGTCCTTCCCTAATAATTCTTTCACCAAGTGCTGAGTTGATATTGTCCTCATATTTATAGCATATTGCTAGATTTGGTTCTCCTTGTGTTACACATTTCTATATTGAAGTATCTTTTAAAACTCTTTTATTGATACAAATACACTCATTGATTGTTTAATAAAAATGTACCAATAAGAAAGATTATCCCATATTTAATTTTGAAAATAATTTGCTTCTCACTAAAGAGTTTTGTCAGAGAAAAGATCTTATACATGCAAATTAAAGATAGAATCCACTAGATGGTCTCTCCAACTTTGAAATTTTGGAGTTACCTATTTTACTGGGTTTTGCTGGGACTGAGTTAATTTTCTTCACAGCAGCCTGTATGGTTCAGTGGTTTGTACTGGTGACCAAAAGAGTGTTGATTATGTTTCAGCCATTGCTGAGCAGGGTTTCCACAGCACCCAGGACTTCCCTTTCTCACTGTGCCCCTTCCAGTAAGCAGGCTGGGCTTTGAAAGGACACAGCCAGGACAGCTGACCTGAGCACCACACAGGGTCATGCTCAACAACAAAAAGAGCTGGGGAAAAAGTGTTTCCAAAATTGTCATTGCATAGGGACTGGTTGAACATTAGTCTCCTGGAGACTGCATCACTTGTTTTTACCTTTTTTTCTTTCACTTTTAAAATCATCCTTACCTCAATCCATGAGTTTTCTTGCTTTTGCCGTTTCTACAATCTCCGCCAAAGTACCAGGAGATGTGGAGTCTTGTGGGGCTTTGCTGCCCAGTGGAGTTAGCCCATCACACCCAAGAAACCACCTCTAATGTAAAATTTTGTTCGTGATCTGCTTACGAACGGTACCAACAAAATAACTCTTATTTTTTAAGCGTTGTTGGACTATCCTCTACTTAGTGGAAGGATCATTAAATATACCTCCTGTTGTAGTTCTTCCCACCGAGTATTGAACTTCTCAAGTTTCTCATTGATCAATTCATCCAAGATCCCACCATCAGTCAAAGTCTGAGCCAGTTCCCGAATCTGGTTGCGATTATCCTCTGGATGTCTCATTAAACGTTCCAAAGACTGAAAAAGGTTAAAAAAACCAGTTTATTTTCCTTTTTGTAAATAAAGTTCTACAGAGCAATCGTAATTTGTCTTAAAAATATAAAAAGGCATTTCACATTTCATATACAATAAAAGCAGAGGAAAAAAAAAAAAGAAATACTTATTTTCCATGCCTTGGCAACTAATGTTCTGTACTATGCATTATGAAGCACAAAGATTTTTCATAAAGCAATAAATTTATTGCTTAATTTTAAAGATGTGGACTATGCCCAATGAGTTCAGTGAGAGTACTTGTACCTTAATATAAAAAGCTTCGTTGAATATCTAAATGGATGAAATTCAACAGCAAAAATGGATTATTGAGGCAATATTTTGTATTTTGATGCATTACAAGCATTAATTTAATTTCTATTAATTTTAAAGATTCCATTAATATAAAGTAAAGAGTAATAAACAAAGTTGCACTGCTATGATGAAAACTTGCCTTCTCTGAAGTCTTCAACATTTTTTGACTGGCCTGAAACAACTTTTTTAAGAACATTTATTTTACCATTACCAAAACTGTGCATGACAGTGCATTTAATTATTGTTTAATCTATGATTGTTTGAATGATTGTTTGAATGTCTGAATGATTGTTTGGACTCCAACCTCATTTATTGCATCTAGTAAGAACTTAGAACTTTCGAAATATTTTACACTTTGTTCATGTGTAATGTTAGTTCATAGTTTGTTTATAATGACACGAAATTTACAATTTACCAACACATATGATTTAAGTATTATTTAAGTCAGCACTTACATCTAAAGACTCAGAAATCTCTTCTGCACCTCCCTGGACATTTTCAGTTGCTTTGAGTTTCAGTTCAATCTCATTCAACCACTTATTTTCTGCATCCAAGTATGACAGTAATTCACGCCAACATGCCCATACCTCCTGATGAAGGAAAGGTTTGTTTATATTGAAAATCTCACAGAAAGTTTTCACTCATTACAATACTGAAAACATTGAGACCTCTGACCCAAAGCAACATGGTTGATACCTGAGGATTATGGCACCACATAGGTGATTTTATTTCCCAGTACCCATATGATCCAAATTAATATAAAACACAAGAAAACCATCATTTTGATTAAACAGAGCAAAAACACAGAAAACAACATGAAAAAGTGAGCTCTTCTGCAAAATACAACTTGAATCTTCATTTTCATGTATTATCCACTTTATACGTTTTCTGAAAAGTTTTTTTATATAAATATAAAAAATGAGCAGAATTTTTAAAGACCCATGTTATAAATTTATGTCTTTACTATAAAAATGCACTTAGGTTCCCTATATATTCTATATATTAATTGCTTAAATTGCAGGTTTATAAAATGTCAGATTTTAAGAATTCAGACTAAAATCTCTACAGAAATTAATTCTAAACCACATTTAGTGCAATTTATAGACCTTTTAAGTGCTAGAGTACTAAGCATAATGTTGTGAAATATTCTTCTTCTGAAATTAAATTATTGTCTAATATTTTATTTATGCAGTGCCTGAAGTAACTTAAAGAAGCAGATAAAAACGGCACTTTATAAACAAACAAAGCATTTAAATGGTCCATAAATAATCTTTCTTTTTTCCTTTTTTATGTTAGTAGAAGTTAAAGTAATGTTGTTGAAATTCATTGCACTCTTGGCAGATCAGGCTTCCCAGAGTGCAATTCATCTCACCTAACTTTGCTCACACCTAATGAGGGTTGTAGAGGATTATTAACATGCAAAAGACATCATCAACGATCTAAATATAAATTACAAATTTAAACACACTTTATTTTCCACAGTTAATTTTAGACAAGATAAACTTTACTCTGCTATGTTATTGTCCTGCATGAGGTTAGCTCTTGCAAATTATTCACAAGCAAAATTTATCTCTTGCAAAATTCCCAACAAAAAATCACACCCAATCCACTCTGGCTATAGTTTAATGTAAAAGCAGTTCCATGGCAAGAACCTACAATGGAGTTGGCCAAAATGGTAGGGTCAGCTCAAAATGCATGAGAAATATTCAGGTTGCCAGCAGAAGAAATGGTGTTCCCATGCTGAGATAACACCACCTGACCAGCTTCAGGGGCATTCAATCAAAATCCTTAGCCATGGAAGAGAGAAGCCTAGAGGAGCTGATGAAGAGAACATCACAGGGTTGCTACAAAGCCATATTTCTTGATCTCAGGAGGGATATGAGCCTTGATCAGCCATTGCTGTCTCTGACCTAAGAGTCATGTCTTAGTCTTGCAACACTACTCTCCAGCAGATATGATTCTCAGAATAACTTTGTGTGTGGCTCATAACATGGGGTGTTTGGTATATGGCCCATAAAGCCAGGGTACCCTTGGGCTACCCACAATCCTATATGATAATAGAGCTGTGCTCTCCACCTTGCTTCTTGCAGTTAGAAGGGCCATAAGTACAAGACTGACAAGATATCAAACCTCCAAAGTCTTCCACTTTCCATTCAGCCTGCTGCAGAGCTGCTGGTAGCTGGTGATTAGAACATTGAGTTCCTTTTTCAAAGCATCATGAGCTGCTGGCGGAGCCTTTGCTATAAAGTTATTCACAGAATCTGTAATAAGCTTCACTTTCACCTCTTTCTGCAGGGCTTCCTCCTTTGCTCTCTGGAAAGGCAAAAAAGAAGTTCTAGTGCTGGTTTAAGAAGGAAAGTTATTTCTAGCAATTATCAGAATTCTCTGACAGACTCTAGACGGACAAAAAACCCAAACAGCACAACAACAAAACAAAATACAACAGACTTCCTGACATAATCTTGAATGCATTCAAAAAACTTTTATTTAATTTTGTTGCCAATACACAATACTCAATACAATTTTACATTCCACATCTAACTAGTGTTCTGGAACTCTCATGCTAATGGAACCTTTTAGCACTTTTTTTCTCCCTAGAAATGCTCCGAACATTGTTAATATAACAATTTATGAACTACAAATGACAGAAAAAAAAGAAAAAAAAAAAAAAAAAAAAAAAAGAAAAAAGGAAATTCTTATACCCAGATTTAAAGGCAAAATAACAAGAAAGACAGAACAAAACAAAACTCTCTCTCTTGTTATGTAGTCTCATTAAATTTCATGAGACAAAATGCTGTTTCCTCTGAGTTCTTTCTGATATCTATGACCGGAGTCATATCAGAACTGGAAACACAGTGATGTTATAAAAAGTGTCATCAGTGCCTACAGGCCTTCACAGGAATTTACAATGAGAATTCCCTGCCCAAAAACCATCAAATCAAAACCATATTCCTGAGAACTTTTTTTTTCTCTCTGGGTCTGAGGAAGCTCTCGAACCAGAATAACAGAGATCAGGCTGCCATTGCTGGAGGAAGTCTACAAGGTTACTCTTGACTTTCCTCTTCTCTAGCTGGGGGAAGAAATGGGCTGCAGAGAGAACATGGAATTCTGGTCCAGATTTTCTCTGTTGTGATCTCATGACAATGATCTGGTTCTTTCCTAGGGCAAGGTGCCACAAGAGGCCACAACATGGCTGTATTTCATCTGGATACAGAACATCTACTAGGAATCCATAATGGTGATTGAATATAAAACTATGCATTTTACCTGTTTTAATATGCAGTGAAATGTATAAAATTGAGTTTTGCTATTTAGTTACTAAAAAAGAACTGTGGCTTTAGAGCAGATATTAACTTTTGATATTTGTCTCATTTACAATCGAGTTGTTCCATAAATTTCTTTATATTATTGTGACTGGCAGCAAATTATTTGTCAGTAAATAAATAGATCATCAGTTCCATGGTCTTAAACTCTCAAACACTGGAAAAAATGTCAAAAATGAACAGTTTGAAAGCAAAGTGTTAGATAGATTGTCAAAGCTATATATATATAGTGACATGAAAGGTTATAATCTGGCTTCCTGAATAGCACAAGCCAAACAATTCACTTTTGAAATAAGAATTAAGCCCATGTCCAGTGGCTTAGCAAGAGTGTATTTAAGGATGTATCAGAAATTAGTCATTTTGTCCAAAGGCCATGTTCATCACACAGGAAGAAAGCATTATCAATTGAGATCTAAATAGTCTGTTTCCATATTCCTATGCTAAAGACATTATATTCATACTTAGCACACACCAAGATGCATCCTAACGTCCCGTTTCTTTTTCTGATCATTCTAATGCAAAGAGAAGACATAAAACTGGTTTCACTCTACTGCTGCTAACACCCAATTTTTAGGAATTATTCCTTAAATAAAAGATTGTTGAAGCTACATCCAAATCAATATCCAATAAAGCAATTTGGAAAAAAAAGCCATGCGGTGTTGAGGAATATCAAATATCTTCTAACATATTCCAAATAGAAATTATTTCACCTATTATGTTTAACTTTAGGCAAGTAGATCTGAAAAGGCACTTTCCTAAGAGAAGGAGTAGATTCCCTTTACAATGAGAGCTGCAAAAAGAAGTTTGAACATAGCTCAAGGAATTAGTTCATCTTTTACCTTCAGCTCCTCCACAGCTTTCTGTAACTCATCAGGTGTTTTATACTCAAAATCTCTCTCCAGATATTCCTCCTCAGCTTGTGTTATCCACTCGTGCATCTCTGACAAATCCTTTCTGAGACTCACAGTCTTATCCAAACCGCCTTTTAATGCAGCCTTTTTAGCATAGGCCTTTAAGAAAGAAAAGATTACATAGTACTTGAAGCAAAGCTACTGTACAAACTTGACAATCTTTTAGCCTGAAAAGAATCAAATTAAATCCTATATTAATAACATTGCTGTAATTAGGCAGATGTTTAGAAGTAATTAGATAGATATTAATAATAGACAATCAAGAAAGTACTACATCCCTTTTTAGCAAATCATGGCTGTGCAGAATGAGTTTGTAATGATTCTAGAACGAAAATCTACACCATATGCTGATGTCATCAGAAAACAAATCTGGAAAAGAACATCTCCCAGGGATTATGTTCTGTAAGATGCAAAAAGAATAACCACAGGAGACTCTGAAAGTGCATTCAAGGGTGAAACCAAATGCTCTTTAGCTATAAGGTCAGACGACCGTCTCACTAGTTCGAACGCAACTTACTAGAGAATAAAGTAATATGCATATCTTTGTTGATTAAGTCATTAGTGAATGTCTCAGAAAGGTGAATATTCAAAAATAGTTAAGGAATAAAACACCAATCTCCTATGGAAGAAACTACTTATTGTAAAGGGAAAAATACTACTGATAAAAGTTTTGCCAATCACTAAGTGGGGGTCATATAATTCTGTTATATAGGTCATGTATAGTACTAAAACTAGATAATATTTTAGATCACCTCGTCTTAAACCATTCTGATTCTATGAATTGTGCATTAACCTATCAAAATTGTCCCTGACTGTTCCATTTACCATCTTTCAAGAGCATTCAGAAGTTTGCATCAAAAATAGTAAGTTGAAGTGGTGCCACTTCTCAGAGTTGCGCTTGCAGAGCTTATTGCTCCAATATTCTGCTGTGTGGTGCTGCCTCAGTAAACATTATTTTCAGTAATATCAGGAGAAATTTTCTTAGTATTTGGTCTTAATTTCTGACATTTATTGGTTTGTTACTCATCCTTGAGGACTGGCTGTTAAACATAAATGCTGTTCTACATAAATGTTGTTTTGCAGAACAAAATAGAGCAACAACTAGTGAGTATAAAAGCAGAACTGTATGTGGCTCTGCAAAATTGTCTCTTCCTCAGTCCCAGCACCAGAAGAGAAGGTAAACTTCTATCACCTGAAAAGCATATCTGAATTGTCAATGACAATTGCCAATTGTCAGCTCGCACAGTCATATTAATTGCATATATATCAACCCAAGCTGACTTTCCCAAATCTTTTCAAGAAACCTCCACAAACCAAACTGATTTTTGTATTTACTACTCATGTATTTTAATAGCTATTACTGAATAATTTGTGTTAGAAATGCCCACTCAGAGGGAATAATTTGTGCCTTGTATTGAATGAAATTATTACAGAGAGATTTTCAGGGATGTCAGAAGAAAACTGTGACAGACTTCTATACTTGTAAAGCAATATTTGAAATTTCTGTGAGAGAATTGCAAAGCTATACAGTTTATTAATGTCACAAGTAAAAGGAATTAAATACTCCATGGTAATGAAAGGGGGAAGACTACAAAACTGGATCAATAAAATGCCTTACAGTTTTCAAGGATCAACCTTTTTCAATAATATGTTTATCAAAAATTATAGAAAGATTATTTTTCACATGTAAAGTTAACAATAAAATTTTAGAAAATATTATACCTCATTAAAAGGTAACACTTTCATGAAAAAATACATTAGAAAGGCAAATAAGAAAAAGAGCAAGTAGAAAAAATTTAATGGTAATACAACATGCAAAAACTTTTATTTGAACTGTCATAAAGAACAAGAAACCAAATGTCATCAGTGAAATAATAGCAATTTTTAGCTTTCTTACTCTGTAAAATTATTTATTAATAATACCTTTAACTAAAATGAAAGACCTATCCTTTCCTGTTATGTCCCATTCTCTGAAATCCATGTAACTACTGGAGACTCATTTATGCACCTGCATATGTGCATGTACTTTTAATTCTGAGTTATTTAATTATGAACCCTTCACTGCTTTAATGTCTTTTTTCATCGAGGGTGATGACATGCAATTTCAACAATGTTTAATACAACAGAAAACAAAGTAAAGAACTGCATTGTTTTGGCAAATGCCTAAACAACACTTTCAGAAATCTAGTTTTGCAGGAGCCATAAATTATATTGCTTTTAGATCTAATATATTAATATAGTTCTGTTTAAAAAATAGTAAGATACTATGTTTATATTATAAATAAACATACTTTACATATACCGCTACAGGCCAAATTACATTCTGTAAAATATTAATTGAATTAATATGTCTAAATTCAGTTTCATATCTACTGCATATGTATAGAAGGATAAATTCTACCAATGAGAACCTTGATGACTAATTAAAAAAGAATCAGTCACAGCAGGAGACTTGGTACCTGTTGGCAAATGTGGTCCCACTGAGCATTGAGATCTTTTAGCTCTGACTCTATTCTGGAAGCAAATTCTGGCTCTGCTTCACTCTTCATTTTCTTCCCAGTCTCATTAACACTGTTCAAACTGGGCTGGATTGTCTGGATATCATTTACTAAAGCCTAAGGGAAGAACAGAAGATTAGGCAAGAAGCATTCACACAAAGTTTCAGATATGGTATTCCCATGAAAATATTTCTACATGAAATTCTGACTTGTCTGGGGTCCAGATCTCCAATCAAACGAGCACAATCAACAGACTAATCTATGGAAAGAAATTGAAAAGGAATGAGAAGCTGCAATGTGGCAAGCTATTGTGTACTATATAAAATTATATAATCTTTAAATGCTATATATGCACTATAAATATATACATATATAATGTTAAAATACGTATATTATTTATTTTAAAATGCTTCCCTGCTGTTGATTGAAAACCTGAGAAATACCTTGATCTCTTTTTTCGCATTTCTGAAAGAACATTCCATTATAATGGTGAAAAATAATGATGATTCTAATTTAAATAAGGTCTAAGAGAAAGCTTCAGAGAACTTGCAGTTCCATAAGATCACTGTGGATGTTTCATAATATTTACACGTTCTGCCAGAACATTTACAGAACTCGTAAATTCCACTGAGCATGTAGACAGGGGCCATCATGGATTACAAGATTCACTGCACTTATACACTCTGTTGGGACAGGAAGAAGAATTTCCAAACCCTGTGATGGAAGTACCTATACTTCATGATGCTTTAAAACTCTGCTGGGACAACATCCTGGAGCTTGTAAGTTTAGTAAAAAAAGAATATATAACTCACAATACCTGCAAGTTCTTTTCATATAGTAAGAAAAGTTTGTAAGTCACATGAGTAACAGGTACAGAAAAAAGATCTTTTGGCACAGATTATACAGATTAAAAAATAAATAAATATGGGATGCTCATAAACTCAACATAGTAAATAAACAGCTGACTTTAGAGGCTAGTTATGTATTATTTCCTGTAATGATAGTGTGATCCTGCTAAAAATACATTTTTTAAAAAAGTGTCACTGTGTGCCTCCTTCTAGTATTAAAGTTTCCTTGTTTTAACTGAATTTTCCTTCAAACCCAAGACAGGCAAAAGGTTCAAACTCACTGCAGAAGGCAATCCCCTTTCTACATGAATTTATTTTTAGGAATTGCAATCGTTTCTGTAAATGCTGTATAAGTTCAGCTCATAGAGAAGAATTGAATAACTGCCAAGCAGGCAGGAAATACTCACTGTGCATTGCTCGAGTTGCTTTTCCAGTGCTTCTGAGTCTCCAAGGGCAGGCCACTCTTCCTTCAGAAAAACATCCACTTCAGCCATCCACTTCTTCAGTGTTCTAGTGTCATTCTGTGTATTAAAAAGACATTTCATTGCATCACACAAAACCTGACTGGCAATAGTGTAATTCATCCTGACACTACAACTAAAACTCATTGCAATGTAATTTCAACATTATTGAACTGTCTGAAAATACTAACACAGCAAACAAGTAAAACCAATTTTACCTGAGTCTGTCATCAACACTTTAACCTGCACTTTGACCATTTCTGACCAAATTTAATGTGTCTTTGAGCAGACAACCTTATGGCTCTCAAATCTATCCTTCTAGATATCATTTTTGTTTGGATACTGCATGCTTGTTTATTGGTTTCTTCCATGGCTTCAGATTACTCATACTTGGCATTTAATTCAGGTTTACCCATCAAAGGTTCTGTGCTTTCATTTAAACTTCAGACTCCTTTTGGAAGTTATATGCTCTAATGCCTATTTTTATACTAGAACACAACACAGAAAAACACCCTTACTATTCAGAATAAAAAAATTCAATGTCACTGAAAGAGATTCACTTCAGAAATTAAAATCATATAATGACTCAATGAGTAATCTCAGAGTCTCTCAGTTACTGCTTCTAGCACTAGAATAGTAATATTATTTCCAGAGTCTTTATTTAACTCTTGCAGTTAATAAAAAAATCTGAACATCAAATACTTGAAGAGGGAATATTACCAGTCCAGGCAACATTACATAAGTAATCTAATAACTTGAAGAGTAGAATGAGATTTAAAAAATACCCCTTAAAATTATCTTAAAATACCATCTTAGGTAAATAGATGCACACATTAAAATAAAAATATATATGACAAAATTCTGGAAGTATATTATAAAGCATTTTTTCATCAAACTTCTTTCATCACCAATGGAATACATATCGATATTACATGCTGAATGCAAAGCTGAATTAAAGTACAGTCTCTGTTTGAATGTGCCCTAAAATCTATACAAATATGCCTCAGAAACTATTATGAGATAGGTAACCAAAGGGAACATTTCCCTAATGTGACAGATATTTAAAAACAACAGGCTTCCATGTAAATTGAACTAAATTAATAAAATTAATCATACAGAAATTACCAGTATACTTCAGAATGGCAATTACCAAAACACTGTTGAAAGATCTACTGTGCATTCCATTATCCAACAGCAAAAAAAGTTCACAATCATATTTCATGATGAAACTTTAATACCTTTACAAGAATACTTTTAGTTCATTAATGTGGTAGAATATAGATCTGGTGGGATTTATTTAAAAAGAGATTGGTCTTCTGCTACCAATGAAGAGCAAATGTATGACTCGCATTTTCAATCAGATTGTAAACGCATTTTGTTTATGAACACTGATTTCATCATATCCCATACTGACGTATTCCATAAATTACAACAGCAAGAACAATAATCTGGATGAGAAGTCATTCAACAAACTCAAAAGACAATGACTTTTATATTAGATGTGTACCAGAGGAATTTCAGCAATAAATATAAAGGCTAAAATTTATGCCCATCAATAGCTCACGCTGCTTTAAAAATACAGGCTCTACAGAGCATGGTCATAATGTTCAGGACCTTTTTAAGAGCAGAGTGAAAATCTTTAAATTTGGCAATGGGGCAGGAGTAGAGACAGGAGATAGGTGGAAGGGAAAAGACAAAAGTTTGAATTTCTTAAGCAAAGTGTCTTGTTTTTTTTATATGGCACTGGTTTTTGGGAGTAGGGTGGCATCTGTGAGGAGAGGACAAGTGCTGTCATGTGCTGGACTTGGGTAGTTCCAGCTTCCCCCTCTGGAACCACCACAGGACATGGCTGATGTTGTGGTGAGCTAGTGATGCTCAGTGGCAATGTAGTTAAGCAAGGGCAAAAATGTCAGGCAGACAGAGGAGGAGAGGAAAAAAATAAGAAATATCCATGCTCAAAGTGAGAAGCAGCACTACATACAGCCAGGTGAGGTTCTAAGGCTGCCAGTCTAAATACCTGAAATATATTTCTCATTTCTGGAAATTTCCGACAAGATACTGCTATATTACAGACTTTAATTATGTAAGTGAATTCATTAAAGTCGATATGGGAAGCCTACTTGAGATGCATGAATAAGTGCTTCAAATACATTAAAATAGAAGTAGAGGAACATTATTTGCAATTTTTGATGAAATTAAAGCATTTTGCTAATGAAACAACATAGGCAGAAACAGCCACAAAATCAGAATTCAAAGTAAAATCTTGTACTTATCAAAATCGAGCAGACATTTAAATACAGTTTTTGTCATGTTTGGATATCTCACTTTGGTGTTAATTCTGGAATCACCTAAATGTTTTCTGCCTTAGTCCCACAGCAACAAGCCACCATGTATAAGCTGAGGCTGAAAAAGTCTCTCTGACCTGGAATCGCTGGAGTTTGGTGAGGCGCTCCTCCAGTTTCTGGCAGTGCTCCGCCAGCTGCGCCGAGAGCTTCTTCCAGCGGCCAAGGACCACCTCAACCTCTGCCCGGTAACTCCGGCTGACCTCTGCCGGGGCTTTCCTGGACAGCTCCTCCACAGTGGTGCTCAGATAGCTCAGCCCTTTCTGCTGCTCTTGCAGAGAATTTTGTAGAGCCTGTGAATAAGAGGCAAGTGGAATCCTGATTTAGTGCTAGGCAATTCTCTTCGTTTCACAAACACAGGCAAGACGCAGAGGTCATGTTTGCTAAAACATGAAATGGCATTATTTACTGAGCAATTTGGAATTGTTTTTCCTCATACAATGTAGAAGGTTTTTTAAGTGGAACTGAGAATATAACCAGAGGTATTTATATTTGTTAATAGATGTGATCTACACACATTTCATTAATTTGAGATAGGAATTTACTATGACACTGATGCTGACACTTTAAAACAACCAGAGAAAAGAACTAAAACATGGAGAAAAAGAATAGACTTAGAGAATTGATTCTGAGATAAAACTTCTTTTATAACTTCTCAAAACTTTTGCAATTCTCAGTCCAAATTTACTTCATCTAGGTTTTGGGGTTTTTCTCTTATTACTTTACCTTTTACTTCTGAATAAGCATCAAAAAAATATGTTCATTAGCCATCCAAAAGTGGAAACTCTATCAGACATTGAGATACAGGAAAGGTTTGTACCCGCCGGCAAAATTTGTCCCACATTTGGGTCAATTTGTAAATTTGACAGGAAATCTGTCAAAAAAACTGTGCTGCATTTTGCATATCAGAATCGTTCTCATATCAGCACTGGAAAATGAAATTACCTAAATTTATATTTTGCTACCAGAAGAATATTTTATATACTGTGGGGACAAACAAGGGCTTTTTCTTAATATTTCAATATCTTATACAATTGTTTTCAATGATGAATACCATTTAAAATTCTTTAACTTCAGGAATCATTAAACAAGCGAGCAACCACCATCTCCTGAAGACCTGGCCTAAAACCCAATTGAGCTTTATTTACTCAGGATCCAAAGGCTTCAGCAGATTCACGGACCAATTAGATTTCTGTTCTAAACTTCTCAGTTGAGACATTTGTACCCGCAGCTTGGTCACTCACCTTGAACTCCCTGAGTCTCTGCTCCATGATTTCATATTCAGCAATTGCAACCTGAGGCATGGAGAGTTTAGTTTCTGATTGCTGCATCCACACAAGTATAGTGTTCATTGTCTCCTTGTAGTGTGCAGGAGGCAAACTGTCAAAAACTACATTCAATAGGGGAAAAAAAGGGAAGGAAATAAAGGAAGGAAGGAAGGAAATAAAACAATTTTTTGCTTCACTATTCTGTGTACTGACAGAAGACATTTGATAAAAGACCAAGCCTTACTGAAGTCTACGACTGTGAGGCAAGAGATTGCAACAGGCCAGTGTGTATCAAAACTACAAAAAAAAAATTTGTAAGCAAGAATATTTTGAAAACTGAACACACTTATGTTTGAGGTATCTCTACCATTTTACAAGTTCTGTGCAATTTCACTTTTTTATTATAGGTCAGAAGACAACTTATATGTCCAAGACAACTATTTTAAATATGTGTGTTCAGAGATCAACAGACAAACCACTTCACCTAAAATCTAATTTCAGAAATGTATTAAGAACTAGGTTTCCCTTTTATGGCTCATGTTTATGTGTTCAATGTTTCTGTTCAAGTAAAATGTTCCATTTAAGACATCTGTTAAAAGCTTAGAAAATTAATCTTCCTTCTACAATAAAATTGAATTTTATTGAACTGAGCTTATTGTGCCAACATTACAGCTGCTGCAAACAGACAACATCTGGCACACACATGAGCAAGTCATTAGCAGATTCATTCTCTCTGCCATCAACAACAGTTGCCTCTATGCTCACAGAAAAATGTACAGACAAATAGCATGGGTGGTTGGAGTTGAAACATTTTAAACTTGTTCATAATAATGAAGAATATAAAAGCTCAAAAAAGTTCCACCCATTTGTATCTCCTGTATCCTTCTCAATATTCTCTGGTGTTTCACAAAGAAATGTACTTAAAAATAATAAAGCTGTCCAAAAAGTACTTTTGACAAACAATACAGTTAAAATTTTTAAGTGCAAACTTGCTTACATCATACAGTAGTGCTTGGTAGAATGCTCCTCAGATTTTAATCTAATTTTCCAATTGATCAACGGAATGCTACGTGAAAAAAACCTTATATTTCCAGTCAGGTATCATAACAACTTCCCAAAATCAGGTCAATCTCTCGTGAAGTACGCACATTGTATGGCAAACTTTCCTCATAAAAGACTTGGCTGATGTCATTTATCACATATATCGGAGGATTTACAAAAGATAGGACTTGGTACCAGGAAAGACAAAAATTTCTTCCCTTGTGAGGTATTTTTGTACACAGAAATCAATGGTAACATATTCTTGGAAATAAAAACCCAAAAATTTTCCATCTCATCCAATAACATTTTAAATCCTTTCTTTCCTTAGGGAAACTTGTATTGTCCTTGACTTATTTAATCCAAACAATTTCTACTTTCAAATAGAATGTACATTTAAACTCTTCACTCCAAATGAATGAAGATATATTTTCAGCAGCTCAGATATGTTAAAGAATTATACAACTCTTATCTGCAGTCTTATTTAGAAATATGACATGAAATTCAGTATTGTGATGCAATGTTTGACTTCTCTATGTCAGTCTGCCCTATAGATAAAAAACAAATCTTATGACTAATGTATAACTTCAATCATTTAAGTAAAAGGTCAGCTATTTTTGGTAATACTGAAGAGTACCTCAGAACAGGTGAAAACTGCCATATCAAACTCCACCTAATTGCATCAAACTCTTACCCTCCAACTTTGCCAATAATAATAAACATTTTAAAATCATCCAAACTCTGCAAACATTTCCTACAATTGTAATGAGTTATGTGCTCTAATATTGGATGAACTAAATAAGAGTTCAAATAGGATGACAGATGTTGATTTAATCAAACAAATGTTTTTACAATTTGCTTATTAAATATTAACTTCGGAAGGCATACTTAAGTGTAGCCATAGTTTTCCCATTTCACTTTTCCAGATTATTACAGATTAGTAATAATGAAATAGTTTTTGATTCTTTCTTTAAAGACTGACAATGTCTCAGCATTTTCATCCACAAGGAAGCAGATTAACTTTTAGAATGGCATTTAACATCTTTATTATTTTAGCAGCACATGATGGCAATGGTGAGAATTCAGTCAAGCTCCTACAGTGGGATTCACATTACCCAGTTATAACTGTCTAAATGATCTAACCCATTTATGGCCTCTCTGTGGGCAATATGAATCTCTAAATACCCCATGCTAATACCAAAACCCACATTCAAGACCTGTTTCTTTTTATCTTAAAATTTGCTTTGTGATACTAATATTTATGGACTAAAGTCCGCACAATAAGTAAAGCTCATTAATATGGATTCTGCTGAATTATCTAAAAAAATGAATTGGCAATGGGAAAGGTCTAGTATGTCCACAATATGGGCCTAGTTTAGACATAGGAAAACTGGATCCATGACAGCACTGTAGCAAAATACCACAGAGGGAAATTACAAATGTGTTACTGTGAAATATCAGAATATAGTTCCCATCCCGGAAGAGAAAAATGTTTTTGTATTAATCTATCCCACTTGTAGGGAATGCATTTTGGTATGACTGACACTGTAACCCTTGAGAGCTGACAGGCAAATACATTTGCACTTGAATATTTCTTTTAGAGAAAGTCCAAACATTTGCAAACTGAATGTTTAGTTAGATAGGATTTATTTTTAATAAACAGAACTATCTAAACATGTGAAAATAGCTTTCCAAGTAATTAAAATACTTTGTTTTTCCTCACCACTTCCTTGTTTTTTTGTGACCAGACTTTTCAGTCAAAAATGTTTTCCCAAATCAGAAATGAAATGAGAATACAATTATCTCAACAACTATCAAATCACACTGGATCGGCTGCAATGTGTTTCTCCTGCAGTCATTTCAAATCCTACTGTTCATCACACCATCGTGAAAGGCAATAAATATAATCTATGGGACCATTTTAGTAAAGACTTATTCCCTGAAATAAATTAACAAGATTGAACTTCATGCATTTCCAATAAAAATCTCTTCAGTAGTAAATGCAATTTAAAACGACGCTGATGTTTTCACTACTTTGTTTTACTTATTTTGTAATATAAATACTTGAACCAATTAATCAAGGTCTTTATTCATAAAAGCTGTGATTCCCTTCTCCCACATTTTTAACCAGGAAGTCTCATAAGGAATCTTGTGCAATGCTTGATCAATGTTATGTGAGTGATTTAAGACTTTCAATTCTCTTTGTTAAAAAAAGCTCTTGAATGAAACAGAAGAGAATAATAGAATCACAGTGTGATTTGGGTTGGAAGGAACCTTGAAGATCACCCAGTTCCAACTCCCATCATGGGCAGGAACACCTACCACTAGGTCAGGTTGCTCAAGCCCCTTCTAATCTGGGCTTGAACATTTCCAGGAAAGCCCTTCTCCAGTTCTACAGGATCTTTTGTAACAGTAATATCTTTAAAGGCACAATTATTTTTTAGCTGGAGTATTTTTCATCCATAAAAATATTCATTTTTACCACTGAGGAAAAGGACAAAACCACCTACAGAGTAGAGGACATTTTCTCATACACATTCATTTCACAGGCTGCTTTGTCCTTTTGATCTTGATTTAAATAAAAAATAATTACCGGACAAAATGAATGGGGGGAATAAAGGAAAAGAAATTGCTTGCATGCTACTTATTAAAACAATAAATTCTCACACACATCTGAACTGTATCTTCTGCTTGAAAGACACATTTAAAGAAGGTTAAGCAAATTTATCCCTCAAAATCAAACTACAATGAATATTTTTACTGGTAAATCATGGTTCAGGGCTTAAAGAAAACTTACAATTACGAAGTTTTTAAGACACTTCCTTAAAATTTTCCTTCCTCAAGTATACAATTTGTGAAAGATTATTTTATATATCATACAATTGCACTGACATTTATAACTCATTTCTAATGCACTTAAATCATCAAAATTAGTTATCAGTTCAAAGTTTTAACCAAAGCAGAAAAATTACAGCCTAAAACTCTAAATGGTTACCATACTGTTACAGTTACTGCAATTCATTATCTTAAAAAATTATACCATCTTTGAATGGCATGAACTCTGTGCAATCCAACACTTTAAGATGTTGTACTAATGGAATAGAGAGAATAATGATGTGAATGCAAAATAATTTTAAGCATAGGATGGGTACATAAAAAGTCTAGAGAATCTTGACATGATAGAGAAGACAAAAACTTTCTAAAGTACTTCCTGAAATAAACAGGAGAAACATCATTTGAATGTAGATGAATAATTTATCATTAATAATAACAACAGCAATGATGACAATGATGACTTCACCTTTGGGAATTACTGATCCTGCAAAGGTAGAATCAGAACTGGAAAGAAAAGCACAGTGCATAAATTTATGAAGCAGAGAAAAATGGAAATAAATATGACTTTTTCTTTGCCACCTCCATGTTGATACTTTAAATTTTACCTATGGCAAAAGCTTTTTTTTTTATTTTTTAAAGTTACTTGCTAAAAATCTAATGATTTTCCAATTTCTTTCAGAAGAACATGTATCTCAATGAGAACATGGATGTCAATCAAGGCCATGACTGGATAACAGTTCAATGCAGTGAGATGAACAGCAGAAGCACCTTAATGAAATTTAATTCAGTCACAGAGCTAGAGGAGTGCTGGAATGAATCAGCTGCCACCCAGAAGGAAGTTTGAACCAGGGAATATTCACTTACCTGCCACTGACTGTCAGCTCTCCCTGGGCTCAGGGGGAATGAGAGGCTGACCAGGCTGCTCCCTAGAAATCTCCCTGACATAGTGGCAGTTAATTTCAAGACAAGTAAATATAAAGTACAAAACCTCCTTTTTTTCACCAGGGTATTAAAAAATCTAAGAACTTCCTTGGGAAATCAGGTTATTCATATTAGAATCATTGCCAGCATTGTCTATTTCTCTCCCTTGTGTAGATTACTGAACAGTTTTAAGCTCAGTCTGACCCTTATTTTTTTTATATACCAATATTTTAGACAATACTCTAAATGTGTTTAGGGAGAAGAAAAAGCTGGAATGCTAGATACAACACATTAAAAATAGCATGGATGCAAAGATATTCCATCAAGTGAGAAAAATGGGGTCAAATTTTTTAATATGTTATGAGGTTGTATCTCTTTCATAAACAGCCCCACATAATAATGAAAAAAAACTCAACCAGATAGGTTTGAGAATTTAAATTAGGTTTTATAACTGGAAATGCTAATCAAATAATGGAGAAAAACGTGCAAGAAAATCTGAGTTAGTGTTTAGTGTTATTTTATTGACAAATCTACTGTGCAGCAGAGAGAAACTACTAAGCACTCTTGAATATTTAAAAAACCCTCCAAAACTAAGCTGACATCACTTTCAAAAAGCCACGAACAAAACCTAACCAAACAAAAAACATTTGAGGGAGACAATTCTCAAAATTAGAGAAATCTGTTCATGAGGGAAAAATTCCCTTGAAAAGCAGAATATATAAATATCCTTATCCATCAGAAAAGATAATGAAGCAATGGAATTAACAAAAAAACCAGAACAAAACCTCACAAAATAAACAAACCTCTTATTATGGCCAAAAATAACATAAAAATTAACAAAAAAATACACCTTAATCAGGAATTTTAAAAAATATTTTTAAACAGCTGTAGGGTTTTTTGCAGGAAAGGAAAAAAAAAAGGGCCATATACTATAACTGATCTGCAATATACATCATTCAGTCCTTAGGAGACTTTCCCATCTGTAGGAAATAATTAATTACAAATAATTTATGTAAATAAAAGATGGAAAGATCTAAAATACTCTAACAAAATTTCATTTATTTCTGTTAAAGTAAGGCCAGAATTAAGGTATGGGATATGGCCCATCTATACAACACAAGAAAAGTAGTAACAACTGTCCAGGGCTCCATGCAATATTGATTAAGAGACTTCTGTTCTCTTGAACTATAGGAGAATCTTCCCAGCCTGTTCAATGCTTCCTCCTGCAGCTGGCCAGGGCACTGGAGGAGCTTATTGCAGCCCAGGAGGGGGAAAGAATGCCCAGGAAGAGCTTTGCTAAAGCCCATGGCATTACAGTTCAGGCAGTGAACACCATTTACCTTGCTGGACTAACCTACTGGTTAATTGATGAGCTGTCACTACAGTAAAATTTCACGTGCCATACCAAACAATTATGGAAGTTTCGATAGAGAAGAAATCATAAAGAAGTCAATATTTACACTACGTTTCTGCTGGGAGAATGGAAACTCATTTCATCATATAAAACATAATCACATTAAGGGTTTTTACATCTTGCCATTGTTCATCTTGAATTTAGAGTAGTGAAAAAACTTTACACTCCTTAATGTTAAATTTCTACAATTCATTCTTTCATCACTTGCTATGGTACACTTTCATTTTATTTCTTCTCTTCTCCCATGCATCATCACCTCTTCAGGTTACATATGAGGACACGTGTAAAATAACTAAAGAAGTACAGTAATGTAGTGCTGAAAAAACAATACCCAAGACTCTCTGTGCAAGAATTTAGGAGGAATATTAGAAAAATCCACTACAAGGAGCTAGCAATATGACAAATTTCAAATCAGTACAGTAATTTAGAGACATCAGTGGTTGTAGGGGCAAATAATATCTTTGTTGTTGAGAAAAGCCAAATTAGTTTGTTTTTTTTTTTGTGATACTTTATTAATTTTATAAGCTAATACACAAAGTGTACAATAATTACTGTTATGCAACATATAATTAATTAGGACTAGTTAGTTTTCTACTTTGGTATAGCATTTTGTCCCTTTTGAAAAATTTGTTTTAGTAAAAATATCGCACATAATGTTAACTGGCAGTCGTGTTCAGTGTTGCAAATAAGAAAGAGTTGGCCACATGATGAAAAACCCGATACTGCTAAGATGGTTGCTGTCTTTGATGAGATTTATGTAGTTAAATTTTTATTCTGTGAAAATCTTGAGCAGATTCACTCCTGTAATTAAGCTGTCTTATCCTCTCTCTACTGACTGACAGAGATGGACTGCCTTGTCTTATAATCCAAATAAACAAAGACAGTTTTATGGTGCCAAAAAATATCACTGAATCTGTCCATAGACATACCAACAAGAGGAAGTTTGATGGCAGAGGTACATTGAGTGGAAGATTTGCTTCTGAACAGTGTACCTTCTCTTGATTTCTTAATATAAAATATGGAATGAAGTGATAATTTTTCTAAGTCTAATTCAATTACAAAAAAAGAGCACCTGAATTTCACTACTGGTTTAGTATCACAAAAGCAAATACAAAATTGGGAAAGCAAAATATAAACACCTATACTATGTGTGCCAGTCAGACAAATTGACTTCTTGTCAAGAACACTTACTGGTCTGTAGCTGCTTTTCTCTGGCATGCATGTCAGCAAAAATTTGTTTGAAATGGCTGGTAAAAGCAGCAAGGTCAGCATCCAGAAACACTGGTCCTTGTTCTTTCTCCTTGAGTGCTTGACTTTGAGCCTTTAGCCGTTCAATCTGAGGCTGCAGGGTTGACATTCGAATGATTTCATCCTGAATGTTCAAACAAACAAAAAAAAAATAATCAAGATACAGCTATCCAATAAATGAAACCACTAGTGCCATGAAATCACCACAGTTTCAGTGAACATTACCCAACCATTTTGCTTCCAAATATATCAGTTACAATACAAACAAATAAAACTTTTAAAAATTTTCCTCACAAATCAATACCTTTACTCCCAGTAAAACTGTTGATTGATACCACTGCTGGAAGACACCTTAAAGTCACTTTTACAAAACATTATGCTAAAAGAAAATAAGGCAGATTGTGCGTTAACATTTTAAGTCTAAGGAATATCCTTTTCATGTGAAGCTGGGAAGTGAAAAACACCACATGTACTATAATCCTGGACCCATGTCTTTTAGATTATGTACAGACTAAATAAAATGAAGTAGAAAAGGAGAGGTGAAGATGTCCAACGATTTATAGCAGCCTCACAATAACACATTGGAGGTTAAGATTAGGATAGCACAGAGCAGCTGGAAGGGACTTTCAGGAGCATCTATTCCAATGACCTGATTACCTCAGGTCTGACAAGCTAAAGCACGTTGATAAAGACATTTTCTGAATGGCTCCTAAAGACTGACAGGCTGTGGGCAGCGACCACCTCTCCCTTTTTGTTACAAGCCTCATCCTTTTTTATTACACTCCTTGAACACCCTCCCACTCCAGTCTAAACCTCCCCTGGCACAGCTTTGAACCATGCCCATGCACCCTGTGCCTGGATACCAGGAGAAGAGATCAGCACCTTCCTCCTCACTCCCCCTCTCAGGAAGCTGTAGAAAACAATGAGGTTTTGCTATTGTACCTTGCATACACTGTGACATGTGCAACTACAGAACATAAAAGAAATTATCAAAGTAAGGCAAATGTGCTGTTCATAGCAGAGCTATTCAGAGAAAAGTTTTCTGCATGAGAACAGAGCACAACATCAGCACAATGCCAGCTTGGAAATCCCTAAAAATTGAAGTAATAGCACAGATCTCAATTTGGGTTTCAATATTTTCTGTTTGAGAGTTTCTGGAGTCAGAGATTTCCTAAAGTCAAAAATCATGCAATTTATAGTGCAATACTACATCTCAATATACTGCTGTCAATCAATATTGGTTTTGAAGACCTCCACCCACAGAGCTGTCTACAGTAAGAGAGAGAAGCAAATTTCTATGGTGGTTCAGTATATAAATAAAAACAATTATAATAAGTGAATGGGTGTGGCAGTTTTTGTACAACTTCTATGATTCTCTCACATTGTGACAGAAGAATATTCCTCCATTTGACTACACAACACAACTGAATCAGAAAACAGGGTATGTAAGAAGTAAAGTGGTCTGCAATGGCAGAATTTTGGACTTGAAGACAGGACAGATCTGTTGTGGCACAGATTCTTAACAGAGGTGATGAGCAACATTTTCTTAATGAGGAACCAAAGACACAGGTTTTTACATGAAAATGAAATATGAAAAAGACTTTAGGCATACAGTTCCCTCTAAGTGTCTAAATATCCTAATAACTAAATATTCAGGACATTGTTTTAAAGACCCATATCCTGGGTTCTATTGCCTCTTTATTTCTTTACCAGTCTTTCCTAGTCTTGAAAAAATATTTTCAATAATTACTTTGTAAATCCAAGGAGTTCATTTACCATTTTTATACTGAAATTTTGTAGGTCGTAATCTGTCCCTTGAACACCTGTGAAGTACAATATCATAAAAAACTTGAAGAATCTCTAACCTTGCATCTTTCTAACTGAGTTTTTACTGTAGCAGGATCTGTTGCTGGTGTGGGTTGTGCTTTCAGCCAGTTTTCTGCAGTAATTGCTGTCTGCTCCAGTTGCTGCAGCTGGGAGTAGAAGTCAATGATGCTATTTTGGTACTCCAGCCATGCCAGTCTTTCACTCAGCAACTGACAGAACTCAATCCAGCGGCTCTTCAGCTGCTCTGAGGCTTGTCTAATGTTGTCAGGATTCAGGCCCTCTAGAAAAAAAAGAGAAGAAGATGCTTAAAGATAAACAAGTTACAAAAAAGGGGGGAAAATTAGGATAGTTTAACAATTCCATTTCTCTATTTGAGAGCTCATAAATCCAGTTAATGATTTATCACCAAGTAACAGTTCTGAATCTACAGATGCTACACATTAGTGGGGAAAGCATATCAAAAATATTTAAAGTTGCTGCCTGGGTACTTTTGTTGCTATGGGAATGAATTATAAACTACATTAAAGTACATGTACGGGAATAAAAAAGAAAGTAGAGATACAATACATAAAGCTAATTAAAACTGCTGTAAGAAATCACAAAATGCCTGACAGCTGGATTTTGAAAACTATGCCTGGACAGTAATTAGATTTTAATGTACAAGACTATTGCTGACTTTTCTTCTATAAAATTACTACAATTAATAGGAACCATATAGAAGGTTCTGATAATCCAACCCATATATTTTGCATTACACATTATTTCAGAAATAAGCACAAACATTAAGGAATAAACAAAGTACCAGTTCAAACCTCCATCAAGGCAAGTCCTGAGCATCCAACAATGACTATGAGTGAGGATACAGTAAGAAGAGAGCCAAGAAATCATAGGTGATGCTTCTCTGTGGCTATTTCCAAAGTGATTGGTTTCTCTGATGTAGTTTGCCTATTTCTGTCTGTTGTTCAACAATCATGCTTATATTAAAGTTTATAAAATAAAACTGACTTTAGTTATTATAGACAAGGTAATTATTTAGAAAGATTAAATGGCAAAAGGAATTTTCTTCACTTTCTGTTGAAGAAAGTAAGCAATACATCTTAAAATAATATATTTCATAATCACTCTGTAACTTGAACTAAGGTTGACTTCAAAATAATATTAACTTAATAATTTCATTTATCTTTCAATAGAAATTTAAATGTAGTCCCTAACATTTTTAATTGCAATGAGACATAATGATACACATAACAATAGGGCCAATATTGATTTCAAAATGAGTAAAATTCTCAAATCATTGAACAATGTCTTATGCTTACGAACTCTTTTATTAACATCATCATACAGTCCTACAATAGCCAACTGCTCAAGCAGAAGCTATGTTTTTACCAAAATAAAAAAAAAATTGAGTATTTTTCTTTAAAGCAAGTTGAAAAGCAAATGACACAGAAGTCTTCCATGCTCCACTTCTGAGTCTTTGACACACTACTGAATATGGGTTTTCTGGTTTGCAATCTGAACTCCATATCTGAATTCCAAATCTACAGGAAATTTTTTTTATCAGGATTAAAAAATAGTAAAGTTCAGGGCAATTTTGGAAAAAATAGTAAATAGAGTCTTAATTGCAGCTAAATGCTGTAATAGAAACCAATAAAAAGTACTATAAATTTTTTATAATAAAGTATTCTCAGGAATTGCTATAATGCGTGCTATATGGTAAACCACACCAAATGATAATCAGGGATCATGTCTGTTGTGAAGCACCATAGCGCTCTGGCAAATCCTGCTCTGGATTCAGGTCAGGGCTATTTCATTCAGAGTTGCTTGGAAACAGCCCACTTGGAAACAGACTGTGCAGTACCTGATAGCAGTTCTCTGGATATGCTTTTTGTCTGGGATTGTGCCCCAGCCAAACAAATTGTACAGCATTTCAAAAAGGAAAACTGTAAGAAAACTAGAAAGTCCAGTACTGCTGGGAGATAATGACAACTGTGCTGGTTGGAGCAGCTGCAGATCCACCTTATACTCAAAAACTGAAGAGCACATTTTAAGGACTGAGCAAGAATATAAAATGAACCTTGATGGACGAAGAGGTAAAAAAAGATTTGGACACATCTTAATAAAATCCAGAAGTGATCTGGTCTTCTGTGAGTGCATGTGAGCATCTCCAGATGTGGTATCATAACTAAATTTTCTAGAAATGCAATTTCTAATGAGCATGTGAAGAGGCAGAATAAGCCTGAATGGCACAGCACATCTGGATAACAACACTCACAGACAACCAGGCACAGAGGTACTAAATCTTAACAACAGCAAGAACAAACATATGTATAGACAGTAAGACTTTAAGTATGCTGTATTTCAACAATTGTTTCTGTTGTGAGTTGGGTATAAAAATGCTGTATATTCGTAACAGAGAGCAGATAATCTCTGCCACTGTATTCATTATTATCCCTGAGCCTGGAAGACATTGCTTGTGAGTTTGGCAGACTAGATATAAAAAGATCACTTTATTTATTCTTCCTTTCTTTCTTTTCAGCTGCTACAGTCTCCCAAGTACCCTTAGGCGAGATTATGATTACCAGAAGTGCAGTCATGGATTCTCCACACATAATAATACTTGTCACTGCAATATTTTCTTCTAGGATTCAGAGATGACTGCATTTCAGATGAAAATCTAGATTCATGAGATCCTCCTTTCTTATTTTTTCTCATAGGTCCCTCTTCACATGGCACATTTAAATATGTGAAAATAGCCACTATTATTCAATTTTTCTTTAATTCTTTAACATCTAGCCTTTGAGTCTAAATGTGATTCCATAAATACATAAAGAAATGCTTTTGTTCTTCATGTTCCTGAAGTGGACAGCACAAAACTGGATTATGCAGAGCCATGTTTGGTAAAATATTGCAGAGATGCACCTTCATAAGGCAGAATATCTTACTGAAAACAAGATAATATCCCCATAACATGTGTCTATAAAACTCTAATTTCTCAGTCCATTCAGGTAAATCAAGATTGTCCATCAGATGCCAGCATGCCATTTCCAGAAGGATGTAACAAAATGGCTGTTACTTGCACTTGAGATCATTCGGGCAAATTTAACCCATTGGTGAAAATGAAGAATTTCACAGAATCATGGAATTGTTAGGGTTGGAAGAGAATTCTGGAGATCACCCAGTCCAACCCTGCTGCCAAGGCAGGGTCACCCAGAGCAGGTGACACAAGAACATGTCCAGGTGGGGCTTGGAAATTCTCCAGAGAGGCAGACTCCATGACTTCCCTGGGCAGCACTGTGTTACAGTGCTCTGCCACCCCCAAAGAAATGAAATTCTTCCTCTTGCTGGAGGTGGAACTTCCTGTGGTTTACTCTATTACTCCTTAATAAACTCCATTATTCCTTGTCCTGTTTGAAACTTTCTTCTATGGTAACTGATTTCTTCATTAACTTAAGTAACTTTACAGTACAAACATGCAAAGAAACAATATAAAACCCATTTTCTGGTAAAATATTATTTTATGAATAGTGGTTGGTTCATAATATTTTCATGTTTCACATTCTAAAAGCTTCTGGTATAATCATTGTATAATATACTGTACCCAGAGGAAACAGATCATTATCTGAAGTGCATCCATTAATTTTATTACCTTGTATACTGCACATAACAAATTGCACCTGAATATTTTTAATTGTGCAGCACCTTACATGTAAGTGCTTTGGAATTGCCACTTAATATGAAATATATCTTGCTAAATATATCTTGTTAAATGCATCTGTCATTTGCATAGTTCTGTGACAAAATAATGTGATATTATTTGGTTTTTTGTAGCTTTCGATACTTGTATAACTTACAAGATAATGTATTTCTTCCACAGAATAGAGGCAATTGGAAATTACATGTTTTATTGCAACAAATTGTTTTGTATTCACTTTAATGCTTCCTGTCAAAATTCTCTGATTATTCATTTTGATGTCCTGTTTATTTTATTCTAAACTACTATAATAGCCAAGTGTCCACTCAAACTGCTTAACTGCTTCACTTATGCATTAACAGATTTTTGTTCTATTTTATAATATGATTTAGTAAAGAAAAACAGAACAGATATTTTTTCCTAGAAACACTGGTAAACAAAATATACAAGCTTTCACTGATTACAATCATCAGACTTTGAAAGCATATGTAGGGAAAGGCCCATGTGGGTGGTTGGGTAAAGAAGCATCCACCAAAAGCATCAATGACTTTCCTTGTGCTGGGAAAAGCCCTTCAAAGGGCAATGTCCAGACACCCTGCCTACAAACACAGGAACAGCTATGCTGTGGGAGAGGGCACTTCTTTCCAGTGCAAAATACTTTTGCTGACAGGGGCTGGCAACATTTACATAAGGCTAGAAGAGTGTCCTTTTCTAGTGTCATAGAAAATATGTTCCCTCAAAATATGTTCCCTCTGCTCAGGAACAAATAAATTAAACCTTGAATGAACCAATCCAATTCTGTCCAGAATCCTGATTTTTTAACTTGTTCCCTCTCTTACCTATCACAGAAATATAAATTATATAATAGGATTTCACTACCATTCTGAACTTGCTCTTATAATCTTATAAACCAGAAGTCTCATCTTTTAATGCTCTTCATCTGTTACATTCAGAATCTTGTTTATGATCAAAAAGAAAGAATATTTTACATATTAGGTAAAGACAGGAATTCAGTGCCAGCATAACTGGAATCTTAAGGAATCTAATCATTATTAGTCCAGGTCTAATTGACACAGAGTAAGTAAAAACTAACAATACAATTAAAATTGTTAACACTTGACTTCTGAACTGATCTATGCCTTAAATCTGTTTGCCTTATTTGGTCTTTTAATTACAGATTATACTGCAAATGCATGACAATCATTAATTCAGCCACTGACTTGTTTCCCTAAAGAGTAACAATGGGAGAACCATCATTTTTGATCTGTAAATTGTTGTAGTTAGAAAGGTTTCGCATTAAAACAACATAGTTTATCTTCCTTCCACTAGATGCTAAACCACAGACTTCCCACAAATCCAAACAAGTATAGGAATGAATTCCAGTTCCTCCCAATTTTATGGAAAAGAATTCCTGCACTGGAACAGGAAGGTACAAAGGAATAGTATATCTGCTCCAAAAATGTTATTTTTGAGATTCAGTAAATCTTTCTTGTTCTTAGTGAATACAACAACCAAAAAAAAAAAAAAATAAATTTACTCAAGACATAAACACTATAGAAATTTAGTTGAATTACTGTGGAAAATATAAAGCTGCATAACTCTACCACAGTTTGAATTGAAGTTTTAAAGTTAACATTTTTACTTAACTTTTATTTCACTTTCATTTGAACGAAATTGCAACCATTAACTGCAATTAGAAGAAAAGACAAATAGAGAGTATGTTGTACACAAAAGTACAATGGCTTTACAATGGCAGTTAACTTCCTCTACCCTCAAGGAGCAATTTTGAGCATTTCACAGGACATTCTATTTGCCAATTCTTCATAGTTCTCATCAACTAATGTTAATTATTTATTCTACTCTCTACTGCTGGTAATTACTGCCTTAATTAACCATTCCAAACACTACTTTTCAATTTGCCTTTGCATCAATGCAACAGCTGAAAGTCTCATAAATACACAAGGTTTCAAGTCCAGAAGAATTGCTCCTCTTTTCAAAGGGATTGTTTCCTTCCTAAAACCTTGACAATAAGAGATCTTTATTTTCACAGCCAGTTAATCTGTCAGCCACACTAGAACATTTTTGCTACCAAGGCTACCACAATATAATGCATGACACAGACCTCAGAGCAGATGACAAAGAAGTTGATAAAGTCATGCTGGCTAAGTTAGCCTACCCTGTGCCTGCCTCCCAGCTGGCAGATGTGTTTCCTAAAAAAAGAGGTGTGATTTGAGAAATATTTGAAATATTTATATGCACATCTAGTCACATGTAAACCATTAATAAGAAAAGACCAATGGACTGAGGGAGAGAAAAATAGTCTTGAGTTAAACCCCATGAGAATATTTAAGTCAGAGCTCAGTCTACTTGATATATGACATGGTAGGCACTACAGTGCAGGGTAAGCATTATTTAAGATGGAAGTGAGTTCTGCAACTAACGCCAAAATGAGTCATCATGGAGTACCACCTAATCAAAAAAAAACCAAAAACAACAAAACAACTAAACTGGAATTCTTGAGATGCAGGTCTGCATTTTTCCAATGGAAGAGTGGGGCATGGCTAAATATGCCCTACACAGATTCTGCCCAAAATAGGAACCTGAAGGTGTCAGCATGCAAATTTCAGATGCTTCCCTAAAAGTCATGTACAATCAATTCTCCTAGGCAGAACACATTAAAAAAAAAAACCAAAAAAAACCCAAAAACTGAAGTAATGATACTTAAATATGGTCTACACCTTAAATATGGTTTCTTTTAAAATATTACCTTCATATTTAAGCAAAATAATTGTAGGAGTCCATCAAATTTATTTAGCTTGGCTAATTAGTACCTCTGACTTAAAGCATTGCATTTTTAGTAATTTAATTATTGGCTATTCATTGTAACAATTTTAAAAAAAATATACGTTGCAAATATCAGTTTATTCAGCATCTATATTTCTGGTAATCATATCAGTATGATAGACGTTGGCCCATGTTAATTATTTGATTGCAAGGCAAGACATTCTTTAATATTAAGAACAAGGGCATGAGTTACTCTAATTTTACTGTCATTTACCTTTCTTTGAGTTTTGTTTTTCCCTTACTTAAAAGTTCGAAAGAATGGCGTAATTTAATAATTTATTTGGGGAAAAAAATACAAAATCCTTGCACCTATTTTTCTTTGTTCAAGAGTTGTATAAATGTCTATATTTATTATCGTCAAAAAACCAAATGCCAAAAATTTCTTCAAAATCCCAATAAAATTTTATATTTTCTATGATACAGAACATTATAGAAATATGTATATTACAAAACATAAACTATATATTAAAAGTCAGGAAGCATTTTTCCCCCAACTGGTTAAAGAAATGCCTTTGGAGCTGTCTAACTCAGATGTGTTAATGTACTTCAAAGCTTAGAAAATTCAGAAAATAAGATTACAACTTAAGTCTCTGCACGGAACAGATTGTTAATACACAATTCATTACTGTGAGTTTCTAACACATTTCTTTGCATGGTACTAAAGTGGAAATACTTCTTTTCCTCTTTTCTAATTAACAGATTTAGCATTCAGAAATAATAAAAAAATATAAGGCAATATCACTTTACCGTTCCATTTAGACAGTATGTGCTAATATAATTCTTGTGATAAATATGAACCTGTTCGTTTATCAAATCCCTAAGAAGATTATCTAAAGCAACTCCCATGTAATTACCATTCACCATCTGTTCCACCAGGGCCTCAGCTGATCTGCTGGCATCTTGCAGTTTTCGGTACTTCTCCGGCTTTTCTCGCTGGATGGCCTGCAGCACGACAGGACAGGTGAGCATGTCAACAGAGGGAATTTGAACAAGAAAGTAATTAATCTCAGGAATGTCTCCTGATTTCTTGAGGCTTTTTAACCCATCATATTGCTCTGACTGCCCCCCGATTTGCAACGAAAGCAGCAGCTACCATAAACCACCAGGAAGGGAGTCATTCAAAGTCAAATATAAAAACTGGGAGTCAGAACACAACAGAGCTGACAAATGACACATACCAGTATTTTACAGACACATAAAAGACATAGAAATTAAGAGCTATTTGAAGCACAATATTTCAGAAAGAAAATATTCACTCAACAGAAGTGCCTTTCAGAAGAATAGATTTGCTCATTTTCACGGTAAAAGAAAAAAACATGACTATTCTCGCCTAATCACAGGGATTCACAGCTTTCTACAGTATCAAACCCATATAAAATCTTATTGTTTATGTTACTATTTTGTTTGAAAACAAAATAACAACTGTAAAATGTATATATAAGACCACATGCAGCTGACACCCACATATGGGCTATTAAGAAGAGTTAACTGCAGATTTAATAAAGGCTTCTCATTATGTATTGTACTTAATAGTCTTGATTCACCTTTCTGTACACAAAAATTGCTCATCAATGTTCACACCAACTAGTGAGGCCTAGTAAATGCCAGCTGCTAAAATTACAAGATATAGTAGGAATCTAAATTTAAATATCATTTTGGGTCAGTAGAAATACTGATGGAAAGTAAACTCATTTTAGATCTGACAGCCCATCAGTGCTGTCTTGTAATTAACACCATGAATAACTCCATCGATTTTAAACTAAATTTAGCTGCATAATTTAGGTGTAATTTGGAAGCTCAAAGATGCAACAAGGGCCCACAGTCAAGTTTGACACCAAAAACAAAACAGACTAAATATCTCCCAGAGATCCTGACCAAGACAGCGTCCCATAAATCAAGTCCCTCACTTTCCTGCAGCAGACACTTACAAGAGGATATGTCCCCCCAAATCCTACATGATGTAGATGGAAACATAACTCTTGGACACTTGGCCCTGGTTGCAGCTTCCCAGGCTGGATGAACCCACTGGGCTTCCCCATCACCCTGTTTATTTCCACAGCAAAGATAGATGCTACATGACTTCAAAAAGGTTCCTCAAACTGAAAAGCTCAAGTAAGTGTCCAAAAAAATAAAAAAATAACCTTATACATTTAAATTTGGAAATACTGTTTTTCAAATAGATTGTGCATCCATATGGAATGAATATAAATACTTTTGAATAAACTCTCTTAAAATAACTTCTAAAATGTGATGCTTAAAGCATCTTCATTTTAACAAGAAGCAGCTCCCTGGAAGACTTTGTAGGTGAGGAGACACAGAAACTAGAAAAAGAAGTTTTCAATTAAATTCACGCTTTTTCTTAGCCTACCTATCACTGCTTTTCATTTGTGCATACAGAAAGAGTTAAACAGCAGCCTAACAATATCTCTCTTCTTTTTAACACTGTGACTATAACAATTTTGGACAAATAAAATATATAAAGAAAATATATTTAGAGAATAATAAAATATTTTGTATTTTAGAAACATATCTTTAATATTTAACTAAATTACCATTGAAATATTATGAATTTTAATCCAAGTAAGTTACAGATGACTGTATGAATTATCTCTCATTTTTGTAGGTCAATAAAATCTTGTACCATTCCACAGAAAAATTTAAATATTTTCCAAATTAAAGAAGTAAATTAACTCCCTGCAGAGTTCCAAAATCTCTTACAGAATCTTAATTAATACTACTCTGTCTATAATGCCAGGTATAATTAACATGAGAATAACTACAGAGAACTCAAAGGAATCATTGAAACACTAAAATATACTGAAAATAATTCTACTCCGTCTGTAACACCAGGT
Organism: Luscinia megarhynchos; assembly: GCA_034336665.1. Lineage (NCBI taxonomy): Eukaryota > Metazoa > Chordata > Aves > Passeriformes > Muscicapidae > Luscinia > Luscinia megarhynchos. The sequence goes on along the minus strand of JAPFBE010000003.1, from coordinate 10,341,851 downwards.
GTGCAATTATCATACATATAACTGTAGTGAGCAGGAAAATATCACTAAAAAAAGTCATAAAATATGCTAAAACTTATATTTTCAAAAGTATAAAAATGATATGACATAAAAGCTTGTGGGATTTAACCCTTCCACTGCCCAGCATATGCTATGTGTGCAGGAAAACATGGAGAGATGTCCACTTCTCTCCTGAAAGATTCAAGTTCCAGGTCCTGGTAGAACACATAAGCACTATGTGTAGATTTCTTAAATAAACATAAAAGATTTCACACATATCAAACTTTCTATCAATTATTTTTCTCCATTCATTTTATGTAATTGGCACATATTATGCAAATGAAGGTCTAACACTGGTAACAGGAGGACAAACACACACGGGAAGCACAGTGATAACCAAAGGAGGAGAGACTGAACTCTTGGCTCCTCATGCAAACACAAATGATGTGACACAGGGAGAAAGGAGGAAATTCACTCCAGGTTCTCAAAACACTGACCACATGTTCCTGCCTTTAGTCTGTACACTCTGCCATCGGTTGACAAACCTGCAAATTGTGTCTTCTCAGAAGAAGTATTTCCATAACCCTGTATCATTTTTCTAGAAACAAATTGAATAGTCCTGGAGACATCTCTAATTTATCTCTTTGGTTCTGTTTTCTTATTTTTTTCCTTTACTGAAGGGGACCATACTGATCCAGGTTCATTTAAGGTGCAAGTAGATAATCTGGAAGAGATTTATTAAGCTTTGAAACTTAAATTTTCTACATTGTAATAGGCACTTTTTGTCAATAGTGGCTAAGCACTTCAAAATATCTCCAAATATATAGTCTCTTCCCTTTTTCAAACTTCTTGCTTTCTGGAAAATATTTTTCAGGAAAAAAAAATACACCAATATTAGAGGGAATGGTTAACTTTACAGGCTTTTGTCCAAGCAGAGATTAATTCTCTTCTGGACTAATTTGCAACAGGCAATGCAAATGAATTCTAGCCCAGCTTTAATTGATTGAAAAAATTTAAATTCATCTTTAGCTAAATACTAGCCAAAGGCAAAAGGGCTACTTTTACAATCTAAAACATTTCATTTGACCTTGAGATTTTAGTTGGCTGTTAATGATTTTATAACCTAGAAAATACTGATGGCTGGAGAAACTATGTTATTCATATATCGAATCAACATCCTTCTTTGAGAGCTCCGTGGAAGGATGCAGGGTAGCAGCACTCCCTGACCTCCTGTGATGGTGACCCATCACCCCTGCAGAGAGGGCAGCATTATCATCACCACCTCTGACAGTGGTTCAGCTCTCAAATCGCCATGCCCAACAAAGTATGCCTGAAAAAGGTCACTAAAACAACACTAACATATGAGAATGGGGCTTCTGAGAATGCCAAGAGAACAAAATTAATTGTCTAGGATATCTGACATTTTCCCTTACATCTGTTCCTTGTGTTTATCTTTGATTCTGAATTTCTAGCTGCTTCTTCTTGGCCAATCAAAACTTCTTTCAAGAAGTTTTATTTCCAGTTTCTTGTTCAATAATCTCAAATCAAATTTACTAAATAGGATTTACTACCTGAAATTGTGGAGTTTTTTTGCTCCTGAACCTTCATACATTTGAATTTGCAATACTGAAAGCTCATTATACTGAAACCTTAAGAAAAGTTTAAGAAAATCATAGAAGTCCTGAGTCATTCTTAGGTCTGATTTTAATAAAATACACACACTAACTATAGAATATTTATGGTGGGATGCAGTATACAAATATTACTTTGTCAATGTTTGGAAGTTTCCATTATTTAGGAGTACAGCTGTTCAAAAATGAAACTTCTCTTCTTATGGCTTTGCAGTCTCCCTGCTCAGGTAAGGTAAATATCTTTCTTCTGTATCAGGGAAGGGATATAAATACTTTTCTTCTCCCCAGACATAGGAATGGACTTTTTGCACATATCTAATATATTCAAGCTACATAATACATCTGCCAAAGGCTAATTTCCTGCCAGGATCTGAAGAGCAGCTGGCTTAGCAAACAGAGTCACTGCATTTCATACAGTCTGCTCTTGGCTCTGCCTCCCCCAGGACTGCTCTGAGCTGGGATGGGAGCAAGCTTTTGCATTTCATGAATCACCAACGATGGCAAAAGAGATTTCCTTGTGGATTTCATTTCTGACATCTCTGTCTCTCTATCATGCAGCAGATGCACTTCCACTAAATCTTATGGAAGTGACCCCTCATCCATGAAAAATGATGGGCAGGAGCAAGCTGCCACAAGAAAAGCAAACCTAAAACTAGTAACCTGTCCCCAAAAGAACAGTAGATAAGGAAGTCATCACAGTGCTGCTCTAGGACTCAGCACTGACTACGGAGGGAAGAAAGGACAGTTTTGATGTAAGCCAAGCACAGGTGTTTTGTGATATACCAATTTATGCTATCATATAGGCAAAACCCCCTAAATGATAAAGCAAGGGCAAGATAGGATTTCTGCAGACATGTGTAGATGGTCAAATAGATGCACATATGAGTACAGCTCTGGGGTATGAGTGTGGATGTCAGTGCACATCCTGGTTTTGTCTAGGATGCAGTGAATTTGTTCTCAGTAGCTGGGACAGTGCTGTGTTTTGGATTCATTATTAGAATAATATTGATAACATTCATATTTAGGGTTTTCTAAGCTGTGTCTATCCTAAGTCAAGAACTATTTGCCAGTGTTACACACACACAAAAAAAAAAAAAAAAAAATTAGGAGGGAATGCAGCCAGGACAGGTGACCCAAACTGGCCAGAGGAATATTCTGCACCATAGAACAATGTGCTCAGTGGATAAACTGGGGAGTTACCTGGAAGGGGGCTTATTTGGGTTCAGAGAGGGGGTCTGGCTGTGGTCAGCTCGTGGTGAGAAATTGCACTGTGCATCACTTGCTTGTTTGTAGTTTTCTTTCTATTATCTGAACTATAATTTGCTATCATTATTCTATTTTACTTTATTTCATTCAATTATTCTTATCTCAACCTACGACTTTTACTCTTGGTTCTCCCCATTCCACTGGGGTGGGTGGGGGAAGTGAGCAGGTGTGGTGCTTAGTTACCAGCTGGGCTTAAAAACGACAGTACCATAAAATCTATTTCAATTATCTCTCACATATGTTTTCCTTTCTGGATTTCATTCTTTTTTTATATGCCTTCCACAACTTTACTAGAGATTATATAATATGCTAAAACACACACTATCTCATTTTCTATTGATTTGAGGTTCATTTTGAGAGAACTAATAACTAGAAGTGTTTGCAAGCAGCAACAAAACTGTTCAAATCAATGAACTGAAGAGTAGTTTCTGCTTTATGGATGAAGGCAGAGACAAGACCAGGAAAAGTCAGGTCAGGACAAGTTTTAAGACCTGGCATTCATAAAAAATTGATATTTTTCTTTACTTTTTAAAAAAGTGTGTTCAAAGACTTCTGCTAACTGAAAACCATTCAACACACAGTCCATGCAGCACTTGCCAAGTGTCATGCTTCAGAGTTCTCACTATCAAGTTAATAAATGTAATAGAATGTTTTCTCCCTTAGAGCAACTAGAAACCCCTAAATGTACCTTGATTTTCTCTATAAAATGTTCATTTTAAAAGTAGTGACACTCTGTGAATTTAAAACAGGTCTTGGTTCTTAGAAACATTTTTAATGTTAATGAAGGATACATATCAATTTTGTCATATCTATTTGGAATTACTGGTTTGTCTCAGAACTGTCTTGATACAAAACAGATCCTTTTCTACACTACTTTACTGAAAAAAAAAAAAAAAAAAGAAAAAAAAAGCTGGAAACTTTTTTGTTAGCAATTCATTTATTAAATTTCCAAGGGAGATCAAAGGAGCATCTGGAATATCTCCTGCTATCGTTAGTATCGCAAATTCAAACTTAAATGCTCATGCAGTGGTGAAATTCCACACATCTTTCTGCAGTATTATGTGTATTTTCACCAGCTGAAATAAGACCTGGATAAACGTGGTAGGTAGTGTCCTCCCAGCCCCAATGCTCTCTCCTCAGCAAAGGCAAGGCAAGAGCCAGTGGAATTCCAGCAGGGACCAGAGGAGGTCTGTGGCTCACCCACCTCCACCCCTTCCCTTGCAGCAATCACCACCTCCTCAAAATCTAAGAAAGGAAAGAAGGAGGAAGGCAAACCATGACTCCCGGACCCTTTCATGCTTTTATAAAATCCTAGACAGTATGAGGTAGAATCAATGGGCAACCTGACAGTATGGGTAGCCTCAGTAATTTGTAGGTCAAGATGAGCTAGTTTTCATTCTTGAAATAAATATGTTCCCCAAAATGTGAATATATGAAGGGGAGTTGAGTATTTTGGGCTTCTTTCTATTCCTTTCTTTTAAAATTTAGATTGAAGCACTTGGAATACTAACTGCATATCTATTAATGTATTAGGCAAATACTATTAACTCAGTATGGAAGCATGTGAACCCATCAAATCTACTCTGTATTTGATCCAGTCTGCATATATGTGTATATTTATGTATATTTCACATAACATGAATTTGTGGCATTAATTAATTCAAGATATTCAATTGGAATGTATAATTTCTAGCACTCACGAAAATATAAATAAGAATTTAACATGGAATTTAAAAATGTACACTTACAGTCACTAAATTCTATGTTACTCAATGTTATGATGGAAAAGCAGAAAAATGAGAAAAACCAGCAGCAAATCGAAATTCAATACAGTAACTTTGTTCTGTCTCTCTGTGTTCTAGGACTATGTATCAACACGGGTTTTAATGAAATTCCATAACATACTATGCTTCTCTCTGATATAATTATAAAAAACACCTCTTTCTCTTATTTGGAAAAGATAGGCAGTTTTCATTGATCTACAAAAATTAAATAAGGAAGAAAATTTATAACAGTTTAATTTTCAAGGGCTAAATACAGTAATTTGGTCTGTGGCATGCAGACACACAAATAAAGCTACTTCTTACACAGTGCAGAACCATTCACTTTGGCAGCAAAAAACAGTTTTTGGTTCTGATATGATACTACAATAAAGTAAAAAAACCTCAAAGCCCCATGGAAACTGGTGATTGTCATACATATTTTGCAGATCTGTAAAAGGAAATAGATATAGATTTTCTTTAGTATCCACTCCAGTGACACTTTTAGTATTTTTCAGTTTATGTATGTATAATGCCAAATTAAGCTGTCAGTATAGAATGATGTTGCATATTTAAGAAATTATATATAGGCTTTGGTATAACTTTACCTAAAACTTTCATTGATCTAGAATACCTTAATCTAATATGAATATGTATGAACAAAAACAACAACAAATTTTATGTGTTCAGACAGCCTGTGTAGTAATTTTGGTGCCAAAATCTGAAATTCACAGAAACAGTGAACACTTCTAAATTTATCTTGGACAATCAATGCTTGTCAGTCTACATTTTAGATCGTTTAAACTTGGACTCTGAAAGCACTTCGGCAAGCTGACACAGACCACAGACATGCACACGAGTAGTTTCTCCTACATTGACTCTTTCTTTGAGGTCTGAGAGGCTGCCCTCCTTCCGAAAGACGGCAAACTCGGGGCTCTGCAGCACTGCCTCGGAGCGGGTCATCCAGCTGTGCAGCTCGGTGGTGTCCGAGTCAAACCTGAGACACAGAAAAGTGCAACAGGGCTTTCAACTCCCACAGCTTCTGAAAACGGGATTGGGAGCAAACACGGTTGTTTAAACAAGTGAATAAATAGCAATTTCTATCAGCAAAACACAGTTTTAAATACCCATATCTCATCAGAGACTTCATAGAGCTATTCGCTCTAAAATGTAAAAACGTAGAAACATTTTTTTCATTTTTAAGACCCGATTTGACAGCTGAACAGATGCAATAATTTTCACAGTAAGCATTCTAATTTTTCAAGTTAATGCTTTTGGAAGATATGAAGCAAATGTCTACTAGTGAAGAAAGAGTACCATACATCCTGTAAAGCCTGTCCAACTGACCAAATGCAGCCTTCAAACCTGTGAGATTGCTGTCCCAGCTTCTAAAGATGATATTATGAAGGAAATTCAACTAGAAAAATTGATGAAAGAAGCTTTTTCTGATTAACTCAGTTTTTTTATAGAATGTAATTACTAATCAACAAGTAAAGTATAATTATCCACAGTTAAAGCTTTAGAAACCAAAATTAAGATTCCCAAATCTCTGTACTTAATTACTTAACTAGTTTTTACTCTACAGCTCTACAGCCCTCATTACTATATTCTGGATTCTTTCATCAACTCCTTTAAAACTGATCTTAATTTGTATTAACCACTCTTCAGGTAATGTCTCAAAATGCAGATACTTAAATTACTAATGTCTAGAAATTTCAAATTACAATTCAGTATCTACTGCAATTTTTAAAACAAGAAGCTTCAAAGTATTTTTTTTCAGTTGTGCTACATTCTCTGCGTGATTGCATTTCTTTATTGCACTGAATGTTATGATATTTATATCTCTTTTGCAACTGACTTTCCCTCTGCAGCAATACAGTGAGAACACAATAGAGTGGAAAGACCTGGGGGAAAAGAATAGCAATCTGTATCTTTCAGTTTGCTTTGTGACTATAGGTTGTATCATTTGCATACATTTGTAAACCTAATAAAAAGAGTAACTTGAACAACAATTATACCCCTGGAGGAATTAATTATTTAATAAAAATATATTTATACAAGGATTTATACTTTTAAAATACAAGGATATAAGGTAAAACCAGGTGCTACATAAATCTGCATATACAGAAATGAAAAATGAATATAAGAAAGAGTTCCATGCTTGAGCTAATATTTATGCTTCCCTTTTCTTCATTCTCCACTGCAATTTTTTGTATTCATAAATAATGAAAGCAAAATAAAAAGAAACACACACTGCCTGAATCTCAGTCCAATATTCTACATTCAAATTGTAAATTCTTAAGAATAATTTTGATAAAAATTTCCTGATAATACTAGTTGAGTACTCATTCAAGGAGAAAAAATGTGACTTTGAAGTAATGGAAAGCGCAGAAACCTTCAGTTTTATAAAGTTCTTCAGCTTTATAAAGAACTACAAATTTCGAGGCAAAAGACAAAATAAAATTCTCAGATGGTTCAAGGAATGTGTGTGCTGGTCACAGATTTTAATCCCCAGTCAGCTGAGAGCTTCTTACCTCAGCTGTATTTCTGATCATTAAATCAAACGCAATTCGTGAAATAAAATGTAATCCTCTGTTCTACAAATAATAACTGCATATTTGATGATCTCAAAACACCAGGCTTCTATAGCAATGAAGTTTACCAGTCCCTGAGTACTAAAGTTCCTTGGCTGCAGGTAAAATTGTAAGAGTTCTGACATTTGTTCCATTTTGAAGCTGCAGGTAAGTAGAATATGTGAGATCAACTCTCTGAAAAACAGCTTGGTTTTACCCTGGTAAAGAATGGAAATTGACCGAAAAAAATGTTTATCAGTGATCAATTCTTCAAAAAAAGGGGGATTTAGCCCTTGCCTTGGCAACATCTGGAAGAGGAATGGGAGCATTTGGGATAATTTTGACAGTAAAACAAAATAATTAGGAACACCTCTCATGGCCATCAGATGGTGGCAAGTATTGGACATAGATCTTTAAGGTCTCTTCCAACTGAAAGCATTCTATAATACGATATGATTCTCTGATATGAAAAAGCTGATCCTACATAACGGATTGCTCTGTCACTTGCAGTTTCTTCTGGAAATAAATATAATTTCAGAAACAAAGCCTCCTGTCCAAAAAAGGGCAATACAGAGGGGGGGCAGAAAAGAATTAAAATACATAAAAGTTAATCCTAAGTAGCTTTTTGCAGTACATAAATATCTTTTAGATAAAGACATCATACCTAGTGAGAAAAAAAAAAAAGTCACTCTGTCATGTTCATCTCATGTAAAAGGAGGAAACACTGGTAGAAATGGCATTTAATCATTCTGCTTTAGTGATTGGATATTTCCTTTCTGAGCACAGCTCAGAAATCATATTAGCTCTAGATTGATACTGAAGTATAAATAGAGCCTTTAAATCTTCTAGGAACAAGAATACTTTAGGCATAAAATAGTTCAAGACTGCCTTTCTGTCCCAACAAACTTCAGTTCAGGTAGAATTTGTAAAAATAGATAAATGGAAGATACTAAACCAAAAATCACTTGAGAAATTACTCTGAATAACTACCTTAAATTAACATGTCCATTGGCATGCTTGCCACGTAAAAAATCATTTGAAGCAAGGGATTTATTTTTCATGAAACAGTCATGCTTTTGTTTTTCACTTAGTCTTTCCTTCTCCTATTCCATACTATTTTTACTGGTCCCCCAGCCCCCTCTTTACATGCCAGCACATGTCAGCAGAGTTCAAATGGAGATTTGTTTTTATTGTAAAATATAAACAAATTAACTCTGACTACTTAGTGATTTTCATCAGTTTTTTTATTAAATAGGGGGCTTCTAGTAGGACAAGAGTATCCTATTCTGAGTATTTGGAGAGTATTTGGGTTGGAATTTCCATGCAAAAAGAAAACTGTGATGCATTTAAGTTGTGAAATGTCTTAAAGTTGAGGTTTATCATGTGTTTAATGAAAAAAGGAAAGCCAGAACAAGGAGCCAATTTTGGGCAAATAATTGGTGATCTAGTATGAAAGTTTGGAATGGGAATCTGAGGTGGGCATATGGTTTAGGATGATCCAGAAAATCAATTTGTGGAGAATTTTCCATTAAAACATGACCGGCACAGATTTAAAATATGAAGATGGCTTTTAAATATGCTTTGAGTAAATAGGTAGACAAACAAATTCAATGTTTAAAAAGTTCACATAGGAACACGAGGTGTGAGATATCTTCCTGTCATTGGCCATCGTGGTACATAATCTTATCTCTAATCTGAATAAATTTAATCCTTAAACTACATTACTATGCTACTGCTACCATGGACAGACAGTGGTTTCAATACTTTATTCTTTTAACAGACAGAAATTGCTTGAAAATTTCCTTTGCTCATTTGCTTCCTTCCTTCCCCAAACAAAAATCACACTGGGCCTGTCACCACTGTGAATCTTGGGCAGACATAAAACCATTTGCCTACATATTGAGTTGGCAGGGAATGATACAACTTTGATCCAAGAACCACTTTATTGAATTATTTCATTTCCATGTCTGGACTGAAATCCCCAGCTCACCAGAGATCTTTCTCAGCTTGTAGCTCTTCAGTGCCTACATATCAAAGTACAACTTTACAGCACACGGTGCCCATTGGAAGAATTATTCTGATCTAATTCCCTGCTGTCTTTCTTCCTCCTCTGTATTTGTAGTTGATAAATCGGTGATTAATAAATAGAGTTGTTCTTATATTCTAATTCAACCACCAGTTTGTCCAAATGTTTTTACCTTCTTATTATTTTAGGTTAAGTTTCCAAAAAAATTTCTTTCATTCCAGAATGACATTTTGACCCTCCCTCTACATTTGTGATACTATCAAGTATAGTGTCATAGATATTATGACCAGTGCATTTCTGTAATGCATACCAAAGCATGAAAAGAAATATTAAATCAATCCCAAGTGTGTATCTCTAATAGAAACTTCACAAGAGCCATCAGGTACAGAGTACTTTTAAACCAAATCATCACAGCCTGCAGCAAGTGCTGACTGGTATCACCCTGATACTATTGCAGGTTATTTCAGGGGCTAAATGTGAAGAATATAAATTCTGACTAGTTTTCAATAATCTACTTCTCACCTCACAAAAAGGATAAAGGATAAATGCTTAGTAAGCATTAAGAAGTGGTCATGTATACAAACTTCAACATACCCATATTTCTTAAACTGCAAATGAAAATGTTTAATTATTGCCCCTCCAAGCAACAGAAAACTATTCTGTTGTGTCCCAGTCACCTTTTCCTCTCCTCTGCAATTGGCTACAGACATAATGAAATAAAAAACTACCAGGAAAATTGAAGACATGACTTTCTTCTTTTTGAATTTGCTACCAGAGCACAAGCTGCATTCCATAAGAGAATAAGGGTCAAACAACCCAATGGAGGGGCTGTAAAAGTGTTAAACAATCAGCATTTAGTCCTAACGTAATTCATTGCACAGAAATGGGATGTATGAAACAATAGCTATCAAAAAAGACCATTATAAAATCCCTACAATTTTTCCTTTCATTTTTTTTCCCTACAAAAATCCAAACTTTTCTAAATAATGAAGGATTGGAATCCCAAATATAGTAATTTTCAAAAAAGTGAGGGCTTGTCTCTTTTCAAAAAGCTCATTTAACAAGTGCTAAATGGAAAAAAATCACTAGATGGAGCAACTATCCTGTTTTAACACACCTTGCTCTTCAAAGGGCATCGAGTCTCTTTCAAATCTTCAGATTAACATTGTGACAATAATAATGTTATGACAAGTAGACTTTCCTTGGAAACCCTAGCAAGCATGTAAAAAGATATTTACCAAATTGCTAAGAAAGGTATATTTGGTTGTTATTGAAGCATATTAATATTAACAAACATGCTTAACTTAAATATTAACCAGCTTTAACTTGTCTGCTATTTAAAAACTTAGCCTGAACAGAACAATTTTCAGATTTTTCTATGATACGCAACTTACTTGTTTTTTTTTTTTTCCCAGAATATGCAAATACCATGACAATAAATATGTTCTCTTGCATCCCTTTCTCCCATTTACAGGTTTTTTTAAATACTATAACCTCAGCTGTGTTACATTTATCTCTAGCCCTAATGCTTTTCAAATTCTTATTATACAGCTCCAAGTATTTTATCTTTCTCAGTTTCAAATTGAGTCCTGTGGGAAAAGGAGCTTTTCTTTGACTAGCAACAGAACTTAATTCACCTGGGTTAGTCTGACATTTTGAAGCATTAGTCCTGAAGCAGTTTTGGATTTTAGGGGGAGACTAGAGTGGAAATAAATAAATAAAAAAGTAATCTGGTTCTTATCTCTGCTTTCTGCCACTTATGGAAAAAACTTGCTTTGAGAGGCAAGAAAAAAATCAACAGCTTCCTTCCCATGTATTCGTGCCACAGCAATAGGAGCAATGGAAATGTGACATTCAGTCCTGTGGATGTTATTGGTCTACAAGTCAAATTGCTGCTTTTTAATTTCTTCAGTTTAAATAAAGATTTTTGTACTTTCAATCCTTGGCATTCTAGAAAGTTTGATGCTTCAATCTTACCCATCCATTGTTTTTTCTCCTTGGTTTAGTAACTGGAGGCTACGCTCTTACACAGTAATCTAACACAATATTTGCTGATTAACCAACCTACTCTTCCTTCCTTTAGTATCTAGTGTCTTTAGCTCACAGAGAATGCACAGTATTTAGTTCACAGAGAAGCAAATCTGGAGCACAAATTTTTCCCAACCTGTGGCAATGGAACCTGATGATTTTATTTCAAGCATACTCCTTTACAGACGCAATGACCAAAGTCTGAGAACAGATGAAAGAAGATGGCAAAACCTGGGAGCATTATTCACCATCTCAAAAAAACCTCAGCCTCCAATTTGTCTTCCCCTCCCAGGCCTAAAAATACCAACAGCATGCAGTGTGTTGTATTTGGACTGCAGAAAGCAGCCAACACAATCTGGTTATTCACCTCTGGAAGGTTCTGACAAGACTTCAGTAATTGCTAGGGTTTTTTTATCAAACCAAAACTAAAGCGTGCATAACCATTAACTCTGTGTCATTAAGTGCTCAGTGAAAATGTTGGCTGCAAACACACACAATATTGAATTGTATAGGAGAGATAGGTTGAGAACTCCCATTATTTTAAATAATTTTTAATAAAAAATTCAAAAGGCATGCAGCACTATGAGTTTTTTTAATCCTTGGATGCAGTTACAACTGAATAAAAGAAAAACATGTGAGATCATTTTGTAGCCAACAATGCACCCAGAAAACAAATGACTGGCTGTTTGGGAATACAATATTTTTTCTCCTATTAAAAAAAAAAAGCAGCATTGATCAAAAAGAGGTCTAGGCTCCAGTGAACAAAGATATTTTAACTGAGCACCCAAATTTTTAGACGAATTTTCTTCTTCCATTATTATGCTTATATCTAGTATAAATTTATATTTTCTTGTCTTTGAGAAAGACAACAGCATACTATAAAATGTGTTCACCTTTACATGTTCTTTAAAAAAGTCACAAAACCTGTTATTCTAAGCTGAAACTTCTTCCCCAAAGTTTACTCTCAAAGAGTTTTTTATTAAGTTATTTATTGACTGGTCCACCCCCTGTAGAACACCTGCTTCCACTCCTAGAGACTAGAGGTACATAAATTGTGGGGTTTGGTGTTTTCTCTGTTCAGTTAGAAATGCCAAAAAGATTATCTGAATGAAGAAACACCACCTACAGATAACATAACCATAGTTCATCCTGCTGCACTGCTGTGGATATTTCCAACATTTACTTTGCATGTTCCCAAAATGTAGGTCCACTCAGTCCACTCACAGGTACAACAGTTACACTGGACTAGTTCTCATGTGCTGGTGCATTTGCACTGTTGAAACAAACTAGTGATTTTGGCACAAAAACAATAGAGCATATCATAATGTATTAAACCATTAACTCCCTTTCTACTTGTGGAAGTCAGATTTCTTTCCTAGCAGGTAAAAATAAAAGTCCAACCTGTGCAGAAATGAAAATTACTCTGGTTTTAAATATCTAAAAGAAAGCACATCAGCTAATTCCACAAAGCACAACTTACTCAATTATCTAAAGTCATTCCAGGCAAAGAGTGAGTACTACAGATTGTTCTATCTTGACTCTTATCCAAAAGTTAAACAGAAATTATATGGTGAATGCACATATTTTAGAGAACATTAACACAAATCAAAAAACCTTGAAACCTAGTATGCATTGTAAAAAATCATTAACACTCTGTAAATTTTGTAGCAGATCCACCAGTAAATATCTAAAAGCAATCCTAGTCTCAACATTAATAACACGTCCTATTTTCTGTACGAGGATCAATCAGGTTTATACATAAACTTGTTAGTTGCAGTGCTTTAGACAGACATCAGCTAAAGCACTGTAATAACACATAATTATCAGTTTCTATAAACCAAGGTAGTTTGGAAGAAAAACAATACCCATAATCCAGCTAATTCCTGCCCTCAGGCAGTCTTCTTGCATGATGAGCATGGAGGCTGCCAAGTTTACTTTCAGTATTAAGGCAAATTAAAAGAATATGAGCAAGAAGGAAAATATATGCTAGCAGTAAATATATAGTAGTTGAAAAAGGAACTTCCATGCCAATTGGTCTCCAGTTCTATAATAGTGCATATAGCAGCAATTTTCTTGAAGAATTAAAAAAATAGGTTTTAAAAAAATTATCCTACTTCATTTAGTTTCAATGAAGATAACACTTTCTTTTACAACAGTAGTCCTGCATTTTGCTTCCTCATGAAGTAAGATCATTCCTAAAATTTTCACTTTGGAAAAACAAAGTTAATTTTTTAAAATGCCAATTATTTAAATACTTGGAAACTGCAGGGAAATTTGCATTCTTAATTTTTCAATTTCAAAGTAAAGCAGATCACTATTTTAATGATAGAGACCATGCTACACTAAAGGTTTACTGTCATATATAAGCTAACAGGGCTTGGATCCTGTTTCATATCTTTGCACATTACTACTGAAATATTAACTGGAATGCTAAGGCTTATAATTCCTAATAAGTAACAACACTGCCATCTAAAAATTCCTTCAGAAAATCCAGAAATTACAAGTCTGCTGTCAGTCACTGCTCTGTATCATTTTGAATGCTTGGGAATATATTAACAAAATATAACTCTCACTTATTATTTAATGGTACCCTAGGATATGGGGAAAAACATTCCAAATGAGGACTTTGAAGATAGATTAAATTCATTCAAATTTAGCTCACAAACTTATTTAGACCAAGCTCTTTCCATAGGAATAGTTACCCAATTTAACAAAAAAGAGAAGAATAACTCTTCTTGTATCACAAATGCAGCATTCGTAAATAATAATGCTGAACTAGAAATCTTAATTAGAAGGGTTAAACACAGGTACGATGCCTAAATATAAAAAGTATTTATTTTTTCAATAACATGAAACTTCAGTTTTTTAATTGTCAGATTGACCCTATCCTTGCTGTATTTCATTATTTTCAGTAAGTGAAACACTATTTTACAAGAAAATACTTGTCCTGGTAAACACATTGAACTAAACAGATATTGTCCATAGAAATGAAACACAATGTAGTTTGACATCTTTTTCAGTCCTCAAATTATTACCTTGAAAATCATATTTATCTGAATATCAAAAAAACATATCCAAAACAAACATTACATGAATGTTTGAAATCTACCTTCTTAGGAACTTAGTGCTTCATCCAATTCTGCTTAAACACATCAGAATTTTTTCTCCCTACTTTAACTAGTGCTCAGCATCAGCTTGTCACTTGTACTTGAGTTACACATGAAATAAATCTGAAAGTAATAATAATGCATGTTTCACCAAATATTAACTGCCTCTGCAGAACTACTACTTTTACTCCTGACCCATAAGCCCAGAAAAATACAATGAAGTTTAAAAAGAAGGCAATATCTTAATTATTAGTATTTCAACCATCATAAAATACTTCTTAAAGAATACAAAAATCCTAGAATTAATGGAATGCTTCCTGCCCATCATGTGTCAAGACCCTGGTCAAGTGGGATCCCCACAATGTCATACATAAGGACTTTACCTGACTGCAATTACTATGCAATAGTATTACTGTAATCATAAACATTCTATACTGCTAAATAGGTGTAATAGAAGCACAACATAATCCATAATGCATGCTGAGTAAAGGAAGATAATAATCAGCTGGTATCCTAGTAGAGAATAGAAATATAATTTTAAGTTCAAAATAGCATACAGAAAAATATTGCAGTCAAATGACTATTTATGCTTTTTTGTGCAGACTCTATCAGTATTCTCTTTCTGTCTCTTGATGATTCTCACCTCTTCCTAATTTCTGAATCCACAAGGAGTTGCCTTTTTTTGTGGGGTGGAGGTGGTGGGAGTTCCTCTTTAGCATGCTTAACCAGGATTTGCTCTCTTGTGGTCACCATAGTTACAGTTTCCATTACAGTTGTCTGTGTTAGTGATGTCTGAGTGCTAGTGACAGCCTGCGAAATCTGTGAGAAGTACAAAAACAGAGGTCATACATTATTTCAAAGACTTCAGTAAAGATTGTTTGGAGGAGAAATAGAAAATAATGAGAAACTGCTCTCATTTGATCATAGGCTGACCTTCAGAAAAAAAACGTTATAAGCAACTCAAGTTAGATTGTTTTATCTGGCTCATGCTGTGTGAATAAGATATCTGCAAAAGCCAATATCAAAACTAGAAAGGATTCTAATGAACTTACAGCTCCCTGGAATCCATGCTGAATGAAGGAAAGAAATGAATGGAATTTTATAATGGAATGATAGCAAATAAATAAAATGCTACTATTACTAAATATTGATTTCAGACTGCCCCCAGTCTGCAAATTTGCTTCTTGAGAGGTGACAAAGATGTTAAAATGGCACTATATTACCAATTATTAGTCTTACAATTTATAAAAAATTTCAGATAGAATGTAATCCACAATAGCATACTTGCATGATAGTGCAATTAACTTTCTGCCTGGAAATCTTAAATTAGAACACATGCACTAGAAGGCAAATTAATTTGCATCAGTTTTATTCCTTAATTTAAAAACAATATTTAGGGGTCATACCAGATACTAACACCCATGGTATGTAACATCGTAAACATCTAGATCTAACACATTAAGCTTTGCTCTGGTAATATGAAAATAAAAACAAAACCCTTTGTATAGCTCAGCTGCATCAAAAAAAAGAATGATGAGAAATATATTTTGCTCATATTTGTTTGTACAGTGCTTGTGCATGTACTGCCTGTTTATACTTTTTTTTAATATAACTTTTTCCAACTCAGATGTGGGCAGCTGTTCTTAAATCCCTTAACTGATGAGAAATAGGCCACTTCTTTTTTTGATTCTGTCAGATGATGGCTCATTTGTCAAAATGCTCTAGTTACAGCTCCAATGACCATCTCACAGTTTAAAGGCAGTGAAATGGAAAATAAAAGAAAAAAATTATACCAGGAGTAGAAAAAGTTGAGCCCTGCTCAACTTCAAAGAAGGCCTGCTTCTTTCCTTTTGCAAGAATCAGAGTTTCCAATTCAAAAACAGAAATGCCAGTATCTAAAAGTCCATGAAACTATAAACACATCCATAAATTATCTATTACTTCTTGCATCAGAAACTCAGAGAATTAAATCACCTTAGTTCCTGACTCATAAGTGCTTCTACAAGCAATGAAGAGGCAACCAGGTCTGTGAGCTTTCCCACAATGCTTTCTTGCATTAAAAATAAAAATAGAATGACAAGGAAAGGGAAACACTGTTAGCAAGCAGCCTCTTCGCAGCAGGCAATATCAGTAAAGCCAAGAAACCTGAAGAAATACCCAATAAATTCCTGCCAACTCTGCTGAATTCTTCCCATTGTCTTCCATGCAAAAGTCTTCCTGCTCTTTGTCCAGGCTGACACTGGAAGTGATGAGTAAGGAAGTGATTTACCACTGTAAATTGTCAGTATTTCTTACATGGAGCAGTTAATGCTGTGCTTCCACCTCTAGAAACAGGCAGTTGTTTAGGTTTTAGAGCAGACTCTGGACTACTAAGAAGACTAAAAAATTTATATCCAGAGCAGATTTTTTAAAAATATTTGAGTTAATTATATCAATTGAATAAGCTGCGTGTGACCTGCAGATTTAGGTAATGTATGAACTACAAAATTCTTCAGAAGAGAAAAACACCCAGTTGACTTTTCAATCACTAAAATTGTATGCAGTAACATTCTTGTTTTAGTTTTCTCAAAAAGATGTATTGATTTTGATACTTTTTTCTACAGAAATCATGACAATATGAAGTCAGCATTTCCATATATTTTTATCAAAACTCTATACAGCATTCTTTCCCATTTTATTTTAAATAATTAGAGGACAGAAGGAAAAGCAAGTTAAAGCTTCTGAAATCTAGGATTCCATGACATTTGAGGATAGAACCTGATGTCATCTCTCTCCCTGAGCTGACTACACATAAGAACAGAAAGAATTTCTTGCCTATAATATAATTTTGGACACAGTCTCTCTGTCTCTCTTGCCTCTTCTCACAAAATTCTTATTACACTCCGTTTTATCCAAAAATCAATGATAGGATGATGTTTAGGACACCCAGGGTCATATCCTGCCATGTTTTCATTTGCTAATCAATACCAGGGTAGAGTTTCCTTCCAGTGAAGAAGGCATAACACAGAATAAACCACAGCTAGGGCACTGTAGGAATCATCTGCAGCTTAATATTAATTACAGGAGTAGCAGCTTCAGCTGGAGATGGGGAATTGCACTTCCAGAGCTAGCAGTGCAATTACTGCTCAGAGCAGTCAAGGCACAGGATGTGGGGGGGTAATGATTTGGATGTGAAAACTGTAAAAAAACTATTTTTCATGCTTAATCAACAAGGGTGGAGGTTAAATACTATGTGCTTCAGAAGGAGAATGGAGATGAGAATTTGAAGTTCATAATTATTCTAATTAGAGACAAGGTAAGATTAAAAGATAGATTGCAACCTTACTGTGCAACATAAAGCTGATTCACATTTAAACTGCATACATTTTAGTGTGCAAAGGACAATTGATAAAAATATTAGGAATTACAAAAAAATAAGTAACTTTTATTTGCTTACCTGCTAAAAAAAGAAACCCCTCTCACAAAAAACAAACAAAAACCCAAAACAAAAAACAAAAACAAAAAAGTGTCCAAACATCTTTTAATAACTAGAGTGACATGTTTCATGTATTATTCAAAGATGGTGCAAATAATAACTCTATTTTCTTCATCCTTCTCAGTCCCTGAATAACAAATGTGATTCTGTGTAGGGGCAATATAGACTAGGGCTTTAACCCACTAGAAAATCATATGGAAAGGGCTAAGGTGACTCACAAGGCTGCACATTAAAAGGCATTCAAAATACAATGCTTGCCAGCAGATTCACATCAAGCCCATCTTTGAAACACGTTTAAACTCATCATTTTTCCAAGCAGACAAATTCAAATCTTTCTCATCATCTATAGGCAAACATATGTACAATGGGTGTATAGCACTTCAGTAGTTTTATGTCATTTTATTTCTCATTTATACAGCAGCCTTCCTTTAATGCCAACATTTATTACTGTCTTTGGAAGTGCCCTCTGTCCTGATAAACTCATAATTTTCCTTTACACTCACTTTTGGAGCTGTCATCTTTTTTTTGATGAAATTTATCTCTGTGAGTGGGGAAGTTCAGATGAGGAATGGTGTTTTCTTTAGTTTGGAAAGATTTTCAGTACAATTTAGTGGAGCATAATGAACTCAGCAAAGCTGGGTTTAGAGCTTCTGGAAGCTCCGCATCCAGCTTAAGCAAGCTGTCCTTGTCCTTGATTCCACTGTGTGGTCAGTGAAGGAAAGCTGACATTTTCATGATGAGGACAAACTGCTTTTTAGACTTCTCTCTCTCACACAACCTTGCCATCCAGTCATTTGTAGCAGGAGCTTCAGCCATGTGTTCTGATTAGATGCTTGAATCCAAGAGCGATTAATTCAGCCAAATGTGGGAGAACTCACATTCTGCTTTCTGCACTTTTCCTTTGGGATCTATAAGTACTTTATATGTCTAGTTGGAGAATAATCTTTGAACTGAGCCTGAGGTTGTCTCTTCCATTTAATTTCTTATTTTGTTAACAAGTTAATCATTTGGCAACACTTTATTAAGAGGGGAAATAACTATGGACAAAAATGCAATTATGAGGGCCCTATGAAAATTATTAATCATAGAATCCTGAAGGTTGGAAGAGACATTTAAGATCATTGAGTTTAGCTATTGACCTAGCTCTGCCAAGTCCACCACTAAACCACATAAAGTTAATTTTGAAGGCAATATCTAAGCTTAATGAATAAGACATACATTTTCTGATAGGTTTTAGTCCAAAATATTCTATTTTTCACCCTCTTCAAAGTCTCCTCCTCCTCAGTTCATGAGTACAGAACATAATGAGATTTTGTAATTTTTCCTGCAAACACATACATGAGCTCTGTAATGAATACATGTGAAAAACCTCACCGAAATTATCTGCCCTGCCTACACAGAAACCCAGGGTGACAAGTATTTCACAGAAGATAAGTTTGAACAGCATAGCAGTGCCTTAGGAACAGGTCCTTTGTCCAGGTCTAACTGAGCAATGTTCCCAGAAGGTGAAGCTGTGTTCCCACAACAGCATCCACTTCTATCACAAGCAGGGCAGCTTTCCCTTGGATGAAAAGCCAATCCACTGGAATGTTCTGCTGGGACAGGACAGCTGCACTCTTTTGGGAATCCAAAACATCTCCCAGCTGTGCTGATCTATGTTTACAACATCAGGTCTGCTCATTTCATTTTCTGTAATCTACACACCATTTTCAAAACTAGTAACTGCATTTAGGAGCCATCACCAATCTGAACAGGACTTGCAGAATTTGGAGTGACTTACTAACATCCTCAAACCATGTGACCCTAGCCATCCCAAATTCAAAAATGAATCTCTGAAATTTTCCTCTTCTTTGAAACAGAAGGTTTTCTACTGCAATGTACTGTAATTAAAAATTATTTTCAACTCCTAAGTGCTGTGTATACAATATGGTTTTGCTTCCTAAGTGAAATCGTGCCCTTCCCCCATTTTCATCACTCATATTCTCCCCAACTGATTTTTCCAACTTCTGCTACTTTTTCTATCACAGAATAAACTAAAATATCAAGGTATGAGTTGAAAGCAAGGTTACTAAGAGGGATTCAGATCCCTACATAAAGTACAGCAGATTTTCTTTAATCACCTAAACATAATTTGGTAGAAGTTTTAGTTGAGAGCAACAAAAAAGGGCAGCATGCTCAAGAGAATTGAATCAAACTGACCAGAACTGTGAGAGACCTGTATTGACAAGACAGAGGTACCTGCTGTAACATTCTGCTCTGTGCTTTCTAATTAAAAAGCCTTAATATCCATTTCCATTTTAACCAGTCATACAATGACAGCTCAAAAATAACCCAGTATTAGTGAGATAATGGAATGGAAAAAAAGAAGCTGGTTTGGGTTTAAATTCAGTAAGAAAGAGATGCTAACAAGATGTCTAGGCAAAATAATTGGATATGGCTTTGGGTACTAAACTAGAGTGCTGAATTGTGCTACCCAGCTTAAAACCTCCTTTTTTTTATTTCTTTATTTTATCTATAATAGTTAACATAAAGAGGTCAAAATAATAGCAGGTTGTATTTTTTCCTTGGAACTTTGGTTACAGGTACAGAGTGATTTATTTTTCTGAGAAATTTCTCTTTTTTGTAGCCTCTCTTACTAATCTGTAAATCAGCATATCATATGCAGAAGTAAAATAACAATCCATTATAAACTTTTAATGTTGAAAAAAAATAATTCCACTTAAACTAGCAGACAGGCCCTGCACTAATTTCAGGCTACGTGCTATTTCAAAGAGACAGCTATAAAAAGTGTGTTATTATAAGTTAAAAATAAATTAACTGGAAAGGTATTTTCATTATGGTTTGTATCATCCCTGAAAACATAGTTAACAACCCAAGAAAGTAATCAAGACTATAAAGAGAGATTAAAAACTAAAGAGATAAATAAAATTCAGGAAAGTTTTATTACAGTTGCGCTATGCTGTCCTAAAAATATGTCTTAAACAATCATGCAGGGGAAAAAATTAAAACAAGATGAAAACCAGCCCCAAAACTACTTCAAGCATTTGACTGTCAAAGGATCTGATTGTCAGAAACTGATAAAACTCTTTTTTACAAACCTGTTTAGAATTGCTCTCCACCTTCTGCACAAGGCTTTCCCAGCGCTGGGCAAAATCTTCAAGACGACTTTCCAGCTTTTGAGCCACTGCTTTATTTTTCACAGCTACAAGAAGATCTTGGCTGAGCAACTTCAGCTTACTCATCATTTGCCTTTTCATTTCTATATCTCCTTTTAGAATCTGTTAAACAAAGTAACAGAAGGAAGAACACACATTCATACAAAAAAAAAAAAAAAATCCAAACCAAAACACCTACAAAAGGGAAAACCAACAAGCTTAGAAGAGAAATCATAAGGAGAACATCAGAAATAGCTGAAAATGGGTTAGGCTTCTATAATTTCATGATGTTTCCAAAAAGACTGCTGGCAGAGCTTACATAGCAATACAACATGGCAGGTGGAGAAACTCCAAACTTCACAGCAGGCTTCAGGTGATGACACAAATCAAAAAGCTAACAGTTGTTCTACAGGAATAACCTTAAATCTGCACTAATGGTAACTATATCAACATGTCAAACCTTTCTTTAAAATTTCAATATACTTTGTTTTATATTGCATACTGAAAAAAAGTTTCCTAGAAAAGTAATATTTGATCCCAAACCAGGATTAAAACAAACAAAAACAACACAAAAGGAAAAAAAACCCAAAAAGAAAACAAAACCCCAAACTAAGAACCCAAGTAAACAAAAAATCAAAACACACTGTGCCAAGGGGACTTGAAACTCCTGCAATCTATAGGGGCAAACCTGCCTATGAAACAGATTGTTTACAGGGTCATCCATAGCTTCAGTTCTTACCTGAAAAGAGTTAACTGCTTTACTCCACTGATTTCCATTCCTTAAACATTCATTCTCTACACCCTAATCCCGCTAACACGGCCAAATTTCGAACTCTCTACGCAGCTGTAGATTGCATTCTAATCCCCAAAGCATGAAAGGGATAGTCAAACAAGTGGTTAGACAACAGAATTAAGTCTAGATATACTTTCCTACAGCTATATAATCCAAAATAGCAATTAAAAATACAACTCAGCAAAAGAAAAATTCATTGTCTTTGTAATCAGCACTGCTTCTAATCAGACTTGATTTGAAACATAATTACTAATGCTAGGCACAGTTAATATAAAAATTTAAATTGATCTATCCCTGAGAAGTAGAAGCTGACTTTATATTTAAGAATCTCTTTTCAGAGTAGTAGGAGACCTAACAGATGGAGGAAAGTAGATGCAAACCAGTTTAGCATGTTAAACTTCAAGCACGGCTATATTTGACCTTTTTTTACGCCTACAGCGTCAGAAAAAGCTCATGTGGAAGCCACCATACACTGACTGGAATAATAAAACATTATAGCCTGTGAAATATTAGTTAGTTCTGAAGAGCAATGTTTGATTTTCAATCAGCCCAGCCCACAACAGCTGTATAACACACCCGTGAGTCCAGCATTAATCCAAGATACCTGGAGCACAAGCAGGAAGTGAAACACTACAAAAAGAAGGATGCTAAAATTTATTTTAAAGATAATACTCACTGCAATTTGATATGCTTTTGTGACAGCTACAGTCAATCTGGAAAACTATACTGGGAGATTCTGTTTTCACATTTCTTCATTAAAAACTGTCAATGTCCCGCAATAACAAAAAATGTGCTCTAGGTTTTTTCCCAATATAGGAATAGACCTAAAATAATAATAGCAACTGCAAAATATGTAATCTGCCAGTTTGGAAGGCAAGACATGGTAGTTTGCTTTATAAAATTAATTATCAAATATATCAGTCATAACTTCTGTCATGTACATATTGCAAGCCCTGATATTTGAACATTATAAAGTGATTTCCTTATTTTTGGTAATGTGGTTCTATTTTTGGGGGGTTTAAGAATTTAGTTCGTGTGTTTTTCTTTTCCTTAAAGATCAAAAACTTACTTTGCTTACTGTAATAGTCTAATCAGCAACAACCACTGTAAAATTAGTTTTCAGCTGCAAATAAATTTATTCCAGTCAAAAACAGTGTAATATCTAACGTATTTTCTATGTGTAAAAAGAAAAATAAAATTAAAAAATAGGTGCAACAAGAAAAAATTTAACTCTATATTAATGGAATATATACTATAAATATTTAGAAGTAGATCGTGTATACCTTTACAATAGCTCTCATGTTTTTTACAAAAAAGCCAACCAACCAACCAAACCAAAATGAAAACAAAAACCCCTAAATATGACAACTTCATTTTACAGATAACAAAATGTAGGCCTAGGACATGAAAAGAATCTACCAAGCCATGGCACTAAAATTTCACTTCAGATCTACATTCTCAGTGCATGACATCTTCCAGCTCAGTCCATGCTCTGTTTCACCCTACACCTTATGTAAGAATTAAAGAGTCAGTTATAGAGTCAGTGAATAAACGGTAGGTGGAAAAATTAAAACAAAACAAAACAAAACAAAAAAACCACCCCAGCAGTTTTAAGGAACTATTTTAAGAACTGGAGTAACTACCTGTTAAACAGTTTTTCTGACCTTTAAACTAGGAAGATCCCAGCAGAGAGCTGGTGACAAAGAAGATAAATTTTCACATAAAATACTGAATAAATTATTTGAAATAAACTGCAGTCTGTGGAGGACCCCAGACCAGAACAGGCAGATGTTCTCTGAAGGAAATTGTGACCTGTGGAGAGCCCACACTGGAGCAGGCTCCAGTCTGTGGACATTAATGTGATATAAAAAGTCTAATTTTTTACCTATGTCAACAGATCTACTTCAGACCAATCACTTTAGAATGCTTAGGGTCTTGTAGGAGAGTTGTATAATTTCAAATCAACAGTCACAATGCTAAATGGTTTAATAAATTACCTTCAGAAAATTCCTTCTGGTTAAAGAGACTGGCTAAAGAACACGACCATAGTCTGGCAAAGTTCTGCATATAAGTGAGACAGGAAACATAGGCTGGAATGGCTTATGCCATATTATAATAACAAATCTAAAATTCTTAATGTCTGGAAGGAACAAATAATGCTGTGATTTCTTGCTAGAGATGACTGGACAACTGATGGATCAAAATATCATATTGTTAAGAATATAGACATTTTTATTTTAAGTGAAAAGATATATTTTTATTCCCTCACAGACTTGCTTTTACAATTCAGACCCAATTATAAGGGTGATCCTTGGTGACAGCTACATTCAAACGTGTCAAAATAAAATCCACCAGCAGACAGACATAACGTGCGTGTCAGGGTCAGGACAGGATGATCCCATTTTTCCCTATTTCTAAAACGCCAGTCCAAGAGCAGAATCTATTCCCTTCAAAAAAAACCCCTATGATGTGGTTGATATATTAATACAAATTCCTGAATGTTCAGACACGACTAAAATAGTAAATTTTCATACACAAAACTTCTAGAAATTTGGCATTGGAATTTGGAAACTACTTCTACTGTCAGAGGGAATTCGAAAGTAAAAGCTATTTTTCTACTGCAAATCAAAGACACTGAAGAGGCAGTTTTCTTCTAGCTAACCACCAATATTTAAATATCTAAACTATTGCATTGTGAATCATGTTTCTGAAAAGATCAAAGTTATTCGTGTAAAAAAGAGTAATTTGCAATTAATATACTCCACCTGTTCTGTTAAGGATGACGTGACTCTTGTTGAGGTTCAGGGCTATGGAAAAATCATTTTATTCACACTTTTATGTTGCTCAATCAGTTTCCTGAGAGACCACAATTATTTCATTACAAAAATGCTTAACAATTTAAACTGGCAGCATCGTTTAAATATAATTTTAACTTCTTAAGAGTTCATTAATGAAACTTACAAAAATACTAAAAAGCTTTTCCTTCTTGAGATCATATTTTCAAGCAATTCTGAAAGGTACTTAAACTGGCCCTATCCTTAACACTTGCAAATCCTTAATAGTCTGCTACTTCACAATTTGTGACAAATATTTCAACCCTCTGCACCTATGCCCTCTAGCAACCTTCTGAAATCCAAAAGTACATGTTTTTTGAAGAAATTTTAATTTCCTGCAGTATATTTTCCTTACTGAAGATACTTTAAAGCATCCTGAGTTGTCTCTAATCCATTATGTGTTAAAAGCTTGGCTTGAAGTCAGCTTCAAGTTTGCTCACATGATAGATTGCTAGCATTTCCAAGAAGTATATACAATGAGGCAAACACGTTTTCCTCCCTTTGCAAAGAAGTTTATTAATCCTAAGAAATCTTTAATCAAAATCCAAACTTGCACTTCTAAATGCATGTTTTTATTAACCACTAAAGAGATGCAGATGGACAAAGAAGGGAGAGGAGAAAAAACACATTATGTGGAAGTGTAATAATATTATGCTAAAAATTAATCTTTTGGTTCTTAAATTAACTACTGATTCATTCTATGAATTAAAGGAGCATATACCAATAATTCTGGACCAGCCACAATAGAATTAAATTTTTTTAACCTTTATACATTTGTATATATGAGGATAAAATAGAGTAAATTTTAGAAACATCAGTTACTCAAACCTCAGAAACATCATGGTATTTTTATCAACCCAGAGCCTGTATGTTTCTACTTTTAATACAGAATGATGAGAAGGACATAAATCCTTAATTTTTTAAAAAAAATTAGGCTTGAGCTTATATATATATATATAAAACCATGATATGTATAGCCAGTAAAAAATATTTAATGAGGAATATATAATTAATTGATATGTCATATATATTACTTAATATTAGCTAATTAATATTTTAAAATATTCATGCCTTAAAAGTTTACGAGTTTTGTTCCTATCAAAGCAATAATTTCCCTATTTTAACCAAAGCATGGACATGACAGCTTCCTTTTCCTTAAGTGCTAGGCAGTCATCATTACACATAGAAATAGCACATTCTATATAATTTTCTTTACAGAAGTCCTACTGCTGTAAAAGCATTGGCAAGTCTAAGTTGCCACAAGTTTTTCACCTCTACAGGCACAGCCAGATGTGCATTCCCTTCATAAAGATCATGCACAGTGGAGAATTTGCTGAAGAGTGAGGTGGGGATTGTGGTGAAAAGCGTAAATTTTGTGCATGTAGCTGTTTTAAAGTAACATTAATTTCATAATTTCATAACTTCTGAGCCATCAGCTATTTCAAGTTCAAGGAATGTATGACAGGGTTTGCTGTAAGATAAATACTTACTCATATGCATATCCTTTTGCACATATGCATATGTAGTCTCAAACACAATATACACACCAGTATCAGAACAAAACTTTCACTATAAAAGTATACATACTTTTAAGACACCCAAATGCTATTTTATTTCATGAACTCTTGACTGAAGATACAACTAAGAAAACCATCTCTATCGAGTAGTTCCTTTATCAGCAAGGCTATGGACCAACCTATTCCATCCACAGGAGGCAAAGCCCAGCCCCAAAGTATGAAACAGGTGCTCTGTTCAACAGTACTGTTGGAGAGTGGGGTAAAGCCATGTGCATGCAGACTCAGATTAAGGGAGCTGGATATAAAATAGAAGAATGAGAAATACATACAGCTAATTTGCTTAGATTGGTCAGCATTTCATTCTGATCTCCAAAGCCAGTTGTATGAATTTTGCTCACAGCATCCTCTTTCTCAGTAAGCCATGCATCAAAAAGGCACTGAAATAAAATTGGAGAGAAAAACCTTCAGTTGGGCCTTTCCTATATATTTATATGTATATAAATTACATTACATTTCCTAGAATATTCTGAAGAACATTCCCATTTATAACATAAAAAGCTACTCACCTGCTCTTCTGCAAAATGCTGCCATTTTCGAAGAATGTCTTGCAGAAGGACCCATCGTTCTTCTGTCCATCTACAGATGGCTGCCCACCGTTTCCCAAAGTGCTGGAGAGAAACATAAGAGAGTTTTGTTTACTTTTTTCTTCCTAAACAAGGAAAGCTGTTTTCCCTGTGGCATTACAAATTTTTTATGGAAAAATCTTCCTTATTCATTTTTCTGCAGGCATATGCCCTTGAATATATTGCATATCACACTGAAATGGATGTTAGGACCATTTGAAATAAAACCAAAATGGAGATAATAGGGAAAGCAATAGACCTAAACACAGAATATTTTAATACTAATCTACAGACTGCTTTCTGGAAAGATTCTAGTACTACACTTTCAAAACACACTCTACTTCAAAACTTTAAGATGCCCAAGACAGAACTATTTGAAACATAAACATGATGGCCAAATATGTGGCCAAAACAAAAAAAACCCACCAAACAAAAAAACCCCCAAAAACAACAAAAAAAGATTTTAAATTGCATCTGCATCATCAGTACAGTCGGTACTCTCACCTTTTTTAAAATATTGCAATGGAAAAAAACAACAAAAACAACACTCTTATAAACCTCCACACCAGCAGAATTTCCACTGAGGTTTTCCAGGTATTTGTAGCATATGCTAACTATGTATGTATTTGAATTGCACAAAACACCAATAATCTTGTTCTCTTCTCCCTTATTTTAGTCGATGATAGAAAACTTTTATTGCAATGATTTATGGGCACTTAATTACCCCTGGACATCAAATTAAAATTATTCAGTTGCTCCCAAATGAAAAAAAAAAAAAATCTTATAAACTTTTGAAAGATACTCTATATCACTGCATTCTTAATTTTTCATCCACTTCAAAAGCACATCCTGATGAAAAGATAATAGTTTCTTCCTTTTTTCATATTTAGTTATTTACTTTATGACTCCTAAGATATTATATGATGCTATATCTTTTGTATTCACGTATTTGTCATATAGATTACAATTTAATTTTAGCAAGAATGTAGCATCCAAATAGTGGATTCTTAAAGCCAAGAGTAAAATTAGAAGTGTATTTTCTACCAGGAAGAAAAAAATTAAGCTTCACTTCTTAGGATATGGAAGATAAAATTTCAGAATGCCATCTGAATTTGTTGCTTTAACAGTTTTATGTCACAGTAAAAAGTCAGCAGATACAATTTCCCATTTAGTGGACTCTAAAACCATACCTTGCTAATTGCTAGTTCAAAAATCATCAGCATATCTTTCATAGATATTTTATAAAAATCCTCATACCTAAGTAACTTTTAAATAGCTCACATCCCAGCAGCTCACTTTTCTTAATGATTACCACGAAATAAAAATTTCTCTCAACAACTGCAATAACATCTCCATCAATTATCACTGTGGTACACCATCAAAAGTATTTTTGGTTTGGTCCTCTAGAAAACACCAAAACCTCAAAAGAACAAGATCAAGTATCTGGCCCTGCCTTAACTCTGAGAATTATATTGATTTGCACAGAAAAAAATTAATACAAAATACCATTTTCAGCATATGATTTCAGAGCCACAAAATATTTTTTTCCCTCAATAATTTGACTAGATCTTTTATTTTAATGAAGTAAGCAAAATTACCAAGTAACTTCACTGTTAAGAGTGCTGGTTCTGTGGCCTACCTTAAATCTACTTATTTCTCATGAGAAGCCAAAACAACCATGAGATCAAGACACACTTTTGGGTTGAATGGATTTAAGACATGAAATTTCAAGTTTGAAATATCATGCCAGGACTGTTATTTATTAAGTAGTTTTTATATTAAATCACATGGTGCTCAACTTTAACTCTCTATTCACATCAAAGAGTGATGAAGGGGGGTGCCCAGAAACTCAGACTACTCCAAGGACTCCTAACACCTGGGAAAACAAATTTTCAGAGATACTGACTGAATCCACACTAACAAGAAAAATGCCTTCCTGTAAAAAATATCTTTTCTTACAGCCCTAACTTAATTTTTTAGAGAAATCTGCACGCAAAAGATTTTTCTTTTATTATTATTCAGAGGACAGTGAAAGAATATTTCTTATAACTATCAAAAGCAGAAGATGAAATAGTTAATTCTGCTAAAAGGTCAAAGTAAGGAAGCAAGAACAGAAGAAAATGAGTAAAACATAACTCTGGGGAACACTGGACTAAATAATGTACTGCAAGCTTGCGACTAAGAGCTTATTTGATAAATGCTTTTCTAATCAGGTGTAGCACTCCACTTTTTAAAATACTGAGAAAAAGTGGCTTTTGCCTATATCCAAAATTAATTCTTTACAACTGAATATTTAGCCCATGGAAAGAATTTCTACCAAACAGCAATAAGTTTTGTGTGCAGTTCTAAAATGCTCAACATTTCATATACAAAGACACGGAGTGGGAGAAACAAACAGGATGAACTGGAAGCACTGGTCAGATCGGTGATATTAATAAGACTTGCTGGAATGAGTCCCACGGTTGGAAATCTGGGATGCAGAACTCCAGGCTGCTCAGGATGTAAACTATTCTACATGGAGATTTCAACTTCCCAGGCATCAACCAGGAATATCATAATGTTGTGATGAGCAAGTTTTGGAAATCCCTGAAGTCTGTAGGATGTAACTTCCTGTCATAATGCTCAGCGAGTCAACTGAAATAGCCTGTTCATTCTTTAACATTTCCCACTTATTTTGATATATTTTTACAAGAGCCACCCATATATCATTTTCAATCAAAGGACAGTACCCTGAATAATATGAATATGTAATCCTGGAAAATACACTCCAGGTCATTTTCCCCAGCAGGGGAATAAGCCATCAAGTAGCATTTGATACACTTAATACAGATTTTTTTCTAGCAAAGACCCTGGCCCTTGAAGTCTGGGGAAGCCTCTAATTTGAGCTAGCCTGCAAGAGTCCTTAATAGACCTGTTGTCTTCTGGGTATAATTAGAAAAAAAAATCTCCCTCCATTCATGGCTTCTGTATGTTACCCAGCCATTTCTCTGAGCTGAAAATCATTTCCCCCATTTTTCCTGTAGGAACAAGTCAGAGTACAGCAATACCTTTGCTGCTAAAGTGGTTTGATTCTGCAGCACTAAATATAGATTTGATCCTTATTCTGCAGCTGCCTTGGGAAAACCGTGGATTAAGTTTAATTGGAGTCTTGGAGGTTTTAGTCTAAAATAGTGGGTTCTCAGTAGCAGCATAAACAGTCTCTCAATATGTCACACATTGATATGTTAAATACTCAAAATAATGTAAAAGTAGTTTTAACATTCACACTCACCCAGTCTAGCTGCAGCCTCTCAAAGTACCTTAAGGGGACAGCTGTTTCTAAGAAAAGCCCTGGAATTGTGTTCAGTTTTTGTTTTCCAAGCAAGGGTAACTTTTCATTTAATAATTTGTTTCAGGGGACTTTTTTGGCTTCTATGCCATCAATTGTCTCTTAAATAGATATGTTTTTGCATAGGCAATAAAACTTCAGAACTTCTATACAGTTCGTTTAAAGTCAGCATACATTCTTGTCAAACTTCCTGAGACCTAAAGTCTCAAAAAGTTCATTTTAGACTTTAAAAAATTGTCTTATACAAACATTTGAAAAAAAAAAAAAAGCACAATACATACATAGATATTTATATGTATGAAAATATTTCAGAAATCACCACCTCAAAAAGAAAGGTATAACTGAATTGCACCTGTTTGGAAAATGCATCTTTGACTATTACATGGAAATAACTGCTCATTTTCTTCCTAATCTGATCCTGACCAGCAGCTCAGTGAGCCAGTCTTATTAAGTTCTTTTGTCTGACAGTTCATGCTCTTGTTTTGTTCTACATTTAGAAGCGAGATTGACAGATACATAATCAAGCTTGGAACTTTTCTCCATTGTCTTTTTGGTCAAATACTCTAATGGTTGTGCCTGTCAACATATTTTATCTCCTGTGCTTATAGTCAGACTGCAAGTGATATGAAAAAAAAAAAAATCCAAACAGTTCTTGTACACAAAAACAAGGTGCAACACTTCTCCAGGAGAACAGGTGGACTGTGGTAGCTCTGTTCTCCTGGGCATTCAAGTATGAAAGTTTCCAGACCTCCCTAACTCTCTAAACTCTATTGCTTTATATCTGTACTTGGGTTTTATTAACATCTATAATATTGCTACATATTCTTTAACTTTTAGAGCAATGGAATGATGTTTTCACCCAGATTCTTCTGTAAGAAATGGTGAATAAAGGACATAACAGAAGAGCAAATAGACTGTTCCACATCACACCATGCTCTGTTCATGTTCTTGCACCACACTTGTGCCGCAAGGTGACGGGACTCAGGAATTCTAGCATCTTTCAAGGAATTTACTTTTCCCACGACAGCAATAATTGGTTCTTTCTGCATTAGTATAGTTAAAAATTGTGTATTTCCACTATGCTTCATTTACATTTATTATTCATTATGTTT
Source organism: Luscinia megarhynchos (assembly GCA_034336665.1). NCBI lineage: Eukaryota > Metazoa > Chordata > Aves > Passeriformes > Muscicapidae > Luscinia > Luscinia megarhynchos. Next base: position 10,310,626 of record JAPFBE010000003.1, on the reverse strand, counting down.
CTTTAGATATTGCAGTGATATCTGAGTTCTATTTCACACTTTATTCCAGTATGGATCAGCCACAGATGCTGCAGAGGACAATAATGGTAATGGTACCTTTAACAACCATTGTAATAATACGGGATGAAGATGTGTCACCTGATGTTCCCTTAATTCCTCTTCCTGATGTGAAGCTAGCTTAATTGTCTAAAAATCCACCAACCTTTCATTTGTTTTTCACACTATTAAAAACTCTCATTTCTACATCTTCTAATTCACAAAATACCATAAATATCAAGTACTGTTAATTATTTTTTCTTCTTCCATTCAAGATATTTCACAAGGTTAGCTTAGCTTCTGGAGCCATGTTCTTGTAGGGATCTGCTTTATTTCACTGAACAGTTCCAAGGAGCTGGTTGGCAAGAAATTCTGGAAGATTAAGACTATTTTGAGCAGATGCACCACTGCTCTGACACTTAAGATGAAGTCAAAAGGAATTAATACCTATGGATCAGTAGAGGCTGTATTGTTATCTTGGCTGGATTGTGCTCGAGTGACTAAGTAGCTGCAGTAGACAAAACTGAGAATTACATTTGAAATGATAGTGCTCAGCACCTTAGCCAAACCTACTCTAAATTCCAAACCCATTACTAATACCCAGTAATTAGCTCCATTCAAGACAGCACACAGGTATTTGTCTGTGCTTCTGTGCTACAGCTCTACCTTCTGGCTGTATTGATAGCTTCTCTAGAGAAACCATGGCTGTTAATGATTTGTTAGAGCCCACAAACTCTGATTTTCTTAGGTAACAAAGCATAATAAAAGAAAAATACTTTCTCCTTTCTGAAAGACAAAAATAGAAGAAATCTTGGATGCAATATTGCAATTCCTCTTGAGCTGTGTCCCTGGAGATCTGACCACCAACACGAGAGAACCCTCCTTCAATGTATCTCAACATTAATTATCGACTTTTGTTTATCCAAATCCATTCAGAAGTTACAGTAAGAGCAGTGGAATATAAATAATACATCAATAGCAACTTTTTAAAGATGCAAGTGAAATAGTGAATTTTACCACAAGGAAGTCAATATTTGAAAAACTTTTAGAATATTTTGGCTGCTAGTTCTATCACAAATCTATCGACAAAGTGTCATTCTTTTAAAGATACTCAAGTGATTGTATTTAGAAAACACAATTAAGTGATAGCTCCCTTCGTTTCCTAAGAAACATGACTATGAGAAAATAATGGGGAATAAATTATGACATTCCCCCCAAAAGTACTTTAGAAAAATGCAGAATAATCTTAATATTTCTTGCTAACCATTATTTGTCTACAAATTATGATCCTTTATACACTCCCTATCTGGTTTTGCTTATGTTAAAAATTTCCTGGTTTGATTTTTTGGGACTGGTATTGCCTTTTAGTCATTACCTGAAGCTGTTCTTCCAGTGCAGCAGTAGCTCTGTCACCACTGTTTTCATCCACCACCACTACCATATGGGTTAGGGAATTCACCTTGACTTGTTCCTGTTCCAGATCTTCTTGAAATGCCTGTAATGAAAGTGTATGTGTTAAAGAATGTGTTCCAAAGGAAAAAAAAATTTAAAAAATGTACCATTGACTGATTAACTTGCATAACTGACTAAATATGAGAACTCCAGAGCTTAGTTACTGACTCACAAGTCCTAACTCTTAAAACAGTATTCCAGACTGAAAATTTTGCTTGAGAAATAATTCGTTGAGTTTATGTTGTTGATTTACAGATATTCACATAATATATATACATACCAATACCTGGCAGATTTTAAATAAACACTGAATTCAATTTTGTACTTCATATTGATGTATGAAATTTTTTTTTTTTTCCAAAATGGTAAGAATATTTTTTAAAAATCACATAAATTTCATTAAGCAACCACTCACTAACTTCTGCTTGGCACCCCTACAACACTACTCATATAGGAGAAAACTGCTCAGAAGGTGATCCACCATTAGGAAACTCAAGCAGCACCCTAGTTTCACTCACTGCAGAAACCAAGAAACTAAGCAAGAAACAAAGCATTTCATTATTTCTGCCAGTCTGATTAAAACCTTGCTTTTTTTTTTCCCCTTCCTTGCCATGAAAGATGGAACCCCTCCTTTGCAATAGCTTTGCAAAAATCAAAACCAGCCCAGGTCTGGCACCAGGGACCTGAACAGACACACCTATTTTCTCCTTCCTTTGCTCAGGTGCAGAAAGAGGACACACAGCATAAATTGAAGAAGCTAAAGTGGTGTTGGTAATGAAAATTGAAACTACAGAGAGGACCTCATACCACTCCCCTGAAAAAATGCCCCAAGGTATCCAGGACTCCATCTTGCCTGACACACTTTTTAGGTGTCTCCAACTTGCTTCAAACCAACAAAAGAACGGGGGAAACCAAAGTCCTGGATTATGTTCTCAATACTTGAGCTGTATGTTCTAAAGATTAATGCATATATAGTGGGATAGTTGCAGTCTGAAAAAGAACATGGTCTTGTCACCAGAGAAATCTTGACTGTGTTACCAACTGTTGAATTTCACTGTTGTGATTTTCTGTTGCTTTTTCAAATAGAGTAATTCACTCAAGTACGATGTCCTTGCTGAACATAAGATCATGCATTCTAATACTATTTTTCATAAGATCTTAATTCTCTTCGGAATTAAAATAAAAAATAAAACCCAAAACATAATGTGATTATAAGCAATAGGAAAGGAATTCACAGATTACTTTGTTTTTAGGGCATAAATATCTTAACCATCCATTTCAGAGTTAATTTCTTTCATGGGCATATTGAGACAATATAAGAATCCTCCTTTTTCTGACTTTCATGCCTGTGAGTACCATTTGCTTCAGAGAACTAGACTATAAAACAATTTTCAAGGACTGTGAAATACACTAAATTGTTAGAGTCATCCCTGGAATTTAGACTTCTAAACATTTTATGACCCAGCACTTGAAAGCGAAGAGGAGGCAGAGCAGTCATGGATTAGAGTGTTTAACACAGCTCACTTCCCCCACGTTGAACCCCTCTTTAAGCCATACAAAACAAATTCATTGCTCTGTAAGCCTACAGCCATGGACAAGGTGACTTTTATTTCCTTATTAGCTGGAATCTGACAGATGGCATCCCAGAACAAAACCAGAGCTAGCGGGAGTGGATGGCACTTTGGAGGTGGGAGTCTCACACACATTGTGAAAGACTTGAGAAGTCATAGAACAGATGAACCAGAAAGTTGAATCATTATATAATCCTCAGGAAGATTCAATTTGCTCTGAAGTAAACGACTGTTCTTTATAACCCAAGTGTCTATTTTTACCATGAAATCCACTGGTGAGAATTGTTTGTTTACAGGATCTTGTTGGAACAGGAATTTATGATGGACGGTTTCAAGGCAAGAGCACACTCTTCAAGTCATTTAAATGGAAATTTTTAACAAGTTGTCCTGAGCTCATTAAAGAAATAGCAAATTTTCAGGGACTTAAAATATGAGATGGATATAGATGTTGATGAATAAAGATAGCAATAACAGAAACTCATAAGACTCCACAATTTCTTTAATTCCTATCAGATAACAACTTACACAACTCCAACATAACCTACTTCAAAATGAATAAAAATGCCTACCAAAGTCATCTAAGTGCCCAGAGACAAATTCATCCTGATATTTGGACACTGAAGGAGAGTCTCATTTTACATTATAAATCAATTTGAAGTATTAAAAAATCCTAACACTTAAAAAGCTTTTTTTTGAAAGTTAATGAAACTAAAAATCTACTAACTACATATGGTATAATAATTTGGAATAAAAAAATCAGTGCAATTAAAAGAACAATTTAAAAATTAATTATAATATTTTCAATTCAATATTCTGCTTGAACTGCTCAATAGTCCATAGATTTTTGCTGAAAAGTAGCTTTTTTCCTTTAAAAAAATATAAGGATGGGATAATTGTAACAGGATAAAAAATACTAAAATGTTACTGAGAAAAAAAAAACCAAAAAAACCCCAAACTTTACTGAAATGTTTAAGTATTCATCCAAAATATATTGACTATGCCAGATTTCTTACCAGAACTCTGTACCTTCCTAGTGACATAAAATTTTCTAGTTCACCATTTCAGTCCATTCAGAAAATTTTCAGTACTATCAAGACAACAACCTCATATATCTTGGACCTAAGCAGCATGCTGGGAAGAATGTTGTATTCTTGCTCTGGTCTGACTGTTGGTTGTCATTCCCAATAAACATTAGTGGGTTTATTTGGTTTTGTTTGTTTGTTTTTTGGGTTTTTTAAATGTGACTCAGCAGAGAAACTGAAATGTCAGTCACAAGAATTCAAGGCCAATATTTTTGCAAGGTCATTTAAAAATACATAGAATAATGGTTATCATACATGTGATTCTTAAGTCAAAGGGGGATACATACCATGAAATAAATAGAATGAAAAGTACCTACTAATGAACAGCTAAAGAGAGGAAGGCAAATTTATACGGGAAAAGAGGATACAGAGGAAAGATGACAACAGCCCAAACCCATCATGTTTGCTGAAGTCTCTTTCATTTGAAATGATGATTGCCTTTTATATCTGCAAATTTGGTTCTTCTTATGAATTAAAAAAAATTTTTTTTCTGATAAAACCTGATTCTTGTGAGACTAAGAAAATATGACGGGTGTTGGGTTTTGCTTTTTTATTTGCTTGTTTAATAATGAAGCAATAACTGTCCTATTAAAATTCCATTGCTTTACCCCTTGCTATAGGTGGTAGCTTAAGTGTATGTAAAATACAATAAAATTACAGGACACTTTCTGCCAATAACTATAAGAATAGAAAACTCTGTTCTTTGGCTTCTGAATAAGGCAAGTGATAAATGAATACAAATGTAATTAAAATTAAACCCAAACAATTTTATTTTCAGTATTTCTAGCTAAGTTGTCTCTTATACATGAAACAGATTTGAAAAGTAATAGACATAAATAAATAATGCTTACTAACTCAACACACCAAAATTAAGAAATAGCATGTGGAAAAGAGATTTCTGCATGTCTTCACTCAGAATCTTCAAATACAAGCTAAATACCTATTTTTCTCAGTATTAGAAAGAAGCAGCATAAAGAGATTGCATAAATAAAAGGATTACATTTTATGTTAGTATTCAAGCATAAAATGCATAGAAATAGGAGTAAAGTTATTCCAGTCTTAGTATTGATGTATTCAAAATCTTTCATGTTTCTTTCTCTAATTACCATTACATAATTACCTTCTGTCTTTTTTAAATTGAAAATTTAATGTCAGAAAATGTCCTTAGCTAGCAAACCCACATCTGAAATGCACTGTCTCCTCACAGGGCAAGCACAGACAGCACTAACAGCAGCAGGAGATGCAGAATTTGTATTCTTCTTCAGCAGCACTCCTTAATCAGAATGCAAAGAAATAATCTTTAACACACAAGTGCATCATGAAGTCTTTTGCAGCTTTTGACCTCTTTTTAAAAGAACTGTAAAAGCTGATTTCAGTTTGAATTGTTTTTCAGGGTGATCTGCCATCTAAAACCTGGATTAGCACTGACACAGGCCATGATGCATCAATGAAGATCTCTCAAGATACCATGGTAAGGAATTGTTTGTGCCATTCATCTACAAACATTAACAGGTCATCATATAAAATTATCACCACAAATCACCTGTTTTCTATATTTTTCTGTGTTTCCTTATCATCATCATGTGCTATAGGCACATATATAAATTTTAAATTTATTTTTAAATCCAAGTTAATATTAAGCAAGTCAGTCTAATCCAGTAAATGGAATCAATCTACTACATGAGCTATCTTATACCTCTTTTTAGTTCTTAATTCTTCCAATTAAAAAATTACCCTTAGGTAATGTGGAATAAACAGGCCAAATCCAATCTTATATTCTATTCCTGAGTTTGGTGTGTTGTTTTTTTTAATGTTTTGTTTTTGTTTTGGTTTTTTTGTCTGTTTTTTGTTTTGTGGTTTTGTTTGGTGTTATTTAAATACATTACTAAAAATTATTTTCTACTGTTAGACAGTAGTGCATTTTACAGTGCATAATATATATTCATGGCAAATATATATTCAGAACCTCTGGAGACCTAACAATATTATGTGGTCTGACTACTGCATTATTGCTGCTACAACATGTACTAGAAAAAAGCAAGATCCGAAAGAAAGAATACACAGTTATTAAAAAACCTGATATATTTTCATTGCAACATAATGAAAAGATGTAACAGTTGCCTTGCATATTCTAGAATACTACTAATATATAAAAGAAAGTTGTTTTTTTTTAATATCAGAATAAAACTCACAGTTGTGATAAAATAAGTCTACAAAAGCTTGTTAACTGTACAGAACAATAAATATTAAACCAAGATTTCATATTACTTTGCTATGCTCTGATGGCAGGAGTAGAGCTTTTAAAATGTCAAGCAGCCAATTTGGTTTTTATGCCTTTGGAAGCACGCCACAGCATACCTTATGCTCTTCTATTTGACGCTTTAGGTCCTCTAGATCTGGACCTAAGGGCTCCAAATCAGTTTTCTTTGTCCTTTCCTCTGTTTTTGTCAGCCAATCAGCCAGCTGGGCTAGCTGCTGATTCTGCAGATCCATTAGGATTTTATGTAAACTGTAAAATAAAGAAAAAATTAGACGAATTTATAAGTGAAGAAAGCAACAGGCAGAAACATCTGTGCCATATAATAACAGATTTTCACAAGGTTACATTTGAAGGCAGAATAGAAATGTATGTTTTGAAGGGGGAACAGGCTTCCCAGGGCAGTGGTTACAGCACCAGAGCTCAAGAAGTGTTTGGACAATGCTCTCAGGCTCAGGGTGTGACTTTTGGGGGTCTGTGCAGGGCCAGGAGTGGGACCTGATGACCCTAATGGGTCCCTTCCAACCCAGAAAACTCTATGGCTCTATGAAGAAGGTAACTGATTTTTTTTTAATAGTTTTGATTTAGACAAGCTGTTTTGAAGCTTTTTCTCTAGAAACTAACTACATCATATATTTGCTCTGTTAAAGTTTTGTCTTCCTGTTGCATTTCTGTAAGAGCTGGAGTTCAAAATTTCTGCACCTTGTTTTTGTAAAGCTTGTTTTATCCATTAAAGCTTAAAAACTTTAAAAAATATTTTAAAAACTGCTCAAACAGCTGACCTTACCTATAAGGTTTCCTCTAATTTAGGTTATTAAATAGGAAAATTACTACCTTTTCAGTCACTCAATGAAGAATCCTCTGAAAAAATAACCAGCAAATACTTTTGGTTTTGCTTCATCAAATTTGTATAGTTAGATCCAAAAGGATCTGGCTAAAAGTCTATTCCAGATTTCCACTTACATTTGCCTCTTCAGAAATTCTCTAAACTTTCCTAAAAAAAAATCATCTACAACATTCTTTGATTTCAGATTTGTTTGGTTTTTTTTTTTAAACTGCAAATAATATATTAAAGATCAATTAAAACCACCAGAGGACTCATATAGTACTGTTTCCATCCTTATTTCTCTATTAATTACTGATAGAGTACAGAAGATTGATACCCTGTTTCAATAAAGCCCATGGTTCACAAAGGACTAGGGATCTTAGATCTCAGTCCTCCCCCTTCAACTGTGTATTTAAGGTCTTGATGTTCTAAATTAAGCTATTTTAAATATAAATTGCAGTGCTTCATCCTGGAGGTGCAATAAATAAATCCTCTTAGCAATAAATTAAATAAACCATACAGAAAACCTGTTAAGCTGAATTTAAGAAATTGTGATGAAAAACATATTGTACATAATATTGATATTATTCTGAAGTAACTAGCAAAAATTGAAAAATTAAATAATCACAAAAACAATCACAGTTTATTGCTAAGCAAAAAAAATGTTTTTTCTTTCTTACCATTCACCAGCTTATTCCTTCTTTTCAAAACATTTTTATAAACTTATGTTATGAGATTTTAGTATTTATTTATATCCCTTAGAAGAGTATCAAAACCTTAGCTTATATCATGGCTCTCATAAGTTTCAAATTAAAAAACCCCAACTTTTTCATTGAATTGAATATGTTTTAAAAGTTGTAAAACTTTCTATTAAGTGGTAAATTGCATTGTTTTTCTCTAGAGTGGCATATTTATCACTGAGATGCTTTACTACAGAGAATCCTGTTTGGGAAAGGCAAGGAGGAAGAAATTTTTAAAAAACCTGAGAGTTTTCCCTCAGCATGCTAGTGCACTGTGCATTAGAAGAGTCAAATACATAGTGAATACATGAGAAATCCAATCTGGGCTGCTTTTGCACAAAGGCATTGCTGTGTTCCAAATTTCCTCTGACATTCTGACCTCCTGAATCACTCTAAGACCCTTTCACTTTTATAGCATCTTTCTCAGTATATCTGCCTCCTGTCTTTGTTTACTGCTTGCTTTTGTTTCCCCAGTGTTGTAAAGTGTGGTACCTTTTTTCACACTTCCCATTACCATTACAGAGGTCAGACAGCCTTGCTGTTCTCATCTTCACAAAAACCATCTCCGTTTGACTAACTGTGTCACTGTTGCCTCAGGGACAAGATTACAGCAATGTACTCAGAAGGTTGTGCTTTAAGCTGAAGTAAAAGATAGATCCTGAGAGTTTAAATTATGTACAGTAAACCAGAAATATATTATATAGTAATATGAAAGTTTTTTATAATCCTCCAGCCAGTTTCTTGAAACACAGGAGTTTGACCAAAAGGCCAGAATTAACTATATCAAAATATATCATTCCTGAGAAATTTTCTCTTTCCCTATCCCAAATCTCATTGAATTTATCACAGATTTTTTTTTTTAGTAAACTAAATAAACTACTAAACTAGCACAATACTCTCTGTGAAGCCCCTATCATTTTATGTCTTCTACTGAATTAATATTACCCAAATATGACCTGCTTTAGAAGATACCAGGCCATTCAATTCCTCAAGTAATGACCTATAGCTGCAGCTGGGAGATGGGTTTAACAGTTGGTGTTAAAGGACATCTTAAGTAGAAAAAGTACCACTCAGACAACATAGCAACTTGCACGTGTTGAATTAAATGAAAATAAATATGGCCAATAAAAATTCCCTACAGTAAAGCATCATCAATTTTTCTCTCAAAAAAAAAACCCCAAAAAACAAAACAGAAAAAAAACCCCAAAAAACAAACAAACAAACAAAAAGACCAAAACCCAAAAAAAAGAAACCCCAAACCAACAAACAAAACTAAAACTAGAGCTGGAAGTTAGGTTGAAACATCTGAAACCCATCAACAATTTCATAGTCAAAGGAAGATAGAATAAAGGAAACATTCTCAACACTCAGTAGCAAGCTGAAAAGAAAACAAATGTTTAGAATTGCTAAAACCATATTGCAAGAAACAGAGTTATGTCATGCAATTCCTGAAAATCACAGTTTGCTTTTTAACGCAATGGGCAAACCCCGCAACTCCAAAAGGTAAGGTAGAACTGGAAAATGCTCAAAGAGGAGGAAGATGAATAACTGGATGTGTTCAATACATATTTGTGAAGAAAGTAAGAAAATATATACTTTATCTCTTTATCCTGTAAACCAAATTACTCCCCTGTGGCACAATCACAAGGTCTTACATTTATGGAATTTCTTATCCCAGATAGTAGTATGTAAATCAAAAATTCAAAATCAGATATAGTAATATTAAATATCTCTAAAGATTATTGTGACTATTTAATAGATTATTTCTCTACTTCTACTTGTAGTTCAACTTTAAACTATAGGACTTGCACTTTTTTAAATAGTGTAATTTGCACTCTAATAAAATCATGGCAGTATTTCCAGAAAAGCTAAGCTCTCATTTATTCTCTTAATGGGATTGAGTTTTACTGGCCTTAAAGTATTTGCTTCTCTTTTCCTTTTTCATCTTCGCAAAGATTCTCTCCTTTGTAGCTCAATATAGTGCAATCCAATATTTATTAAAACAACTGGGAAAAGGTGAGGTAGGTTTTGTAAATTGTGGTTAAAGTGTTATTTGTGTCCAAATTGTTGATAGCTGCTGCTTTTTGTGGCTTCCAGGCTCCAAATAACATCCAAGGTTCAAAATCACTACACATCAAATTTCAGGTTAAAACAAATACAAGATGGAGTTTTGTTCACAGTGAAGGAAAATCCCAACTGTTAGTCAAGTTCAGGATTGTTTCAGTCAAAATCAATATATATTATTTCACCTGACATATTACTTACTTGCTTTGTTTTTCCATACTTGCTACCCTGAGACTTTCCCAACGAGAGTTAAGTAGATTCATTTGTTCTTGGATTTCATTCTCTTCCTCATCTGAAAGTTTTCCAGTTGATAGAAGTTGACTTCCAACTTGCAAAACATTGCCAACACGTCCTTGGTGAGCTGTTAACTCCATCATAAACCCCTGACAATCAAAAAAAAAAAAAAAAAAAAAAATTAAAATAAAACAAATCCAGTTTCCAGTTACATTCTTTGAAATGAAAGAACAGAATTGCACCATTTTGCCAATATGATTTTTTAACCTTGGTTTTAATTTTTTCAACCCCTCTCCAAACCTTATAACATAAACTGGGAATAAATACTATCATTTTCTTCAAAGGGCAAAAAGTTTTTTATTCTGGAGAAGAAGATGCTGCTACCTGAAAGAAGGTTGCAAAGAGGTGAATATAGTAACAAATTATAGGATAAGAGAAAATAGCCTCGAGTTGTACCAGAGGATGTTTAGATTGGATTCTAGGAAAAAAAAAAACATCTCCACTGAATGTTGTCAAACATTGGAATGGGCTTCCCAGGGAAGCAGTTGAGTCACCATCCTTGGATGTGTAGATGCAGAATTTAGGAACATGGTTTAGTGGTGGATTTGGCAGTGTTAGGGTAATGGCTGGACATGAGAATCTTAAAGGTCTTTTCCAGGCTGAACGATACTATGACTCTAGGACAGAGTTGCAGTCTACATTCTCCAAATCAAAATTTAAAAAAAACCAAAAAAACAAAAACAACACAACACAACAAGACAAGCAAAGAGAACAGAGTAAAATAAATACATTTTGAAAAAATTAGTATAAGCATATACCTCATGGGTGTGAAACTGTTCTTTAACAACTTCTACATCATTGGATATATCTCCTTGTGCTTGTAATGCATCTTCAGCAGAGAGAAGCCACGTGAGTACTTCTTCTAAAGCAGTTTGGTAGTTTTCAAGATCCCCAGCCCCCATCCGGATGGTGCTAAATTTCTTTTCTTCAACTCTTTCTAAAAACTGAACAAAGCCAAAATTTTAAGAGCAATAAAAATTGCATCTGCTCAGGCAGTTCTATAAAAGGATAAGTGAAACATCATTGTATTCTTAAAAAAAAAAATCAGATGGCTAATACATAGAAGTACTTTGTACAAAATCAGTTAACTGATCAAGATCAGTTAAGATGGAGGGAAATTTAAAAATTCTCATATTTAATTAGATATTTCACGCTGTTATTCAAAATCCCTATCAAATGTTCTTAATAGTGAATATTCAAAACAATATTTACAACATATTTAGAGAGGTATTTACCACAGCAGCTCATAAAATGATATAAGCAAAAAAGGAGCAAGTTACTTGCTAACTTAGCAGAGAATCTATGGAAAACATGACATTTAAAAAACCCAAACCAACAAACCTTTACACTACATGCAATGCTTGTCTTGAGCAATCCACAGACACATATTTTGTGAAAACCATTCTAGGAAGCTGGAAAAGCTAAAACACTCATGCGAAATCTTGTTTTAAAACCAAGCAAAATGTTGATTTCTCTTTTCTGCAAAGACCAACCTTATAATTATTTTTTTAGAAGCCAAGTATCTCTTCTGAGAACAGAAATCCCATTTCTGGTCTACTGCTTAAAGTCAAGAGAAATCAACAACTATTTATTGATTAGTATAAAAGTAGAAAGTAAGGAGAGAAGAGAAGTAAAAAATGCATTTGCTACAGGAGATTCCATCCCATACATTTTCCAAAAAGTTCAGAACAAGTTTAGCTACTTTGTTAGGAATTTCATCTAAAAACAAACTATACTTATAAATATGCTTATGTTCCATAAAAAAAATTACACTGAGGCACTTAATATTTTTATAGTTGGCAAAAATTGCTTCTACTGACAAACGTGTGCCAATAAAATGCTCAAAGCAGCCAATAAAGCCTTTCATTGCAGTTTAGAATTGAAAGTTAAAGTTTATCCCTAGAACCACAAGCAGGAACACAGCAGGCTCTGAGTGGGAAGGGACCCAGAGGATCATGAACACAACTCCTTTGTGAATGGCCCCTTATGGGATTAGAGCTCAGCCCAGGGAGCTGACCTCAGGAATTGCAATGCATGCAATCACTAAAAATGAAATTTTCATTTTCACAACAACAGCTTCATTTGGCATTGCATACATGTAATAATCACACGAAATTTATGCAGGTCCTTAAATATGTGTTAGGCTAGGTAATAGTCATGATTCTACCACCACTTGTGTGAGAAACACTATGGTCAGTAACTGAATACTCATCAGAAAAAGCAGGCTTAGAAATCTAATTAACTTCATAGTTTGGGTTGTTGGTGGATTTTTTTTGTTTTTGTTTTTGTTCTGCTTTTTTGTTAAAAGAAGTACTATCTTACATATATAAAAAAAATGAAGCACAGAAAAGGGTCAGGATATATTCCTTCTGCACAAATTAATTTTTGTGTGTAATTCTAGATTTCAAACAATATACAATGCAATAAGAAATTGCACCCAGGCACATCACATTTCTGCAGTAGGATATATTTTTTTCCACTGTGGAAAGGGACAACTTGATCAGTGCTCTTCACAAATATTATCTTTTTTTTTCTTTCCATAGTAATTCTTAATGGTATATATCCATATCTGTTACAGTGTAAAAAAAAATGGTTTAACAGTTGAGTGAGGCTAGGGATATCTTCATCTGAAAATTCTTCTTTCTCCAGATCAGACACTGACTTGTCTCATTTATGACAAGTGTTTAACTAAGGACCCCCAACAACACTTTTTTCTGAGGAACAATTACTAAGTATAATTTTTCCTAATGATCAACATTTTCTCTGCTTTCTCTCATGCTTAAATAAATATTATACAAAAGAGCACTGGAAAATCCTGGACTCATGAGCTTCTATGAGAAAAATCGTGCCTAGACTAATTTCAGATCTGCTGTAATATCTCTCAAAGAAGTGTAAGCACAAAAAAGATTCTAATAAAAAATAGAAACCAAAAAGAGTTTCTTGACAGGTATGTCAAATTGTGTTCTCAATCCAAGAAAAAAGAAAAAAAAAAAAAAAAGAAAAAGAACCCAGGCTGTTTTCTGAAATAAGGAAAACAGAAAAAGACTAGAGGAAAAATAGATCAGTACAGAATTCTGAAATTGTAACACTGCAAAATATCTACAAGGATAAAAAACACTCCTTGGAGGCAACCAGGGTTTTTGACTTGTCAAAAAATACATATAAACACTGTTATATTTCATGTCTACTACTTCTGTCAGTGCTGTTTTCTCTCTAAAAGATAACTGGCCACCCTTGCTTATCCTGCATATCCAATGAGAAACAGTGATCAAATCACTGGAATTAACTGTAAACAGAACACAAAACATGTAGAAGTAGGCAACTACTGACTTAATGCCTATAATACAGTCTTTGTATTAAAAACCAAAACCAAAGTAGTGTTTCAAAGATTATTATACTGATTATTCATCCCATAATAAACTCCAAATTTAAGTGTGCAGATCCTACAGCACTAAGAATATTCCCAAAATGAAATAATCCACATTAGAAAAATAATAATGGAAACCTCTGATTCTTATAAATCATCTTGGTAGGCAACCAAACAGTACAACCTGTGAGGGTTCCTGCTTATGAGTTTATATGAAATCTCTTTGAAATGCCAAAAAAAAGTGAAAAAAAAATAGAATTTTAAGGTGTTGCATATATTATATGGATAACACAGTTATTAATAGAGATATAAGTTGTCGATAGCTGTTTCTAACCATATTTTTAAGAGAATGGAAAACTATGAGGGCAGGCTGAATAAAATTGTTATAGCCATATAATGCTAGGATGGCTATTCTTAGGAAAAAAAAGCTGCCTAAATATGAATACAGTTTCCTTCTTAAATCAAAGCCTAACCTTAATAAAGTATTTAATGAGTATGAAACACGAAATTGATTGGCTGCAGTTAGAGCAAAACACAGAGTAATTTACTGAATAAAAACTTCAACAAAATCTCACTGTGGTGGTGCATCCCTCCCTTCTCCTTGGGTTGCACAATCATCTCAGAAATACTCATGAGCTTCTGCCTTGAGCTCATCACAAACATTGCCTACTCCCATTAACTTATGTCTGCTAACAAGCCAACTGTTTCTAAATGAACAGTCTTGGAAACTCATTTTTCTTGCCTACACTAATGAAATAATGACTTGAGCAGAACAACAGTTTTGTTATACTAACTTTAAAGAAAGTTACTGACCCAAATAGTTGCCAAGACAAAGCCACTATGACTAAAGCCAATTCTCTTGTGACCCTGGGAGCAGCAGTCCTAAATTGGGAGCTGTTGAGCTGTCCAGGACCACAGCAGGATTTGGACAGCAACCTTCCTCTGTTTGTGAACCTCTTAGGGGCAGTGAATGTCCAGGTTTGCTGTACTTGGAGAACACTGACCAACAGCAGTGAAAATGACATGAGAAATTTAACTGTTTAATGAATACTGCATCACATGTAGCTGAGAATCACTCAGGAAGTCACCTCACAGACTGCTTTGAAAAATGATCAGACACTTTTACATGTAACCATCCTGGTCTTTGTTACAGACTGATGTAATGCTCTGGACCCATATGTTGTCCTCTAAACTCTTTTTTTTTTCTTTTCTTTTTTCCCTTTACTTTCTGTTACACATAGACAAATTGCACCTAGCTAAAACAATGGGAAATGTAATCTCTGTATACTTCACCATCTTCTGCTTGGGTGTAGGGGCTGAAAGACCCCAAGGACTCTGATGATTTAAGTGAAAGTAAAAATCCTCTGACCTTCAGAAGCCTGGAAAAAATGAGTTATTCCTGGCAAATGCATGAATTAATTCAAAGAATTTAAATCATGAGCTTGTAGCTCCTCCAAGGTGAGAAAGTGAGGGGACAAAGTTTTCCTCACCTGCTACTGCATTATATCCCTAATGGGAGGAGAAGGATTAGTTGTTTATTAGCAAATTATCCCAGAATGTTTTTATTAATACATCATGACTGATTCTGAGTTTTAGAAATTATTTGGGCAGCTTTAGAAAGTAGTTTCACTTGAAACACTTAGGGTTTGTTCCAGCACTTATTTATATTATGCATTTCCTTCCTTGAGAAACTTCCTGTCCCTCTGTAAAAAGATAAAGAACGTAGCTCTGGACATTTAGAGCTTTTAAATGCAAAGACATAAAATTTTAAAGAAACATTTTTTTATTAAAGGCAAATTTAAGTTCAGAGTATATTTCTCAATTTGAACATCCTCTTTGCAGGATTACAGTTTCAGAAAATAGTTCATATAATTCACTCTTTGACTATGCCTCCTATCATCTAAGAATTAAACCACTGCTTATTCTTTCAGTTCCTCCAACTTCCTCATTACAGAATCTATTTTATGTATCTTTGATTGCAAAATTATGACTGCTAAAATGTTAAATGATAAAATGGTCTTTTCAATAATCATGATTATGTTTTCTCAACAGATGAGTCCAGACAGAATAGTTCAGGCATTTCTGGTAATAAAATTTATAAGATAAATTGGCTCAGATCACTTGTTATTATAATATTGACAATTTCCTTGTTCTAAACCAGGCTAGCACTTCTACTTCGTTAAATGTTTTGAAAGTGTCTTTATAAATTAATCCCGGGTAAGAAAGTTTTTTGTTGTTGTTGGGTTTTTGTAGTTTTGTTTGTTTGTTTGTTTTTGTTTTATTTTTTCCTATTTGTCTGAAAATGCACACAGGTTTGGCCTTATGATAAATTTGAAAAATGGCAGGTTTTGCTTGCTCAGTTGAGACAAGTTAGATTTTTAGTACTTGATTTTCTCTGTGGTTCCATTTCTACTGCATATGTTTCCACCTGGATGAATTGACCTGTCCTTGCAACTGCAGTTGTGAGATGCAGCAGATTATTATGTCATTAAAAATCAATGGACCTTAGGCAATGTATATGTTGAGGAGAAAAGCTGGAGCAAGGCAGTATTGATGAAAGCACATTCATTACAAAGGAAGGAAAATGTTGGAACTATTGACAGGAAAGTGGTAAAAGAACAGTAATTTCTTCAGCTACTCTAAAGACTGAAAGAGACAAATAAAGAACTTATTGGCATTAAAGCAAAACTTTGCACCTTGGATTCTCAAGTGTAGAATGTGGCTTAAGACAACTGAAAGACAGTGATAAAAACTGGCTTAGGGAAGAGACTGAGACTGGGAACTGTGAGGACAGGCAAGATGGTATTAAGACTTAGGAGATGGGAATCAAGTCTGCCAGCTGCCCATAACGATCAAACTTTCTAAGAAGTGAAAAACTGTTTCATTTTGCATACATGGTCAAGTGAGTCGGTGTTTTGCAAAAAGATTTTCTCATTACCTTGCTTTCTTCAGCACACCTGTACTTGGAAAAATATCAAATCAGGTTTTGCTTAGTAGCTACTTGACACAAAGTGTATCAAAATATACAGCTTTTATAAAGTCTCCAGGGAGAAATTCCAGTCTCTGTTTATTTAAGGGCTTTAATTTTGTTAAGTTTTCCTGCTCATAAAATGTATTGCTGTTTGTAGCATTGCTGATGACAAGACATCAGTATTTGCTTCTCTGAGGAAGGCACTTCCTATTCAAGCAATTAAGAACTATGGCTCCAGACAGAATATGATTTGGCATAAATCAACTGACTGTGACTGAATGAATAATTTCCACCATAAACCTACAACTAAATTATGATTTCTTTCTGTTGAAAGGGCTGCTATACCCACCATTCTTCAAACCTTGTCTTTCCTGATGAAAGACCTGGGCACATTTTAAGGGACAGTATATTTCAGGTGCTGTCATGTCACACAGTAGACTGAGATCATTTGGCCTCTATGCAATACATGAATAAGACTCCACTCTACATAAAGAAAGGTGAATTTTCACCCCAAAATAAGTCAGTATTAACTAATGACTCTTCTCAGAGCTCTCCAACAATAAATGGTAACCAGGTCCTGATGAAAGTATATCACAGGCCAAGAAGCCTGGGGCCTTTTCCCAGTAATGCTACAACATAACTCCAGATCAGCTTGAGATATTTCCAAAGTGTTTTGTACTGTCACATACACATGGAAAAAAAAAGGAAAAAGGAAATTTTATCCACTGAAGATCAGACCTCCTTAAAATTAGAATTATGGTCACAGCATAATTCAGTAGCATGAAAAATACGCAAGATTGAATAGATAATAGTCATGCTTATTTAATTTTAATTCTTAAAATGCAAATTCTAAATGTAGTAATGACTAAATTAACATCCACTTTAAAGGAGACTGCTCTGAGAAAGACATTTTAAAGGTCTTTAAAGATCTTTAACACCTCTTCTGATCTAAACCATTCTATGAAACGTTTCATGTTCTAAATTGCATTCTTAAAATCTTCATGTGGTGAAAAACTATTAAATGTACAAACAGAAAACCTAAATGTAAAGAGTAAATTATTTCTTAGCCAAGAGAAATGCAGATTTCCAAAAAGATACATAATTACTTCTTTAGCATGTCCTGCAGGAGATTGAGATAGAAATAAAGACTGCACCCCATTTCTCTCTGGCAACAGACAAATCAAGAAACAAACATCAAAATGTATCCTGCTAAAATACAAATGGAGATTTCAAGATTAAGATTACAGGGTTTGATTTTTTTTTTCCCCCCTACTACTTTCACATATACTTCATAGTGAATTCTACAGCCTTATAGTTAAAAAACTTTGAAAAAGTATAAACGTGGCTCTGTAATTCTGGAAGAAAAAGTAGCCTTCTCTTTTCAGCATCCCATTCAGTTGTTATTTCTTCCTCTTTTTTTCCCCTATTGTCTCTTCTGTTACTGCTGTCAGCAAAATGTGTTACTCATAGCCTAAAGGACTCTCTAGTCTTCTTAATAAGAATATTTAACTTTGAAACGCTTTTTATATTTTCACATGGTGCAATATTGAAATGCCTTTAAAAGTATCAGCAGCCTCAGCAATTAAATTCAACGAGATACATCTCCAGGAGAATTTTTTTCTTTTGCAAAATAAAGAATCTGAGGCAAGAGCCAATTAGTGGATATACTACACAATTTCTGTGAAGCTGAGGTTGAGGTCCTGGAGATTTCAGAGTATTTAACAACATGTGTTCCATTGTTCTATTAGAGTTGGAAGGAATTATTAAAACAGGTGGTCTTGCAAAGTCATCTAAAATGTTAGTAGTGAAATTTGCTTGAATAAGCTGAATACCCATTCATGGCTCTTATGTGGTTTATCCATTTTGTATTTAACCTCTCCCAAAATGTATTTTAGCTTCTATTAAAGAGGCTCTCCTCTTTCAATGGAAACAATTTAATTTTCCTTGGTGACGTGGAGAAGACATGAGCACTGTGATTGAGAGTGTGAGTAGAAGTAAATGAGAGCAGAGAAATAAGACAGGTAATTTTGGTAAAATGGGATAGAAATTAATGTGTTCTGTTAGGGAGTAGTCAATTATAAATAGACCAGAGGACACTTTTTAAAAAGGTAAGCATGCTCAACAAAATGACATAGAGGGCCTGGAGTAAAATATAACATATACTGTGGTGTGGAATTGCACTTTCTAATTCATTTGAAAATTGAAATTCAACTGGGAAAACATGCAAACATGTAGTCATTTATTGTTATTATACCTCAATACCATTCAGAATGGACAAAATGTTATAGAATCTTAATTTTTTTAATCTAACTGTTAAATTCAAAGTCCCCTCATCTCACTGTTAGTCGTTGACTTGCATCTGAAGTCATTGCTCTCTGAATGTGATGCTCCTGACACAATCAGTGTATGAATGCCCTTTTTTTTTAAATTTTATAAAGTAATCTTTAGAACTTCTTAGCTCTTCCCCCTTCTCCCTCACCTCCTTTTCCCTTTTCTGGTTTGTTTTTTGCTTGTTTTTGAAAGACAAAAGAATTACTTTAAAAGTCTTCTGTTGGTGTTCCAGGAGCAATGCATCAGAGTACAAAATAGAGAAAAATCAATATTAGACTTGTTTTATTTTTGCAAAAAAACCACAAAACTGAAATTGATGTGTGTTTTTCACCAAATGCAGCACAAATCTCTTCAAACTGCTAGACAGTAGACCTCTCAAAAGTTAGGAAAATGTTTTTCTAGAGTGAGGAAATATCAACCTTAGCATGCAAGAACTGGTGATTCAGAACATGATACAAGCAATATACTGGACCAACAGTTCATAAGTCAATTGACATTTTGTTCAAATGAAGATAAAAAGCACTTGGTAGAAGCTACAAATATTGTTATGTTAGATAGAATGCAAATAACAAAGAGAGAAATCTCGAAAAATTATAGCAGAAATAAAGAAGGTAGGAAAATATAAACCTAGAAGCCTGCCTATATAAACATCAAACATAAAACTTGCATATCATACTTTCACCTGTCTATATTTTTGTGGTTTCAACTTCCTCTAAACATGCATATATTTATATATTAACAGGAGTTATGCTTTAACTTAAACCAGATCTTTATTCTTTTCTTATTCATGCTTAGGAGGCAAATATATATTTTTTTTTTCAAAATACTTCCAAATGACTTGCCAGAAGTTTTCAGAACATACTCCATAAGAGATTGCCACTGTTTTCAAGTAATAACTTTGATTTTTTTTGGGAAAATTCCATTTTCTACTCTTTTAAAACATACATGTGCTTTTTGAAAGTTTAATGCCTCACTACATCATCCACAGTTTATTAAAACTACTGTTTCTGCTCTAACAACATCACTATCAAACAAATAAAATTTCATTTTTAATTTTTTAAGAATTATTTATTACTCCAAAATATATCTATTATTTCTTTGCCACACCTTAATTAACTTCTAACAGAAGAAATGCCTTCTGTCCAAAAACCATGATGTTCCATACAATTTTTATATTTTTGAAGTCCTTATTTTTGCTATATTATTACTCCTTCAGGAATGGAATTTCTGAATAAATTTTGGATATCTAAAAAATTGTTTGTTACCCTCCACCCCAAATGTATTTTTCTTTTAAAAGGTATTATTTATTCCTCCTTTTCCCTTAGCTCACTGATCACCACAGGCTAATATACCTGTATCAATAATAGTGCTTAGAATACTTACAAATCTTAGAAAACTATAAAGCAAAATTCTTTACATAGACACAGGTGCCTTTGCTGCAGGAAATAACCATGGAAAATCTATGAATATTTTCTTTTCTATACTTGGACATAAAGTCTGTACATGTAGATCAAAACTAAAAAAATACACATTACAGTATCTTAGAGTCTTCTACATAAGCATTAGAAGACATAGTTGCTATTGAATCAAGATTATTGAGGGAAAGAAAGAAATCAGGACTTTCACCATCAGTAAAGATCAGCAATCTGGCCTTTCCAAAGGTCACTGCTTCAGGTAAACATGCAGACCTCCCTGCCATACAAATGTGAACTAACAACCCACAGCACTTCCTAAAGACCCTGAAAACACACAGCTCCAATGGTATTGTTAAGTACAACACGAGGGAACAATGGTTATCCACTATCTCACAGGGCAAAGATTTGGGAGAAAGGACATTCCAGAAGCAGAAACTCTCATTGGCTCTGCATGGGAGTAGGGAAGTGATTGTTCCTTCACTTCTCAAAATCAAAAGAATCATTTGTAACACACCATAAATATTTTAGATTTTATCATGAAGAGTATTATATGGACCTGGGGCCATGAAAGTTCTCTCCATGGAAGTCTTAACACTTTTTACTGGAGTAAAACACGAAGCTATTTCCTCAAAGTTACAGCTACACTTGGACACAGGCATTTTAAGGGCACAGTGCATACATTTCTGGAAGCTATCTTAATTAAAAACCATCATAGGTTTTATTTTAGGCAAATCAAATTCAACCACATGATGGTATAAGACAGGACAGGAAATTTAGTCAAATTATTTAAAAGTGTTGTAATCAAATTCAAGGTATTTTAATTGGAAAATGCAATCCTTAATGTTTTCATCATGTTTAACCAACACTGCAGGTAATACTCTGAAAGCCATTATATGTTAAAGTGAATGTATCCTGTCACACTGCACAGAAAGCCAGACAGATAAAGACAAGATGAAACTCCTGGGGCCAAGAAGCTCCTCTCATTGATGAGAGCCAGAAAAGCTATTGAGAATGGGGAGGATCTAAACTAAATTTTCTCTCCTATTCCTGAGCACATGAATAAAATGTGCTGCTGCTGCCACATGAGTATTGCAGATTTTCTCTGGATAAGGGATTTGGGGGATTTTTCTCGCATTGGTAATAATTCTTAACGAGACACAGAAAAATATGATTAGATTAACATATAACCAGACAATCTCATCTTTGATGCCTTTTTTATATCACTAATGTCAAATCTGGATAAATTAATGAGTAATAAAAATTCTTAATAAACTAAGTTTTAAAATAAAGTAATATTATCTGAAATTATGAAGCAAGATTTCATCACAGTATTTAGAAGTTCATGTGCTATACAAAGATGAACAAAATTTTAACAGTAATGCTGTTTATAATGATGCTATAATTTTATCTCTAGAAAATACTTTAAATTGCTTTTGTGTGCTAAACTGTCCTGTTGATTTGAGAAGTTTTTCAAAAGACATGAGTTCTATATAAATTTTTTTGCATTTCAAAAGTTTTAATGGTGCAATGAAAGTGCAAAGAGTGAATTGCTTGCTTTCTCAATCTCAGACTAAAATCACTTTTTATGTGCGCATAACATGAAAGGTCTTTTTTAACTGTTTGGAATGGAGATGCATAATGACTTCAAATTGTACAAATCCTCAAATTACTTCAATTTCAGTCCTCAGATTAGGAAAAAAATGAACACCAGTCTGTTTACCAGTAAGGATTTTCATTAACATCATTTTGTATGTTTTATCTAAGTTCTTCCATTGCATCACCACTGATGATACAAGCAATTCTGCACAGTTGCCTAACTCTACAAACCAGAAGGGGGATTAGAATTTACTAATTTACTATTTTACATATTATGCATATTTAAAAAAAATAAAATTTTCACAGTAAATGAATGTATGCCCTATTTTATTTGCTGTATCCATCTTACCATACTCTATGTTCAAGAGACTCAGTGGCACAAAATTACTTAAAAGAATGTTTTTAAATGTTATACATCCTATATATCTTAGTGTAGGCCTTGAACATTAAACTACTTAGCAACCATAGAAAAGAGGTTTCTTTCCAAAATAAAACAGGCAAAAATACTTGAAACAGCAAAATTCAGTGAAATTAAGTGAATCCTCTCACTCAACAAGATTTTAAATTTGGCAAGATTTTCAGTACAGGTTAGAACTTTCTTTTAAAAGAGACTTTTCTAAAAAAGAAGCAGTTGAATCACTGTTCAAATTTGAAATTAAGACAATTGTTAAGTGAGCTTTAAAAAAAACAAAACAAACAATGGAACTTAGAATAGCACTGAAGCTAGTTAAAATCACCTAAAGATAAACTGCAACAAAAAAATAGCCAAGCTAAAAGCATTATTGAAGGTATGCATAGTTGTCTGTTCAAAAATACATTTACAAATAATGCAATCAGGAAATAACTGGTATAACATTTTCATGTTTCTAATAGGAAAAAAAACCACACAGAAACCAGTCAGTTAAAAAGTAATGTAAATCAAGTTTACTTATTAGAAAATTGTTTTCTTCTTAAATAATTCCAACTGGTTACAGGCCCACTCATGATTATGACATTATGAATTTATTTATTTACTAGATTCAATCTGAATATACAGCAGATATATTTTATCTAGAAATTTTAACTTTATGAAAAACATGTTACTCTCTCTTATCAGTCAGTAAGAAATACGCTAAGAGATCACATGGGAAATTCCATGTTACATTTCCAGTATCTCTTGTTAAACAAGCTTTACAGCTATTTTAAGGAAAAAAATTTGGTTGATAAAGACTTACAAAAAAAAAATAAAGGTTTCTCTTACATGTGTTTTAAGGTCAATTAAGAGTAAAAGGTAAAAAGGGATAGGAAAGTCAGTAGATAATCTCTTTTTATGACACACTAAAGAGTTGTCATTGCCCATTAGAGGTGGAAAAAACCCCACCTTCACTACTGAATGTGAACAGGAACTTGTACAGGGATTAGATAACTGTGCAAAGGTGTTTGGAGCAGAGGCAGCTGAAAGTCTGAAATTACACTTCTGAGCTCCTGGGCTGACTCCTGCTACAAGCAGCTGGGACTAGTTGCAAGTTTAGCTAACAAATGGTCTAATGTGGTTTAGCATGCTCTAAATCCCACCATTATTGAAGAGACAGAGGACAGAAGCCCTCCTGGTGAGGCTGATCATGAGTTGTGCTTCTGCCCAGAGACTGTTTAGACTGGGAAAGCTGCGGTCTCATGGTTATGCAAAGACTCACCTGCTGATGAAAAAGAAGCACCTGAAAAGAACTGGTGTCAGGGAAGAGAATGGAATTTGGAAATAAGGTGGAAAAGATGCTGACTAGAAAAAAGAAGTAAGAAAAGATCCTGTAGAACAGAGAATTATAGAATATCTCAAATCAGGTTGGATTGGTTCCATCTCCTTGCTCCTCATAGGACTACCTAAAACTAAATCATATGACTAAGAGCAACATCCAGGCTCTGCTTGAACTCTTATAGGCTTGGTGCTATGACCACTTCACTGGGGAGCTGGTTCCAGTCCCTGACCATCCTCTCAGTGAAGAGTCCTTTCCTCATGACCACTCTAAACTTCCCCTCATGCAGCTTCATAGCATTTCCTCCTGTGCTGTCGCTGGTCAAGAGATATGTGTGGAGACAAGTAGCAGCTAATGCCTAAGAATTTTGGCCAGTGATGTCCAACATCTGTAAAAGTAAAGCAGTGGTAGAGCCCAACCTGATGGCTGGACCAGCAGCAACCTCTCTGCCCCAGTAGAGAAGTTGAGACCTCATGAGCTCAGCTCTAGTGGAATCCAAATGAATCAGTGTGTGAAATGAAGTAGACTAAAAGCTCTGATATATTAGATACTGGATCCACTAGAAGTTAACACTTACCCATGAGAGCACTAACATTTTTGACAACAAAACTCTTGGAAAAAAAATATACAGTAAACATTAAAAAAAACAAACACACACACAAAAAATAGTTAGAACTGCTGCTGGTGTCTACACACAAAGCAGTGACAGGAAACAACTGTCATCTTGACAGACCTCCAGGCTCAGACAAGAAACCATCTATTTTCCAGACGGCTATTGAAAGTATAAAAAAAAATATAAACACACTTGAAAATGTTTGCTTCATCATTTTTCAAACTGTTCCTTCAACACATGGCATCCAGGAGAGCTCCTTAAGAAATACAGAAGACTTGCACTCAGCTTGATTTTTCCATCTCTCCCTTTCCTTATTCTGACCTATGGTGGCAAATTTTGCTATTTTATTATGCTTAGTCTAAATCCTAGGGATTTTACTTAGCTCTACAGAAACTGTTCCTAGTTTTCTGAAAGTTTCTATTTAAATGAGAATACCGAGGCTGACACCTGGAGCTATCATTATACTCATTGCCCAAATTATATCCGTCATGATCTAATGACTAAATATGCAGATAATTCAATATTTCTGAAGTTTCCAGAATTCTACTTTGAGTTGTGCCATAAGTCCTCCCATTTCTGTCACAATGGGATATTTTCTGTGATAAGTATCTTACATTAGAAAAATTATCAGAAAGTTGGAATTAAATTTCTATTTGGCTGTATTTAACTGTCTTGCCTCTCCAAAGAGAGGGCTTTACCATTAGGTAAACAGGACAGTATTCAGATCATAACTTCTAAGTAAAAGAAAGATCTGGTTTAGTACAAAAGAGAGCAATAAGACAATCCTGTGATGCTGTACCACTGAATTCTGCAGCACAGATGAACCCTGAAGAGTTCCAAAAAGGAGGTCTCAGAGGAGTTTTAAAGAAGTTAAATTGCTGGCAGAAGACCAAGGGTGTGCCAAATTAAAGGGTCTAAAAAATTAAGGCTCTAGAAAACCACCATTCTCAAGAGCAAGACTGACAGAAGGGTTCTGTGCTGTGGGAATAAATTCAACTTAATTTTATAAGGAACTTTTAGTGACTTTTCAGGTTAATTATTAGAGTTATGGACTAGGTCCCATAGAGAAACTTGGTAAAATCCACATTAAAAAAACCAGAAAACACAAGCAAATTGCATTACAATATTTCTGTAAAACACAAGGAATGACTGGAATATCAGTAATTTTTTAAAAACTAATAATGACAAGTTGAAGCCTGAGGTGAAGCCTCTAATTCTTAGGACCCAAATCAAATCATTATGAGCCAGCAAATACTGTCCCCATTTACCACTACTTCATCTCAAATTATTTCAAATATACTGAAGCTTATCAGATGAAACATTAAAGACTAATTCTGCACAAAAACAGTATTTTGTGAAATGTGGAATGAAGAAAACATAAGTCCTGCCAAAAGAAAAAAAAATCTACAATCATAGAGATCAATGGGCTTGATTTTGAGTAAATATTTTAAGGCAGCCAAACTCAGACTAACCTTTCTGACAGAAGCTTATTTACAGAAGTACCGGTCTCAAAATACTTACAGATTTTGTTCATCCCTGTTTTTTCAATGCTTATATTTTCAGCACTGTTTTTTCAATAGGAATAGAGGTCGCCCTCACTCAGCTGGCAGGTGACACCGAGTTGGGTTGGTGTATTGATCTGCTGGAAGGTGGAAGGTCCTGCAGAGGAATCTGGACAGGCTTATTGATGAGCCAATTGCCTGAGGTTTAACAAGGCAAAGTGCCAAGTTCTGCACCTGTGTCACAACAACCCCAGGAAAATCTTAAAAGTGCAGGGACAGTGTGGCTGGAAAGGTGCCTGTAGGAAAAGGACCTGGGGGTGCTGGTCAGCAGCAGCTGAACATGAGCCAGGTGTGCCCAGGGGGCCAGGAAGGCCAATGGCACCTGGCCTGGATCAGCAATAGAGTGGCAGCAGGACCAGGGACAGGGATTGTCCCCTGTGCTCAGCACTGGTGAGGCCACACCTCAAATCCTTGTGTCCAGTTTTGGGCACCTCACTACAGGAGAGGCATTGAGGGGCTGGAGCGAGTCCAGAGGAAGGGCAGTGGAGCTGGGGAAGGGTCTGGAGCACAGGTGTGATGAGGAGCAGCTGGGGGAGCTGGGGGTGCTCAGCCTGGAGAAAAGGAGGTCCTTGGGGACCTTATCACTCCTACAACTACTTCAAGACGAGTTTGTAGTGAGATGAAGGTTGGGCTCTTCTTCTACATAATGAGAGATAGAAGAAGAGGAAATGGCTTCAAGTTGTGCCAGTAGAGGTTCACATTGGACAGCAGGAAAAATTTTGTCACTGTAAGGGTTTATCAAGCACTGGAACAGTCTGCCTAGGGAAGTGGTAGAGTCACCACTCCAAAGGAATTTTAAACACCTGTAGATGTGGGGCTTAGAGACGTGGCTTTGTGGTGGACTTGTCAGTGTTAGGGTAAATTGGACTCATATTTAAGTGTCTTTTCCAAACTAAACGATTCATGATTCTATGACTCCATATAATAAAAAGTTTATTTTCCAGGTACATCAAGTGTTTCACAATTTCTTTTTTTTACCTTGAATCTGTTTAAGGCTGTATATTTTATGTTCTGTCAAGGTAGCAAGTACAAAGCAGTGAGATAGAAGTTTTGCCTGGGATCAATAGTAGGAATTGCTCTGATAAACCAAAACACAGCATTCTTCTTGGTCAGGTGTTCAATGAGATAAATCAATACCACAAACCCCTGTGCTTTCATAAATATAAAACAGAAGACAATGAGTAGTTTTAAATAAAGACTTTAAAATGTCTCAGAAAATTAATCCGACCATCCTTTTATTTGTACATTAAGCTGGATATTTCTAAGTGAAGCCTTATTACAGAGAATGCACAAAAGACAAAACACAGACCTGCAAATTCAGGCAAGCCTTTTTGTAATTGCCAAGCAGTAACTGCTATCTAAAAACTGTCAACAAATATTTTCTGTTGGACCTGTTTTAGTGTTCATTCAGGAAATTCAAGAATTCAGGTTTGAGAAGTGGATTCCTGTCCCAAGATGTCCATGAGTTTATGAACACTGTCTAAGTAAACAAGGTAAAGGAAGAAAACTTTTCTTGCATTTTAGCAGAAAAACTGTTCATGTTATCTCTGGCATTTGAAAATGCTTCACTGGTTCAAAGAGAAGTGGTGGAGCACTGACTGAACAAGAAGGCACTGAGTGAATAGGTTTACAGAGCAATGATTGTCTTTGGATTTGAGAAATGTCACAGTTAAAAAAGCAAAACTTGTCTGGCCATAGCACAATGGAAATACTAGGTCTTGCAAGTACCCTCCTGAGTGATAGAGTAAGAATTCAGAAAGGAAGGGTGAATTTGAAGGCACACAAGATATGAAGCTACTAGGAAGTGTGAAGATAAGGAAAGGGAAATGAAGTGAAACATGACATAAAATAATAGACAAGAGTAGAAGAATAAAAGAGAAAGAGTTTTGACAAATGATGGTGCAAAAGGAAACGTTATTCCTTCTTGCCAATATGGAACTCAGAGAATTAGAGTTCACACCTATTAAAATTTCTGACAGTTGATATATGAAGCAAATGTATGACGTATCAAAAGCCGTATTTGGTCATATTTGCAGGATTCTGATCAAAATTTTTGGAAAGATGTCCTATTTAATTATAATTACTTTGGGGAAAATATAATATTCAAGTCCTATAAGCTGAAAATTTTCACAGATCAAAAAAGATTGCTCCATGATTTCAACAGAAGATCAGAATAATTTGTGAGAATTTCTTCTCCATGACAGCACTGAATATACCATAGAAATTGACAGGCCACAGCCAACTAAATCTAATAAACTTTTCTTTCATAAGTAGATGGAAATGACAGTCAATTTCTTAAACTTTACAAGTCAAGAGAAAAAAAAGGTTGAATTCCTCTTGACTTGTTTATTACAGTCCTCTAGAGAAGTAGATTTTATTGGAAACCTTAAAGCAATTACACTACTTATAATGGTATGCAAAAGTCATAATATAGCTAGCAGAAAATTGAAATGCTACTAAGAAATGAAATAATAATTATTTTATTTAGTTAAATAAAAGCCAGCCCCATGTATCTGGAGAAAAAATATCAACCACTATTTAACCAGAATTATAAACTTGCTTTAAGAGGTTTAACAGCTCTTCTTTAAGGAATACATAGCTAAAGGCAAAAAA
Organism: Luscinia megarhynchos; assembly: GCA_034336665.1. Taxonomy (NCBI): domain Eukaryota; kingdom Metazoa; phylum Chordata; class Aves; order Passeriformes; family Muscicapidae; genus Luscinia; species Luscinia megarhynchos. The sequence continues at coordinate 10,282,106 of JAPFBE010000003.1, read as the reverse complement.
TAGCTGCAGACTAAGAATTCCATGTTTTGATTTGGGATGTTAATTGCTATTATTTGTAATTCAAATTTATCTTGATAATGATGAGAATTTGCCTGGTAGTGTTTCCAAAGGATTCTTAAGTGAACGCTTTCCATTTGTTAATATCTGTTGTGGCTGTAGCACAATTTGGATCAGATTCTGGTTAGGTCTTCAGATTCTGCCAAATTAGTAGAATTATAATATTATTGTATGAATTATTGCATAAAAATGTAGTAGATGAAGTTTCAAAATTCAGGAAGAAGAGGTCCGAAAACTGGAATGCAAGATGCGGACTGAATAACCAAATTATATCTTAGTAAATTTCAGCACTCATGCTTTGTAGAAAAGACTTCATCTATTTCAGTTTATACATTACTTTTGATGGTGGAGACCCTGACAAAACCTGCAACAAAAGTACCCCAAAAAAAGAAAAAAAACTATTCTATATAATAACTTTTCATTACTCTAAAATATCTGTATAGTGTCTAAGTAGAACAAAACTATCACCATTGTTTTAAACATCTTGTTTCAAAGCTGTGTGACTCATTCCTGCAACACATTTGCTATTAGAGTAATGTAACAGGACTTATGTTTGTGTGCACAGGATTTCTGTTCCAGAGTATTTAAAGCAAGCCATAATTCAATAAAATACCTGTCACTTGAACAGTAGATTTGAATACACAATGTTGAATATAAGTATAATTTTGCAATAGATTTTTGGATGTTGGACAGAATTAAGTACCCAGAGGCAAACTCGAACTCTAGTGCCACACGCACACAGATCTTTTCTCCCTGAAGTAATGAAAGGAAAGCACATTGCAGTACACAATATGACCTTTGGGTCTCTTACTTGTCAGAAGTTATAAAAATCCAACTACAGAAATTCTCATTATAAGGATTAATTGAAACAAGTTTTATTAAACCACCCCAGCTATTTAAAAGTAAAAAATAAAATAAGTAAAAATCAAACATAACCCCTTACTTAACCTCAGTACCAGCAAGATGCCATTTGTGATAAAAATGACCAACTGTTGTAATCTAATGATCCAGGGTTAAATGTAATGTTTGCTTCACCTTACTTTCTAACTACAGTAACCTTTTGAGAAATGCCATCACTTACTATTTCTTTAATAGGAAGGGTTAGAAAGAGAGAGCCAATGACTTTTTTTTATTTAACTAAACCCGAGGCTGTAATATAATAGATGCCAAATATTAGATTTGTTCTTCTAATACTTTAAGTCAACGTATGTACCGTTTTCAAAAATGACTGAACAAAGAAAGAAGTTTATGATTCTGAAACAGCAGTGCTTGAATGTTAATCTTCCCCCTACAATCAGCACAACAGCTACTGCCAGCCATGCAGAAATACACAGGAAAAAGTAACCACCCAACAGAAAAAAGTCCTGGAAAAAGCAGATCATTAAGATCAGATGGAAGCAAAATGCACAAGCTCTTTCACTCCAAGCACGAGCTTAACATAACATCTCTCTCAAAAGATTGCAATATGGACAGACCTGTGGAGGAACCTGCCTCCTTTTTTGGTCAGGGGATGTGACATACACGGCTTGTGCATATGCGTAACTTTTGAACCGCGGTTTGGGAGAAGGCGAAGGTCCCTGGGGCACACTGACTGTGATCTACGAATAAATTGGAACGTATGCATGGGTAGGAGCATTGTAGAAGTAAATATTGATTTAAGGGGCAACTGAAGAAAAAGAAGCAGAAAAGTCATTTTTCAAGGACAGTGTTGGTATTCAACAGGCAAAACGGGACAGTATTAAGGAAACCTCTCATTTAATCTGACACCCTTACCAAAAGCAACAAACTGTCAGGACTCTATACCAGCAGAATACCAATGTAAAGTGAAGCTTCTTTATAATTTACAAGCAGAGGCTCAAAAACCAAGTGATCTTCTGTCACATCTTGAATAAACAGAGCCAATACCTATCTGCTCAGTACTCTAGTTGAGAGTGAGCATCCCATACCCAACATACAGATTAAATTCAGACAAATAAACTAAGCTAAAATGCACTAAACACTTCAGCAGAGGCTGCCTGATATTTTCAGTAAAAAAATCTGGCATTGCAATCATAAATTAATTCCAAATATTACATGAGTTTTTTGAGAGGACAACAGTAAACTGAGACAGTTTTAAAATTCCAGCCATCGTAAATAAAATGCTAAAAAATTGAAAATATATAATGACTATGGAGGAATGTCAACTGCTATTCTCTAAAAAGGTAAAGATGTTTCAATTTTTTATTTTAAATAAGCCTCCCCAAATTTATTTTTTCCTTGAGGCTTCCTGCCACCATCAAAATGCGCAAAGCTGTACAACTCAAGTGCAAAGCACTTACTTGCTAAATAGCAATCTTTAAAACAATCTGGTGTGAGATGAAAACCAGTATGAAAGAAAAATACAGAGAAGTACATTTGACTTGCCTGTTGATGAGACTTTGCCCATTATGCCCATGGGGTTTTTGCTTTCCACTGGCCATTTAACATCAAACTCATGGGGTAGGCAGGGAAACAACTTTAGAACAGCAAGATGAAAGCAGAAAAATGAAACTCACTTCTTGTGAAAAATGCTGTTCATGTACCTCTATGTGCTCTTCTCTAGTGACCCTTGAATGCCGTGGTAACATCTCCACCTCCCTGATGGCTTCCATGGTGACTTGCTGCGGCAGGACTTGAAAGAGTGAAGTCACGTACATTAAGATGGACTTTTTATCTGGATAGGCAGTTGCAACATCTGGAAGGCAAATTAACATGTGTCATTTCAGTTCCCACATTCGACATGAGAAATAGTCCATTAGTTTCATGGAAAGTTGACAGACTAATGACCAATCTATTGTCCCCATGAATACTCTAGAGACTAATTAGAACCTTACTATCAGTTCCAAAACTGCAGAACAAACTTGCATATCAATGAGAAGGAGCCAAAGTGAACCAGCGTGAACCTTCCATCTATATTTCTCGTGTCAAAATGCAATTTGACACTGTGATCCCCATTAAGTTGGACTAGACAGGAAAAAGTGTATTTGCTTGTGCTGTATAAGTACTGCAATTATAACAAAAGTAAGGGCAACCTTATTTTCCAAGTCATGCCTTTTACTTTCTCCCCACATCATTTAGCCACTGAAAGCAACAATGATGTAGGGGAAAAAAATTAACCAGTTTTTGTTGTGAATGGGTTCATAAAAACCAACAATTGAAGTCAAACTACAATAAAGCTACATAGCTTTTATATTCTACTCAGTCTTGCATTCTTCATGAAATCTGTGGAACATCAAAGGAACATGGTGTTCACAGGCATTAAAATACAAAAACTTTTTAAAAAACCCAAACAAAACAAAACAAAACAAAAAACAACTCAAAAAAAGCCTGTAAAATCTCTATGGTCTTCAGCAGTCAGTACAAGACACTTTGTGTGAATACAAACACAATTTCAGCTTCTGCCCATAGCCATGCTATATATCAGCAGAAAAAGCACTTTCTCTGACTCAACAATTCAAGTCAATAACGATTTGTAAAAATGTAAGGCATGTAGCAGCTGTTTGAAATAGTTACTTTGTTATTTGCCATTGATGCTTACTTCCTACACTCAGTCTAGTGAATGAAGATGTAAAAGGACAGTTGTACAAGAAATTTATCATTAATTCCATGAATGTTTTAACATGAGCGCTGGCAGAAAGCCAAGAACTATGAGTTTTTACTGTCTTAAATCAATCCTGTCTTAGCTAAGATTTGAGTTCACAGAAAAAATAAAATAAATCAATACTTCTACAATGTGGGGTCTCATTCTCTCTGCCTAGAATGTGGAATGGACAAGAGGGAAGGCACCTTGCATTAAAAGATTCACATATACTTGGAAATTAAGAAGAGGCATTATATCAATAATATTGGTTTGGCTTTCTGACCCATCTCCATATCTTTGCTTGGTACTATATGAGAGACAATTGAAAGTTTAGTTCTATGTAACATTGTCTGGAAAAATGACACATTCTTTCTAACCTTCCTACTTCTATAATATAAGTATTTTACAATAAGCCTCTTCTTGTCTTCTCTTGAATATTCAAACACCGTTTTGTTATACTTACTGTCCACTAGTAATTTATGTTTACATGAATATTCATGCCTTCCTACAGGGAAGAATACATGCTGGATGATTAGTACCAACTGTGATTTTTCAATTGTTTGTTAATCATTCTCCTTTCCAAAATATACTGTTAACCAAATGGGCAAATACCTTATCATTTATCTACAAAAATATCTCACACAACAAATAAAATGAGTACTTAGCAAATAATATACATGCCAAAAATTGTTTACCTATTCTACCTGACAAATAAGAAGTACATATGCAGCTGCCAAAATCCACTAGCAAATAGGAAATTATTTAATTTTTAAATTATAACAAATAGTTTAACAACCATAGTTGCAAAGCCTGGAATATCAATCTATGTCTCAAAAGTCTTTTTTATGGCCTCCTGAATTATCAGAGCAGGAATGATTTCTGCTATACTTTGCCTTCATATTTTCTTCTTTTGAACCCTACTCTCATGTAGTACCTTCACCACCTGCTGAGTCAGATGGTTATTTGAAATCCTAGTAGCTAGACAGTAAATAAATTGAAATTCAAGCATTTTCCTGCAAGGAAGTTCACTATTTCTTTGTAAATATGTCTACTTTCATTTTTGAGGCAAAAATATGTTATACCAATATACAGCTCTTAAAAAAATATATCAAACTTGTGGAAAATACAGAAGATTTTTAATAAAACTAAGTCAAGATATGCAGATTATGACATTTTTCCGATACTAATTTTGAGAGTATTATCCAGGAACGTTTTTTTTTTTCCCCCCAGACCAATTTATCTTCTCAAATTTAACTCAGAGGCAATTCTTTCAGAAAATTTTCATCAGTTTTCTTGACAAAGACTATCCAGAGAAGAATTGAAAAGAAAAAAAAAAAAAAAAAAAGTAGACTACACGTCAAAAGAGAGTTTAAAATGGGAACCATTATAAGGTTTGCAGAAATTATATTAACATGTTTATCAATAAGGAATCTGAAAGACTTTGGAAAGCTCTGGAAACCATGCCAGTTCTTTAATAAGATACAGTTACACCAAAGTACTGGAAAAGTTTCCAAGATGAATGTTCCAGTTATTGAAAGGAGACTTTTTCAGTACTAAACTTTATGCTGAAAGATTAATATATTTCAAAAGAAAACAGTGAATTAAACTGAAATGTGCCACATGAACCATATTGTTCAGACAACTCATCTTGATATATTTTGCAATTCATGGGATTACTTATTAAGACGTGGCTTTTTGACCATCCTTTATCATAAAAGAAATAAAATTACCCTGTAAGACTAACTTTATGTGCTCCCCCTGAAAACATATTCACCCCCACCATTTAGAGAGATTAGTCTGTCCAGGGAAGGTCTCTAGTCAAATTCACAAAATACAGACAAATAAAACAAAACGCCTATTTTGATATATGGCCAAAATGCCTGTCTGAGTCTAAGAAGACACCAGAAGAGCTCAATTTTGACCATGAATTTTAATGTAAAATAAGACCCAGTTCATCTAAAAAAGCAGTTACTTGGTACCAATTTCCAAAAGAGCAGAAAGAATCTGACTTCACCCTGGAACATTAAAATAATGAAAGATAACCCAAATCCACTGCTGTTTAAGTGCAGTTGCCTTTCCAGGGTTATTACAGGTTTAATTTGGGAAGCAATTTGCCTGATAAAAGTTCACTGCAGCTGTGTTTTTATTAGCAAATATTATTGTTTTTACTGATAAGCATAACTAGAAGACTGACTGTTTGTTAAGGATGACCACAATAAACCTGGAAGTGTTCTCAAACTAATTCTTTTCTAAATATATCAAACTCTACAAAAAGTGATCCAGCAGCAAATTTTTATAAACCTTGTAGTTCACAAGTGGTTTGGTACTTGCATCCATGTTTGGTCAATGACGAAATCCCTGCTAACATTAGGGGATGAGTGGAAATGAGGATGATATAAAACATATGAATAAGTTCCATACCAAAAATACAGGTCTAGCAACACAAGAAAATCCAGCATTTTCCTACACAGTGTTTCACTATATATACAAAGCCAAGCACGGAGCACAAGTTATAAGTGTTTATGGAAATGCTTCTTGAAAATTTCAAATACATGGCTACCAATATAACTGTTCCTTTTTAATAATATTTTGCTTTCACCAAGCTCTGACCAACTAACAGTTCCGACACTATTTGTGTGAAGTAGTTTTACTATTTGTGTTTATTCTTTGTATCAAACCAGTAGCAAAGAAACTTTGAAAGAGGAGAGCTTACAGGCCTGCTGCACTGCCAGAAAGTTTATATTTCTGTACACAAATTGCTGATCTGGTTTCTTTCGATTGAGAGACAAATTCTGAAACATATTTTACCTTAGATAATGCTGAGAAGCAAGATAACACTTGAGCCTAAAAGCACAAAAAAATCCTCTGTCCTCAACAGAAGCAGCTAGGGCTTTCAAGGAATCACAAAGAAAAAAAACATAGAAAATTAATTTCTAAATCCTATACATCATCTAATATCATTTGCTTCTATTCCAATAGTAATAGAAAAACTCACAATATTTAAATATTACCTGCTGCTATCCCAAATGAGGTTTAAAAAACTTTGTTAAATAAGAAACATTGCCTTCCCTTCCACAAAAAAATTGAGATTCTCAAAACTGATTTGAATTTTCAGAGATTATGTGGGGTTTTTTTTCCAATAAATAAAGGCTGTTGTCATTTCTTCTATCAGAGAGGATTTTGGGGTTTTTAAAAGGCGTTTTAAAATACAACATTAATACTTTTTACAGGTTCTACTATTACTTCCAAATGCATCTGTTTGGAAAGCAGAAGCTCTCAGATCCCTGAGATAAGATAGAAATGTAACAGATATATAAATGATTACTTTTCTATGATGTCAACCCATTACAGGAGCTATTTCCACATTCATATGGCCACTCATAGTGTGGCACCAGCCTTGGCCACAGGATCTAAGATGAGGGCACAGAAAAGTATTTATAAAAGTGCAGCCAAAACTCAGATGTAACTTTTATTTTACCTTTCAGACTCAAGGACAAGGGTGAACTTTGCAAAGCATGTTCAAATATCTGTGGTAATCTGCCTGACAAGGCTCACCAAAACATTTTGATAGAGCTTTTATAAAACTCAAGGTATATATTTTGATCTGGTTTTTATTTGGATGAACATAAATTTGCAATTGAAAGCACATGAGACTGTACTAGTAAAAAATAAAACAGCTTACTCTTAAAAAGGCAAGAAAAGAAAGTAAGATTTCATTCCCAAAATAATGAATAAGAAAGCTAGGAATAAAAAGTATCTTGAAAATGTTGCCCCCATAACTAAGGGGAAAAAACCAAATGCAAAAAGGTGGGAAATTTTAAACTTGGTAATTTGTACTCCAAGTGCATACTTTTGATCATTTAACAAGTCTATTTACAGACATTAAGCTATGACAGAATTCATGAGGCCTGTATGAGATTTGCTCTTAGAGGTGACTTAACTCCCTGACTGTGAAACCATGAACCTATAAACAGCAACACCAAGAAACAAGCAATATTATCAGGCAAAGATTATAAAGTGTTTTGCTTAAATGTACATATACTTCTCCCTCAGTCTCCACTTGGTCTCAAGATGGCATTTTCCTACATCCCACGTTTATATTAATAGTAGATAATGGCAGGAACAATAGAAGTTGTAATGGTTTACTCTGCTGACACTCACTGCTGCCACTAAGACCTCAAAGCAATAAACTCTACAGTCTCTGAAAGGTCATCCAGTAACTGCAGTGTCTACTCACAATTATTGACCTTTTTGTTTATTTTTTAAACTTGTAATTGTTTTCTGCTCTGTTTTTTTTTTTTTTTTTTTTTTTTTTATGACTCCACCAGTAGATTGCATGTTAAATTCAAAATGAAGGCAATCTTTGCAAGTAATCTCAAGGAATAGCCCTGGACTTTGAGATAGACAAAAATCAATGTATGAAATACGGCAGAACTGTAAATATTGAAATGTGGAAAGTAAAACTAATGACTTCAAAACTTTATTTTAAAAACAAAGTTAAAGCGAAGGTCAACATTTTTCAAAGGCTATTCAGTGGCCTACATGAATAAGCATAGTGATTATAGTCTGTTGCTTTGCTGAATAAAATTCACATTTTACAAAATTAACTGCTAGTGAAAGGCACAAATTACACACAAACAATTAAGAGAGAGCAGAAGCCTGGAAGACTTACACAAATACTGGCACTGGCTTTTTCCTCCTTTCTGTAGATTTGAATAGCCATAAACCTAAACCACTGTGAAACTCCCAGAGGAAAATGTTGTTAGTTTTTAAACAGACATTTCCTTAAAAAGGAAATATTTTAAACCTGATGGTTAAGACCTACAGAGTACATTCAAAATGCTGTCCTTTGTAGGCTGTATTAAACAAGGTCACAACAGAAGCATGAAGAAAATATCCTCAGAAGATTAATACATTTGTGTTTGCTTTTAGAATCAGAGAGACAGGTCAGGATTTGTGGAATTAAGGTGCTGCAGAATTCAAGTGTATCTGGTATTAAAATATCTGGTGGCAGAGTATACCTTTAATCTGTCTGAATTTCTGTTCTGATTTGCTGCATGAGTGTGAAGGAGCCTTGGATTAATATGCCAGCACTATCCTGGTTAAGTGAACTTGATGTTATCTCTGTTTTTCAAACCTGAAAAATCAGACTTAATACCTCTGCTGAACAGTAAAGGTGTTGTTTATTATTTTTCAGATTTCTTACAATATTAAATATTGATTTAGTAACACCACAACGTTTGTACCTTAAGCTATATCTACAGTAAGTGTCTTCTTAGCAGAAAAGATAGAGATAGAAGTGAAGTCAAAATAGCAAAGGAATAAAACACCAGTTTCAAAAATTTGGGATATGATACATTTTTATCATATCATGTTTTATACAAATATTTTTGTCATTAGGTAAGAGTGAGCATGGCTCTCATCAAATTGCTAAAATAATAAATAATAGTCAGCAGTTAATAGACTCACAAAACTGATATACACTACTGAAAGCTGCAGTTTGATTTTTCAAAATCTAGAAATGCAGTGATGGGTGGGGCAGGAAGTACCAGAGTAAAGAAAACTAAAATACACCCTGTCCCCCAGTTTCTATTGAAGAGTCGTGAAATGAAGACAGACCAAGGGAGATGCAGTGTAACTCCTGAATTCCGAATCAGGAATGGTGTTCAAAAATGGTAAAATAGCAGTCACCAAATCTGTAATTTTGCTAAGAGTATTTGAAATATTTACAAACAGGCTAATATTTGAGAGACTAAATGGGACAATTTTTCAAAATACTGTACATTTTTCACTTAGCTTTTATAAATATTTAGACTAGAGAAACTGCACAGGTAGCTATAGTAAAAAAATAAATTAGAGAATGAAATAAATCCAGTAACTAAAGATTTTATAACCCCATATGGATATAAATTCATTACTTTTATTTCATTGTAAAAGCTTTCATAAACTTAAAATGGTATAAGGCAAATGGAAAAGGGCAATCGAAATCTAAACAGACAATTCTGAACAGACAATAGAAAGAGCCATGTTCATACTGGATGGATGATTCCATACTTAGCACAAGAAGGCAATACTTTTTCAAGTGCAATTAAAAAAAAAAACATTGGAAAACACAGTATTCTTTTGAAATAGTACTGGGAAAAACAGGGATTCTGCAGCTAGAGTGTCTGGACCTTCTTTTTATTCCCATCTGAAATGTGCTTTTTCTGACATGGAGGCAAGCTGAAATCACCTGAGGCTAATTCCGTCACAAACCAGCTAAACAGAATGCTGAATGGCACTAATGGTAACTTGTACCTTTCCCCCTCTAGAATGTTATGGACATCTGGTTTTATATGAAACTTGAGAAAAGCAAAGTGGAAAAAAGAGTGAAACCTGAACAAGAAACTGTCCAAGATGGACCAATTTGGCTGTAAATTGAAGCTACGTTGTTCCTGGCTTTGTTTTTATTCCTAAAGATAGAACTTTTAAGAGACAAAGCTAAAGTTCTATGCAGTAAAATTCCAAAATTATAGGTCAAGATCAGGTGCAAAATTAATTCTAGGTATCTTTAAAAAATACAAGATTTAGCATGTATTATAGCATCTTCAACAATAACTCCTGTTTTCCACTAATTTAGGCCAGAGTACTCTTTACAGCTAAAATGCATGACTGTTTATATTCAATAGACCACACTTCCACAGGGTATGCAAGTTTGACTAAGTTCAGCCAAAAAAAAATTCAGAAATTTTCAATATCATTATGACAGACTGGGAAAATTCATAGCTATTAAGGTTCAGTGACATATAGGATATTTAACAAAAAAACCCCTCACTAACGGAAATTCATATGTAAAAATTCATTTGATGTGTCAGTTTTAAACTCAAAGATGTTTCTTGATGAGTCTTATGGCTGCCCGTCTTGAATTTTCTCACTGCCTGTGTTAAGTGGCTACATCTACATGAAGATCAGTTACCTGGATAATATAGGCTTCTATATGTGTTTATGACATGAACAGTATGAAAAATGAAAAATTAGGCCTTTAAGAATATTAACTGTAGCAGATGCAAAAAGGTTATTCCCATTTTAAAAGCACATCCTAAAAAAATAAAAAATATACAGCTTAAAAAAATTGAGGTCTAATTTTAATAATTTATATAGATATCATGATCATTCCTGCATTGAAATGCTAAAGAAACAGGTTAGAAGAAACCTTATAAATGATGTAGGGGACAAATTTTTAATATTTGAGGGATTATTTCACCATGGATGCAGCAAATAGATTAATATGCTGATTTTTTGCCTTAGGCTGATCATGAGGAAAAGACTAAAAGTCTAAATATGTCATACCAATAAATGCAAGTTTTGACTGAAGAATTACCATTTTCCAGGAAGATACTTAAAATCTACCTGTAATGTAATTTAAGAAAAAAACCCTTAAGTCTGATTCTCTGAGGAGGAGAACTGCTCATGCTTGACAGTCAGAACTTCTTAAGCCCATACCCTGAGGCTGGAAACATCTGCTCATGTTTTGCATAAATGTAAGCTTCCATTTACATTTGAACAATTTTATACACGGCTGGTGTTGGAGAAGCAGAGAAACAGGTTAAGGGTAGAGCAGGATGTCTGTTAATTCCTAATGTAAAGACTTAGAAACCAACGTTCTAATGACTCCTATTTAAACATGCAGCAGAAAGGAGGTGCCTTGCCTTTTCCAGCCAATGCAAGCCTCAGCCTAACTGAGGAAACACAAGTGTGTGACACTGATGGGTGTGCAGCAGCATGTGAGAGCCCAAAGAGAAGTTAAAATGCTACAGTTTGGTGGAATCAGACTGGGTTTGAGGACATCATATCTATAATATTTGCTTCAAAAGTCCCCTGCAAGATGAAATATTTGAAATATGCAACAACAGCAGCCAGGTGTGACTGGAGTGCCAAATGGTATATTATGTGTGTATTAAACAATCCTAAAATAAATACAGGAAATTTCACATGTGAAACACAATACATTAAACTTATCTAACATATAAATAGAAAACTTAAGTATTAAAACATTACTGGTACAATTTAGTGGCCAGCATAATAGCAACATTATAATGCTGTACTGTGTGATCTAAAAAAGGAAATCCCTCTTGATAATGTACCAGAAGGGCAAATTTTAAAAGAAGGGCCTACATAGGATACCTGAAATCAGTATTACAGCAGCACCTTGATTATTAGACATGTTTCTGACTTCACTAAAATTGTTCTATCACATTTTTCACAGTTCAGAATTATTGTCTTCATGGTCTTTACTCACAGAAACAAATGGATAGCAAAAATTCAGCACCTCAGACAGTTATTCCAGAATTGCTTTATGATGCAATATAGGAGCAATTTAGGAGCACGAAGTTTTCATGGATGGCTTTATTAAATAACTCAAACAAATTTATGTTTTTAATGCTTTAAATACACTAGTCTCTAGTCTGCAATACACTCTGAACCTAAATAAGCATTGTAGTAGTTTGTGAACGAGTGCTATGGCAGAGACTTGTTGAGTCTGCCAGGACTCCAAGATGAAAGGTTAAGAAAGGTTCTCAAGAGTTTCTAGAACTGATATAAATTTTGGGACATTCTGAATGTAATCACCCTTCAGATTACATAGGAATCCTTGTATAAACAAAGCACAGCTCATTTAAATGCTCTAGTAGTGCATGTCCATCTACTGTTCAGCAAATGCAGACAAAGAATTCAAGATCTGAACCAAAGCCTTTCACATTTACCAAACATTCAAAATTACACTTGCCAAACTTTACAGAATAGCTGCAAGTATGCAAAATATGTATAGTGTTAGGTACAACCGCACCTCCTGAAAATACTTCATACATTTGAGCATTCAAGGAACAGAGAAATCATAGCCTTGAAATGCAAGACTTGTAATTTTTTTATCAAATTTAAATTCTGAAAGATAAATAAAATTAATCTTCAAGAAATATAATTTTGATTTTATTCCACAAGACTTGATTTTTAATTCTGGTTTTGGATCTTAAATGCCCAAGAATGATAAACTACAAGTGGAACAGAAAAAAAATTGTTAGTCTTAAGTAGATGGTGTCAAGAAGAACAAAACCCTATTGAGAGCCTAGTCAAAGAAAGGTTTAGAGCAGCTACATGAGTGCTCCTTATAAATATATCATGGGGTGAAAGCAACCACAGCAAAACCATCAAGCTCAATAACAATGTTAGCACAAGGACAAAAGAACACTGCAAACCTGAAGAAATATAGCTTAAAAATGCAGAAAAGTTTCTCTCCTTCAGAAAGCAAGGTTCTAAGCAAGGCAAAGGAATAGAAGCAAAGCATCCAAGTGACTACAACAGAACTTGAGGAATTCAGTAAAATCTTTATTATGAAATGTTTACCTGAAATTGTAGGTAATAGGACATCACTGAAAAATCAGGTCCTAAATTTTCTGTTTCTCCTCTCTTTCTTACATTATAGTTCATACTAACTTAGTCATATTATTTTAATATAGTTTCATACTTTTCTATGAACTCCACTCCCTTGCCTTATTTAATTTTTTTTTATTATTCGATTATGGGGAAATATATCCCTGCAAGAACCTGTCCAAAATGATAAAAATAATGTGTCATGTCTGACTATTCTTAGAAACGCTGTTAAAACATTTAACTAAAGATGCAAAAAAGCTTTTGCATCTATAGCATACATATACATATTTAGCAACTAATAGTACATCAACAGAGCATGTGAAAGAAAGCTGGAGATTAATCAGTCCAGTCAATATAATGTAAATAGGAGTTGGGAATGCATTAGAACAACAACCAGTTGTATTACATATTTATTATGCATTATGTTAATGAAGAAAATGCAAACAGCCCTAAAAATGTGCTTAGATAGGATTATGAAGCAACACAAAAAATAACCAGGCTGAATCTAAAAATTAGCTGATGAATATTTTAAAAGTAAAAGGATTTGTAAATATGGAGCAGGGGCTAAGCACTAAAAAAAAGCAACAAAAAGCATGTAAAAGTTGAAGAAAATATATACTCCTGGAAAAAGATGGTGGAACTTCTAATTCCACCATTAGTATACTATCCCTTGATATTTAACTTACAAGTACTAATTATACTTTCTTGAATTAATTTTCCTTAAATTCATTTTCCTGGATCTCTTTTTAAAATGAAATAAATTACATAATCTTCAGATTCACAACCAGATTTGCCCATTAATTAGCATTACTAATTGCTAAGGAGGTTATGTCATGTCAGGCCTTTGTCTATATTTTTCAAAACAAAATATATTTTAAAAGTTAAAACCATTTAAATGCCATTATTAGCATTGTGGGGGGGAGGGGAAGAAAGAATTTTAAAAAAAGGGGATCATTAGAATGCGATTGAAAAGTAGAAACTTTCCACTTTTGGTTTTAGAATTGACTTTTCCAGGCTGAGCAATTAAAAAACCAAGCAATGATACATTTACAAGGCTCAAAGAGAGCCATGATGAGAATAAGAAACATTCATGACTACAGTTATGGGAGCAGAGTCTAAGACTGTGAATGAGAGCTGTGGAGGCCAACACTTTCTTCAAGTCTTTCTTTAATTACCCAGTGCTAGAGAGACTGACTTTAGCCCAAACACAAAGAGTAGAGAGACTCCTCAGGAAATATCACCCTCTTCCTCACCCTGGCTGAGGTGTACCTGCCTCTGATGCCTCCTGTGACAGAGTCATCCTCCTCATCTGCTCCACAGGCTCTTCTTCAGGGCATAAATTTCCAGAGAGTCTCTGGGGGCTGGTGAGGGTTAGCTTGTGCCAACCTCTGCTGCAGCCCTGTGCTTCTGTGAGATCCAAAAGAGCAGCCAGAGGCTGATTGCTACTGGCTTCCCCTAAACATCTTATCTAGAACTGCCACTCAGAGAGCATCAAGCACCAGCTCAACTGCTTAGAAAGGATTGATATAACCAAGGGCAAGGGTACAATAAACAGAAGCAGCCAAAAGAATCACAGCAATACTCAAACGACTTCAGAAGATTTTAAGAATGATTTAAAAATAATTAGGGAATGGTAATTGCCCTCTTACATGAGCAGAGTTTGGGCTGATTAACACTATGAAACATTTTCTGAACAGATAATGTGTACCTGAGAGTACATTGATAATGTTCCATACAAACATTAAGATTCATTCATACCTTGGATGGCATCTGGTTAAATTCTGAATAATGTTTTGAGAAAATGAAGCATTACATAAAATCACAGTAGCCTCCAAGAAATGGTTTAATCCATAGGTCTTTAACAGAAAAAATTAGCCATCCAGCTTTCTAGTAAGATTTCAGAGGCACCCATACCTATACATGTGACAGGTGTATGTTTCCTTAAATCCAAGCAATAGACCCAGTCAAAGATGGGTTCACCAGCAAATAAATAGTTGTTTTATCCACAGTATACAAAGAGTCAGACCATGTTAAAATAACATCAGTTTGGCCACATAATCTGTGAATCTACAAAATAATTGAAGTGATATAAAACATGAAAATTTCAGCATATTGCCAAGATGCATAAAGTATTAAAAAATCAATGAAAATACCAAAACATTTACATTATTATTCTGTACACTATATAGTGATATAATGACTAACAGTACTGATTATATCCTAGCAAGTATTTGCTAAAATATATTTAAGAGGACTGATGAAACACACTGATGTGGACAGTTTGTCCCTATGGTCCAAGGAATTAAGACTAAAAAAGTCATGCATTGACTTCAAAGTAGATATTAGTAAGTACCTCTTGCAACAAGAAGAGAAAAGCCAAGAAAATATTCTCCTAATCTACAGCTTTCATTCTGAGTAAGGAACATTCTGTACATCTTTTTATGGGGAGTAAACTCACAGGCTGAGACTTTTTAAGCTCAACATGAAGTTTCACAACAGTTTTATCTTTAAACCTTAGCTTAAGGAAGGAAGCCCAGGACAGGTTTTGCAATTCCTGCCTTTCAGATGTTGCACTATCTTAATTCTGCTTTGAGAACACACTAGCACATTTATCTCAGTTCATAAAGAGGAGATTCCAAAGTTAAGCCATAAAAAAACCAACACAAAATACAACCCAAACCAAAACCAGATCAAATATTTATCAACCAGTTAAGCTCTGAACCATTTCACCGTGGAATAATAGAGAGGAGCAGTGACAGAGGAAGGAAAGAGATTGTTTCAGAGCTGACTGGCTTAAATGCTGTGAAATGGCTGCACCACCACTGCCCAGTTCCTGACTGAAATAAGGACAACATCAAGTCAGATTACAACTAGGAAATTATACTTGTGATTCCAATTGTCTAATGCCAATTTACCAAATTAAAACCAGCTATCATTTAGGCTACTGAACATAGGAAACATTTCTTCTCAAAAAAGTGCATTTTCTCTAAAATAAGCATTTAATAAAAGTTAATGGAATGCAAATAAAGTTTTATTTGTTCATCTTGTCTCCAAACATACCACAGAAATGCTGTAACAGACTGAAATTGCCAAACAGGGGCATAATCTCATTTTTTGTGTATCAGACAAGGATTTTATTTCTTCCTTCAGTGCATCATCATTTTTTTCCCCAATTTCATTGTGCAATATTTCTATTGCAATTCTGTATGAGTGACTATGCATGCAATTCTATATTTTGCACATTCAATTATTTAAACATTGTGAAGTATTAAATTACCGGAAACACTTTTGATGGCAGATGCTGCTATTTTAAAACGGTACCTGATAGACCTATTTCATAATTATTTATAATGAGCAGGAATGTGGAAGAACAGTTCTAAAGGGATTTCAGCACTGCAGCTTTCCCATGCTCTATGAAAAGTGGTTATGTTCAATAAATCACCAAGTTCTCGTTTCTTCAAATTCAGCTTGTGATAATCCCCCTATGGATTTATGCACTAAAGCTAATTTCCTGAGTTAAATAGCAACAAAATCAGCATTGCTCTGAGCTTATACCCTCCTACAGGTTTATAAAGCATTCTATAAGATACTTCTGATTGTTGAAGTAATGTTCTATTTTAATTTCACAATACAAAAAATTAAAGAAAGGTAACTAAACTAGAAGAGCAAAGACACTTGTGGAAAAGAAGAAAATCTGCAGTACATTAACTGCTCTGTTGGAGCAAGAGGCTTAATTTTTCTTTATTTGCTTGTAATTAACATCCAAGTCTCTCCATAAATAAATAAAGTCAATATAGTCCTAAAGAGGTTGGTGGTAGCAGAAGTTACATCTTGCATTTATAAACAGCCCTCAGACGTGGAAACCCACTGACTTTCAAAGCCACTATGAAACACAAGGAACAGGTTCCACACAGACTAAAAGCTTTTGTTTGCAAAAAAGCAAACTCCTTGAGCATTTCTGCTGCTGGAGTTCAATATGTCAAATGCTTCTTTTCATCCAGCAAACTGGAGGGTCTTGGCATAAGAGCCTTGCTGCAATTTCTTCCTTTATTAGGCTCTGCTCAAAAAGCCATTACGGGGGTCTGTGTTATGGTTCTCTAGGCACACACTGCTCCATGACCCTAAAGAAATTAATCTCTTTTAGTTTTATATTCTAATTTTAGTCCAAGGAGCCAAGTCTCACATCATAGAGCTGTATAAAATACTAATAAAAGATGAATAATTTAATTATTTCTTCTATTTTGAATATAGAGTTTCATTAGTTGCAATAATCACCAAAAAAAGCAAGAACATAACTGTGAAGTACTGTGCCATTGGCTACATTACAAGGGCACAAATCAAAATACAATTAAATCCTAAAATGCCTTGGTTTCTTTTAAATAGCACAGTTCAGGACATAGGAAGAGAGTCTAAAAATACATAAAACGAGGTTTGACAGCCACTTAAGAAACCCTTAAGTTTTAACAATTGCAGAGAAGTGTTAATTTTTTTCTTAATGAGAATGACGTCTTTGCTTTACTATCTTTAAAGGGATTAGAAAGGAAACTGCAGAAGACTCTTACAGAATGGTACAAATAATAGATAATGAATTTGGAAACCATCCCTATATGTTTTGACAATGTCTTCTGGGAAGGCCTTCTTTAAGTATGTCTTACATACACAATGGGTTATATAAAGTAAGCTTCATACAATTAATTGTTGTCATTTCCCCAAAATATTAACATACACTAGTATGATGAATTACTTACACAACTGGTTAAGCTTTTTATTTTTATTTAAATTAACTTAGTTGATTTTGTCCAGGTTATTTTCTGGCATGGAACACAACAGATAAGAATACACTCCCTTAGCATTAGGATTGAGCAGCATAGAATCTGATCATTCTCTTATTACTGTTAAACAAAAAAGCCAATGCGAAGAAACATCATCAAGAGTCATATCTACAACTCCATGTTGATTTGAAACTGAACAATTAAAAACTATTTCCATGCCAAGCTGTAGGTCAGAATAATGTGCTATGCAATATTTCAGCCACTGAAGCCAAGTGTCTGATTGTTTCAGTAACAGAAATGTGAGGGTGAATTCTGACACTTGTCAGCCTATGATAAGTTTCTAACAGACTAATACTTGTCAGGGGAGTGATAGCTGATTATACAGTAAAATTATACTGGAGAAAGGTGATGAACACACTATGAAGGAAAGACTTAAAAATCACACTAGTCACTATAGCTCATGGCAAAGTAATTCTCCTTGCTTTAATTTATTACAGCAGACTATACAATACCAATTTTATCCAACATTTCCCAGTGGAGTACTTGCCATACAAAAGCACAGCACATGCAAACGTACATGAACTTTGATATATCTAGTAGCAAATTGACTATAGTAGCCTTGCTACTACTGTCAGTCTGTGTTTAACAGGATGGATGCTCTTCCATGCCATGCTCACAGCCCGTACAACTGAGAGAGATGAGTGCCTTCAAGGAGCAGCCTGTACCCATCGATTTTCCACTTACCCCTGACACTTCAGACCAACCCAGAGTCTCTTCCAAAAAGGGACACCTTTTCATAATACTCAGTGAGCATCTGCCCATTGAGAGCAGGATGTGTTTGACAGAGTGCTTTGTTTTCTTGTGCTCCACGTTGCAGCAGCAAGGATAATGTCCTACGAGATATGATGAGGCACTACAAGTGTCTGTCTAGGCAGAGGTAACAGGGCCAGAGCCCACCCTTCTCCTCGAGGTGACTGCCAGGAGAGGGACAGCACGAGATGAGCAAATGTGACACCACCCATGAATAACAGTTCACCTGGAGCAGCTCTTACTGCACACCACTCAAATACTGCCAAAGGACCCAAAATGTAGAAAATAAAATAAAACAACACCTTGGTTTTCAGTGATACTGAGCACCTTCAGACAATGTGCAAAGCTCTAGCTATAAAATACCCTCCTTCTTCCCAATAGGTACAGAGCACCTGTTAACTCAGGTACTAGTGACCATTATCAATATTTAACACTCACAGAAAGCCATGCAGTCAATTAAAAGACTAGGTCGTAAAAAAACTTACAATTCCTGGACAACAACTACATGCTCATGTACTGTTGCCTTATAACAGCTGGTTTACTAGAGTTATCATTTACATATAAAGTAAAATGCACCTCTATTAGTTGCACATTACTATAATATGCAAATAGAATCAAAATCAATGTAAATCAATCTCCAAATAAAATCTGCCTGCATTTAAGAAATATTCTGAAGAGTCTGATTTAAAGCAATATAAAACAGAGTAAATAGCTTGATCATAGATTTCTTGCCAACTTTCATATGCTTATTTCATAAATTAATTTTCAAATCATTTAGATATTTCCAAAATGCATATCAAATAATGTTTTCCCTTTTAAATGCTAAAAGCTGTCCATCCTCTGATACTTATTCCTAAACAATTTTAAACTACAATTTTAATTCAAAGGATGGCTGACTGGATCAACTACCTCTCTACTGTTTTATTAAATCATGTATCAAGCAGTTGGATTCTGGACAACTAAACAACAGCCCATGCTCAGAAAACTATTGCAATTGAATTGCACATATCTCATGCATGACCAAAACTAAACTCCTCTGAAGTTCAAAATAAATCATCTTGAATTCCGAGCAACACATTAGGCAAATGTGGTACAAAGTTGGAGGTATGTAGATATAATTGCCTATTATAATCCAGAATGGTTTTTTTTTCACTTCACAGCTACCTCAGTAATGTTAGGCTTTAGCTGAAAAAACAAATTAATTAACAGAACTGGACAGACTCTTGGATACAAAAGTTCTCTAGCACTACTGGAGATATATTAACTGCATTTACCATCTGTGAAAGAATGATAATGCCAGTGTACAGTCCTCACAGGGATTATTGCAAGGTTTAATTACTATTTTAATATGTTTTGTAGGTTAAACATCCAATAAGAGCACAGCTAACTACTCATTCAATTTAGGAAAAGTAGTTCCTTAAAAAAAAAAACAAAACCCCAAAACAAAACAAGAAACAATAATTGCAATATCATTAAATAGAAGAAATAAGATTTAAAAATGATATACTTAAACCCTGTGTAATAGTTAAATTGCAGCATTTAATGAAAATCTCACTGTTTTTCACATTTTCAGTACTTTGGATGTTTAAAAACATCTTTCTCTAAACTATGCCTGAAAACTTAGAAGTCACACCTAGTCCTGGATTTTTCCAAAACTCTGGAATCCTCAACTTTCTTCTCAATTCCTTCTACTTCAAAAAAGTACCTATTACCTTCAGTGAGGCTGGTAAAAAAAACAAAAAAACAAAAAACCAAAAAAAGACAAAACAAAACAAAAAAAAAGAACCACAAAACAAAAACAAAACAAAACAAAAACAAACAAAAAAAAAAAAAAACAAAAAAAAAAAAACCAGGGTTTTGTTTTCTGAATAAACCTCAAGAGAAGGTTGGATTTGAAAGATTCTTGGACTGAGAAATTCTACCTTCCAAGCCCGTGTGAGACACTTGACATAAGGCTGTCATGCCACAAACAAGATCTTCCAATTTGCTTGCACCACCTAATTCTGCATCTGATTTATTTCACCTTGATACGTATTGACTGATGGCTGTGTTCTCTGCAGGGTGTACTCTAGGAAAGAATGAGGTTAGTGCCATTTGAAATGCTGTGTCCTGCTAGTTGGAGCTGGATTCAGCTTTTCAGTGATGTTACAATTATCACTGGGAGAGACATTGAGGCTCCCACCATTGTAATGGATGAGACACAGGATTTTCCCCTCTAATTCTTAATCAGCACATGGCAGCATGAAATCTTGTACTAATGAAGCTTAAATCCATGGCAATTCCTTAACTCTCAGCAAAAGGTGAAGATCTTTCAACATATTCATTGGAGCCTGGGCTCCTGTTAATACTGGTGATATTCTGTTTAGTTTTATTATATCAATTTGGGATGATTACCCTACATTTTCAGTAGTTCAGGGAAAAAGGAAAAAAACTAACTCTACAGAGACTGTTAAAGGTAAGACAGGTGAAAAGACAAGCAGCAAAAAGTCGGTATCTATCTTTACATATCTTATAAATTTAATTTATAAATTTTTGGAAACAAAATTTCTGCATGAAGGTAACTAATTTACATTAGACTTCTTTAAAAAAACGTTTAAACCTTGTCCCTCACCCCCCCCAAAAAGGGTCAGATTAAAAATGTTTGAGAGGGGATAGAACATTAATTACTGATCTCATTAGGTTAGCAAGCAGAAAAGAGACAAGAGAAAAATTTCAGAGGGAGAAATAGAGAAATTAGAAGACTCAGTAGTCTGGACTACAAAGAACTGCCAAAGAAACAAAGGAAGTTTAAAGTTTCCTTCCAGCTCATATCTCCTGTCACACAGGCAGCACAGTGCCCATTTATCACTTGCCAGATTGAGATTCAAGAGAAACAATCCAAAAGCAGATCAGGGTTTAATCACAAGGGAGCCAGCAGCATCACCTTGGAAAGTGGAGATGAAAGGGAGCAATGAAGACTTGAATAAAAGCAAGTCAAGAGGCCTGAAGAGCAGTTACCCAAAATATAATTCAAGAAGCTCATACCATGTCCAAGTGGAGAAAACAGGGTAATAAATTCTGGCAGGCTTATAGTAAAAAAAATCCAGAAAGTCTGGCCCAGAAGGAGCAACCAGCAAAACATATGAAAACTACTAATAAATCTTGCCTCAAATATCTCCAGAGACAGATCCCTCCTAGAGGCTTTGCAGAATGAAAGGATCAACACAGCAGGAACATGTAAAGACAACAAGGCACTTACTGAGAATCTAAATGACTTATTTGAATTTGTATTCAGTAAAGTTTTCCATACTGAAATAGTCTGTGACCAGCTACAGTATGCTAGAATGGGACTCAAACTCTGAGCAGAAGTGAACAATCACTTCCCTCAAACTGCAGGAGACATTCTCAGTCCTACAACTGAGTATGTAGTTGGATTTCATTGCTGCAAGTGAGACCTGCTGACTCATGTTCAGACAGGAATTATGTTCAGACTTGCTGCACTGCAGTTCCTTCCATCACCCAGGTAATGACCTTAAGACAGTAAAACATTACCAGTCCCCCTCTCCACCCCTGAGGACCACAGCCACACCAGCCACCTGCTGGATGTTGTACCACTGATCACAACGTTTCAAAACCAGGAATCCAGCCAGTTTTCTAACCACATCTGGCTGCTTTGGCCTTAAGGATGCTATGAAATGTCTTGCTAGAATCAAAGGTAAGAAATATTCATTGATTTCCTCTTATTCCCAGCACTATCCAGAATGTCAGGGCATAATGTTCCCAAACACTTTTGATTCTCCATGCATCTGGACAGTTTCTGGGAGAGCTGGTTCCATAAACTTCATGATGACAGATAAAAGCAGAGGAGACTGTAGATTCCTGGATCATCTTCCTTCTCCTTTCTGAAGATAGCTGTGACATTTTACATTTTTCCATTCACAGGGAGATTTACCCAAACATCATGAATTTTTGAAGATCATTGTGACCAGCATCACCCTCTGAGCATGTCACCTCTCACAGCTAGAGGACACTCAAGGAGGTTCACCAAATGATGAGACATCCAGGGCTGAGGTCCCCAACACCCACTAAAAGGATGCAAAGGCGTCCAAAGAGAGTATTTCACTAAATTTGAGGACAGCTTTTCACAGAGTCTTCTTGTCTGAGTGCATGCAAGTGTGGATATGCTGTACCAAACCTGCTAGGAATGCTGCTCTCCTGGATTCTTATGCACTACTTCAGATTTTAAGTCAAGTTTGCAAGTGACTGTTGTGCTATAGTAAATTCTTTAACCTGTATGAATCCTTCTCTAAATTGTTTGACTCAGATGATTGGTTAAGTTAAATGCTGTAAAGGTGAAGTGCTGGAAGAGGAAAGGAAATGTGATATTGAGCATTTGTAGATCCCAAGGAATTCTCCTTGGAAAAAACACCATTCAGGTGCATGAATTTCATAGAGAGGTTCAGCTTAGAAAATATTTTCTGCTGGAAAAATACTTCTGAAGGCAACTCCATGAAGCTTTCATTTCAGGTTATTATTTTATGGTAAGTAGTAGTACTTTTAATTAGCCATCTACAATTTTATGAAAGTTGCACCCTCTTTGCCTTATTTTCTAAAGAAAATGAATTTTATTTACCAATTTTGAATGGAAAAGATAGCTGCCAAAGAATAAAAAAAAAAACCAACAAAACATTCACATCTGCTAATTAACTTTTCATCAAAATATTTCTTCACACATGTAACCCACTTAGCATCCAAGACTACTTACTCCAGTTTAGAAAGAGGAATTTTCTAGCTATCAATTTAAAAAACAGAACATTACCTCTTTGCATTTGGTCACATCATATACAAGAGAGAGAAATAAAAGATTACTCAGGCAAGCATTCCCAGTGTTCTTTGCACTATTTGAAAGACTCTTGTTTTCTAAAGTTAAAGGCAAATTGTGCATTCCTAATGCAGAAGAAATACTTGTCTCAGCTCACTGAACTAAAGCCATTGCTCAATAAGGCTTCACCTATACAAATATACAGTTCACATAACACTGAAGGTCAAAAGAGATGAGATCAATCTGAATTTCAGAGGTCAAATACACCAAATACTTACTTTTAACTTTTTTTGTAGAAATTCTAAATACTAATGCCAAAGCACATAACATACAATAGATACACTAGAAATATTATTTATATTTTCTCCATTCCTAACATTTAATTTTCACAAACTGTTTTAAGATAAGTGTAGTTCTATAATTTATAAAAAAAAATCAAAACCACAGAATATTAAGCATAGAAAAGGCATAACATTCATTTATGCATACAATGAAAAATATTCATAGAATAAGCTACAGACAAAAAATAGTGCTAGAAATAGCACATGTAAGTTGGGAAAGTTCTGCTGTGCTATCCTGGACATTTTCTATGTAAAAAATATTTATGACAAAGCAGAATGCAATGCATATTACTCATATTCTAATGCTGTGTGCTCCCTTTGCACATGATTCCTTCTTAGAAACATCTCAAATTCTAGTTTTCATTTTACAACAGAATCCTTTCTTTTAATAAAGATGTGAAATCCCCTTGACTAATAAAACAATCAAGTCAGTGACACTGGGAGAGTGACTATGCAATTACTGTAGAGCACACAGAGCAGAAATGCATCTGTGCTTTTTATAAAGTCTTTCAGGTGTCCCAAGACTACAATTCATGGAATTCCACTAGCTTATATGGGAACTTTCTGAAAGTTTTCTCCTGTCAGCAATCACCTTTCACCTTTTACAAGCAGGAATATCTAATACATCAGTTTATAAATATTAATCTTGATGCTTGTTTTTCTAAAGGACAATTATCTTCCTGCAGGCAATCTAATGGTGTTTCAGTCACCCAGGAGAACCAGAGGAATGAAGAACTTAGAGGAGTTAGAGCAGGAGGTAAACAAAGGCCACATACACACCATTCCCTCATCATATTTAGTTCAATTCATTTAAATAGATCTTATACTGTTATGGTCTCCCAGGTCATGCAGACGCTGAAGAAGCAAACACTTTCACAGTTAAAAAATTGAAGTGTAAATGTGTTTCTGACTTTAGTCCCAGGTGAAACAATGCTGGGTTTATGTTTCTTGACCTTAGGAGGCCACTGTCAATTACAAATAGCCCAGGCACTGGCAGCCATCACACTTATAAGACAACTTCCTTCAGGGATGGGGATGACAAGATTGTTTTATCTTTTAGAGGCAAAATAAATCCTGAATTATCACCTGAACAACAAAAGTTCAAAGTTGAAAAAAAAAACAATAAAAAATAAAAAAAAGCTCAAAAAAGAGCACAAACCAACACCCATTTTGATTTGGATTACACTTGTATTTAGTTACACATACTATGTTTGAGGGTTGTGGGTTGACATAGCTGGCAAACAAGTCCCATTCATAAGCAGGTTCACTCCCCATGGGAAAGGGGAGAAAACTCAAAGTGCAGGAGTGAGAAAATTTATGCATTAATATAGACAGTGAAATCACTCACCAGTTACTGCTGCAGACAAAACAGACACAGTTCAGGGCATTTGAGTTCATTTATCGCTGAATAACAAAAGCTGAATTTAAATACTGACAATTATTGAGAAACAAAAAAATTACATGCAAATATTTGCAAATATTTACAAATATTTACCAGGCTTAAGTACACCTTCAGGCTCACTTCATTATCAACACCTTGTTTTACCTCCTCACTATTCCTCTTTTTCCCTTTCTCATTCCAGTCATCTCTCCTCACTTGTTGCCACAAGTTCCACCCAGTCCCTTCAGCCAGGCAAAGACACATGGTGTCAGTGCCTAGTGATTTCTCAGTTCAGATAAATTAAAATACAAGCAGAAACTTTGAATAGAAGTTACTCTTTAAAAAAAAAAAAAAAAAAAAAAACCAATAATTTTTATGAGAATTAAGCTGGCAGAAGATTTTTTTTAGGTTTCCCTATTACATAGAACCTCTATTATAAAGGGTGTATTAGCCAAAAAATATATTCCTTCAACACTCATTTGTTTATTTAAAATTGGAAGTTTAGCTTTTCTGTCACTCTTAAGACTTTCCCAAAAAAATAGGATGTTTCGTCACTTAAACAAAATGCAATTTGCATGCAAAAAATCCAAGAACTCTTCCAGTAATTTTCTACACCATCTTTCATGGAGTTATTTCTTCCAATTAGGACCCCTTTCTGTACAGCAATACCTTTAAACAACATTATTTAAAGCAGCATTCAGAATGTGTCTTGTCTATATTTGCCCTCTTCACACACTGATTGATGAAAGGTGGTCATTTTCTTGTTGTGCTTTGTTTGTTTTTTCTTCTCCAGTATTTAATGCAATTTTCAATCCTGTATTTTCCAGAACTGAGTCATTACCGCTTGCAAAATCTTTAATCCCTCTGAGTGCTTTTCAGCATCTGGGTCCAAGAATATACTCTGGGCACACTCTAACTACATGTATGAACTTACATGGGAAATCTGACCATGGAAAACACAAAGGACACATGG
Organism: Luscinia megarhynchos; assembly: GCA_034336665.1. NCBI lineage: Eukaryota > Metazoa > Chordata > Aves > Passeriformes > Muscicapidae > Luscinia > Luscinia megarhynchos. Next base: position 10,255,968 of record JAPFBE010000003.1, on the reverse strand, counting down.
CGATTCCTGACTGGAAAAATTAAGAAAAAGGGCAGCAAATTACAGTTTTCAGTAGCTTTAATTGTCTTGCCTTGAGCACAGGCACTGCTATACAGCCATTAGGAAGGCAGATCACTGATTGCTGTTTTTCCATTGCAGCTCTGGAGCCATGGTTGTGTGAAAGTCAGGGAGGCTGTCACAGCAAAACAACATTATAATAATGAGGGATTTCAATTACTCTTATTTTAATTGTGTAAGTATTATAACAGTAAGTAATGGAGAAGTTTGACTGTTTTTAGACATTATTTGATTCTTGTAGAAGGCATTCAGCAAATACAGAAGGGCAAAAGCAATTTTTATGTTCAGAGCTGTATGCAGGTTTTGCATAAAAATACAAAAAATCACTTCATAAGGCCTTAAAGCACTCAAATTCAACATGATTGATGATTTGCCATTTTTGGGCATTGACACAACTATTTTTTATATCCACCATTATATTTAAGTGAATTTGTGACGAGACATCTTTGGTCCCAACACTGAAGTCTTAACCATGTCCAAATATTAGAGTAGAAATATTAAGTACTCAAAACTTCTTTGAAAATTATTGAAAGTTTTCTATTTATTTAATGAAAGCTATGTGGCCATAGCATAGCACAGTCAAGCACACTTCTAAAGTGCAAACAAGTACTATTTTCATGAAAGGGGAAAAATGGCCAGAAAACACACCAGAGAACAATTATCCTTGCCCACTACCAATGCACACATGCTTTATTCCCTTGCTGCTTGGTGATTAACAAGTATTTTCAGGAGCATCAGTCCATTTCCTCCAAAGTTAGTTTATTTCAAGCAGTACGAGTGATTCACACTATTTTCTCTCTGCTTATCTCTGTATGCCTTAAAAACATGCTGTGGGTTACTAAAAAAAAATCACTTCAATTTGCTCTTTAAGCCCTCCCTCCACTCACATTCAGAGTATTGCTTTAGTTATGGCTGACATAGCTTCCCCCTATTTCAAGGCTGATTTTTTATGGAGCAACTTCAGCTGTTTGACAGAGCAATCCTTATGGATCACATCTTAAAAATATTGTTCACACAAGATATAATACACTTTACTGATACAAACCTCACTAATTCAAACATTTTTCCCCCATATTGATATTTTTGCACTAAATAATGTATCAATAAATTTAATGATAAGCAGAGGAATCAGAACTGGCAGAAGAGAATCTACACCCTGCTTCCTGCAAGATGCTATACAAAAGAAAAATCTCCTGAAAAATTGAAGTAAACTAAAAGGAAAATGGAATGCACCCTCTTTGAAAGTAATTCCATAACCACTCTAACAAAGCATGTCACTCTCTTGGTTGGATTCCAGATGGAAATTGTAGCAGAAATCCTGCAATCATTTTATAAAACAGTTACTTCCCATATCTACCAAAAATGAAATATATGTTCTAATTTTTAGGTCAAGATTCTCCTGTGACATTCATTTTCCCCTGTATCTTTTACATCAAGCTTCCAGAAAGTAACTGCCATGGAACCCACTGCCCATTAAGGCACCAGTTTAAAAATAAATGGATCAAAAATGGGAAAAAAGAAATAGAGGAAAACAGAGAAAGAGTCATTCCCTAATGCCTTGCTCCTTTAGTTTAAACTTTTTTATAAGTGCCCCATCAGTGACTGCCATTTGCCATTCAAACTTTCCATTAATCATGTTTGAACTTTAATATCTACTGCTGAATCAAGGTTATTCAAGCTATATTGCTGCAATAAAGCCACTGAAAATCAGCCACAACAATAGACTAGAGTTTTACAGTATATTAGAAACAGGTTTTTTTCCCTATTTGCAAAGCAAATAATTCCCAGAAAGGCCAAAAATGGAAAAAAACTCACCACTGTCTATTAAGATTACGATAATCTAGTTTCTTTCTCTTTTAACAGTGTACTTCAAGGCTAAAAATATTTTTTAAGGAACTGAGAAAAAGTAAGTATCTCTCTTAAGTTTCTGTAGTCCTGTTCTCCTTACACTTTCATTTTAATACATTAGGAATGCAAGAGCTGCCTGAGTGTAGGTGAATCTTTTTTCTGTTTTCAGATTCAATCATTTCAAGCACTACTTTGTGTTCTCTTTGGAACCAGTAGAAAATAATAACTCACAGTATAGAAAAGAGAAAATTCTTCTCTCAAGATATTTTTTTTTCTTTCTGATCAGATTTCTGTACAAGAAAGCCATTACAGTGCCCAGAATGTCTTGTCCGCAGGATTAACACAGACACTCCGAGATAAGGAAATTAATTTAGGCTTTAGATAGATTGCCTTGTTATGGAAGAATGTCAACTGAAGATGAAAATCATTACAGAGAGAATTATCTCTCTTAGGGTCTTTATAAAAATTTTTATCTCAAGAACAATCATGTTAAAGGTTAGGATACATCTGACAAAGGTGGATTTATGCACGCAAACTAGTTCACGCTTTCTCACAGTCCGAGCCAAAAAAAAAAAATCTTAGAAACTCAAAAAATGTGCATCTTCTATGACATAGATCCTAAGAAACCAGCTCAGAGATCAAATTCTGATCTAGAAATTAAGATTCCATTACATTAATTCAAAAATCTCAAAGTTTCATAGGAATTTCTTCCTTTTGTTTATTTTCTGTGGGCTTCGACTCAAAGTTGTTTCTTCCACCACCAGATGGATAAACATGCTTCAAATGACCTTCAGATAACAACCAGAAGGAGAAAGTCCAGCATTTCCACTTGGGGCACAATACTAGCACTTTATAAAATAGGGGATTAGTAGGAGTACCCTGCCTGAAAGCAAGCATAAATCATTAATGTTTATTGTTGTCAATTTATTAAATATCCGAGATTTTAATCAATTGTCCTCAATTAACACAGTTCAATTCTAGCAGGTAAATATCTTAATGATCCTTCAATTTGTGACTTAAATAAAAATATGGATGTCTTAAGATAATTGTATGAGTTCTTCCCTTAAATTAGCAATCCCTTTAACAACAAATCGGTAACAAACAAATAAGAGTACCTTCACAGTGGAATAGGGGCTATGGGTTTTCTAAAGAGAGCAAATTTTTAGCTTAACAAAACCAGAAAAATAAATTGAAGTATATTAGGATACGAAATATGGGAGAGGGCACATTAATTTTTACCAAAGTTGTTCTTTATATTTTTTTAGAGCATTAATCCCCACATGTCAGTCTCCCGTGCTCCAAAAATCATCGCTATTTTCAAAAAGTCTTTTTTTTTTATTACAGATATATTTGTACATATATTAGAGTGCTGAAGGTGTTCATCATGGAACTCTTTTGAAGTAACTGGCATTTCTGGATGGAAGAATTGTAATTTGACCAGGGCTTATTCTTAGTTTGAAAAACCGCTTACATTAAGTAGACTAAAACTTTTTCCAATAGATCAATCTCCTCACTTAAACTGAAGTTTATTTAGAATCTAAAGCAGAAATTTTGTTGCCCAGGCAAATGCAGTGTTTTTACATATTTTTTTAATTATCAGGAGACAAAATATCCAATAAAGATACATTGCTATGCACCAGCAGAAACTCAGACTATTTGCTGAATATTTATCTAAAAAATATTTCTTCCTTTGTTATTTTAAGAAAGGCAAAACTCATTTCATTCTCTGTGTTGAGGCATCAGACAAAATAATGCTTTTATAAATGATCTCTTCTCAGTTGTCTTCCATCAGTGATTATTTTGAGCAACCAACTATTATGTACACAATTCCAAAAGAGTTTCATTCATTAAATTACAGAGTTTAAAAGCATGCTTAATGCTTAAAGCATGTCTAAAGCATGGATTATGGACATATCAAGTCCCAGCATAAAATACAAATGAGAAATTTGACAAAGGAAAAACACTAGATTGAACCTTGATTAGTATTTGAACATAATATTTTAACATTCTTACAGAAGAGATTTATCTAGAAAAAAAATAATGCTGAAATACAGTATTATTAGTGACAGACAGAAAACCACACACATTGTGATGTCCTGCAAGAAAACTATGTGATTGTCAGAGTAGACCAGCTACTACAATTTACCAGTGCCCTGAGGCACTGTAGTTGTAGAATATTAACACAGAAAAAATTATTTATTCTACCAAGTTCTATATAACAAATCAAACAAATCTCCACAATAAAAGAAAAAAAGAACCACCCCATCAAAAAACAAAACAAACAAAACAAAAAAGCAAGGTAGAGAACTGCAAATTCCAGGTAGCTAAAAGACCATGCAATAAGTGGGAGATGGTTGCTTAAGCAAGACCAGGAGGCTACTTACAGAAGCAGTACTTAGATGTAAAGCAAAGAAGTTTTTTTTTTTTCATGTGTCTCTATGCTTGCAGGTGCAAGGTGGTAGTGTGCTAAATCCAAAGCTTTTGAAAAGCAAAAAATTGTCAAGAAATAAGCTCACAGCACAAACACTTCTGCATTCCTTACAGTATCTGCAACACCTAGTCTGCTTGCTCTCACCTTGGAAGAAACTGGACAGGAGATCTAGCTAAGAAATGACAGATGACATGCCAGTACCTCATCCAAAATTCTCCCAGAATCGTGTGAAGAACATCAGTTGTGTTCAGTGAGCTAATCAATTTAAATAGCATTGTTACAAAAGCTCAGACGTGGTTTTACAGAAGCATGTAGTAGTATGTCTGAATTACACCATCCAAGATGAATATGACAATCATCTGGAAATAAGACAATATCTATTCTCTGTTGATTATATGACTACTTCCCCTACTTTTGCTCATAAAACTTTTTATGTGTGTCAGCACTGTTAGATTCTGCACATATTTTAATGCAGATCTCATTTCTGTGCATTTATACTTAGCTAACCATCGTTGAACTTACAATAACAGTTGCATGACAAGGTTATTACAGAGCTCTTTATAATTCCATGTTCTGTACATCAAATTATAAGCTGGACCCTTCATAATGGAAAGTTTCACAATTTCTTTTGTAGCATATGTGCCCTGCTCCAAAGTAAATCACACCTATTTTAGATTTTCCCACTGAGGAAGAGCCTATTTTGTCCTTGAGTCTCTTAATGCAGTACTCTTCAAGCCATTTATTTCCATGGAAATCTGTAAATTTACTGATTGTTGGGTCATCTCTTGTTAGCTCAGTTGCTCACAGGTCAAAGAAATGATAAATATACTCACAAATATGGAAGATAAAATGGGGTTAGATAGTGTCTAGTGAGTTTACTATTTTTGTTAATTATTTCTATTTTCTAAAGACTACAAAGAAAAAGAAGAACTTTCACCTTAACATTGGGTAAAAAATAAATGCAGTTTAATCTTGAGGACAAATATTTGTAAATAGAAAGTGCAGAGTAAAATATTACAATAACAATATAGATCAAACTAGCAAGCATTTGGAAAATGTGTGTATAACAAATTCATTCATATGAGCTCACCCTTCCCATTATCAGCTTTGAAGGTATTTCCATAGATCTGCTCTTGTCCTGCACTTCATATCTGTACTACAAACTAAAGACAAAGCTTCTGATATGACCTGATGGCATGTCCAGAACTAGAGCTGAAATTTGTGCTGACAAACAGTAGAGCAATAGTTAAAGGGTTGTGAAGTTAAAGCTGCTCTTTAAATTGTGAATCCTGTAGACTTTCCTCTTATTTAACCATAAACCATTCCTGGCTTTGAGAACCAAAAGGAGCCTTAAAAAACAACACTTTGAAGTTTTATTTTCTAACCATTATAAGATTTTTGTTCAATTGAAATAATGATTTCTAAGTTGAGAAAGATTTTATTTATTTATTTATTTACAATTCTCAAGTGCATGATATCAAATGTAGCTCTTGTGAATTGTATGTCTCCTCCATTTAGAAGAAATAAAAATATCCCCCCCACCTTGACACTGTACTGGGCAAAACATTGCTAAATTTTAGGGCATGATAGAAAAAAAACCCAAACTTCTCATAATCCCTTGGAATAAGACATATCAGCGAGGGAACTAAAAACCACTATTACAACTGTATACAACTGCTGAGTGAAGGCACTGTTAACAACATCATGAACTAGAGTGATGAGAGGTTTTTTTCCCCTCTTATTTGTGCTCCAATATGGTAGAATCCATTACTGCTGAGATACAGAAGTATAGGAAGTTAAGATCAAAAAAAATGTTATCAAATAAAAACTGTCTGAGTCTCATTATCACTTAATAATGGTGCAAAAAACTCATCATTAGTGCAAATTAAGGAAAAATATGGAAAATATGACTGGGCATGGATTAAATGAGGTTGTTTTCTTTTCTATCAGACTACACAGAAGTATAAGAAACTGGATAATTACTTTACCTAAAAAGGACTGCAGGAATTATATAACTTCATAATCTATTTATTATTGGGCTAGCACAAACAAGCACAAGGCCCAGGAAAGAGACAGCAGGGAAAAGTTCATTAAACCAAGAATCAGATATTCATTGCTAAAAGGAAGCACAGAAACACTTCTGCTGCTACTTCACTAGCACTCTGTTGTTGTAAGTGGAAAGAAGACAGCTCAGATCTAGTCCCAGATGCAGTTTCTGAGACATCACTCCCTACTTTTCCTCAAAAGATCCTTCTGCTCCAATGTGGCATATGTATTTTATGCCAAAGTAAACCATAAATGCCATTATACAATCAATAACATGTGTTGATGACTACAACACATGTTTGCTTGTCCTATTCCTTGCTTGGTCAAATTTTTTAAAAATGTTCCAGAAAAAGTGAGCATACAACAAGAAATATAATAGTCTTTAGCATATTTTCTGAAGTTTGTGAAGACTGGCACCATATTGCGCCATAAATTCAATACAGATAAGTTTGCAAAGAACCATTTAACTACTTAAAATTCAAGTCCAGCTTGTCAGACGTTCTTAAAAGATCATGGCTAATCTTAACAGCTTGATCAATCATTGAAGCTTTAATGCATACAAGCTGAAATTACAGGTATCATCATTTTGTTAATATGCTTAAGACAGTTTAATTCCTTTCCAAAATTGTCTTAAGACAGCTCATACCAGCAAAGATGGCAAATATCTTCATCACTAATTGATGCTGAGATATAGCAATAGCTTAAAATAATGAGCATGAAACATAAGGAGCTAATAATTTGCAAAAGTGTTCAGAGGTTATATTATTTTTACCAAAAATACTCTAAATTCAAGAGAACAAAGAATAACAACCTGAAGTATTTACACTGAAGACAATCAACAAAAATATTTTTAAAGTGGGCAAGTCAAATTCACATCCAGAAAACTACAGCTGTCAGAAAAGAGTAACAAATCAGTCAGCAATTTTCCTTAGTTATAGCAAAATTAGTGGTTTTATTTTTAATTTTTAAAAGGGGGTGGGGGGGGAATAGCATTAAAAAATATACACAACTGCAGTAGAAGTTTTCCCTATATTATCTTTGCCATTCAAATCCGACCAGAAATCAATTCATTAAAAAATCTGGTTTGGGCAACTAATATTTGGCAACAAATACTAGTTTTGAGCAAGTAAAGCAAAACATCTAAGGATCACAGAGAGAATTATTAAGATTTAAAATATCTTACTTTCATAATCGTCTTATGACAGAAGTTCATTAGGAATTATATTGGGATACTGTGGTCGAAAAAATTCGATGTTCAAGCACATTTTTCTTTTGAATCTTGCCCCCTAATATATAGGTCTTTAACAACTGGTAGACAAAACCTTCTAACATCTACCAATTTCCTCTACCTGATCTGGTATTTTCCTCTTTTTACCTTTAATACTAGACAGTAGGAAAGTACTACAGTAATGAACATCAGATAGACATTTAAACCTACTTACATTTCACTCACTGACAGCATTCAATCAAAAAGATGGCAAATATGTTGATTTGTAGTGAACTCAGAGATCACTGACCTCAGTTACCTGTTCTTTGCAGGACTTCCTACACCCTGACAGAAAAAACCCCATTCCTAGTAGCCAGTATAAGAAAGGATAATAACAGGAATGATCATCTCTGCATGAATCCAAAACCAGTCCAGATACAAAAGCTTTAACTTATACAACATAGCTTTTCTGAGAAATACCTAGACATAAATTATCTTCACCACTTCGATGACTGAAATGGAGATCAAATTCTGAAAAATGTTTTAAAAGCTCATGGGATAGACTTAAAATATCAACAATCTTAGTAATAAATTGACTATTTCTCATGGGACAGACTTTAAATATCAGCAACCTCAGAAAACAAGCAAACTTCATATATAACCTAGAAAACCGGTTTGGCTGAGTGCAAATATTTACTCTTTAAAATCTAATTGCTAAGATGGACTCCCTAGACATCTGTTTCAACATATATCAATCATTAGGAATTTCAGAACAAAAATAACCCCAAACGTTTTCTTTCTTGACTGCTACATTGGTTGTAGAAAAGTAGATCTTTACTGAATAGTGGCTTTCCTTTCTAGTTAATATTTTCAAAATCGAGACAGCAGACATTTAATGAAAAATCCTAAATTTTAAAGTGCTCACAAATTACACGTGCTGTTTTGACAGGTATTAGATTACATTAAAATAATGTTTCACCACAGCATACTCCATTTTATTGTAATATATTAACATTTTGCAGCCAGAGAGTGTTGTTACACAATATAGTGGTAGGAGACATTTGAGTATCAAATTAGGAGACTTGATAATTACACAATGCAAAATTACAGAAAGGATATTCTAGAATGTTCAAACAAGATTTTTCCCTTGCACACGTACCAGAAATTATGTGTTTCCATCTAAAAATAAATTTACTATCACAAAAAAAAACCAGTCATAATTCCTTATATTCGTGCTTTCAAATAGGTACAAATTGTACTTTTCCTTTGGAAATGTTTACAGAGGGAAAAAAGAAATAGGTGGCTAGCACTGTGATTTACAACACTGAATAGCAAATAATTACAGCAGACATTTGGAAAACCACCAATGTTTAAGAGATTTTTCAGTTGTTGGCTAAACAACTGCAAGTGTCTTTGCCAAAACTAGAATAAAATGTCTAATCAGAAGTGACTCTTGCATAGAGAAAATAACTTTTCACTAATCTATTTTAAGAAGAAAGATTAACCAATTATAGAAAACACTGTGACTACATTGATTTAGTTGCACAACTCAGTTTTCAATTCCAATCTCATTCAGAGTTTATAAACTCAATCCCATGCTTTAGCAAATAGAAAACCTCTTCTTCCTCCAGTGGTTCACCAAAACAGAGTTCTAGAAATTAAAGAACGTCCTAGGCAAGAAATTCTGTGCCATTCAAACTACATACATTTTCAATATTTCTCCTAGGGAAACACATTACTTACAAAGCTTATTATTTAACAATTGAGACGTGTCCAACTATATTTAAACATTAAGAGACTCAATGTTATCATTAAATTAGTTTTTGCATTTTCTCTTAATTAGTTCTTCCCATGAAGAATTCACCATGAATGAGTCACAGAGAATGGCAAAAATATAGAAAAGTTCATTTATAAGTGGCTTAATAGGAAACTTCATGAGAACACAGTAGAGGTATCATTGTATGGAAAAAAGCTGTGTGTGTATATACATGTACACACATAGATATATAATATAACAGCTGTTCCAATTGCCTTGGAGCAAAGAATGTTTTAAGAATAGCCTCTGAGGGAAAATTACTAGCTTGTCAGTAATGCAGAAACTATGTCAATACATAAAAATGTATGGAATTCAAGTGAACATGTGAAAAACAAGGAACCTTTCAAACATGATGGCTTAAGGATGTATAAAAGATATTCAAGGTAAAATAGGCAATCCTATTTTAGCTAAGGTTAAATGACAGTGATATGAGATATGATAAAATTTCAATATACTGAGAAATATAAGTCATATTTAAAAATATGAGTATGTAGTATTTGAATAAAAGTCTTGGATATGTATCAAAAGGTAATTTGAACTCAAGATCTTTCAAGAAGATATAAAAGCTGCAGATGATCTAAATCTTCAAAACAGAAATCAACAGCTTTCTAAGAGGCCTCCAATTCAGTGCATGCACATTAAAACTGTAGTCCCAAAGAAAAAAAGAGAATTACTTTACAGCATGTATATATAGGCAACTTTATGCTACTTCAGTAGAGCACACAGATAGCACTAAAAGTAAAGGATTCTGTTTCAATTTATGATTGATTTATCTCACAAAATATTAAATTCTTGTGCCAAAAAATAGTAAAACTAATTTACCACCGAATGCATAGCAAAACCCTTTTTCCACTTAAAGAAAAAAGAAAAAAAAAACCAAAACCACCAAACAACAATTTCTACTAACCTTCAGGATCAAGCAGTTTCTCTATTCCCAGGTGTTGCCTGGCTATGTTGAATGCATGGTCTAATCTTTGTACAGGTGACTGCTGAGAAGCAACAGCATTCCAATCAAATAGGTCTGGTCTAAAGTAAAAATAAGAGGAAGAATAAGTTTCTTATTTTTCAGTCTTACATTTACTCATATACTTCTAAAGCTAAGCATCAGCATTTTCATAATGAAAGATCATGCTAATTGGCCCAGGGACTAATGAAGCTCAGTTTCTAATGGGTTTGTATTCTATTCTCATCCACATCCACCACAATCACATTGTCCATATTTCTTATTCTCCTCCAAGTCCCAACAACCTGAAACCTCACATCCCTGAGCCACTGCTGCTCTCCCCCACAGCACTGGGCTCCTGTCACTGCCCACAACGCCCCCAGCACACGGGCTCCTTCATCCCAGCCCCAAATTGTGCTTGAGTGGGAAGTGCAGGTGCTGTGGCCATGAGCAGGACTGGCAATCAGGACTGGCATGTGGCAGGACAAGCAGGACAGAACTCCTGAGGCCATCTGGGAGCCTTTCTCCAGCCACCAGTCTTTCACTTCAATTTATATTTCTAAGAATGCAATTGCTTCTGAGATCACCAGCTCACTGTTATATCAGAATGAAATCAGTCAAGAGGTTAAAAAATTCACAGAATCATAGAAACATTTGGGTTGGGAAACACCTGTAAGAACAGAGTTCAACTCTTATCCTAACACTGTCAAGTCACAATTTACGTGCTCTTACAGGAAAAGACAGAATGACCAAAACTGAATTATAGCTCAGATGCACAGTCTGGGACCTTGTATTAGCAGCTGCACTGTTTGCAGTATAAATAATGTCAGTACAGCACAATCTTTGGTTTTTCATCTGAGACTTATCCATTAGGAAATCAGAATTTGTTATCAGGCACTCTGGAGAAATAAAGTTTAATCAAATACCTTGTAATTACTGTGCATGTAATATGAAGAAAAACAACTATGCTATTTGTGACTTCAATACAGTGCTCTAAATCAGAGGACATTTAAATGTATAATTTCAACTAGAGATAAATCAAACACATTATTTACACAATTTAAATTTCCCAATTAATGACAGATTTACTCACATTTTTATTAATTTTAGGAGTTAATTTTAAAGTCTCATGAGTTATAATAAATGAAAAAAAGTGTTCACTGTATCATATTGTAATACTGTCAGGAGAATAGAGAAAAAAATGCCCTTTACCTGGCAGTTATTCTCTAGTTATGCGTCTTTGCTGCCCAATTTTTTTCTGAGAGGAGAGTGATTTACATAGTAACAACTAAGTTATTCTAAATTATTTTGCTCCTCTCTGCATAGACGCTTAAATATTGGAGTTTTCTCCTTCCCACATGCGGAATAACCCAAAATGCTAATTAATGGTAATTTAATGTTAAATCTGGCTGAGGACAGAGTAGAGAAGGGAGAGGAAATTTAGGTAGTAATCTCTGGGTTTACTCATTAATGGATTAAGTCTACGATCTCATAGACTGGTCTGTGTACTAAAACACAGACATAAAAAATACACACTAGATGTACATAATTAGTAAAATATATTTTTGGCCATTCTCCTTTAACTGAGGACAGAATCACCATTGTCCAATGCAGCCTACATGATGCTGTATTTTTCATGTATAGACAAATAGTGTTCAAAGCTAACCAGGTATTGCTGAAGTGTGCTTACACAAAAGACCTTCTCTGTTTCCTTTCACTCTACCTTCCTCAAACCACGTGGGGATGGATGGGTGAGAAACTGGGAGAGGACACAGCCAGGACAGGTGACCCAAACCAGTAAAAGGGATACCCCATGGCATATAACTTGCTCAGCCATAAATACCTGGGGGTAAAGGAAGGGAATGTGGTTTGGGGCTGTTGGTCTGGGAAGGTGTCTCCTGCTTGAAGGGAGTGGCTGGGCTTCACTTGTTTTTCTATTCTTCTTTGCTCCATGTATTAAAAGAGTCTATTTTGACTCAAAAGTTTTCTTTCTTGCTTTCATTTTTCCCATTCTCTTCCCTGTGCTGGGGGAACAGGGGCTGAAGCAAGCCAATGGCTGTTGGGTGCTCAGCTGCTGGCTGGGGTCAAGCCACCACACCCCCTATACCTTATTCTGCAAGCATACAGGTATTAGTCACATCCCTATTATCCTTATTAGGATGCACAAGGTCACACAGCAAATTTAGCTAAGAGAACACTGTAGTAACCACAAAGCTGTCTTAAAAAGTTAGGCAAGAATGTGTTGCAAGATTATTTGGTAGGAAGAGCCTTTAGGACAAGGAGAGGAAAGAACTGTATTCAAGGGACTACCTCCCCCTCAATTTTTTCTTTTTTTGTTGTTTTTCTCTTTTAATTTGGCTTAAAATTCTAAGCACACCTGCAATACTCAGAGCAGCACACTATCTTCACATAATCATTTCTTGTTTGGTGATACAATATTTTATATCCAGGAACATACTTTTAATCAATCAGCATTCCACTGGGCAAGAGCATGAATATTTACAATTGCTCCTTGAGGAATGTCACAATATTGTCTTACCCCTCCTGAGAAAACCTCTGTCATGATTAATAATATTTTAGATAGTCAATTCCAGCTTTTCAGTTGAATAATCCAGGAGGAGATTTTCCAGTTAACGTACCAAGAGAGTCTAAAATTATTATCATGACATCTGTAGACCTAGGACACCCAATATAGGACACACAGAGTTTTTGTTAGTTTGTTTTGTGGTTTTTGGTTTTTTTTTCTTTTAAAAATCAAATAGTTTGGTTTCAAACAACATCATGTCTTAACACCTGAGTGTTAATTTGCATGCTGCCAGTATAGAGGCCATACAGCATCTGTCTCCACTCATTAAAGATTGCAAAAATTTGAACCCTCTGAAACATAGTCAGAAGAGAATTAGAAAGCTTTAGTATGTCACTGTCAGATTCCTTATCAATTTTCTTAGTATTGCACATAAAGAAGACAGCACAGATTCAAAGACAACTTACAAGTACATGGCCACCTACTGAAACTCAGCTCTGATAAGCACCAATTTAATTAAAATAAATTCAAAAAGCTCTTTCTACTCCATCAGCACTTTAACTTTCCAGATTTTCCCTTTGTTGAAAGACTCTGTTGCTATACACATTTCCATAGCTCTATCACTAGTATAACAGTGTCATGATATCAGCTTGAAGCAGCAGCTTCTCAGTGCTGTGTCAGGATGTGGCATTGGGTGTATTTATGTAGCAATACTGCCAAGTGTGATTGTGAGAAATATTATAGCCTAGAAGATTAATAATTGTGGGAAGTGGAAAATAAATTTTTAAAATCCCCAAAACAACACTGAAACTGATTTTCAAATTACAATGCTTATTAGCTTTGTAAGAAGTTTAAATACAGGAGTGAGAAGGTACGAAACAGTAAAGAAAATAAATTAAATGGAATTCTGGTTCTCTGCCTTCATTTGTCCTCTGACATTGTTCAAATAATATCAATAGAGATGAAATTTATTCTCATATCTGCAGTTTGGGTCTTGTCTGAACAGGGAGCAAACCCAAGAAAAAATAACTGGCATTTCTCACTCCTCTTTTTGAAGAGTAGAACCACAAGGCATTTTTAAAGAATTAGAATTAAGTAGAATATGCTGAACTTTATCTAGCCATTCACCAATCAGCTCAAAGAGCGCTGGTCTTGTATCAGTTTATAACAAGAACATGGAAAGCCAAAATTGAAAGGATTGAAGTCTTCAATGGAGAAGTTTGCATCGTAAAAATCAAAATTTCTATCAAACATAAGGTATTTTTTTGTAGCAACAGCTCTTTTGCATTACTAGTGGAAATAGCAATAATAAAACCAAAAAAGATAAAAGACAAAACAAACCTGAAATTTTTCAAAATATATTTTCAAGAAAAGTAAATTAAAAAAGAGGCTCCCTACATCCTCTCTGACCCCCATTTACATAGCTTACAACAGAACTAGTTCAGCCACAATTAAAAAAATTTAATCTGGTGTATACTATAGCCAAACAAATCCTGACAGACATCTATGTAGAAATCAAAGTAATGGGTAAGAAAAGCAACAGTTTTCCATTATTCTATTCATAAAATCATCATATTTAGATCATAAAATTTATCATCTCCATTTCAAAAGAAAATTTCTGTACTTGTTGCTTTAGCTTCTTCAATGTAGAACATATAATTCAAGAGATCATGTGCCAAGCTTATATCTGGAAAAGCCACACTCTGGACTCACTAATGTGCCCTTGGAGATTTCCCAGGTGACCTGTGTTCCACCGCTTCTTGCACTCAGTAGTGAAAGCAATTGCTCAACAGCCTAAATATCCACGGAAACATGGTAATTACAGACATGGGAAAATCTATCTAAAGTAACCCTTTTATATAATTACAGACATAAAGCACCAGAAAAATCGGATCTGACCAAAATATTAAGCTGAAAGCTAAGGATTTGTGGGTTAAAAGACTATGAGAAATAAACCTTCCCACTGCCTTCACAGAATACTATGTGGTCAGTGCTTCATGATAGTCTATACAATCCCTTTAAATACATGCTTAGAAAATTCATCCAGATGCAAATTTCACATTACTGCCTGAACCTCTTAAAAAACACAAAACTACAAACCAAAACAAACAGCCACCTGTTCATCACTGAAAATATTATATAAGAGAAATGAAAATATCACCATGCATAAAGGAAAGGGATTGGTTTGAAAAATAAATAGCTTTAATGCTACCACAAAATCTATCCTCACTTTTAGAGAGTCCAAATATTATAGAGAAACTTTGGGTAGCATCACTCTTCCAATGTTGGAGAGATTTTTGATGTTTGGGGTTTTCTGCTGGGTTTTGGAGGTTTTTTGGTTTTTTCAGTCCACTCTATGAATTAAATATAATACCTGATTTACAAACTCTAGCTCTCCTTTCTTATGACTAACTCCACTTCCCTTCCTGTCAATGCAGAGGAATAAAGTCAGAGGGTGAAAGGAAAAAAGAAGAGAGCATCTGGACAAAACATCATGGAGATCAAGAAAATAAACAAGAAAGAAATGAAACAGGAGAAATTAAGAAATAGGGAAATTCTGGGGGGAAAAAACTAACTGGAAAAATTGAACAAGGAAAACAAAAAAGCTAAATTCAGAAGTGTTTGTCATCAGAGTGTTTATCATTCTATGTAAGCAAACCACAAAATATTTATAAAACATGGAATGTGTGAGACACCAGGTTTCTCTGAGAATTCATGTAAATCACTCTTGGAAAACTTTTCTTCAGTGTATATTCAAACTGTCCTCTTTAGACACTAAATCCAAGGCACTCTGACACCCAATAATTCTCTAATGTACCTACGTCTTAGAGTGATTGAATTAGACTAGAGAAGGTTTTTATTATTATAGGATACAGTTAGGAGTTCCCAAGCACTGAATGTCCTGGTGTAAATATTTAACTGATTCCATCTGGACTCTTGAAGGACAATTCTGTGTTCCCACACACTGAACATCAAATGCAAAGTAAACAAAAATCAAAAATCATAGGTTCACCTTAAAAATTACTGTATTAGGGCTTTGGAGGAAATGAGGAAATGAAACTTTTGCAGAGAATTTAGTGATTGAAGTCCAGAAGATGACTGGTGTGTCTTGGAGACTTGCCTCCATGAATCTGACTGAGCACTTGCCATTTCCCAGATAAGTGCAGTAACTACTGGGCAAGATACAAGACTTCTGTGGAGTATTTCTTCACTTCTATTGAAAATAGGCTCACTGCACAGAAAGCTATGCAAGATTTATGGCAGCAGATGGAAGAAGAGTAAAAGCAGACTTAAGCTTTGCAGCCCTGAATTACAAAACCTGAATAAAGAGCATAAATTCCAATAAGCAGGAAATAAATGTTCATCTGGTGAACTTTGCACTGAACTGAACACAGCAGTGCATAAAGTCTGACATAGGACACAGAGATCTGTCTAGACAATCCCAGTGTGGTTTACAGGCAGCTGCACTCCCCAGCCAGGGACTGATCCTGAAACAGTTCCTCTGTTCAGACTTCTGAAGCTATTCCTACAGAGAAAGACAAAAGGAATTGCTGATTACTGATTTCAGACACCAGGTATTACATGGTCCTGCAGAGCATGCAGTCAGAATACCTGAGTACCAGATACCCTAATCAGGGAACAGGCAGTCTGATACTGTCTCTAGGTGGAAAGATGTTGTGGAAAGATGAGTGGGGATAAAATTAGAGGAAACTGAGAAGTTATAATCACATCCTAAGAGAGATTAGAATAGAATGGAAATTTTAAGGAAAAATACACCTGTGTCTCCTCGGATGGAATGTAGTTAGTGTGCTTGAAACCTGTTCTAGGATGATTCCCCTCATGGTGGGATTGTTTGTCAGTTTCCCGTTGTCTTGGCATTTGAGTGCCCTCCTTACCATCTTGCCTTTGTCCTCAGCTGCCACGTGGAGAAGCATGAGGAAACAGTCACCATCTTGTCTTTGTCTGGGGAAGCCACACAACCTGCAGGGAGTGTTCATCATCTTTTTGTCCAGGCTGCCAAGTGGAACTAAGTCAAGGGGGTGACCATCTTTTTTTGTGAGAAAAACACACTCTTTTTCTGTATACTTTTGTCATTATTATTGCAGTTGATGCTGTGCATTTCTTATTCCATTGCTGTTTGCTTTCAATAAACTGTGATCCCAACCAAAAGTCTGCTTTTGTTTCTCCATTGCCAGAGGGAGCAGAGGGAAGGGAGAAGCTTATTTAGAGTTTATTATCTGGATGGTGTTTAAACCACTACGCGGTTAAAAAGTTCAACTCCCTAATAACTTGAGCAGTCAGCAATCTTGCAGGACAGTCCCCTTTAAGAGAGAAGCATAGTAGGAGGAGAAGAGAGGTTAGGAGGTTTATCACGTTGGAAAAAGCAATCCTGCTTCAGAAGCTGCAGTGGCAAGAACTGAGTCGTTTAGACAGATTGACTTGCGTGTCTTCCTTAAGCATCGCACACAGAACCCCCAAGAACTCTGAATCTGGTGGAGTTTTATACAGCATAGACTAGAAGAAGGCGACTTCTGAGAGAGGCAATGAACTCAAATCAGTTGGTGGAATGACATTAAAGGTTCTGAAAACAAAGGCTACCTTCTACAGCTGTGTCCTTGTGAGGCAAATCCATACTTTCAATTCAGCAGCTATGAGAGGCTTTCAACAAACACCTCATTTTCCCTCTTTAAGTACCCACAGGAAAATCTCCTTCTCCCTCTGGGTCGACCTCAAAGGCTTAGTTTGGGATCTACTCCTTGCTCTTCTCAAAAGTTTCCAAGCCTGTACTCCTTGAGACTATCTTCTTGACATAAACACTGGAATTCCAGGAAAGGATCTGAGCTGTGTATATTTGGTCGTGCTGTGAAAAGCTCTCCCTCCGTGACAGGATTTAGTATGACACAAAAGGCAGCACCCAGACCAAAGCAAACAGTTGATCATTTAAAAGAATGCTGAAACACCCACAGAACAGATAGGCCGTCCTCAAGCCCTGCTACAGCCATCTGTCACAAGCCCACTGAAACAGAGAAAAGCTGCTTTTCCTACCTGTGGCTGTGGAGGAGTGCGTTGAAAGCCAATCCATCAGACCAGCTAGTGGTGAAATTGGTGACGTTGACCTGCGGGTAACTGTGAGTCGATTGACGGACCCAGCTCAGCAGAATCATCTCGCTGTTTGTCTGCTGCAGCCCAGCCATGATGTTTTTCATTACATCTTTGACCTGCAATAAAAGAATGTGATCAATGATTGAACTTATTAAAAACTGACTATTTCTCTTCTTGAAATTAAAAACCTTCAGTTAAATAAATTTCAGCCTTAAAGATAAACACCTAAGTAATTAAAGAACATATTTG
Organism: Luscinia megarhynchos; assembly: GCA_034336665.1. Taxonomy (NCBI): domain Eukaryota; kingdom Metazoa; phylum Chordata; class Aves; order Passeriformes; family Muscicapidae; genus Luscinia; species Luscinia megarhynchos. Next base: position 10,237,744 of record JAPFBE010000003.1, on the reverse strand, counting down.
TTTTCACAATGTAATGACAGCAATCAATTCTGAATGCTAAAAAGACAACAGCTACTGACTTGCCCTGAATGCATTCCTTCCTGTGCCACAGGTGAAGCAGGGACAGAGAAGGTATATTTATTAGCATCCTTTGTGGTAACAGAGTTCTTTCAAATTAAGTAATTCTCCTTGTGGTTTTCTTTGATCTGGGAATACATCCTTAGTTAATATGATACATTACAGCAAAAGTTGGTAAAATGATGAATAGCATTCTTCTCTCATTGACGGAGTTGAAATAGCACCGAGGCAAAATAAATTCCCTCAGTGCACAGTAGATAATATTTTCTGACTTAAAAGTGCAAACTATATCTGCATATATGCACTTGATGAAAAGTCAATTTCATTGCATGCCTTAAAAGAGCATTTCATATGTTTCAATTTTATTATTTTAATGAAGTTAATATTCCTTTTTCACTGGAGAGAGTCTACCAATCTACAGTTATTATTTTACAAAAAGCCTAAAGGCTTTTATAAATGTTATCCTGGTTTGATGGAATGCAGTAGTTTTTTTTATTTCCTATCAATTTCTTTACTAGTAAAAGAGCACATAAAACTTCTATTAAGAATTATTTTCCTGTAAAGTAACACCTTTTAACTCATTGCTTTCTCCACATATCTTTAAAAATATTCCCTAGGATATAGTTTAACTATAAAGTTGCTTATTGCTGCTTATTCAGTTAGGGAATATTGCATGTCATTGTCATTTTCCCCTTGAATTGCTCTGCTGCCAGCATCAGTCAGTCAAAGAACAACATTCAGGGCAGAATTTACTTTATGATAAAGGGTGGACCACTTTGAAACTGTAAAATTGAAAGACAATATGCAGAAGCTGTAATCTGAAAGAAGAGTCAACAACAACAATAATTAATTATTGTGATGTAGAAAAAACAGAGATAACCTTTTATTGTTGAGTATGGTAAGTTGCTCGCTAGTTTCACAGTAATTAATTCAATCATTTGATTTTGTGAAGATATGAATTACTGAAATAACATCTTGGATTTGCATCCCAGATGAATATTGCCCAAAGAGTAACAGTGCCCTTAATTTTCCTTTTGACAATTCGGTATAAACAATATTTAACATGTTATTAGTTTCTAAGATGGAAGGAGAAATTTTTCCTCTCTAAATTTAATGGGATATATTCCTGACTTTAGTCTTAGATTGTAATTTTCACCAATGAAAATTAATATAAATTCTGTCAGATAAGAATAGAAGCCTTTTATAGTTGTCTCCATTTTTATATCAGAAGAAAGAAAAAAAAAAGTGTAATAAAATTAGGAAATATGCTCTTTATTTTTGCTTCATACATCTAAGTGGATGTTTTGAATTTCTTGACAATATTTTTAGTATCTTTATTTTTGAGAGATGCCAAAGCAGATTTACATAATGTAGCAAGAAGCTGAGATTTGGCCTCTGTATTCCCAGGCACAGTATAAAAATACAGAATTCTACTTTTTTTTTCGTTAATCTGGATTCTAAAAAAGAAGAAAACTTTTGGAATTAACATCTATTGCACGAAACTTAAAAAAAAAAAGACTAGAAAATACTGTTACAGATATGGAGACTTCTCCAAGCTTAGACTTCATTGTTCATTGTTAATTTTGTTTTCATCATATGCTTATATTTCCAAGGCAGAGTTTTCTGAGTATTATAAGAAAATTCTAACTTTTAAACAATACAACAAACATTATCATTAAAAGATAGCTGAATGAATGCAAGAACACCATATTTAGAAATAGAAGGGTTCATAACACGGAACTGATTATGTTTTTGAGCTGATATCCAAATAGAAACGAGCTGTATCTATGAACAGAGATGATTAGAAAAAATTAGTAAAAAAATGGGCCATGAATTCAGGTGATGAATCCAAATCCAACATTTATTTTTACTTTTCAGTAAATGAATATAAAAGTTTCAAACTCACCTTGTTTAGTTAAATATGCTTACAATAGATAAAGTTTTGCTCTCCCTTTACTGCATTTCTTTGCAACAGTGAAGATTGTTAAATTTATGATTTTTTTGTTTCCTCTTAGGGAAAGTCAGACATTTAAAATAACGGAGTAAAATGCTCTGATCTCATTCAGAATTCTGAATTCTTCTTTCCTCTTCAGTGAGAATTTGTGGATAACTCCACTTCTACAGCTGGAGCCACCTGTCCACCTTGGTGTCCTGAGGGGCACTGCCATCCCAGCCCAGCTGTCCCCTTGGCAGCACCATGCCACACCTCTGCAGGCACAGCCCCACACTGGCTGCAGGACGGCTGGTCCTGAAAGATCAGTGCCTGAGCACAAGAGTGCTGGCTGGCATTTTGCTGAAAAGGAAGCTTTTTGAAGGCTTCTCAGTTAAGATGTACTGCTGGAAAAGTGGCACATAGAGATGTGCTCATGTCAGCCTGAAGAGCTGTTCAGACAAACTCCCTCAGCATCCAGGCTCAAACACTGCAGCTATTTCAAAGTGCCTCTGCCTCATGCTGTCAGGTGATGAGTTGACCTCTCCTGTTCATTTCTTTCTAATGCAGTGTATCCTGGCAGGACACAGAGCTTTCAGGTCTAGGAAACCCTGACTTTCAGAGCACAGATATACTTGCTCTTCCTGGGGAATGGACGTATGCTATGCAATAAGAAAATATTAAATTTTGATAGAAGTGGAGGGGAAAGACAATACAGACATCCCTGAGATTGCTTCTGAAATGCCAGGCTGCCAAAAGGAAAGCTGTGGGCAGAATGAGAGCACTGCTACTCTTGTCACCACATGGAGACAGTGGCCAAAAGCAGCACAGCCAGCCCTGGTCACAGCAGCAAAGGACCTTTGATCTTCCCACTGTAGGGCCATGTCCTGGAATCTGGCCATGTGCTGCTGAGTGTGTAAGAGGACAAGGAACACAGCAAGATCTCAGGTTCACACTGCATCTCTTTCACCTAAAACCAGCACTCAGGCATGTAACATTTTGTAAGACTGGCACTTGGCTTCAGTATGCCAGACCCTAGAGAAGAGGGAGGGAAGAGATAATCCAAAAAGAAAACTGTTCTCAAAGCAAGAATTTTTCATTTTTCCTAATAAAATAGGAACCTTACATCTCCCTGAAAGAATTACTTAGCATTTTTTACTTGCTAGATTTCAGGCATAGATTACATTTTTATAGCTAGAACCACTAAACTCTATCCAAATACATTTGATAGAACACTTTTAAGAACATTTTCATAGATATTCAAGACACCTATCAAAGTAAAGTATATTCTTTGTTCATCGAATCAAGGTGGATTGCCAGAAGCATTTAATTTCCATAATCAAAAATCATAATTAAGTAAAATGGTAATTCATATTCAAATACTGATGTGCACAATAACCCTGATGCTTTTATTAAGTCTCCAAATGAGGCTGGCAGGCTGGTGAAATGCTCCCCTCTGAAATATTTTCCTTATGTATAGATCTATTATTTTATGATTTTTCCCAGAGAAAGTCAAGATTTGGTCCAAATATTTTTTACTAGGGGTTTTCTTTCATGCTTTATATGAAAATAAATTCACTTCTAAAAACATAACAATTTACACACTGCCATATAGAATGCTTTTCCACTCTTAAGAGAGTTTATAAAATACAACAGTTCAGAAATTAATAGTTTTCCTCTGTTTCTACTTATATGCTAATGCTGCAGTGAGGCTGGGATCACAGAGCTGTGAGAGCAGCAGCTTCAAGAAAATAGAGTCTGATGGATTCAGCACCATAAAGAGCTTTGGCAGCAGGTGCTCAACTCAGAACTATGGTTCCATTTCAGGGAAACTTTTAATAATAATCTGAATAAAAGAGGCTATATAAGAAAGAACACAATCACCACAGGGGATACAGAAAGCCATGAAATTTCCACTGCACAGGGATGAGAGTGGCAACAATGGGTCAAATCCTGTCTGCTGCAATGCCTCTACCACCCCTACCACTGCAGTCCTCAATGAGACTGCTGATATCCATTTGGATTGGTACTGGCATTATTCCTTTTTTAAAACTATTTTTACAGAAAGAGGTTAGCATTGTTGTAAGAGACCATCATGTTGTCATATGTAAGTACAGTTGTGTTCTTACATGGTCCTGGCTGCAGGACATGAAAGTGAAAGACCTTCTTGCCTGTTCATCTACAACAACACAAGTGTTCACACAAACAATAATCTCATATTTTTTCTGTTGTTCTTTGTTTTAGATGTAGACAGATGAATTTCCTTTAAGTTCCTAAAGATCCTCTCAGGATCTTCAGAGGCAGGTTTGCACCAACAAACACAAACTACACAAGCATGCATTAAATCAAATGGCCTGTGTATTCCTATTTATTTGTCTTCAGGCCTTCTACAAACTAGAAAAAATATAGTGGTCTTGGTATTTTACCAAGCTGAGACAAGTGGTAGATAAGTTTGGTGGCCCTGACCCTGTATGAACTTATTGTGTTTCCAGCTGCTTGTTGCCAGGGACAATCTGTGATAAGCAAACCAACAGGAAGAAGAATTTCTTAAGAAATTTACAGCTGTGTTTCACCATAAATTCTGTCATACCTAGGAACAGGGCAGAACAATCACAAACGTATTCCAGATCATGCAATTAACTTCAAAATTTGAAAGAAAATCTGGAAAAGAACAGACTTTCTCCACAGAGCTGTAAATGAACAAGTTTACTTTGAACTCATCCAATACTTTGAGGGTAATAGGCAGCAAACGAATGGCTCCTGAGTGTTTTGGTTTTTTAAGGAGAAAAGCCAAAATATAAATCTTCCATTTTATTATCTTTTAAAATTACTTATCATTAAGCAAAAGGGACAGGTTTCTTGTTGGCAATCAGGTTTTATCTACTCTTAAGAAAAAAACCTAAAACTGAATTCCAGATAAAATAGAATCTTATTTACAGTAATTTGAATAAAAAGGTGCAGGTCATTTTCAGTACTTCATTGACTAGAACAAAATGAAACAGTAATGCCAAATTGATTTTTGCCTTTTTGCTTTTATATATTCTCATATATTTGTAGCTCTGTAGCATATTATTGTATAACTACATGGATTTGTAGCAAGCTTTTCACCTACTCTGTTAGACAGAAAGACAGAATAGATTCCTAAAGGCCCCAGTCCTATCTGGGGACCAAGGTTAAAGCAATATCTTGAGACATTTTCTCATAAAGTACAGTTAGTATCTAAAGGGGAGGGTTCTGGAAAGGGTGGAACCAATGGGGGGAATTACCTCATTACTGTGCTTCTAATAGGGAATGCTTGTCAAGTATGCTCATCTGCTAAATTTATAAAACTGTATTTGTCCTATGTGGGATGGGCATTTTTCCACACTTGCTGCTGAGGCCTCCAGTTAAAGACCAGATTTTCAATTACCTCCTATACTAATACTGCCTCAAAATGGAGTTATTTCTAGATCTTTAAGGCATCACAGCACTCCAGGGATAGACTAAACTTGGACTGAATCATTCTGACTATGCTGACAAAGAGTCACACTTTTAATCACTGCTTTGTAAATATGATCCCTGGACCTTTCATCCACGAGCAGTTCAAGCTGAAGCCATGGGTACCATCACAGCTGCCATCACAGTTAGCACTAGGCTCAAGATGAGGTTTGAAATTAAACACTTTTGCATTGCAAACAAAAGGTTTTTGTTTTGATTTGGCTGCTGTCAGAAAGTTCATCAGGCTACCTGTGTCTTCTCTGTGTCTGTGCAAGTACATGTTAGGAGGAATGGTGGGAATGATTGAAAAGAAATTACTAAGTACACAGCTATTACTAAAGCACATCTTCAACACTTTGCTTCAGAATAAAATATGAAGAAACCAAAATATTAATTTGAACATGATTAGTCATCTCAGTTTATAATTTTTACAAATTAAAATAGAGTGATTCAAGGATTATTGGCAGAAGTTGCATAGCTAGGTATCATATTCCATCTGCTCTTAATAAGTAATTTAGAACAATTTTATGCAATTAAACTAGGAATATTGAAACAGGAGACAAAAGAAATGAGTTAACTATCTGCAGCTTTTCTGTGTTGTTGTTGTCCTGTAAAATTAGAATAAAAATGTTCCCTACATAGATGAAGTATACACATCTGATTTTTGATATGAGTGTTTCAGTTTTGAAGTCTTTTAAGCTTTGTTTCCCACCAACGTTTCTGGTTATTCTACATAAAACTTGTAGATCATTGCCTGGGGAATATTGTCAACAGTAATGGACAGACTCTAGGCCAGATTCCTAAAAACACATGGATTCAGAGCATCTAGATGTTGGAAATTTTTGAATTTTGATTTTACTTCCATCTCAGAATTTTTTTAGCTAAGTGACCTCATCTACCATGCTGGTTTTTTATGAGATCCATATCACAAAACCCCCTTTCTCTCTAAATAGAAGGGAAGATAAATGAGACACATCTGCTTCAATAAATAGGCAGTCTAGCAACTTTTTAGTGTTCTAAAAAATAATTATTGGCAGGATGGGTCAGCAGCAAAAAGCAACTGATGTGATTATTTCGTTAAAATGGTGAAGTCACTCTTTCAAAGATACTAAAAAGAAATCCACACTGGCTTTGTTTATCCATTTTTGTTAGGGTAACTCATACATATAATCTTGCAATATCTGACAGTGACATTACAGTCAAAAAAAATTCTGCTACTCCTGTAAAAATTATTTTGTCTTCTTAATATTGTCAGTACACTTGATAATATGTTAACAGGCTGCCATAATACTGATTTAGCACATTGCAATGCTTATGTTTACTGTGCAGGTTGTTTCTACATAATAATGGGGAAAAGATCAGTGGAATAAAGGTATTTCATAGGAAGTAAGGAGCAGTGCCACTCACCTGCCAGTGGAGGATTATATTCCAAATCAAACCAAGAGTCAGCTTATGATTTCCATCCACAATATCTGAGCTCCCTATATTTACCAAATCAACCTATACAGAAACAAAAAATAATTGTAAAAGGTTAATAACAAGCATAAGAGGTTGGAAGGAGATGATGAGATAGGCTAAGGAAAATCTCCCACTTGGCTTCTGTTGTTCCATAAACACACAATTCACATTTTATAAATGGCACAATTAATGTTCTGGAAAAAACCAGCAGTGATCTGGAGCTCCTATTATTCCAGCTACAGCATGTTGTGAAACATAAAATCAAAAGTAATAGTTATAATAACTCAAATATATTTTATATTATGCTTTTACAATTACAAATCACACAAACAGAAAAAAAACCCACTACTCTACTCTGCTTTATCCTTATCTTACATAGTATAATTTTCTGAATGTTAACACACATATATCTAGGCACTTTAAGAACCTACAAACCCAAGACATAACATATTTAGATTAAAACAGAACTTAATTTTCCTTAATTAAATTCTATAATATATAAAGAAATATACAGGATGTGTTCTGGCATACAGATAAAGCAGTGATTGTGATCTAAGCAAGTCTTTTCCACAACAGTACATCCAATAATGTTGTTTTCCATAATTTTATCATGCATTTGAAATTTCATAATGCATCATTATTTACCACCATGGAATTTTGCTTCCTTCACATGGGAAATGATCCTTCACCCTCCCCCACTTTTTATACTATCTGAATAAAGAAGCCAAATTCAGGGTTATAAATGGAAGATTATAAGCTGTCCTGCACATTTGGATAGAATTGTGACTCTAAAATTGGTATCCTTGCTGTTTTACAGATGCAATTTTTCATGACCAGAACTGATGCTTTTTTATGGCAAAGTACCCCATTCCTTCACAAACCACATTCTGCAGTCTCTAGTGCACTTCTGAAGTTATTTGAAGTTACATCTGTAAATTGACTTAAGATTTTCACCCTCAAAAGAAACTGCTTTAGTTTCTTTTTTTTTTTTTAACAAACCACAAATTAGATATTTTATCAAGAAATCTAAAACTCTCAATGAACTCTTATCTTCTTTTCTTCAAGAATTTGACATTTTGTACTAAAAGCACATGAGACTGGCTATTTATTCTAATCATCAATGCCTTGGAACATTTCCCAAATGGAATTTAGACTTGGCATGATAAATTTATATTGGAATCCCTTGCAGCAAATGACACTCTACCACGTTTATTAGGGCAGTGCCTGCATATTCTATATTTTTGGAAGTCTAAACACACAGAGCCCACATCTGTTTTACTGAAGCAGAGGAACACTGCCCAGTTTGACACAGGGAGGTCTAAGCCTAAACCCCCACTCCTCTCATCCCCCATGCTCCCCCCTCAACCCTATCACTTTTCTATGGGAACAGAAAACCTGTGAAATGGATTGACTGGAAGCAGCAGCATTTTTCAGTGTTACCACCCAGATGGCTACAGAACGTCAGAGCAAAGGTGGAATGTATCAGCAGAAAACCTTAGACTACACACAAGCCTTAATTCACTTTAGAACCATTGATTTTGCATTCCTGGAGTCCCAGAGAAATAATTTGTCAAATTATTGAAGCTTAGGGAAACTATTTCAGAGGCAGGTCTTTCGACTTCATATTGACAATATACAGTATATCTTCATATATACTATACCAATTTTTATAGAGTTTACAAGGTTATCATTGCATGGATGTGATGGCCACTGGATGACCACTTCACTTTCTAAAACAATGGGGTTTTTTTGGAATTGGAATACTCAGATTTTCCCAGATTTGAAAGAGACTATTTCTGTGTTCTGGAAAATGAGTAAAAAGCACACCAGTGAATTCAGCTGATAGGCACTGAATACTTCAAAAAGCTTTTTTTCTGATTATTTGTAACCAGTTATGCAATCAAAACCTTCTTGTCTAGTGTGAAAAAAATGTATTGATGATTTTTTTCCCCAAAAGTGTCAAATGCTGCAGATTTTCGAACAATTTGAAGCTTTTTCTTCTATTTATTTACATCAAATTCCATTAAATAAAAAGAACAATCAAGCTGGAGGTCTTTATGTCAATCTGTTAAGGTCACTTTCATTTATGTACAAATCTTTAGGTGGATTACTTTAGATTTATAAAATCAATAACTTTATTCAGCATTTGAACTCAAGTATTAGTGACCCCCTGCAGCTATCAAGAAATCCAATATAATATACAGCACAGAATACATTATCTTTCTTTTGTCACCTCTTACTCTGAAGTTTAAGCAAGGTTTATAGTTTTGTTTTTTTAAATTTATTCTTGAGGAGAGATATGATAAAATTAGCTGGCCAGAGGAAATGTCTGCTAAAATTATGAGTCCATTAGAATGCCTGCATAAGGAAGATAATATAAGAACATTTAGTCAGAAATGATTCACAGGATACTGGCTTGAAAAATCAATCTTGACAAAGTAGAATTGAAAGTGATATTGATATGATTAGTGTTTTGAATCATGAGAGACAGATGCCTTTGAAAGTTAACAAAAAATGTAGGAAAAGCCTTGAGTTTTCAGATTTCATGATTGTCAGAGATTGTGAAAAACTATTTTGATAGGCAGCATCTTATAACCAGCTATGGACAACTTCTTGTATTTAATTTTTAAAAATTTCTTTTTAAACACCATTCATTAGAATAAAATCATGAGGGTTGAGCTGTCTTCAGACAGCACCCATTATAGACTATATTAGCCAAAATTTGTTGGAAGAGGATTTTAAACTCCTTGAAACACATTTGACCCTGACGCTGAATAACAAATTATCTAATTCACATTAATAATGCTGCTTTGACTCCAACACTTTTATACTATAGACCAAGGTGATTCAGCACCTAAAAAGCATTTTGTGTGCTGTCTACAGGCTGTTCTGATCCTACCTGGCACAATACTTACATTATTTCTCTGCAAAACGTGGATTGCTTTGTTGACATTGTTCAGAGCATGAACTCTTGTGGAGCCCTTCTCTTTTGCCTACAAAGAAAGTAAACCAAACTTGACTGTCCAGAATATAGAGTGCACTATATGTAGGTCAAACCTTATACTACACCTATAGTTTTTTTATTTCACAACTTTGTGTGAACAGAATAATAACATACACAGGGCTTATGCAGCTTCCCAACATGAAATAAAGTCAATTGTGAAACAAACTGGATCCACAGTTAGAAGGTAATTTTCAGTGAAGGAATAATTGGAATGAATATAAAATTAGATAATTCCAGATTTTTTTTACCATTATTGTCTACTGCATGGCACAATATAAGAACATTGCTATGGAAACTAAGCAGATAAGCATCAGGTTGTTTAATATTTACAAGTATAACATCTCTGGATTTTATTCTTCTTATGAGAAGATGCTGTACTTACAAAGTCCAATGAGGAACACAAGACAAGACATTAAAAAACTTGCGTGACTGTGTGACTTTAGAATTTCCACGTTAATAAGAGCAAGCAATTCTCTCTTTTTAGACAAGTACAATCAGACAAGATGGACCATATGCATGAAACTATAAAACCATTCTAATTCTGCACACTAGATTCTATTCCAGCTAAAATCCAGATATCTAAATGAACCCTGCCTCAGTCTTGTTTCTCGGTGCTGCACTTAGTAAGTGCATACAATAAAGTAGAATATTTTCATTTCAAGTACAAGCCTTGCAGTGTTACTGTCTAATACAGCTCTTACTCATGTTTCCTCACTTTCAAATGGAACTGAAATCTGTTCAAGATCCCTAAAAATAGTTTCCACAGGTCCTCATCAATGGCAGTGATTAGTGAATATCACCTACTACGATTATCACAACTTTAAGACTTCAATATACAGTGAATTTCTTACAAAACACATACAAGTTTTTGGCCTGTAAGGCATTCCAGGAGCTCCAGAAGTCTTCGTCCATCTCGGAAATCATTAAAAAGGTCTTCAATGTGACGTCTTCCATACTGAAATGAAACAATCACTCTGGTTAGTTCAAATGCCAAAAATGGTTATTAAAAATAGACCAGAAAGCTGTAAAAAGCCAGTGTCAGAATATACATGGAATGTGAGACACAAAGCAAAAGAGGAAAATTACTTAAGCTCACAAGATTCTTTCACATTTCACATTCTGTTCTAAATGGAGTTCTCTTGTTTAAGAGACAATGATGCTTACTTTATTTCAAGTATGTCATTAGTTCAAACAAATAAGCCAGAACTGAATACTAATATATCTAGAAAACAAAGAAGACTTTGTAATTAGGGTGAAAATCACAACGAAAAAAAAAAAAAGGAAAAAAAAATTAAAGAAAACCCAAACAAACAAACAAGGGAAGAAACAAGAAAAAAAAACCCAAACACACAGGAAGTGATATAAAATTTAGTGCCTAGTAGGTGCTCCATGTGTCAGGAAAAAAACCTGGAACTACACAGAGAGAGATGAGCCAGACTTACTCTAGTCAGGATCACAGAAAAATATCTATGTTCATAGGGCATGGAATTGTACTGGATTGTGGCTTCACTTCTCTAAGTGGCTGGCAGATTACTCACATTTTGTACTTCTCATCAGTGAAAGATAAAAGGAAAATACTTGTGATTTTCCCCCATATGACAATGTTAAAAAAAGTCACTCTAAAATTCAAACCAAGTCTCTGATCTGATGTTTTGATTAAAGCATGAAATAGTAACAATATAGACATAATTTTTATTGTCTAGTCACTGAGCAAGTTTTACGTGCACCTATGCATTTTTAGACATTTTTGTATTTATGACAGCTATTGAGAACCACAATAAAAATGAAGTGATTATTTTGTGCCATGCAAAATAGTTTCAGATGTCCATATCTTTTCTAATTTGTCAAGTTTGATGGAAGCTTTGATTGATTTGAGAGGAAGTGTCTGTATTTTAATTTTCTAGAATTGATGCCATGCTGACCTACGTTGTTCATCTTCCATTTTTACACAGGAAAATGTAAAATTGGGAATCCATATTATAGAGAAAAACATTTGCTTTCCTGTCAGCAATGCTTTTCTGGTATTCACTGCAATCCTCATTAGAGCTAGCTGGGAATTTTATGAAAGACATATTTTGTTAGGACATACCAATTTCTTTGGAAGGTTACTTAAATAGAAGACAGAATTAAGGACAGTATCCAGAGCTAAGTTAATTTTTTCTCATCAATACATATTTGTGGGTACAGCACTGACTTCAGTGCTATTAGCTATTCTGCCATGACCTTTCTCTCTGACTGCGCTCCTGAAGCAAAAGCTCCTTTCAATCCCTTCATTCTTTGGTAAGGCCTTGTTTCTGTTTCATGGAACAAACAAATCCACAACATCACAAATTTTCTAGAGCAGTGGGAATCCTTGTTTTCTAGACAGTTTTCACACTGTGAACAACACTTTCCAACTAAGCTAATTTCTACATAACAGATATGCTGCCACTTTATTAAATATCTGAAAACCAGTACTGAATAGACACATGTATGATTTACTTGCACTACTCAACACCTTGAATTATCTGTTTAAGTATTAATACCCAGCAACTCTATTTCCTGCCTCACATTCAGTCTGTGAAATGGTTTTATAAAAATGTTTTACATTATGAGATGAAAAATCATGTGCCATTATGCAAGTCAAGTCATGTACAGAATTCCTGCAGTTGTAGAACAAATTTAAAATTAAAACATAGAACTAAATCAGAGACCTTATTTTGTTCCCTAATCTTGCAGAACAAAAGTCATTTTTGCAGCAGGGAAACAGAAGATCTATGCACTTTAAGGGAGCTTTTTCACATTTTTTAGAAAGTTGGAGTGATCAATAGGCCCCTCTATAACACTATAAAATAGTTGCACCCATAATGCTACTGGATCTCTCTGGGAATATGAGCACAATGATATTCTGACAATGGAATATAATTATATTGGTTTGTATCATACCGGAAAAATAGAACTAGCCTTCAAAACTGCCTGTGTCTCCATCTTTCCTCCATTTTGCACCATTTAAGCTATTTATAATGTTTATGTTGAAATAAATCTAGGCAGTCAGAAATTCTGCTTAACAAATAATATGTTGTTTTGGGGGTTTTTTTGGTAAAGCTTTTACAAAGAAAAATAAAGACACAGCACAGTAGCATCCCCAACAGGACATATTAATTACAAATGTATTACAAGTAAACCTTAAACCAAAAGTTCCATCCATTGTTTAGGGTCTTGGAAGTATACCTTCCATTAAGCACATCTAAAAATACACTAAGGCACCCTACACTACATTCTAAACTGGAGGAAGGCTGCTGTTTTTCTGGCAATGGGATAATTATGTCTTCTTCCTCAGACTGAATGTCTTCACTGGATTGGAGTTGCAGTAAGTCCTAAGATACAAAGGGCTCAAAGTTGCATCAGGTAAATTTGTGTCACTGGAAAATGTATGTTAACTCATTCTTTTGAAAATAGTGAAAAACCAAGCATGGCTTGGTTGCCAAGCAAATGCCTAGTCATTTGCTATATAGTCTTGCTGAAAATAAGATTTTTGAAAAACTTTTTTAGGTTGTGACCTAAAACCACTGCCTTTTACCTAAGAGGAATGAAAATGTTCAGAAGTCTCTCCTCTACCATTTGTTATGCATGTTGATTTATTACTCACCCTATATTACAAACTTATTCAAAACCTAAGTTTAAAAAAATGCCCAGAATAGCTTCAGTCTGACTTGTTGGTTCTCACTCAATTGTCTTTCTTCAAAATCACAGTGATGGGAGAGATGGGGGAAACAAGAGTACAGGACACAGGAAGGACTAAAGATACCGAATGCGTAGCACATTCATTCATGAAATGAAATTTCATCAGAAGCAGAAATTCCTTTCTAGGAGTAGAATAAAATTAAAATCTAAGATAAGACTTTGTTAAAATCTGAATGACTAGAAAGACTAGGGATTTAAGTATATGGCAGTTTTATATAAAATTTTAATTTACCGTCTTTGAGTGAAATAAAGTTTAAAAGACAACTTTCTTGGTTAACTGATAGAGGTGTTGGCTGCAACTGCTTATCTTTACACAACACAAGGGGGCCTGAAGTAAATCCAAGGCATCTATTTTAAAAGAAAATTACTAAAAACACGATACATACGGGAAGATAAGATTCCTTTTTTATTGTTCCAACTTAAATAATGACTGAAGAAAATAATTCACAAATTACACTGGTATGGAAAAATAACCCAAAACTACCCTACACTAGACCATGGTCAACGGCATAAACCATAGTCTTAGAACTATTTGGTACTGCACAAGTAATGTGTGAGGAAATCGTGGAATTTGCAGTAAAGTCTTCCCCCAGGTGTTGTAAGGGAGTGAAGCATACTTAGAGTACTCCATGTAATAACTCAACTGCATGTGCATATTCTAGGATGCTTTTCAGAAGACTAAAATTACATCTCTGACATGTTCCAAACAAATAGATATGGAAATAGATAATCACAGTTGCAATTTTTTTGGTGTGAATGCATTTGATATCTCAAAACATCACGCTTCTTCCTACTTATCTCACTGTTGTCTACTTTCATTGTCATTCCTGTGTTCTTTCCAAGGACCCTATAATAGACCTCATTGTCACTATGTAAATTTTACAAATAAAGTTTATCAAACAACTAAATTATTTAATCAGCTTATTATGGAGGAAGCTAATATTGTGGGAAGCATTACATGAAAAGCTGGAATTCTGTGAAAAGCTCTCTATTCAGAGCTACATGCAAGTTGGTAATTATTAAAGAAATACAGAGAACATAATGAAATAATTAAAAAATAACTTGCCAGAGAAGGCACAAAGACATCTGTTCATAAGCATTGGCTCTCCAATGAGTTAAAACTCAAAAAAAATTTGATTAGCATAAAACTGTTAGAGGTTCTATTTTCTAATAAATTAACAGAGGCAAATTCTGCATTAAAGGAAAGTGGAGCAAAAGGAAAGGAAATAGAAGGGGAGAGTTGGGAAAAGAGGGGAAAAGACAGGAAGAGATGGTGATTAGGGGCAAATGTTGGGGTTTATGTGGGACCATGGAGAGGACATGAGGAAGTGGGATTGAAAGCATACCTCGAGCCTAGAGCCACGGCCGTGGGAATGGCAGGCAAAAACAATCACAAATGGGGGTTCTTTAAGGAAAGGCTTTGCTCCAACTTCCAGTGGACATCTTCCCAGGCAGAATGGAAGGGCTGATTATATTACTGACTCTATGGAAAGAAGTCTTAGTCCACTTCTAAGAGAAAGTGGGGAATCTTGTGATCCAGACCAGAGGGCCCTGCCCCAGTCAGGTGGAGGAGAGGGATAACCAGGATTACTGGACTGTGTGGATTTGAGGGCCTGGCACATCAGCCCCACACTGGGCACCAGAAAGATCTGTTCTGTTTTCAGCTCAGTTTAAACTAAGCCCCAAAGAGCTGCTCACTCACTTCCCCCACCCTAGCCACCCACAGCCCAGGGGAATGGGGTTTGGCATCTGTTAGTGGTTAGTGAGCAATTGTATTGTGCATCACTTGTTTTTCTTGGGATTTATCTGTATGGCTTTTGGTTGTCTTTTTTTTTTTTTTTTTATTCTTATTCTTATTCTTATTCTTATTCTTATTCTTATTCTTATTCTTATTCTTAATAATAATAATAATAATAATAATGAATAAAAAATTCATCTCAACCTTCAAAATTTTCCTTTGGATTCTCTTCCCCATTCCACTGGGAGGAGGAGGAGAGAATGTGAAGTGAGCAAGCAGCTGCACGGTGCTTAGTTACCAGCTAGACTTAAACCAAAACAAGTCATAAATTTTCTCCTCAAAAATGAAGGGTAGAAATGTACTTCTATTTTCTAAGATTCATAAACACTCAAAATTTCAAGTAATGATTCCATAATAACAGCTCCAGCAAAATACATGATAAAATGAAGATTGAAACACAACTATTATTTGAAGTCTTTTAATAAGCATATATTTTTACTGTTTCCTAAAAATGTCATGTAAGAGATACATTTTCACATTTTTTAAAGAAAAATTACAAAGGGTAAACACTTGGCTGAAGAAGACATCTCTGACTTTTCTTTTGCAGACAAATATGCACTTATATTACACTTTTTGTTTGAGGCAGACTAGACTGTAAAAAGATTATTACAGTAAGACAAGTTGGATGCTATTTCTTATGCAATTTACAGCATTATTGGCTTATTATTATCAGTTCATATGGGAAATCTATCAACTGAAACTATCAGCAGATGGAGCGAGACAGAGAATAAATTAAAAAGAAAAGGCATTCTAAAGACAGGGAATTCAAGGTTCATCATGGCACTAGACAAAAGCTTTAAGATGTACATAGGAAAGATCAGCTTACAATAAAACTAACAGACACAGAAGTCTTTCAGACTTTTAGGACAGGCAAATAAGTGAGATTAGATCTTGGGACAAGACTTTGACTCCACAAGGGACAGGAAACCTGGACTGCAGAGCTTGGAAGGGAGCTGCAATGCATTCCATTCACAGCATGCAGGGCTGTGGAACAGAGAGGCAGATGTGCCCTGCAGTTTGGCCAGGACCCCAGAGTGCTGCTTGACAATTAAAATACTTAAAGGATAAGGTACTATCCAGAAAGGCAGGACATAAGCCATGAATTTTTATATAACTTTTTCAAGTAATTGTCTCAAGTTCAGTTTGTAAATCTCTAAATTTTGCTGAATAGGTGTCAGTTTGAAAGAAAGATAAACTTAGTTGGCTCATGGATGTTACCCCAGTAAGACTTTAAAGAATCAACCTTTTCTTGCAGTGAAAATATTTGATGTCTCACTCTGTGAAACAATAAAGAAATCATATTGAGCTACTCTAGACAGATCTTTTAAGTCAGTTTTAATAAAAGAAGGACTATAAATACTTGTTCTTGCTCTGCTAAAATATTAAAAGTTCAATTTCTCTCCCCAACATGCTTGCTTCTGGTTTGTTCAATTCTGCTGGGAAGTTTATCAAAGTGAATGACATTTTCTTTCATTGATGCTGGATTACTATCACAGCAGAAAAGGATATTGTCCCACTCCAGAGGGAAGAAAGATACACCAGGCATTGTTTAATTAGGCCTTAGGTTCATGGACTCATGGAAACATCCAACAGTAACTTGCCAGTCAAGCCATTCTTGCTCCCTTCAGCATTCTTTTCCCTGTTAGAACATGGATGCAGCCCTTCTGCTGCAGCTGAAACTCTGTGTTGGTCAGCTGGAGATCAAACTGCACAAGCACTTTGCTTCCTCACTGTCAGGGATCCAATGTTTCCCAAGCCTTATGGTAGACACCTCTTTTTTTTTGCTCTGTAACCTAATTTTTCAGAGAATTACATAGAGGAGAAATCTGATGGACACCAGTGTTTTAGAAATGACTGCTACTGACCAACTGAGAGGAAGCTGTACAACCATCCTCTAAAGAAGCCACATTGCTCTTCCAGTCAGAGAACGAAATGTTCCTGTGCCTTTCAGCAGAGGAACAACCACAATGCCTGCAGCAGGCCCAGAGCACCCAACTCTACCCTTAAAGAGGGATCTGGGCTCCTACCAATTGTCTGAAGGCAGCTCATGTTCACAGATAGGACACACACTCCCAGAGTAGAAGATGGATTCATGTACAGACCCTGAGGTTCGGGAATGATAGCAGATCCTGCTCGGACTTCAGGTCTTGTAAAAGTGTATTTTCCCCTCAGCACAGTAATTTTATTTCTCTAGTGTCATTACAGACAAGGACATTTGCACACACCTAAGTTTCTCAGGAATACTATATTATTTGCATTCTAAAATAAATCAGAAAATCTAATTTTAAGTTCCAAATGTTCCTAGAACAGAAATGGAGATGCATTGACACACACAATTATGTTAGTATATCTACCCCCATTTCCATAGCTCCCAGAAACTCGCCTCTAAATTAAAAGCAATAAATATGTAATTTTAAATATTTTAAAGGAAACAAAATTTCTGTTTGGCAAACAGTGGGAATTCAAGGTTTGCATCTACTGCATTTATTTTAAATAATACAAAGCTTACAGAGATACACAAAACAAATCTGGAAGCTGTCTTTTCCATCGGTTTAATCTAGCCAGAAAATATAATTGAAGCATTTCTTATTTTGCAGCATATGATGTTCAAGGCCATTAAGGACTGGATGACTGGCAATGGCATCAAAAGAAACCTACTGGAAGTGGGAATGAACATACACTCAGCAAATTCCTATAAAATTTGAGGAGTGAGTTGTCAATTCAGAGTCAAGGACAGGAGCTCTTCTTTTGACAGGACAGCCAGCTTCATGCAATCTAATAATTGACTGCAATGAAGTTGCTTTTCTTTTCAGGTATAAAAAGAGCTATAAAGAAGAAAACTACCATAAACTAAAAACTAATTTTATTTTTAGTCTTACATCAGATGTAACTTTCAGTAGAGGATGAAACATTAATTATATTTACATTTCTGAGAATATCTGCATTGTTTTAATTTACAGTGTTCAGGTATTTTGGGGGGCTTTAGTGGGTACAGTTTTAAAAGCATTTTTAACCAATAGGAGCTGAAAAGATTAAAATACAGGGTTTTGGAAAGGAAGTGCCAGCCCAGTTACAGGTGGAGAAACACAAACTGTATCTAGCAGATGCCAAATGCAACAATTTTGAATAAAATTCTCATTTAAGAGAGGAACAGTTTGACAGCAGATTGTTCCATGAATATTTTTTATTCAAGTATTTTTTTCCCTGCAGATTATTATTTTGTTATTAGAAAGCAGAATAAAAGAGAGTATCTTCAATCTTGATGAAAATAACAAGCTTTAGTGCAAAACCTCAGAGAGCAGAGAAAAATTCCGAAATTTTTGCCTTTTTCTTACTGGTGTTCTGCATCTTAGAGAACAGTTTAATTTTTATGCCAAGAGATCCAGGATACATAGCACATTCTGTGTTTCCTCACATATGAAGAGGCCCTTTCTGAGTTAGGATTCTCCTCTTATTGGCAGACAGGGTTTTCTCATCATCTTAGAGTTTGAATCATGTCTAAACAGAATACAGAAGGTGTAAAAAGGGTAAGTGGAATTTCAACGTTTTATTTTGGAATCCCTTCAGATACTTAATCTCATCTTTGAGAGTAAATAAAACTGACAGACCTCTTATACTGTCCATACTTGTAATAAGTAAGTAGTCAAGCTTCTAAATAGGTGCAACTGTAATCAAAAAAGCAACTGCAATTCTCATGAATAGGAAAATAAAAGGAACAAATACCCTATTTGTAAAACACTGCTATTACTTGAATTATAAATGTATATAAAAAGAGGCAATCTTGATCTGTTCTTCTCTGACTAGGATATGAAACAGGCAAATGTGATGTGTTATTTGCAAAAAAATCTTTAGAATGAAACTCAGTTTGACTCTACACAATGGCTCAAATATTTGGTAGCTCCATTTGTGTGTTTGGAAAGTGGTGATACTGCCCACCAAAACAGAGAAAGTACCTTGGACAACTGGGCAAACTAAATCATTGTAGCACATCATCCAGTTTGTTTGATTTGACATCACCCATTAATAAAGTACAAAAGCCAAGAGTTCTGACATCTCCTGTCATGCCTCTAATCCCACTAATTATTGTTTAGATTTTTAATTTTGTCTTTAATTAATATGTCTTGATGAGGAAACACCTGGCTGTTATTTTAACAAAAATCACAAAGGAATAATGAAAGAGAAGTGGGGTATCATACAGCAAATAAATAAGTAATTAAATTATGTATTTAGTCTTTTTCAGTAAGCAGTCATCCTGAAGAACAAACACAATTTGGTAGGCAAATAAAAACTAAACTCTTTATATATTTGAGATAGGAATGCTTGCAAATATTTTTTTTCCAAAAGTATTTTCATTGTCTCAACTGAACCTTTAGTATTGACTGTAAGTGGATGACTCACCCTCCGTCCTAAAGAGTCACAAACATTTAATCAAACTTAACTGCATTTTCTGGCACACACACATAATTACTCCCTGTCACATTGTTACATGGAATAGTTAAATTAAGTAAAACATTATTTTAAATATTGCCATTTAAATCTGCAGCAATTGTAAAACCTATGCCACCCCATCTGAGCTGGCTGGTGATCATTTTCACTTGGTGAAAAAGAAAGGCCAGCATATATTTATTCCGAGTGAAGGTTACTCTATTAACTGCTGCTCTGTGTCGAAGCCCAGCTGAGCAGGAAGACTCACTGCATGCTCTACAACCAAGAGCTGTTCTGGCACTTCCCTTACAACCACTGTTCGTATTCCCAACAAGCTTGTTTGCAGTAAATGGGATATTAATTTAAATGACATGCTTAAAAGAGCGAGTATACCTCCTCTGCTTGAGCTCAGGCAGGAGTTTAAAATAGATTATTCCAGTTTTTTTCCCACCTGGAGAAGTCAAGCATAACTTTAGAGACCGAAAATCTGCCTATAAAACTACATGGCAAAAAGGATAGAGTTTTCCAATGCAGACCATTCCTTGGCTTAATTTACACACACACACACACACACACATATATATATATATATATATATACACATCAAGATAGGTCATTCATTATCTAAATGTGAGAAATTGGTTTCTATTAAAAACCAACAAAAAAAACCCAAAACCCAAAACAAATTAACCCAGCAATTTTTTAACTACTAAAAGAAACCAGTAGTCTGCTATAGAGCAATCTTCTATATGAAAAAATTCAAGACATTCAGAATGAAATCTTAGAAAGAAAAAACTGCAAGAGGATGGTATTTGCATGGCAACAGCAGAACATTTTAAGACAGTTAAACAGCAGGAAAAGAACAGAAGTAGAAAACTTCTAATTCAACTTTAGATGTATGGCAGCCTGCTAGCCTGACCACAGGCCACCCGGGATGAGCTGTGAGTGTGGCACCACCATTGCTCAAGGCTGCAGCAACCCTGATCTCTGTGACAGCCATTCTCTTACTGCCTGACAGACTAGTCTGCTCCTCATTTCACAACCATTCTACTTCACACCACACAGAAGTCATGGGGTCTATTTTCAGAATTTATGAATGGCCAAAAGCATTGTATAGTTGTGTGTTACATTATCTGATTATACATGCTCATTCTAGCACTCTTTGAAACCTCAGGTTTTATTCCCCCACATTGGTACCAATACTGTGATCTGGCATGCTCAGGATGTTTGGAAGAAATAAATAAATAAAAAAAAGGATCTTTGTTTCTTCTCCATTTTTTTTTTTTATTTTTCTCTTGGAGTGCTCCTATTGTCAATAATGTATGCAGGTTACATATATATTACATCATTTTTTTACATTGAAAAGAATATAAATTTTCCATTTTTTTTTCTTTCTTTACAGCTCATCAAACCACAAATGATTGTTTATGTGGCAAATAAATGAAATGATAATGGGTCACAATGTTAGAAGACATCTTGACTAGATTCTGAGTTGATATTTCTATGAGTTCTGCATACTATTGTCTGTAAACAGGTTCAATATATGTTTAATATAGTAAGTTGCTGTGTTTAAGCTACCAGCAGGTAGCATGCACATGCCCCTTAAATCACCATTATGGTAGCCTATCAAAAATGATTGGCACATGCTTATTTTGTAACATCTGGCAATAAATGACTTAGAATCTCAAGGGAATTTATGTAGCAACTTGTATTGGTGAATCCAGATCCCTTTTTGTAATTAATAAAAATAGCAACATATGATGAATTTCTCTTTAAAAGCAACCATTAAAAATTGAATGTAACAGAGTGAATAAGGAAGAAATAATGAGATTTTAGCTTGCATTTTAGTTGCATTTTCTGTGTTATTAACTTATGAGTGGCTCTAAAAATCTATTTTTTTGTTGGATCATACCAGGTTGTGCCCATCAGTTAACTATACATCTATATATACATATATATGCATACATATAACTGATAAAGTAGGGTTTAATTTTAATCTTAATTGTTTGCATGTCATTCTTATAAAAGTAGTGCAGTGAAAAAAGTAGCCCTCACCCTGAAACTATACAAAGGAAACAGACAACCACCAACCATTCTAGAAATACATAACAGCAGCCTTAAGACAGTGGAATGAACCAGTGCCCATTTGAACATGGAAAATTCATATGCAGCACCAGAACTTGGGGAACTTGGTTTTGACTTCCTGAATTGAAGCCCACACAGCTGTCTCAGAGACTCAAATCTGCAGCCATCAGGGCTCAGAGTGTGACATGGAACACACAGGATCACGCACTAAAAGCTTGACCAGTGGAGTTCTTCATATACACTGCAGTTCTTTCCAGCTTCCAAAATTAGAACCATTTTCGGAAACTGAGAAAATATTATCCCCAAAGACACCCCTGACTGCATAAATCAAGGCAGCAAAAGAGAACAGACATGGGACAATTCTATTTTTCCTTTCAAAAATTTAATTCACCAGTTCTTAAAAGAAAACTTTGACTTCAAGGAGTTTTAGAAAAAGATTTAGAGCTCCATCTTTTTTTGGAGGTATTCTGGGTAACACCCCCACTGCAGATGGCACCACCCTGTCACTGCCATCTGCCTATAGAACAGGATCCCCAGCATCAATGACAATATTTTGAGTCGTGCAAATCCTCACACCTTAAGTGCCCTGGGTCCACAAAGAGGAGCCCCTGCAGCCTGGGCACGCTCCTTGATTTGCCTTAGGAGAGTTTCCAGTGGCTGGTCCTGAACAGCCTGCAGGCCCACACATCATTCCTGCCAGGACTAATGCAAAACTAATGCCTGACTCAGCACCCTCTTCTCAGAATTACTGGGCCTTCGGGAAGCAGCTATGCAAATACCAGCACAATTATATGGATGGTGTGTGGACATGATGTGTGTAACACTGAGAGGTTATGCAGGTTACACAATGCATGGGTTCACACAACTCATGGAGTTCACTCAACTGCTGCTATGAATGTTAATCAGATATTCGGTCTCCAATCCACATCAGGACTAATTAAAAAGTGTTATTTACTGTAGAGTGCAAGCTTGCTCAGGCAACTGCCTGACATTAATCAGCCCTTGAATGCTGGAATTTAAATCAAAAATATGCAAAAAATTTATGAGTAATGCCAGTTTTGTTTAGTGTCACACACTATTAAATCAATGAGGACTAAATGAGCCTTTATAAAAAGATACAAAATAAATAACTGGTATTCTGGAGTTCATTACTACTTTCAAAATTTTCTGTTACTGTCAAAGTCAAGAAATTTTTCATGAAAGTTCTAGGAAATGTTTCTTGTTTACTCCTACTAAATTATTTAAGCTCCATAGAAAGATACACACAATGATCTGGGGGAAAATTTCACCTTGTGATTTCCATTTTTCTTGGAACAGAAACAAATTATGTGCAAATTCTGAAGTATTTAAAGCAGTTTTATTAATTTTCTTGAGTACTGTGGTATTTGCAGTTTAAAGCTCTTTTGTATGAGGACAGATATTTTAATAGGGTCTATAGCAATAGGATAAGGGGTAATAATTTTAAACTAAAAGAGGGAACATTTAGACTAGATGTAAGGAAGATTTTTCTCCACCTTTATGGGGGTAAAGCACTGGAACAGGTTATGTGATGGATGTTCCATCTCTGGAAACATTCAAGGTCAGACTGGGCAGGGCTCTAAAACACACGGTTTACTGGGAGATATCCCTGGTGGGAACTAGATTACCTGAAAAGATCCCTTCCAACCCAAATGCTTCTATGAGTCCAAAGCACATGAACAGCCTGAATAAGTCTCATCCTAGAGGAAGTTCTGCTATGACAGTGTTCTGGTTTGCTCTGGGTAGAGTTAATTAATTCCTCCTCAGTAGCTGTTACAGTGTTTTGGATTTTTGGATTAGGAATAAGAATGGTGTTGATAACACACTGATGTTTTGGTTTTTGCTAAGTCATGTTCTTCATAAGTCAAAGGCTTTTTCTTTTTGCCTCATGCTCTGCCAGTGAGAAGGTCAGAAAAGAAACTGGGAGGGAGCACAGCTGGGACAGGTGACCCAGAAAGCCAATTGTGTCCTGGGTTCCATCCCAAGCAGTGTGGGCAGCACATCAGGGGAGGTGCCAAAGGGATATTCCACACCACAGACTGTCATGCCCAGCATGTAAACTGGGGGAAGTTATCCAGCAGAGTGGTTGATCTGGTTTCAGGAAGGTGAAGTCTTTACCGGACATTCATGTGCTGTAGTTCTAAAAAAAGTTTGTGGAAACATGAACACAAATATTTAAAATAGACTTCATACTTACTACTTTTCAGTTCCACTCAAAAGAATAGAAATTTGTGCAACAACAAATCAGAAAAAAAAAAAGTAGAATGCATAAAAATGATAATAAGTTCAATTATAAAAGAGCATAAATAGATCATATAAAGAACAATACAACAGAACTTATTTTAAAATCATGTTTATTTGCTTTTAATTGGCTCAAATGAATCTACTATAAAAATGAAAATATATCAGTAATCAACAATGCATTTCAAAATATATTTTTTTTACCAATACCTGACTATCCATTCAAATATGTGTTCTCCTTCCTAAATTTTTTTGGTTCACTGACATTTCAAGAAAACTGTATCACAAGAGTTCCAGTAAGAAGTAACTTGATTTTGAGTAGACTGTAAATAATTTAAAACTCATACATTTAAATGCATGGGAACCAAATATTTTGCAGTAGTCTACCTTATGTTAATTAAGTCCTCCTTTAAATGACTATAATGTTTATAATCAAACTTCACAATTTTTAAAATTGAATGGTCCATATGTGCTGCCTTGGCTAAAAAATTATGCTGAGTACACTTCTATTTAGACAGCTATGAGATTATATTGTGCCTCAGACTCTTAAAGGATCTTTCTCTACACAGCTAAGTGCAATCTTAAGATCTCCCTAATGTCCATGTGGTTTCACATCCATGCAGGAAGCATGGTCAGACTCACTTCATGGAAAGAGAAGAGTGGGTAATTTAGCACTGTAAAAGAGAAAAAGAGAATCCAGAAACTAGCAGAACAAGGGACTGGTCAGTCTTCCTCCAACAAGAGAAAAAGGACCTTAAAGATCATCTGGTT
Source organism: Luscinia megarhynchos (assembly GCA_034336665.1). Taxonomy (NCBI): domain Eukaryota; kingdom Metazoa; phylum Chordata; class Aves; order Passeriformes; family Muscicapidae; genus Luscinia; species Luscinia megarhynchos. Next base: position 10,212,757 of record JAPFBE010000003.1, on the reverse strand, counting down.
CCAGCCCCCCTGCTGTGGACATGGATACCACCAGTTGCTTAGAACCCCATTCAACTTGGCCTTGAGCATGTGCAGGGATGGACCATCTACAACTTCTCTGGGAAACCCGAGTTCCTCACCACCCTCACAGTATTTATCCACAGGGTAATATCCAATGTCAATCTACCCTATTTCAACCAAGGCCATTCCCCCTTTTTCTACCACCACATGCCCTTGTGAAAAGTCCCTCTCCAGCTTTCCTGAAGGCTCCCTTCAAGTACTGGAAGGCCACAATTAGGTCATCCCAAAGCCTTCCCTTTTTCAGGCTGAGCAATTCTCTAGCCTTTCACTTTGGGAGAGGTGCTCCAGCCCTCTGATCATCTTGGTGCCCTCCTTTGGATTCCCTCCAACAGACTGATGTCATTCCTGTGCTGAGAACCCCAGAGCTGGGTGCATCACTGCAGGTGGGGACTCAGCAGAGCAGAGCAGAGGGGCAGCATCACCTCCCTTGTCCTGCTGGCCACAGTGCCTTGGGTGCAGCCCAGGACACGTTTGGATTTCTGGGCTGCAAACGCACACAGCTGGCTCAGGTCCAGCCCTCTCACCCACCAGAACCCTCAAGTCTTTCTCCTCAAGGCTGCCCTAGATTTGTTCTTCCCCCAGCCTGGATTGACATGAGGGGTTGCCCCAGCAGAGCTGCAGCACCTTGCACTTGAACTTGTTAAATTTCAGGAGATTCCAAATGTCCCACATCTCAGGCTTGTCCATGCCTTCCTGGATGGCATCTTCAGCTCTGTCAACTGCACCACTCAGTTTAAGGTTACCTGCAAATCTTCTGGGGCTGCACTCAATCCCTCTGTCTGTGTCATTAATGAAGATATTAAATAGCATTTGTCCACTAAAAAAGCTGGAGAAGCCTGGGATAAATCCAGCACATGACAGCTGCACATGCAGAAGGATGTGTTCCTTTGCCCAGGGAGTTAGCAAAGCTGTGGAACCTGTTGCCAACAGAAGGCTGCAGATGCCAAAATTGACTTGGAGAGTTACTAAGAAGCTCACAGAAGAGAAAATCACTGAAGCTTATTAAGCACCAAAAACAAGTGGTGGATCAGAAAGTGTGAGTTGCAACTGTCAGAAATTGTCAGATTATGGCGAAGAACCAGACCCTGATGTGTCTGCTCTACTGACACGTTTTCTTTATCTTCTGCTTTTGGACATTGCTGGAAGACAGGATATCCAGAACAACAACCTTTATTTTTCTATATTTTTAAATACCTTTTCTATATTTGAAAGTTAAATCTGCAGCTGACCACAGTTTTTAGATATGGGTTCTGACCTGGTTTTGGCACAGCACACCTTTGCTTGTGTCCTTCAAACTGCCTTTGAGGATGTCACATTTAGGGACCACATGTAACTTTTTCGGTATATATATTCCAGTGCCCTAGCAAAATCCATCTTGAATACTGCTTTCCCTTTGACAAACTTCTAATCTGTCAGAACGTCCAACATGTTCACAATTTTTTTTCTAATTTCTCAAGAGCTTCTCCAAGTGAAAGAAATTGAGAAAATTCTTATTTAGAGTTTTTAAAAAAATCAATAGTTTTCAATTAGGCAATCAAATTAAAATAAAGTTTCACTTCTAAATCATCCAATATACACCACAGTAATTCATTTTAACCTTTGAATTATTTTGTATAATGAAGCTAAAATAAAGCCCCTAAAAAAAAAAGACAAAAAACAAAAACAAAAACAAAAAACAAAACAAAACAAAACAAAAACCAAAAAACATTATCTTAGCTAACTAAAAAGAATGTTGTAATACAAAAATGATATCTTGGAATCTGAGTATTCCCAAATTTGTAGAATTAAACTCTAAGGAATTATAAATATTCACATTTATAGAATCATTTGAAAATCTTTTACAGCAAACTACTGTGCCAATATCCTTCTTGAAAGCAAAATCTTAAAACTTGAGGTATTAAGAAGCTGAAAATAATCAAGGGTAAAACCCCTAAGTTTTTATGCCATCCCTCCTATCCCAAAGTTGTCTTGAATATGGTATCCAACTATCTGGTCTATTCAATAATCATTCAGAGAGAAGGAGAATATGAAAGAGGTTGGTTTCATTCACCATATGAGTTCTAACAAATTAGTATTGCTTATTATGAGGTTTTGAAGAATATAATTATAAATTTCATCTGTTTGTGACAATGCCTCTTGAAACAAACTTCCCTCACAGCTTCTAATTTGCAATACCAAAGTGCTTCAGAAGAAAGCAAACCCATCCCTTCTACACAAAAGCCCTCTCCCTCTCCAGAAACCACCCACAACATCACAGCTCTCAATCAGTGGAAAAGAAATATATAGCCAGCCAGCATTTTAATATCTACGAGAAACAGACCACCAACATGCAACAGCCAAACAAAACAAAACAAAACAAAACAAAACAAAACAAAACCAAACCTAACCAAAGCAAACCAAAGCAAACCAAAAACAAAAAAAGGGAAGAAAACAAGGAACCAAAGAGACTTTGATTTGTATGGAAATTACTACAACAGACAAGGCTCTCCTGGGCACAGTGTGATACCTTTCTGACAGATAATCCACCAGCTGTGTAAGGATACTGTACTTACAATACTTACATGCATGGTGCTACAACATTATAATACAGATGTTTAATCAGCCTTTATTAGTATTAGCATTTTCTAGTAAGCCTCTGGCATCTGAAGACTTCAAAGTGTACAACCATATTTTCCTATGCTCAGAATACATGCACAAGAAGCAATGATCACTGTCTTGAAAAGTCCAAAATCTAATTTCAAATAGCAGGAGTTTCCCCATGGCTTCCTTTTCTTTGATGGAAGCATATGTTCCTGAAGGCCAGCTTTTGGCCTTGTGCTCCTGTCAGCACTGAGAGCTCTGTTTGCAAAGGCCTGCTGGGATGATGATAACTCCAAGCCAGATGTATGAAGGATCCTATCTCAGTAACTGCAAAAAATCAGGATGTTTACTCTTGGATAGGAACTTACTCCAGTTTGAAGTCCAAAGCTTGCATAATATATTTGTATGAGAGTCACTTTTCAAGATAATGCATACCAATATGTTTACAGTATTTCATTCATACCTAAAGAAACTAATAGAGTGTCAACAATCTTTCTCTATTATTTTTCTATAGAAACTCACACAACCTGAGTAAGAGACTGAAATATTATAGTTCATGGCATGCACATTCTGTTGCAGACAACTGTCAAACTTGTCCCCCCAGGGGAGGAACCTGGGAAATGCCAGCTGGCCTGAACATATCTTGATCCATTGAACTCTATGTTTTGTGGGAATCTCACCACAGAGAAGACCAGAAGAAGATGATCAGCAGGACATCAACAGGATCAATAGAGCGGAGATATTTTCTACTTACTCTACATTATCTTTCTGTCCCCCTCACCACCTCTTTTTCTATTGCTCTCTCTCTCTCTCTCCCTCTTTCCCCCCGCATATTTACTGCTGAATACAATCCATACTATTGACTTTGGCATGTGGTCTCCTTTGCACTTGAATTCCACGGGAGAAGCACCTCCCTAATAATTTTAGTTTTAAGGATCTTAACATCCTGTTAAAGTTTTGACCCTGTAAAGGATGCTACACTTGTTTAACTATATAATTTCCTGCAGATGAAAGGCTGTATACCTGCCTTTAGAACTAGATGCCCCAACAAGCATTATTTTTCTGCTTGGAAGGCAAAATGATGCCACACTTTTATGCTATTTTAAATAGTATGGGCTTATCATAACCCCCTGTTTTGTCTGTACATTACTTCTGTCTGAAGTTCTGTCTGATATATCCCATATCCCACAGTTACTTCATTATGCCTTAATGATATAATAGAAACTGAATTCACTGCACAGACATCATAAATATTATTCCCCTTCTTCCATTTTGATTCAGCTTTTTTTTTTTAGTCTGTTGCTTATTTTTTTGACTGAAAAAAAGTCCATACTATTTTTATAGGATATAAATTATTAATAGAGATACAAAATACAGCCTGAATTTTTTGTTCTTCTTTTTCCCCCCCCAAATGTTTGGCAATTTCTTAGTATTGCTGCTAAAAGAAGACAGCCTTGTCCCATTCTTAAGTTTACTGAGAGTAGATTCAAAAAGCAATTATGGATTAATTAAAAAATCAAAATGTCCAATTTCACAGATGTTTCTTTATTTTAAATTCACATTTTTATGGTAAGACATTAAAATGCACATAATACCCATTTATGTCTTATACTACAGTGTTAGGATTCACCAGGGTGTATTTTGGAAGAATGTATGTCTACACCTCAAATGCACAGAACACCTTCTTGGGTCATCAGCATTTGCAGTGTGCATTAAATGACTACTAAAACACATCCCAGACAGTCCTCATAGCTTTAAAATATATCTACTTAGAGGAAAAGTAGGTTAAACACACACATAACTAGACTTCTATTACTAAGACCAATTCCCATATCACTTGAAAACAGCATAATATCTTTTCAGGCCAAGTTTCATTTTATAAATGCGAAGTGAAACCTACCCTACTCTCTATGGAGAGCTCTTCTGTAGATAACACCAAATTCATACTCACATTTTTTACTTCAAGATTATGACGGCCATATAGCCTGGATCTGTAAATTATATACCAAAGTCTTGATATGGCTGGGTATCTTAGTACAGTTTGTCTGCACTTGGAAGAGTTTAAAAGCTGTGTGTTTGGATCCTCAGCAGAGGACCATGCATTCACATGGTAAACTGGAATGAATTTGAGTTGTGGAATCCCCACCTTCAGGGAATTCAAGTGATTCAAAGGCCCCACACAGATGTATTCTCCCACCAGACACTTGACACAGCTTGGTCCCTGGACCTTGAACTGAGGTGCCTCAGCAGCTGGGCAGCTCAGTCTCCTAATATGGAAATCCTCTTTTTAGACAGCAGAATAGGGAACTAAGAACACAAAAACAAAAACAAAAACAAACCAAACCAAACCAAACCAAAAAACCAAACCAAACAAAAAAAAAACAAAAAAAACAAAAAAAAAAAAAAAAAAAAAAAAAAAACAAACCAAAACCAAAACAAAACAAAAACCCATATATATATTATATATATATATATATATGTATATATATATATATATATATATATAAATCATATATCATTTATAAAGAACTAAAAAAAATATCAGTAGATCTGCAGATGAAAGAAAAACATTTTAGAGGTTACCATGAAAAATGGGAAAGGAATGAACTGTGTATAAATAAACTGAAGAATTACATTTTGGAATAATTGAACACTGAGCATTGCAAGGGTTTTTAAAATTACAAGTGTTTCTGGATTGTTTTCTTCCAATATTTCTTTAAATTTATGAGAAAATATATTTATTCTAATGCCCTGAATAGTCTTTCTTCCTCTGTTCCCACCCATGACAGTTTATGAAGCAAATATCCATTATATGAATACTCTGCTTCTGAGAAATTCAAAATGCTTTAAAATTCCTTCTGTGCAAAACCTGGAGGTAATTGGACCTTTAAATTCAGAACTTAAAATACTCAGCAAGCTGAAATTATGAATTTTTTTTGACTAGGTGATGAGAAAGGCATTTTCCCTATTGTCTAGCTGAATCAAATGCTACTTGTTATGATGATAAAGTTTCTTAGACAAAAATAAAGAATATCCTTCAGCCTTCTCCTGTATGCTGCAGTTACTGTCAGATTGGCCTGTTTGTAACATCTTAACCTAAAAAGTTAATGAACAGTAAACATCTACAATTTTTAGGCTTGCCTTAGGTTTTTGAAAAATTATAAAAGGTTATAAAGGTTTTTAAAATTATAAAAGTCAGTTGATCCAGAAAAGATGCAAACACACCTGTCTGTTCTTTTTAAGTGCAAGGTGGTGGTGGTCTGATCAATAGTACAAAGTCTGCAGCAGGAGTGGAGTATTTGTGTCAGCCTGAAGGAGCTTTTTTTTCCCCTAACTTGCACAGCTGTCATCCTTTCCCTCCATAGACAAGTTTCAGTATCAACAAATCTTTTGAGAATGGAATGAGAAGCAGTTCTCATTTACTCAGCATGTCATGGCCTAGTGAGCAAACCCAAGAGATGTGAGAAGGTTTTAGAAAACACAGTCTTCAGCATTTTTTTTTCCTCATAAGACTCTTTTAATATTTCATTAAAAAAAAACCGATGTGGTTTACACACATATGTGAGGCAGTTTATGAGTGGGTTTCAATGCCATATGCAACATTAAATCCACTTTCTTGAAATTCACTGTGACACTACCAGGGAAATGTCACATCTTCCAAAAAATAAGTCACTACAGAACAGCAGTAGATTAATTATCCTCTAATCAATGACTGAATCTGGAGTGCAAAGAAATTAGCTGAAGTAAAGTTGAAAACTTTTGTTGTCAATTTTTTTGTTTTCTAGATTCAAATCTATGCTGGATTTCTTTTCGTAGGCAAGCAGGAAAAACTGTTTGAAGTGTTTAAGATGAGTTTTAATACAAATTCATGTGCCTCTGAGACATTCAGATTGAACTGTGGCAGTAACATTTAAAGGTCCTTAATGATTCAAAGATTCTGGAAACTGCTTTTGCAAAACTATGTAGCCTGGGTACAAGGGCTTAGCTTCATTAATTCAAATGTTGAAGTTCTTTCATATTTTAATGGGCAACTCTCAGTGGAAACACTTCCAAAAGAATGGAATCAAAAGGACTGTTTTTAATAAGACACATCATTGGTATTGGTAGAGGTCATAGATAATCACCAACCAAGCATACCACTGACACTATTTCCAGAGACTGCAGCAATGTCTCAAAAAACTGTACTGCAAACACGTTGGAGTCTTAATCTAAAATCCTTACTGAAGGCACTGTAATACTGAATATTTGGGATACTGAATAATACTGGATGTTCAGGGCAAAAGTATTTAGGTGAAGAGTTGTGGGAAGCCCATGGAAGATCTATCAGCAAAGGTCAGATCTTTCATTTCTTCATTGTTGGTTATTTCACTACCACAATGAACCTGCTGGCCCAGACAACCAGTCAAAGAAATTACTTTTCTGGTAAAAAAAAACCTTCCTTACCTTAAAGCACTGAAAGCACAAGATCGTAAGAATTAAAAATTAGGTTTAATCATTGATTTGATTAACACATTGAAACAAATCTTTGCATTATCTTTTCTGAAGTCTTAGTGACTGAGTAAAGTCAGCTCTTAATGGACAATCCCACTCCATGCAGAACCAGCAAACTTTGCTTCCTCACTATTGTGCACCAGTTTCAGTCACAGAGGTCACATTCTAAATACTGTCCCTTAATTTTAAAGAGTCTTGAATAAAACTGCATGAAAATAGCCCACATTAAGATAATATTTCCACAATTTAACAAATGTATCTAAACTGATGTTTTAAAAATTTGGAAGAGTTCTGCAATAATATTCCACTTGCCAAGTTTCCACCCACAGAAATTCAGATTTCTGGATTATAATTCAATCTCTCTGGAAAAAAATAACAAGTGACAGAATATCATATAATAGCAGGGCTGTTATTATGCCAATTTTCTCAAATACTAAGATACCAAAACTCCTTAGGAATGAGTCCTCCTTGGCAATAAATAATACAAAGCAGATAATTGTGTAAAATTCTTCGACATTACTACTACATTTATTTTTATATGATTGTATTATTCTTATATAGATTTATTATAAAGTTTCTTTACTTGTATTACTGTATCTCAAATATGAATTTTACTGTAGGCGCCCAAATACTTCATGCTGCTGATAGGAGAAAATTCTGCCAACCACAGAATGCATATTCATCACTGAAAGACTGATCAAGAATCCCAGCATGCCTTCAGCATGAATGTGTTATTGGTGTAAGAAAAAATATTCTATGGTGCATAAAATGTGCATAGCACAGACCATGGATGCAAAGATCAAACCCTTATTTTGCATATATGCCCAGAGAAGCACCAAGAGCAAAAGCAGGTGATCCAAGAAAACTGTACTTTTCCAGATATTGGTAGGAAAACTCAGGAACAACAGTTTTCTACACCAACACGGGGAGCTAGTAATATCTGAAGAATACTAAAACCCTACATTTGACCTCAGCAGTTTCTTTTACCCATTGTATGGAATTAGAAACAAAAAGTCTTTGAATTTAATCTGGTAAAACTTTCCATCACATAGATGGAATGGATCTGAGTATTTGAGTTGCATTTCAAGGTAAAAGAAAACCACAACACTTTGACAGGATGTAATATTTAGCATCTTTTTTCCTTATTCTTTGACATTCGAGACAAACATTCTATCTCAGAATTCAGTGAAGCTGAAAGAGGCCTAACTTTTGGGAAGTTAATTATTTCAGGCTAGGAGCTCCTGTGCCTTTCAATTTGTTCCTGATTGCAGCACTACAGAGCAGACTGTGTTTGGAAACAGAGACAGTGAATTTAACTGGAGTATGACAAGCAGTAATGTATGCAGGATAATATGCTTACCTAATATCCTTCATTTAAAATGCATAACACTGTAGGGAAAACGCAAAACACTTTGAAATACAATCAAAGCTATTCATATTTAATACTTCAACAAGAGATCTAAAATGTTGCAAAGGTGACAACATATTACAGAAAATGCCAGCATTTAGTCTTGTCAAATTATAAAATAATAAGCTTCTATTTTAGATTCTCTGAAAAGGCAATTAATTGTGAAACTATTTCACAAAAGAACTTTGTGCCTCTGCCAGAACCTAATGAACAAAATAGAGATATGATACATTATTTGTGTACTTTCCAATAAACAAGTACTGAACCAAAAACTGCAGAGCTTTCTGAGATGACTTCTCACTACTGTAAGTAAGCTCACATGCTTTATCCATCATCCATTTAGAACTACACTAAAAATATCAACATTAATGATATCCCCAGGTACACCATCAACGTGTCCTGTGGTTTCTCAGATCTGAAGCAAATTAATTTCCTTTATTTTGCATAGGGGGAAAAGTAGATCATTTAAAAAAAAATTAAGCTAACAAACAAAAAAACAAACAAAAAAAGCAGCATCAAACAACCTTCACTTAATAAAACATTTCTACATATTCACACATTAAAAGATATGTTTGTGGATAAGTCTCCAAATAGAGCAAAATAATTATATTAACCTTAATAATCATATTCATGGTCTGATCAGATTCCTGCCAATGAAGAATTTTTCTGTTCTTCGCAATCTAAGACACAATAGCCTCTCTGTGAATTAACTTCTAAATATGTTTGCAGCTCTATGCACAGTGGCTGAATCTCTGTATTACTTACACAAAAGCCAGCAAGGGGTTTTTTAGGGAACCAGACTCCACAACACCAATAAGAGAATCTTTGTTGAACCATGTACAGCAATTTCTACACAACATGCTAGTCCCTTAAATAAAGCGCAGTCAAAACAGAAATCTCCTTGATTTTTGCCAGGAATTTTCTTCTAGCAAATTCAGAATGTAAGGAAAACAAGACAAGATTGTACCATGACTGCAAAGACAAGATCCTTTGGAGCATTATTTATGGTTTAGCATATCAACTGATTTTGACTGTGAGCAGAGTATAAATCACTGTAAATGAAATTTACTAATAATCAAATTATTTACCTAGTGGAAACCAGTAATAAGTTAATTCAAATCTAATGTCAAAATCCAACATAAAATAAAGTTGAAAGTATCCATTAAATTTTAGTCTTCATTTCAGGCTCCAGGTCTAGTTTGCCAGTGTCATGGACTCATTAAACAAAAGTGTATTTTAACACAGTCAGCAAGGTTCTAAACCTATAAAACAGAAGAGAAAACTGATAAATCCATGGACATTCAAAAAGTTCTTATGAGTCACAGTACATATGTGGTTCCTACATGGTGCTACAGTTAAGACATCTAATGTGATCTCTGACTTTTTACAGGAACCAACATCAAGGAATAAATAAAATCTATTACATCTGCATTTGTTTTCCTTAAGAGCATTGTGAAACCAAAACTGACAGATCTGTCATAAGTTCTAAGGGCACTATTGTCTTTTCTCAGCTACACACTCCTGGATGTATAGATGAAAAGAGTCTTTCAAAACATCACATCTGGTCTGCAGCTGCATCCATCTTTAAGGCTCCAAACTCAGCTTCGTTTTTGGAAAAAATTATGTTGTCAAATTGGAAAAGATTTGAGGAAGTTTTATGGCAGCAATACACCTTGAAAAATCATCTGACAATGAAAGATGGAGATAATAAATCTATTTGGTTAATTTAATACAACCCAGATATCTTTTGATTCTGGTCTTTGTATTATTTTCTGTATTCAAAGCCTACAATATCAAAAAGCAACAGAGAACTGTCTTCAAGTGTAAAAAGCAGTTGAGATTTCTTTTTAAAGTTTTCTGAGAGAGAATAAATATGTTCAGCTGTAGTTGCACAGCTGTATTTCAATACATGAAGTATCTATTGCTCTGAAAATTAAGTATTTATGGTAAAGATCCTTTAATTTTCTTCTGACTGCATTCAGAAAAACTACTCAAGGGCAAAATATATGTATGCTTGGTTACAGACAGCATGTGATTTAGTAACTCTACAGGTATTAATGACCATGGACATTTGTGGTTTGAGGTCCTTCCTCCTTTTCTCTGTCATACTTTATATTGTGAGTTTAAAAATTCTTACTCTTAGTTTCATTCCGTCTCTCACCAGCTTTTTTTACCCACTCTGCATACTGAATCAGCACTGCTCTTGGGATCAGAATGTAGATATCTATTCTGGAAGAGACTTGTATCAACATTTATAATCTCAGTTAGGAGATAAATATACGTATCAGAGGTAAAAAAAACAAAACCCAACATTCTCCATGTCAGTATCTTTCATATTTTGGAATCCTTAAAAACAATTCTAATTCAGTGAGTCCTGTAGAACATGGAAAAGAGTAAGAATCAGTCAGAAAACGAGATTTCATGAGAAAGTGGCAGATGTGTCCAGTGCAGACATCCACCCAATAAAAAAAACACCTTAACCATTAGTTCATGCCATGTATCAATTTGGGGGTTGTCACATTGCATTTTCTACAATTTATTCGTGTGAGGAAGGAAAGAGAGCAGAAAGTAAATAATTTATAAGAACTTCAGCTAGGAGAACCTGTTAATGCCTTTTTCCCTCTTACATCAACTGGTTTATTTTTCTAGAAAAAGGACAAATCCAGTAGTTGAGAAAATGGAATAAAGGCAACTGAAATTCAGCAGTAGAGGATAGTAGTGGATCCAGTGACACATAATTTTTGTCAACTTTTCTTCTTTCTGAAAAAAAAGAGCATGGAAAGTGCAGCGAAGACACTGTATACAGTGCCTCTATTATATGAACAGCCTCACATTATTTGGGATTGCAAACAGCAACATATTCACAGCCACTGATATAATGGAAGCATTATCATACTTTGGGTTGGGGGGGACTTTAAATATCATCTAGTTTTAAAACCCTTTTATGGGCAGGAACACTTTCCACCAGACCAGGTTGCTCAAGACCCCATCCAGCCTGGTTTTGTACATTTCCACAGATGGGGAATCCACAACCTCTCTACCAACTAGTTCCAGTGTCTCACCACCCTCACAGCAGAGGATTTTTTCCTAATAAACAATCTACACCTATCCTACACCTCCACCCACCTTCAGGCCATTTCCCCATGTCCTACCAATATATGTCCCTGTGAGAATTCCCTCTCCAGCTCTCTTGAAGACCCCTATTAGGCACTAGAAGGGGCTCTAAGGTCCCCCTGGAGCTTTCTCCTCTCCAGGCCAAACCACCCATCTCTCTCAGCCTCCACAGAAATAAGAAGTGTTCCAGCCATGTGACCATCTTCCTTCTTCCATCTCCTCAGGACTTGATTCCAACAGATCAACATCTTTTTTGTGCTGAGGGCCCCAGAGCTGGACACAGCACTCCAGCTAGGGTCTCACAAGAACAGAGTAGAGAAGGAGAATCACCCTCCTACACCAGAGGTATGTAAAGCACAGGCAATGACATGAATTGAACAGGAAAACTGCAATATGCAGCATCATATGGTGCAAAGCTTCTTATGCAATGAAAGTGTTTAAACCTCTAAAATATGCCAACATTATCTTTCTGGCTATACTTTCTAACATTTAAACTCATATATTTTATTCTGAATAAATGATGCAGCTAAGGGCTCATGTAGTGTGAGTGGAGAGTCTGGATCCCTCTCTCCTTCAAAAGTATTTTAAATATGATTAAAAGTGCTTGCACTGAATTGTTTTGAAGTAAAAATTTCCTGGATGGGATTACATTGACAGTTTAAGAAACTAATCTTCTACAAAGCAGATTTTACTATCATAAGATTAAATATTTCAAGCATGCAAACCTGATCAAAGCTCAAAATATAACCCACAAAATTGAGAGTAAAGCAACTCATGTTATCGTGGGTTTTTTTTCTTTGTTGTTACAGTACCCTCACACATTTTTATTTTTTTTTCAATATAATTTCTCCTTCATGGAAATTTAATTTTGGCATTCAATATTCTAGACTGAACTGGATCACTTCATTAAGTTTGTTTTCTCTGAACACAAACCTTGCAGTCAATAAACTGAACTATTATTTCAAAATAATTAATGTCTTATAGAAACATACTTTGACATCAAAATCATTAAGAGAAGGAGCTCAAAAATAACAGATTATCTCTCAGAATACAGAAATAAAGTTCCTGAAACTACAACACAAAACAAATAACTAATTAAAGAGTTACTTTATTTGTTAGAATATGATTATTTACTTGTTTGTGAACATCTGCAAATATAAAATTGAAATTTGGTGATGCAGAGTAATAAAATGAAAAAAAGTTTTCATATGGGTTTATACCCAATGCTTTTATTTCATTATCTTCTTTTATAAGACAGTGGTTCCCGTGTGCTTCAGTCCTCATAAGGCAGGCTCACCAGACATTACTTACCAGCTCACAGTTTGCAACATAGAGCTAAACTTGTCATAAGGAGTAGTTTCACTGAATTCATGTAGTGTCAAACATAAGCAGACATGCCTGCAAAATCTCCAGTTACACCTACTAAGGTGGACAAAAGGAGCTTTTCCCCTTTCCATTCTAATGTCTCTTGCTGATTACAAGTGCTGCAATTTTTGCAAGAGGTAGTGTGAACCAGTTTGCTTGTTATCAGCAGAGGGGTACAGGACACTAAAGGTTCAGTGCAGTATTTAGCACCATCAAGTTACAGCTTTGCCCTGCCATCTGGGGAGATCACAAAAGCAAAAGGATGAAGGGGTAAACTCAAGCATGTCCAGATTAAATTAAACTAGTGCCCCCAGATTGAAAATGCTCAACAATGTGGTTTAAAACTGTCTGAGAGACCTGAATTTAGATGTAGAGGGCTCCTCACCATGTGTAAAGCAAGTGTCTTTGATGGCACCTAGAGTGCAGCTTCCAGCATGCTCCACAATTAAATCTACTTTAAACTCACCAAACCCACTGAGTTCAGCCAAAAAGCAGTAAATATTAAGGAATTTTTAAAAATAATATTGCTGCTCCCAAGCAAAACACTAATGAAGATGTAGACACACCTGGCTGGATTCCTGCTATCCAATTGCTCAATGATTCCTTCAAAGAATTTGAACAGTGTAATGAGGTATGGCTTCCTTCTGCTAAAATTTTATTCCCTTCTATAATCATATATTTCCATTAATTTACCAGCTCAAGCTTTTGATACAGTTTCTCATAATTTTTTAGCAGTCTAAAAAGTACTATAATGCTTTATGATTCACACTCGGAGTCATTTCAAAAAAACAACTTAACATCTCATTTACCACCCCATGGTCAATTTAAGTTGTACATTATATAGTAAACCCAGCAGTCAGTAATTTCATGATTGAGGTCCTTGAGAATTTTGGGGTGAATACCAATGATCTGGACTGTGAAGATTAGATAGACCATTGCTGATTTATTACTATTAATTTTATCAATTTTGCTATAAAATGCCCTGGTGTTTTTTGTTAGAGAAATCCTCACATATGTATCCCCTAGAGAAAAGGTGCTACCAAGCATTTCATGGAAAAATTCAGAATGGTTCATTAAACATAATAAACTTTTAAGATTCAAAGGCGACAGACAAAATCACTTTTCTCATCCCAGCACTGTACACTTAGCTTCTTCTCTCAGGCTTTCCTTCACTGCTTCCTAAAGCATTTATCAAAGTTTATGAAAACTGGATTTTCATCAAGCTAACTTTTAAATAGCACAAAAGCAATCATGGTGATTCTATTTTTATTATTAAAGAGAGGCAGACAACTGGTCCAAATATTGTTGGTATAAAAAAATCATGTTTTCTTTACTACATAGTGGTTTAAAAATGCATGAGTTTCTTAATTTATCAAAATATGAAATATCATTATTGTTTTTGCAGGTGGATTATATCTACAAAGAAGATAATTAAAGGTCTTCTTAGAAATTAAAGCCACAAAATATAGATGAGTATTATGTTTAGCAATATCAGCAAAGAAAAAAGATAGGAACTTATAATTTCTATTGACAAAACATCAATTTTTTACACCCAATGTGTCAGAAAGAAGCCAACTCTAGTCAGTGACAACACCAATGAGTGCTGGTGAGTCACTAGCTGAAGAGAAAGTCATGCAAAATCTGGCAGCTGACTAATAAGTACACTCATACACTTATTTATACAAAGTGATTATGTAAGTCATGCTTTTTTGAGGTTGATGGTGGTCAGTGATACGATGGAAAGGAGTCACAGCACCAGTTGGAGAGTGTGTACCTTCTCTCATGTTTGCCTACTCTCTTCCAGGGAGATGGACCTTGTTTAAACTTAACCCTCACATCACTCTTCCACACTGACACTTCATGCAAGGCTCAGGAACCCTGAGGTGACACCAAGTGGTGCCACTTTCTGATGGGCAGTGGCTCCAAAGCACAGGAGCTTTCACTGAGGGCCAGAGGGGCATGTCCCATGCACAATGCAGAAGACATGGGAATTCTGCCTTTCTCATCTCAAAACTATCTTTTCATCTAGGTCTGATCCAGGAAAGGACTGAGCTCCAGCAAAATATATGTTCCTACATTTCTCCTGGTTCAAGGTATGTTCACATTTTAGACAATTCCTTGTTTTACTGCAAGTCACTTGCACTAATAAACAAGATATATTCTATCAATTCCAGCATTACCAAGAAATTTATGCTTTCATAAAAAACCTGAATTTGATGATTCTCTATTTTCCCTTCATTTTTATTTTATTTTCTTACTACTTTTGATGCATTGGAGAGGCTACCTAAAACAGAGGCTAGGCAGTGTTGAAGGAATAAAGCAGATATTTATGAAAAGACCTTCAAAAGTTACACCTTGGGCAGTGCAAGAGCCTGGCCATTGCTACACACAAAATGGATGACTGGTCATGAGTTTTCACATTTTTATAAGTTTTGGTCCATTTACATATTGTTAATTGTCCGATTACACTTTCAGGTTTTGCAGTTTCAAACTTCCAGTTTGCTCTCCTCAATTCACTGTTATTTATACTTTTTGGGCCTGAAGCTGCAGCGGTGTCCTTGGTTCTGGGGCTGGAAAAGGATTGTTTTGTCTGACTAAACTGTGAGAAGAATTTGCTAACACATTATATGAAGTTCAGGGTTATATACTAATGCTGTACAGAATCTGAAAAATATGAAAGCTGAAACTTAAGGCAGCACTTTAACCTATGTCTCTGTGCCACTACACCACTGTTTGCCTACCTTCTTTCCTCTCCTGTTGGTGTTCAGTAGTTTGTTTTTGTTTTTTTTTTTAATACAATTATATTCAAAGCTTCCAGTCAGGATGAAAAGTTCTCTCACCTCTATAAACAAGTAATGAAAAGCAACCTTTCCTATATTACCAGATAACAACCACAAGGGAAAAAAAAAGAAAAAAAAGAAAAAAAAAGGAAGTGTAGTAACAAAATGCAAGAGGTGTTTCACAGAAATAGTAAAGAGTTTTATGATCCTCATTACAAGTGAATTACTGAGTTTTATAAATAGTACAACCTCTTATAGGAAATACAATGAAACGTTTTTAAATTAGCCTTGTGTTTCTGTTGATATACTTCAGAGCAATATTGGACTCGAGATCCCTTAATGCTTTTTAATAAAGCATACAAGATGAAATAAGAAAAATTAAAAGTCAATTTAAATACACTTAAAAGATTTCAATTTGTACATGTTAGTAGAGTAAATTACAGCTAATGTGCTAAAGTTCTGGGGTTTGTTATTTCTAAAATGATGCAATTAGCCTCCAAGTTCAAACCCAATGTTACAGTGTAACTATTTTTAGCAAGTAAAAATCACTTTACATCTACAGTTAATTGCAGTTAATTTGGCCTTTGAGATATACCACTTCGGAAAGCAATAATGATTTTTAATGACAATGAAAATAGCAA
Organism: Luscinia megarhynchos; assembly: GCA_034336665.1. Lineage (NCBI taxonomy): Eukaryota > Metazoa > Chordata > Aves > Passeriformes > Muscicapidae > Luscinia > Luscinia megarhynchos. The sequence continues at coordinate 10,196,318 of JAPFBE010000003.1, read as the reverse complement.
ATGTGTAAACTACTGAGAGTAAAAATGAAACACCCATGGAGTTCAAGAGTGTCCGTCTACTTTTTTTTGCCTTTCTCATTAAATTAAACTGCTGAAAGATGTTTCAAATTCATGTGTGAAGCAAAGGTGAAAACATAAATATTTCAAGCACCTCAACCTCTCATAATTACTCTTTACTTATTGCAATAGTGAGGTACGTGTCAAAATCAAAACAGGTTTTAACACTAAAAATCTTGTTAGCTAGTGAGGTCAATCAGTCAGTCATCATTCTCCAAAGTACTCACAGACCTGGACTGACACTACTGCACAAGCATCAAGATGACCTCTGGAGTCCCTTCCAGCCTCAGCCAGCCTGAATCAAGCTTTTACCTTTCACAGAGTTCACTTCTGCTCTTACTTTACTTCCAAGAAAACGGAGATGTATTCATAAGGACTTAAATGCCTTAGAATAAGGAATAAAAAGTACTCCTTCTAAATAAAGAGAAAATACCTGGTTCTGTACCTTCACTTATTACAATTGTTGCAAATTATTTAATGTGAAATAGTGAAATATTTAAGCAAACATTTAAACAGTTTATCAGAATTGACTATATAATCACCATCACTCCAGTATCTCCAAAATGATAATGACTCATAAAAAAAAATAACAATAGGAAATACTTTAAACAAGCTTTTGCTAAAAATCACAGCCTAGAAGTGCAGTAGGACATAAATGAGATGTTTGTCCTTTTATCCTTGTATTCTTGTAATCTCTTACAAAAATTATTTTCAAGAGCAATGGAAGTGCAGGATTCCCATTTCTGTCATCAACATAGTCATGAAGTGAGCAACTGTCTGCAAAATTGTATTCAGATCTCCTGTGGCTTCAGAAAAAACCTGAATACGATAGGATTTTTATACCCTACCATTCCAACCCACCATATACACATAAGTAATGTTGCAATGTATTCCAGACTTGGGAAGTAGATAGGGCTGACTTTCATTCTATTATCTCACTTATTATCTACTCCCCTAGATCACATCTTACAGGTATTAGACATCAGCCTTAGTGAGGGCAGTACACTGTAGGCTGCAGGCAAGCCATCACTGGTAATTCTTACCAGCTCTCCTAAACTAAAATTATAAAATTGAAAAGTTGCTTAATGCAATTAAGGGCATGTATAGATAAGCAACAAGACATTTACAAACATTTGTTGAAACCTTGCAGAGTCTAGGAAACAAACCACTAATCTGAAATGCACAGTGGAGTCAAAGCTTAGTAATCAGGAGTGGCAAAACTGACACGATGCAATGGAAATGCATTAGAAGAGTAGTTAATCACAGAAATTTCTTGGTAATGATGATGAAATTGGATTGAAGAATTATATTTTGGATTTATGTATTTTATATGAGCAATCTGTTATGGCTATATAATGAAGAGTAATCCAAGGCAGAAGATAAAGGAAGTAGAACTCTCATGTCAGCCAGAGTTTCAGCAAAGGAAAGTATGATTGATATGGGTCCAGATGCATAACATTTTCACAATTTTTAAAGAAAATTACACACTTTATTGTATTCTTACATAATTACTCTTACAGAAATAAATTTATCATAAAACACCCTTTGACCTGGATGAGTTAACCCTCTGTTGCACCCTGGAAGTGAGTAATCCAGTTCTAGAATTTCTGGGGAAAAAATTAAAAAACCAAAAAACAAAAAAAACCCACCCAAAACAAACTAGTAACCAAAATTAAAATCTTCTTAGGTCCTATTTGCCCAAGGCTTAAAACTATGTGTTTTAAAAGTTGGTTTTGGTTTTTTTTATGGGGGGTGTGATGGGAGTAGGGTGGGGGTTTTGTCTTTGTTTTATTCTTATCTCCTTTGGAGATTCACTAGTCAGCAGCACACCACTGTGCTTTATGTCTCTTTTACTGCAGCATACCCCAGTCTGGTTTTATTGTTAGCATAGAAAACTTGAAATATAATTTTGTACTCAATGTTTAGATTGCTCTAGGCTGCACTGTGTATGTTATGTGTTTGTGTAAAGTTGGTTTTAAGCCAATGGTTAAATATTTGAAAAGGTGATTCATGTAGGTGATCAGTTCACAGGGTAAAAGTAAGTTAGTATTATATAACTGTATTTAGTTATTACTTTTCTTCCTTTACGTTTTTTTACATCAATATATTTTCACTAGCAACTGTGATACTACTTAAATGAATCTCCCATAGCAAGGAGGTGACTTCTGGTCATTTCTTCACAGCTGAGACAGTTGAGAGAACAACCTCTACTGAACTTGTTAAAAATCATAACCTTGGCTGTAAGCTTAGCTGCTATAGAATCATGGAATATGCTGAGTTGGAAGGGACCCATCAGAATCAACAACTCCAACTCCTGGTCGTGCGTACGATGCCCCGAGAGTCACACCATGTGAGTGTTGTCCAAACTCTTCCTGAGCTCTGTCAGGCTTGGTGGCCACTGTCCTGGGGAGCTGTTCCAGTGCCCAGCCACCCTCTGGGGGGAAAACCTTTTGCTGATATCGAACCCACACCTCCCTTTCCTGCCATTTCCTCGGGTCCTGTCACTGATCACTTTCCCCTCCTCTGCCCCTCAAGGAAGCTGTGACTGCAGTGAGGTGTCCCCTCAGTCTCCTCCAGGCTGAACAAACCCAGTGCCCTCAGCCCCTCCTCACACGGCTTCACCTCCAGACCCTTCACCATCCTCATGGCCTCCTTTGGGTGTTCCTTAGCAGCTCAATGTGTTTTTTATGCCATGGCCTCCCACACTGCCCCAGCACTGGAGGTGAGGCTGCCCCAGGCCAGAGCAGAGCAGGACAATCCCTCCCTTGCCCTTCTGGCCATGCTGGGCCTGGTGCCCCCAGGACACGCTTGGCCCTCCTGGCTGCCAGGGCAAACTTTTGCCTCAATTGTGTTGCAAAATTTTAAAAAATCCAGAAATAAAGTGTAAGTGATTAATTCATTTTGCCCTTATTTTGTAAACCACAGGCACTAAGGGAATTGAATAATTACTGGAAATAATAAAAAAACCCTTAAACTAGCCAATATCAAAGCACTATTTTGATGTCAAATTGCTGAAATATATTTCCAGAAATACAGATATTATTTTAAAGAAAGCTCAAACATATGAACTATTTATTAAGCATTTTTAGATATGTATTAGCTGTTCTCCTGCTAATCAATTTACTTTATCTTCTAAAGCCAATTCTCTTTTACCAAATACTACATCTTTCCACATGGAATATCAGGAAGAGCTACATTATAAAATAATAAATGGTATCTTATGATACTTATGATATTTATATTATGACAATAATATATAATTTGAAGGATATCATCCCAATTTTGAAGGGCCCAGGTCCAGGGAAGAATGTGCTTTAAATCATTATTTATTCTAAGAAAACCTACCACTTGTGTTTCATGGCTAAAAGTCAATTAAAACTAAAACATATGTTCCTTAGAGTTCATCAAGTCTTTATTCTCATATTATTGCAGAGTTTCAGAAATAGTGAAAAAACCCTTGCTACTGAAAGAGCAATTGAGTGGGTGGACAGGAGGTACTGAACAACTAATTGGATGGCTTTAGAAAATGTTTTGATCCTTTTATGTCATTAACATGGATAAAATTTTTGTTCTTACCAGCCTACACCCATCAGCTGTCTTATATTTGTAAAAAGTCATTGGAGCTTTATTTACTTCTGTGATGATTTACAGAAGAGTAGATCATTAAAGATTTTTTTTTAATAGGGCATTTTAAGAGATAAACAATATCCACTGCCAAGATATTAAGACACAGCAGCAACACAGGCATTTTACTTCCAAATAATGAGCTTCAAAGCCACATAAACTTTCCTAAAGAAACAATACATTACAAGGAAAGTGCACATAAAACAACACCAGTTCATTTTTCTCCTACTACCAACACCATCCAAAGTCACTTTTCCCTTTCTCCTGGGGAGGCTAGAAAGACCTAAGACTGTAAGATGCAGCCAGTCCCAGGAGTGGTTGTTTTCCAGTCCCAGTTTTAGAATACACATTCTTGATGGGCATGGGGATGAACACATAAACATGCTCATGAGTTTTCACGTGGCTGACACCCAGATGTGACAAGGCAAAGAGCAGAACCTTTTCCTGCACGCAGACAGAGCTAACACTCCTGTAAACACGAAGCATAGGTGGTACAACTCTGTTCTTCCTCTCTAACCAAGAACATTTTGGATTTAAGACAAGAATAATGTTGAGACCATACTCATGTTTTAGTTGTTGCTAAGTATCATTTCTGTTAAGTCAAGGACTTTTCCATTTCCCATGTTCTACCAGATAGCAGATGTACGAGAAGATAAAGCAGGAGGGAGCTTAGCCAGGAGAGCTAACCCAGACTGCCCAAAGGGATATTCCATACCACAGAACATAATGACCCACATATAAGCTGGGGGAGTTGACAGGGAGAGGCAGATCACTGCTTGGAGACAGATAGGTATTGTGCATCACTTGTCTTTCCTCAGTTTTATGTCTCTCTTGTTCTCTCATTCTCCCCCTTTTAAAATTATTACTATTATTATTAGCAATTTCTTATCAAAATTATTATAATTACTATTAAATTTTATTTGTTTTCAAGTATTAAACTGTTCTTATCTCAACCTTCTACTTTTACCTTTTCTTTTCTGATTCTCCTCCCCATTTCACTCAGGGAGAGGAGGTGTGAGCCAATGGCTGTGTGGTATTTAGCTGCTGCCTGAGGTTAAACCACAAAAATTCTGTCTTCACTGTCGTGTGCACAAGGAAAATTGAAAGACTGGTAACATATATGAGTAAATACTGCCAAAGAGAAAATAAAAGTGGAGTTGTGCATTCCTTCTATTGCCTGCTCCACGTCTTATTAAGGAATAAGGGACAAATATGCTGTAGGAGCTGTTGCATCCCGTGCATTAACTCTGTGCTTCACTAGAAAGGTCTTCAAGCCTGCCTAAAATACTGGCAGAGATCTTAAACTGAAAGTAAGCTGACTTCTCCTTTAACATTCTCCAGAGAAAACTACCATTTCATTTTCCCCCTAAGGGGAACCTCTTAAATACTTTATGATAGTCTGTTTTATTAATAAGATTCCTAGATCATTTAAAAAAATCTTATTATTCATTATTGCAATCTTTATCTGACAACTGCCTTGTTGTATCTTCCATTAGTTTTCAGAACTCGTGTAAATTCATTCAGTTATATACCTGAAGAATTGCAAATTAACTTTCTCATCCTTTTTATAAAATTTAGTAATTTTCACGTATTAAAATGAAATTTCATTAAACGTCTTAAAGTTTCATAAAATAGGAAGCATTAAGGCTGGTTCACTCAATCAAATTATCCGGTTCATGAATACTGTACACAAAAGTCATATTAAGTAGGAAGGTAGCAAGTCTGCAAAGCCCTTGCACTTATTCCTCTGTAAATATCAATGTTCTTAAAAGGCAAAACTAATTTAACAAATACTGAAGAACAGGTGGGAAACATTTGTGATATCTCACGATTGCCATTAAAGCCTGACAACACTCTATTATTACTAGACATCTGTTTGCAATTCCAATATAAAGTAATTAATGAAAAAAAATTCCTTTCTTAGGTTATTATATATTTATTATACTATTATCCATTCAGTATAATGTTGATATAAGTGGAAGGGAACTGTGGAGCTAATTACTACTCAGGTTTCCAGAATCTAGCAGTACAATATTTGACAACAAATGGAGAGAATTCATTCTTAAAGGGCAAAGTAATAACTGTTTTCCTTGTGCCAGGCAAGAGGAACTTGAGAATTCTGGGGTGATGACAAAGTAAATTGCACAAATAAAAACCAACATAAAATGTAAAGTAGGTTGTGTGAACTCTGGAAAGACAAAGCATGAGGAAAGAAGCATCTCTGTTGACAAGGAAAGATATTAATTTTGCTGTCAGCTGTGATGTTATTGCAACTCAGGGAACAACTGAGAAAGAATGAGTAGATAAAGTATCTAATTCTATCAAGGGTGACTCTCTGCAAGTAATCACAAACTACAGTAAAGAACAGTCAATCAAAATCATTGTTGTATATGCCTGGAGATTGTTCACAAAATATAACATTAGTGAATTTGTAACAGACCAGGCTGCACAAGGTTCATAATAAAAATGACTCAAGTTTGGAATGGTAAGACAGAGACAGAAAACTTATAAGTAGGTAAAATATGTTCACACAAAACACCTTGAAGTTTTTCCAGCAATTTCATACAAATACAATGTGTAGATTCCTCCTGCATGATCAAAAAAATGCAAAGGAAAGTTTGATGGGGTCTCATAAAACAGGTCAGAAGAGATTCAGGTATAGAGAAAAAAAATCTTATAGATGTCAGTGAAACTTAGCATTTAAAAGAGCTCTAGCAAACCTAAAGACAGCTCTGGAACAGTGTTGAGAGACTAAGAAATGCAACTCATCAGCTCCTTCCATCTAGAAATGCAAACAGAAATTTGTTATAAGCTGGTTGCCTTAGCAACAGTACTACAAATTAAATGCTGCAAATACTTGAGCAATAAATGGGTCTGTAGCCTGGCAACATGCTGCACGTGAGAAGCTCCTGACCTGAACCTCAGTGGCATAATGGCCTCTGAGCAAATGGCCACGTTTCCAAGTTTTAAGCTAAAATGAAGACTTCAATTAAAAAAAAAAAAATCTATAAGATTTCTTAGCAATCATGATGCAGTATTAAAATTTATGCACTGCAATGAGTGAAATAAATTTTCAAAACAAAAATCTGCATACACCTGGGGATTTTTTGCCCCAACCTTTACTCTAAATGGGTTAGTGATGAATGCCACAGCATTAAGAATAGAGTGGTTGCCAAAATTGTAAGGTGATAGCACTTGATTTATGACCTCTGATGTCAAATCCTGTGGTCATTACTCTGAGCCAAACCAGTGCTCAATAGACCCATGCTAATTATGCACATACTAAGCTCAGAAGTAACAAATAAATAAAACCAAATAAACCAGCAGTTGCTATAAATATGTGAGTATATGTTTATGCATGTGTGCATTGGTATAATGTAATGAGAGAAGTGTTCAGGAGGAAGGAGAGAATTCCATTGCTTCAGGGAACTATTTCAGTGTTACTGCAAATTTTATACTACCTTATTATGTGTATTCAAATGTATGTCTGTACCTCTGGTTTATGTATAGCCTTTCCTTGCATCTTCAAAAGTACAGAGGTTACACACAATGTTGTGAAAACTGAAAAACCAAAAAGGAAAAATCCAAAAGAAAAACTTTCATATACACTCCTGGAACATAAAAAGTCTCCATAGACAAAGACACCCAAACTATATACACACTGCTAGAAAATAAAGAAAAAGAGATAAGGGACTCCTGCAATCCCAGCAAGAAGCCAGCTCCTAGTCAGTAGTGGATCCTGACAGATGAATTAGTAAGCCCTTTTAATAAACTATTAACAGGAGTTACCAAAGTAACAAAAGTTTATTTGCAATATCTTTATAGTATTACAGATATTAATGAGTTACACTGATGCTGTCTATCTCAGTCCTCTAGCAGGGGGACTTCTGTTGTAATATCTCATTCAGTGCTGGTATGAAAATGGTGATGGTGTAACATCTTCATCTTTATGACTAGTTTCCAAAAATGAAAAAAAAACAAAAGAAAAAAAAAGGAAAAAAAAACAACTTGTCTGCTGAAAACCTATTTTTAAGACTGTTACTTTTGGCTTTTCATAACAGTAGCATAACAACTCTTTGAAAAATATATTAGTCAGAATAATCATTTCAAACTATAACTGATAAATGTTGAAATCCCCTAAAAGTTCTCCTTTGATGTTTTTTCTTCTAGGAATGACACCCCTCTGCAGTGAAGCAGAGTACATCAGCAGTTTACTCCTTTTACAGAGAAACAGGAAAATCCATTGACTTTGTAACATCTGCCTACAGATTACAGAAGACCCCATCACTTCTGAAAACTATTTTGAGACTGTAAAACATCGCAAGCTATAATTTCCATGTTTAGCATAGTGAGAGGTGATAAAAGTGGCTAGGTGTAATTTATGGAGTTTGTTCTGACAGTCTCTGTGCAATTTCCCTACACATTATTTTCAATTATTTCCTACTTCATAAGATAAATTGTACAAATTTATGGAAGCAGACAGAGTACAAAGCTGTTTTTGCTTCAGATCACAAGGTCATGTTCCATAATTACTTAATGTTACTGCTTCTAGAAGACCTATCTAGAGTTTGTCTAAGAAGTAAATCTTACTCAATTTTTTCCTCAATAGAGAAAAATCAGAAATCTTATTTTTACTGAGGCTGTCCACTAAAATTCAGAAAGTAATATTTTATTCTAATAAACTACAATAAACTAGAGATTCTATGTAAAACTCAATACTCTAAGACATGCTTTTTTTCTTAATGCTGTATTTTTGCAAAGAAAATGCAATTTTACAATCTTTTTAAATCAGGTGAGGTTACCAATGACCACACCTCAAAAGAATCAGATTAAGTAGATGTATGAAATGGAAAGGAAGTAACCTGCACACTTATTCAATTAAACACAAAATATTACATAGACAATACTCAAATATGTACCTCTTTCTCTTTTTGAAATCAACATCTGTAGATTGATTGCCTATGTCTTTATATATACCAGTAAATTGCCACTCATTTTAAACTGACACTTCACTATTAATCCTGCTTAGGTAAATGGTATTAAAAAACCCAAAAACCAAAACCCAAAAAAACACACCTATAATTCCAATGCTATTTATTCCCATTTTTGCTAGCATAATCATGGATTATTTTATGTTAATTTCCTGTGAAATATTTACCTCCTACATCCTTGGCATTTAGCTGTCTGAATTCTACTTTAAAAAGATTCTAGAAACTATGCCTGGAAAGCAAAGAAACATGAAAACAAATTGTCATACTACAAATAGAAAAATAAGATGAGACAGAGGATAAGGGATTAAGTTTTCCCTTATTTATGCCAATAGCCACAAGGAGCTCACATTCTGACACTGAAAACTGTGCCATTGAACATTGGAGTGCAGAGGCATGCAAAAACAAAACCCATGGGGTTTATATATTTCTTTTAAACTTATAGATTTCCTACAAGTCATTAATATTTAAAGAGCAATCCAAACCATAGAAGTCATCACACGTACTTTGACACGTCTGAATCAGAGTATTCTTTCATCATCCTCACATATGAATAATTTTCTTCTTTGAGCAGCTTTAGAAAAGCTGAACTTCTTTTGAGTGGAAATGTAACATTTCATGCTACACACAAAACCAGAGTAATTGGAAAGTTGCCAATTAATTGCATGCAACATCTGCCCTTAATGGTGATGTACAATGATGTTGATAATGAAGTCTCACTTGCTGAGACTGAGCACTAATTGACAGTGTGTTCCTTTGAACTCCATATTACTTGTAATGCCATATATTCCTGTTGAAAAACACCCTTTAAAAGTCCTCAAAAGTTGACTGTGGATGCTAAGAAAGCTATCTGGGACCAAACTGACTGAAACACAGATTCCACCTCAATTCGAGATTCAGCCCCATCATCAGGTTAATTTAATTTGTGTTGTTTTCTTTACTGCTGTCTGGGGAACAGTGAATTTCAAATTGCTCTAATTTGTTTATATCTCAAAGTAATTTGAAAACAAAATCAAGGGAGATCAACCTAGTCTGCCTGTTTAGTGAAAATTCTTATTGCAGATACCACATTTTTGATATAAAACATTTATTAGTTGCAGCATTGCACAGACACTGACAATGTGTTTTAGGGGAATGCAGTGGAGATTACTGCACCCTAAAGGTAATGGAGGGGTCAAAGTTAAGATGTGCATAAAGCTACTCCTGAATCAATATGTGCTAAAATCCAGTTATTTTATATTGAATCTCCATATTCTCTGTTGGCCCAGATGGTGTGTAGTGCCTGGTTATCACATCCTCCCCACCTCATCCTAAACAAGGTGTATTTATGCAGTTACAGACATTTGGCATTAAATTACAAGCTTTGATTTAGAAATTAAAATATATATATATATAAATGTCAGGGAGACCCACATCTATACTCTTTGATGTATCAGTACTCAGAACAATAAAATCTGTTCTGACTACACTTCAAGCCATTGCTTATTACTAATGTAACTGGAGATGCATTTCTTTTGTAAAGCATTAGTTGGATGTTACTTCTGACCAGATTTTTGGTTGAACATAAATTATCAAGTAACCTTGCACACCTCAAACATGCATATTTTTCTGTTTGAATTGTTTCAGATCTCCAAGCACAGGTCAAATGCTTATGTTTTACTCTCACTACTTGTTTCAAATGTAGATATGTGTTTACCCAACTGCTTAGCATTTCTTGGCAATTAGCAAGGGTTCCCAGTAAAAAATAATGTCAATTTAACAATGACTCATTGTAAACCTTTAAATTACTCCTTTTAATTTTGCCAAAATTTACCACTCGATTCTGTATCTGACAGTCTTTTTCAACTGGAACTAAACACATTTGAACATTGACTCACAATGCTTTATGAATTTTATCAGAAAGTATTAAACTACAGGATGCATTTTGCAGTGCAGAGATAAAATAAACATGTGACATAAATGTAGTAAAAATTATTTACACTTTATGTGACCATTTATTTCCAGTTAAGCTGAATAAACTTTTCAGAAAAACCCCAACCTGTTGCTTTCCAAATTTCAGAGAATAAAAGCATTAATCAAACAGTGTGTAACTACATCATCACAACAGTCTTTACTTTTATTATGAGATACATTACAGTGTCCTATGATCCTACTCCAAGTAATGCTGGCCTTTACACACAAAAAACTGTTCAAGAATATGATAGGGCTACTTTGAAAATTGATTATTTTGTCCTTGGTAAAGAAGATTATTACATGGATAATCATCTCAAATACTCAAATAAAAATTATTTTAATTTTTGCAACAGACCAGAAATGACAGGTGTTTTGCTCTAATTTACTGCCACTCACAGATTTTCAAACATCTCTTCAGAAAACTGTGAATAAATAATCAATGAAGGAGGAAGTAGAAAGAATTAATTATTTAGAATTTTCAAGTATAGGTATTATGCCTCCCAAGGAAATTTTCAAACATGACTGCATGAAAATAAATGCTGAAGTTTTTCCTCAATAAGTAGGATTTGGTTTTCAAGTTATTGACTCATCAAGAAATTTCTCAGTTATTCAGGGGAAGGAAACGGGCTAATAGGAAGTATGGAAATTTTACTTCTCTAGAGAGAGTGCAACAATAAAAAATATACTGAACACCATTAGAACTTTTACATGACTCCACACATATTCATTATGCCAAGCCAAATTTACAATGTTTTTTGAGAGGAAAATAAAAAACCAAACAAACCCAGCCCAAAACTCACATTGCAGTTTGTCTGCCTAAATACTCCTTCCAAAACAACTCTGTTAAAATTTCTGTGATCAATGAACATACTTATTGAAGCATTCAGTGTAAGAGTGGTCAAAACACTATTCTCATAATCAGAAATTGTGTAATGTTAGGGCTCAAAAGTTGAGAAAAGAAATAAAACTCTCTTTCAACATTTATCTTTGGTTCAAAGGGACTCTGTTAGTCTTCAATAATCTCAATACTTAGGCTTAGCCATATAAATTTCCCACTCACCTTCTAGTCTTTCCACCCACTATATCACCAGTCTATTTTCACAGAGGAATCTATGCCAAAAATCCTTGCTAAAAGTGAAAATAAATTATATTTACCACCTCATTTTTTGTTACTTTTATATGGATTCATGAACTAATTTAATAATCTTAAACTTCAACACAGAGATAAAAAAGGCAAATTAAAAAAAAAAAAAAAAAAAAAAGTCACTAGGAAGAAGAATTCCTAAAAAAAATTTTTGAGAGAATTCTATGTTTTGGACAATGTAATTTTGCACAGAGTTTTAGGATGAATAGCAACAAAGATACTGTAGGAGGAAGTGTATCACATACATGGAATAAATCTATTCAAGGTTGTGAATATATCAAGAAAGAATCTTTAGAATTTATTCTAAATTCATGACCTTAGCATACAGTTTTGTGGGTTAATGGAAATGCATGCTCAGACACTGCAGTGAAAGTGCAAGGTCATGAGCTATTTGTATTTTGAATAAAAGACATCTTGGCAACAAAATATCAGTCTCATAAATCCCAGTGTTAAAGCCAGTCATGACAAAGTGAAGAGATAAAAATCCTTTGTCCTTCTTGCTATATATCAAGTGGTTTTTTGGTAGATTTTTTAACTGATAAAACTAAGTGTAGGCTACAACATGTATCACTGCAATTAAAAACAAAAATTTCAAAAGATAATTAGATGAAAATAGATAATCTTTTAAGAAGCCAGTGACATTTATTGGGAAATTAAGCTAAAATGCTGAAATCTTTAAGGTACCTTTTTCAATTAATTAATAAATAGTGTATGGTGATAACTGATTAAATTGAGACCTATATTTGCCATTAAACTACCTGCTGCTCAATTGCTGTGCTTTAGAAAAATAGGAAGGCAAAACAACCTTTTTTCATTACTGGTTTTGATATTAAATTAGCACATCCTCTGCTTTAAAACACAAGCTGATATTCAGCAGGTTCACTAATTTTATTCAGTCTCAGCATTTTATTAATTGTTCATGGAATTAAACAAATTATAATTCAGTAAATGCATTTTCTGTGAAACTTTAACTACAAGCTAAGGCCTTTCACTGCTATTTCAGCTGACTGCAAAAATTATGCTGCCCAACATGTTGAAGCAGAGATAATTCCACTTTTAGCTTTTATATAAAAACTGACCACATTTGCAGTAACTGGAGCTCATTACTTCCACTTTTTTTTTTTCATTTGCAGTCACCAAATTAAGTCTAATCAAACCTTTGCCTAATGGGATTTCACTATAAACTATAGAATAAAAAAATCACACCTTCTTGCAGACTTGGGTGTCCTCAGAAAATATCTATCCAAAAACTCACAAAAATTTCCATTAAAAAATAGGAAAAAAATTGCATTGAACAATAAAAACTATGCACTAAAGCAAAACTCATTCTTGGAAAGTAAAGAAAAAAATTCCATTAAAAATTGGAAATATACCCAAGCAGCATGATCCAACTTTGAAGTTAGATTCAGCTTTGAGGTAGGCCATGCTGTGAACAGGAGATTGGACAGGTTGACTTCCAGAGGAAGTTTCCAACCTAAATTATTTTGATTCTAGACTTGGAAAGGAGTATACAGGGGAAAAAAAAAAACAAACCAAGCTTATTAAACTTTCCACCAGAAAATAACCTTGAATTTGCATCAATTTCAGGAAATAAGACAACAGAAGTTGTTATAGCATGGGCTTAATCAGATTGATGTTAGAAATTAATTTTCAACAATATTTCCCATTTAATATGGATTTCTTAGCATTAAACTTATAGTATTCTATTACCAAGCTCTTTTCTGCAATGTATGACAGACAAAAATCTGTCCAAGATAGATAAACTCAGGCTAGGTCACAAGTCCTTGTCTAGGTCATATTTTTATTTTTACTTACAGACAGAGTATTTCTGTCAAATGGTTAACTTAAAATTTTCATACATAGAGAGAAGAAGAAAAAGTTCTGTGAAATGGAAATCACTTTGGCATCATGAAAATGGAGAAAACTCAAATTCAGAGCTCTAACACCCAAAACTTAAAAAGTAGATGAAAAAATGATATTTTAAAATTATACAACTTGCAGCAAATTTACATAATAAAAAAATTATCCAAATTCTGCAAAAATATTTTAAAGCCTTCAAGAATGTCTAATATAGTGATAAATCCTTATAGATAAATCTTTAATACTATTAAATTGGAAAACTTTTACAATTAAATAATTCAATTTTGGAATTCAACTGCTTTAGTCAATATGAAAAAGGCCTCTACTAGTTATTACAGAAGATACTTATTCCAATTGCAGAGAAAGTTCTTAACTATCACAAAGTAGAGACTGGACATTCAGGATAATCTTGTGTGTTGTAAAGGGTCATAATATTGATGCATTTAATTTTGGTTCTCTTCAGGCATGATTTGCAAAAAGCCTTTAAATATGACACCAACTTCATTCAGGTTGCAAAAATTCACCAAAACCTGGAACAGGAGTGGTTTTGTCATAGCTTTTCTATAGAGTGTTTATTTTAGTATGCAGCTTGTTCGAGTTTATTTGGCTCCAGAATCATGTATCTTACTGCTTTTCCCAAATATTACTGAAACAATTGAAAGTGCTTTGTTTTATTCCATAATATTCACAGAAATAGTAGGGATAAGAATAGTTTCTTTTCTAATTTGTGATCTCCTGCTCATGAAAATGCTAGTCAGCATTGTAATGATTATGACTGGTGTCCTTATATACACAAGACTCCTAAGTGTAATACAAAGACAGTACTACAAAGATAATGCTCCTGCCTCCAGTTCATCAGACCATAATACATGGTGAGAGACCCTTTTTGCTCTTTTATCTCTCACTACAGAGTGATAAACCACACTGCTTTGTCCTCCTTGTATCTGAAAAGCATTAGCAACATAATCTCAGGTATTACAGCTAGGTTGAATTTAAATTATTTAAACCAATTCAGTTCCTCCTCTTAGAGCAGACTCTGGCAAATATCCCCCTTTTTGTGGGGAAGAAGCCTTAATTTCTGTGTGATCACTTTGGGCTTTTCCACAGTTTCTAACTCATCAGCAACCCTCCCATCTCTGCTGTTGGATGACTGTCTAACCCGTATCTCCACAGAGATGGCAGATCAAAACACCTCCCTTGCACACTGCAAACATTGTTGTGCTGCTCCCAGGCTTTTCTCTAGTGAGCCTGGTTTATCCCTTTCCCCTTTCAAAAGCCATTGAAAGCTCTCTCATCTTCTGCACTAAGATCCTTTTTCCCATTTGAGACAGGTGTAGCCATCTGTTGCCAGCAGGCTCAGTATTGTGTAAACTGACACATGATCAAAAATCCAAAATTCTGCTGGTGACACCTGGCTTGGAGACAGGTATTGATCTGCTGCTTCTTCCCTCATCATTCCCTGTGCTTGAAAGGATAGAGGAAAACATTTCTTGTGCCCCTGATCCCCTACTTAGTCATCTCAAAGACCTGAAGTATCTCTTTATTGCCCTAGGACTTTTTGTTGCAGTTTTGTCACTGCCTACCTGAAACATCAATAATGGACAGTAATCTGGGGGCTGCTCCAGGATAGTGGTGTTCTTCACATCTGTAACCCAGTCCCTAGAAAGGCAGCAGACTTCCCTACAAAGTAGGTAGTGGCTGCGTTTGGGATCTTCTCTTCCCCATCAAAAGTGAGTTTTCAATGACAAGTACCCCTCTTTTTTCCTTTATGGAAGCAGTTTGGACACAGGACATAGACTCTAACTCGATCTCGCCTCCAAGGCAGATGAAGCATTGTCCTGGCAATCACTCATTTCCATTTGCAGAACCTCATGATGATTATGCCAGGGCACCTCAGGAGGTGGGGCACCAGGATGCTCTGCTGTCAATTTTCTGTCAGCACCAGAGCTGCTCACCTTGGCAACTGAATTTATTTCAATAAGATTCCTATTCGTTTACCCCTTGCTGAGTTTCATTTGCAAACCACAAATTTTTAATGGGAAGCCAATTCCACTGGCACAGCCACTTAGAATAAAAAAAAAATTGATCAAAGACACTGAATTCTGTCTCACTTAAAGACAAGGAGGGCTATCCAGAAGTCTTAACAGAGTTATGTCAAACTCTTAACAAACCATTCCTTTAATGATGCTCATGAAGTGAACATCTCACTCTCATCTGTTGCTGCTGTCAGGGATATTTTGGTGGAAACATAGCTCAGATACAGGCCCTGTTTGTAGGAGAAGAGTAAGAAATTGCTGTTGCACCTATGAAACATAAAATATTGTCTTGTGGCCTTGTGTTTTGACACAAATATTGTCTGCTTGCTTTCCTTGGGGTTCTTACATTTCAGTGCTTAAAATTGACATGACTCTTCTATGGTAACATAAGAGTTAGTGGGAAAAAGCTCTGTAATAAATAATAATCTGTCACATTTATTGTGATTAAATTTTGAGGCATGTTATAAATGAATTTATCATAGTCTCAGGACTCATTATATGTCAAACCAGCAACACATGTAATCTCAAAGTCACTCTGACAACATATATGAGAGTTCATCCTCTCTATAGGGATTTTATTTCTCTTCTGGAGGTCGTGCTGGTGAGCATTTGAATCTCATGTTATTCAACCAAAAGTATATTGGGGAAGTATGATTCCTAAACTCAGATCAACTCTGTTGTTCTTGCGAAACATTATAAAGAATAGCAGGGGTTCATTTTTAAACTTTTCCAACATGAGATGCCAGAGAGTTTTTCAGATCTCAGCCACTACATTTGCAGATAAATCACCTCAATGTTACTGTTATCAACTATCATGGCACTTTAATCAGCACATCAAAATACTCCTAAAACCCAGAGGTACTTCTTCCCCATGAGAACAAGAGCTCACAAGCAGAATATGGCAGGTGTTTTTCAGAGCCCTATGACTGTGTTAGGCCAGGTATGATCTGGTTCCCAGGTCATTCAGTGACATCAGTCTGACACCTTCCTAAACTTGATATTCAGATTAGTACCAGCTGCACACTCTTATATATGACATCACTGTAGTAGAGAAAACACAGATATTTATCTCCAAACTGACCACCCTTCCTCATTCAAACCTCACAGAAGTCTCCAGTTTGCAGATGACTGACATTATGTATGTAATTTAGGAACACTCATTAATGTGAAACTATAGTTACACATCTACTCCATAGTAGTTAATTTCCACATACAAAACTCCCTCTGTGCATCTCAAAGGTTTATTGCACTGTTTAATATTGTAAACTCAAAACCCCCTAAATTTACAAATCCCAGTTTAAAAAGAGTCTAATAAAAAAAAGTGAAAGTCTATTGCTAAAAGACTGGGCGAGCACACTCTCAATTTATTTCTGTTTGATTTTTGTTTAAGGGAAAACTAACATAATAAATCAATATGATAACATTCAAGGCTAGCAATATATAACATGCCTTGTAAACAGCTAAATTAAATTAGTTTGTTTTCAAAAAATACCCAATAGATACCAAGGTTGCAGAAGAAAGCAACTCTGCAATCTCAGGATTATAGTACACTCTCTAAAATGTATTATAGCCTTACACTCTGATATTTTTACAAGTTCTCACAATTCAGAATTACAGTGAGTATCCTGAGTATTTTATTTTTCTTAGAATTATGTGTTAGTATTTCTATCATTTTTTTTAGCCTTAAAAAAAATCTGGTCACAATCAGTAAGTCATGCCTGAGATGATGGCAGAAAGATCACAAATTTTACTGTACCCACAAACCTGCTAAACCTTCCACAAGTGCCAAACACTCAGAGAAAATGTACAAGTTTTATAAAGGTCACAGAAGTAAAAACAGGAACCCTTGCTGATCACTATTTAACACAACCTATTCAAATATCTGCTATAATATCTTTAGTAAGGTTTTGAACAGAGTGGCAACAAAGTAGAGCATAAACTACTGAATATTGGTGAATTAGTCAACAAGCTGAAAAGTGGGTATTTCTCTTCATGTCAAGTTCTTAAAAAAATAAGTCAGTTTTTCATTAGGCCCACTTAAAAGAGAAAAATAAAAACTGAGTTCCAACTACAGTATCTCAAACCACTATAATGCTGCGAATGAATCTCAACTTTTAACTACAATTGAATAATTTAATTTGTATTGTACTATTCTTTCTAATGTTATGTAAGATGTAATAAAAGATATTATTTAAGAGTGATCATGTCCTGAAAAGCTTTAATTTCTAAAAAAATTGTGTTCTATATCTATCTATTTTTGCATTTCTTTAGAGTAGTCTTCTTGTTTCAGTGGACAATGCTGGACATCCCAAATTCTCAAACATGAAGTTTAGTCCTTTCATGTAGAGCTGTTAGTGAATTAGTCTGAAATTGCTCTATTGGCCCACTTACTCATTCTTTACCATGAGCAGAATTCAACCTGAGAATGCAACAAAATATGACTGCCATTGCTGGTAACTTCCATTTCACCTGAATGTGTTTGAATGGGCCATAAAAAAGGAACATCAAGAGATGATGGCAGCTTGCAGCTGAGAGGGACATGGAAATCACGTCTGGAAGGCATACCAGAAGGATGAAGGGAGAGAAAAATTCTTACAAAGGATAAAACAGTTTCACGAATACTGAAATGTTAAAAAAATAATAATTTAACAAATAGTAACAGTAAAACTTGTATGAACATATAGCAATTTTGAATATCAGCACTGGAAATCAGTCTTAAGAGATATGTAAGTCTTCTGGCAAAAAAAATCATGTTTCAGCTGTTATTATGGGCTGTGAATTAAGCCACTGATAACAAGAACATATCCTTAAAAAGCTGAATGCAGTTTGGGAAAGAAGTGGAGGGAGTCATAAAAAGAGGTTACTATAGAAGAGGCATCAGCAGAGGACATTAATTTTAGGTACTTCGTTGACAAGAGAACAACCTTCCAGCATATTCTCTAGATCCAGCTGGTCACTCCAAAGCATTTCCCCATCTCCATTAGCTTTGAAAGCAAAGCTTGCTTTCACAGATTTCCCACCAGACTTCGGTAGATGCTACCTTGGGTGCTGTGACACTGTTACTGTGTTAATGTCCTCTCTGTGGATCAGTTTCTCTCATAACACACCTTCCCTCAGCTCCTCTTCCCCACCCACCTTCCCAGTCTCTTCACTATGCTAATCAGAGATGACTTCACATCTTTGTGCCACAACCTGCTGAGCTATCAGCTCAGATTTTCAACATCTGAGGGAATCAATTTACATTCCTCTCTAAATCCCAGCCTCAGTCTACCTCAACATTATTTCAGCTGGCATCCCAATCCTTCTATCCCTTTGTTACTGCACCTTCTGGTCCATCTCCAGATTTTTTTTTACTAACAGAAACAGTCATTGTTAAAGATGATGCTTGGATTCACCATAACCACAGAAAATATATATGCACACAAAAATACAGTTTGCCAGTTTGCAGCAGTAGAGAGCTGTTATCATGAGAAAACAGCTACTGAAAAAAGAAAAAAAAAAAAAAAAAAAAAAGAACAACAAGGAAGAACAACAAAACAAAAACAAAATAAAAGTCATTCATACCTGGAAAAAAGATGTGTTTGTCCCACCGTTTTTGTAAAGCCATTTTCTATTATTTCAGGTGCTAAAACAGTAAAAACACTATCTGGAAGAATGTTCTGTTCGTAGAAATCCATAACTATCAATTCCATAAGAATAAGTGGTATAGTTTTTCCAGGTATGGAGTCCTTTTGTCCATTTTTTCAACACTGAACTACAGACAGAACTTTCCTGTTTTTTGGGTTTTTTCTATCTTTTTTCCAATTTTCCATTCCCCTTATCATTTTCTGTCCTCATAACCAAGCTGTTGGTTAGCTAAGTGAGGCAGTCCAGCCAGATGACTGTATGTGCAAGCCTTTTAATGATGGTTACAAGTAGCAAGCAGTGTCGAGTTGCCACCTAATTAGCTGAGCTCTTAACTCTGCCCTATGCTCATTTTGAACCCCATGCAGAAGCCAGCTGCAATCCCATCTTTCACACTGCACCTGACACAGACCACAGCCTCCCTTTTTCTCTCTTATCCCTGCACCAGAGAGGGTACAGCAGTTTTAGTTTTCAATTGGGAACCTGCTCCTTTTTCATAAGATTCTCAATACAAGTTGCATTTCAATAGGGAACATCAACAAAAACTTTGTAGATTCCTGCATCCTATTGAAAGTCCAGTGCTCATGCATGGGAAAGCATGATGTGCAGAGGACGTGTAGAGATCACTCCCTGCCAACCATAATTATTATAGAGAAGACAGAAATACAAACTATTTAAAAGGAATAAATTGACATAAAATCTCAGTTTACTGCTCATTGACTAGTGAATATTTGACAACATTCATACTTAACTTCAGGTATGTCCACTTCACTAAATTTTACTTCCTCAGATCTCAGTAAAGCACCATGGTGTCCACTGGAACAAGAAAGGCCAGGAAATCTGGCAGTGGCCAGACCATGCAATAAAGACAGAGGCAATTTTATATCTGTCAAAGCTGCTACTGTAGGAAGCTTGCCAATGAACTATATGGGGAAAAAACAAAACAAAAAAAAAAGTGAAAAATTGTTTTCCTCAGATCATTAGTTAGATTGTGTTTTGGCCAGATGCAAGAGAAAATCTGCTGCTATGGATCTCTCAACAGTTTTCACCTTTTTTTCTTAATTACCTAACTAGAGAACACATTAGCACTTTACAGATAAACTTTCAAAAATTTGGAAATGGATTCCATAGATATGGGATAAGGATTCAAATCAAGCTGAGTCTCAGAGCTGCAGTTTAAAGCTGAGCTAGTTCAGCTGAAGTTCAAATTACAAAACATAAAGATTTCATAAAATTTAAACCCAGACATCAGGTCAGCTGAACCCTTCCGGTCTGTGCTCTAATTTTCTATTTTTTTCTTCTAATTGCAAGGCAGTGAACTCCTAAAAATTAGATAAATTCAAAGTAAAAGTGTGAGTTTACTGAATCCCTGATAAATCTCAATCCAAATGTGCTTTGATTGATAGAAAACCAATCTTTTAAATTCTAAAGCATTTCATCTAAATAATACAGGAAATGCTTTACAAATATTAAAAGCAAAGCAAGCAATCTAAGGAACAACAACCGATGTCAATTATTTAGCTTAATTATTTAGGAGAAAAAAAAGAGCAATATGCTTTCCCACTCTATTAAAATGGCTGTGCATCACCTTAAGTACAATAAACAATGGGACAGAGAAGGAGCCCTGAATTGTATTCCCCAATTTTGTTTGAAATGCTCTATTAAAAAAAAAACAAAACAAAAACAAAACCTTCAAACCAAAACCCAAACCTGAAATCATTTGCATTGTTCACTGCAATATTAAAAGCATAGAGAGAGACCAATTAGATAGAACAGAATGACAAGCTTTCTACTTGTATTTCCTGCACTTCTTAGATGTGGTATGTAAGATCACATCTTCCCCTTCAGCCTTCACCTACTCCAGGCATCCTGATATGGTGAATCTATTTTAAGAATAAGTTATAGCAATAAGAAGCAGTACTATATAGCTGCATGGAAACACTACTGTACCCATTAGAACTATGTTTTTGGGTATTTATTTTTTTTCAAGGGGAAAAGTATATATTTTACTAGTAGAAAATCATCCATATCTTGTAATGCTTCAGTATCCCATGTGTTATTACATCATATATGGTTAACATAATCTTAGATAAAAAACACATTAGTACTATAGAGAGAGAGAAATGGTTATTTTTAAAGGTTTTGGTTTGTTGTTTTTTTTTACAGTTTACATCTTAACCCATTTTTAACTGCCTTTAACTACAGTTAATTTTTTTTCTTATCTTTGACATCCACGGTGGAGACTGTGTGGGGTTTTATGGTTTTTATTTGTTTGGTTTTTTACAGTAAAGGACTTCCTTTGAACAGGGCAAAATGAAAGGGATAATTATTCTGCCAAACAGCTTTGCTGGTCTTGAGAAATATCTGGCACTTGTTAAAAAGTGCCTGGCAAACTGCTCTGCTATTTCACTGATCTGGAGCAGGGAGATTAGGCAGGAGGGAGTTGAACACCTTTGTATAGCAGATGTGGCTTTTCACATACCTATGAAAATTCAAATTTCCAAAACAGAGGTTCAAAATTATAAATTGTAAAAGCTTATCACATTTTTAGGACAAGACAAGACAAACAGCTAAACTTCTCAAAACCTCATAAACACCCTACCATGCAGCAACATAAAGAAAGAAATTGCTTATTGGCTCAAGACTACATAAGCTTAACAAGGCTTTCCTTGGCATTCTTCCTGGCAGCTCTGAGCCAGACTAGAACTGTGGAAAGCTGTGAGTAGAAAGTGTGTTTCCCACCCATCTTCCAACATCCAGGCCAAACTGAGAAGGATGTTCTATTTCAACTGACCTAGTAGACAGCTGAGGAAATGAGATGCGGTTGAGGAACATGGTGAACCAGAAAATTTGGAACAAGGGGAAAGAACTTGTTGCTTTAGAGAGAACAGAAAAGATTCAGTAGACCAGGGAGTCCTTGGAAGATGGGACTGAACTGCTGATGGGTACAGAAAATGAGAGATCACTCCAGTACCTTCAGTCTCATGTTACTCTTCTGTATATTTACTGCAAGTCTGCTTTCCCTCACAGAGTCCCACTTTCTTCTTTCAAATAAGGAGAACGTTAGCAAGACTTGTCAGGCTTTAGCTCTCTTCCTTACATGATTTTTCCCCTACTCTGCACTCACAGAAGAATGTTTACTGCTGCAAGCTGTCAGAGCAGTCATGCATCATGATACAACCCTAAACTGAATTTATTTTTTACCCCATGCCATTTCCCCAATCAGTGAACAGAATAGATCTCTTGGCATCCAGCTGAACACAAAACTCAGGTTACACAGTAAAGCTGTTTTCCATAGCGCCCTTGACTGAACTGTTGCTGAGAGTGGAAACCATGTGGCAAACGTGAAATGAAACAACAATTCTACAGATAGTGCTGCCATGAGGGGTTGGCTTCTCTCTCTTCACTTCCTGCACATTATATCATTTAAACCAGCCCCCTGAGGATTACTATTATGTGCTCTTGATCTTCTGGGTACCAAATTTGAAGAAGTGCTGGAAAATCATTGCTTCTGTTAGAATCAGAGAGGATTTCTGTCTGGAACAGATAAAGTGCTGTGTAATAAAAAATCCTCTGAACTATCAGGCACAATGCATGGCAGCCATAGAACCCAGAATCAGAAAACACATTTTGTGTTTGCTTTTTAGTACTTCAGTTTCTCACCTGAAATTCTATCACTACAATAAAAACTGGGGACTGTACTAATAACATTTGGGAACTACTCAAATATAAAGGGGTAAAACTCATAGGATATGACAAGGGAAATCTAAAAATTTGTCATCAGAGCATGCTTTGATTAGGATGCAGTAAATAAAGCCTATGGCTACACACAGAGTATGAAAATAATGAAGGCAGCAATCATCAAGTAAGCATTATCCTTCCTGTGCATGGAATGAAGTTTAACTACAAGGAAGGAAAAAAAAAAAAACAAACAGTATGTGATTCTCTAATTAAAAACTGTGCCATTGTGCATAAGCATAGGGAAGACAAAATTAAGATTATACAAGCAGCTCTGATTCTTAAATCCCACAACTTTTAAGCACTTCATTTCTCTACTTTAACAGAGTTTTTAAGCTTTTCAGATGTGATTTAGAAATATACATGGAAACAGTTCCCCCAAAAACCCAGACAACAATAAAATCAGAAATTAAAAACATTTTAATCCTGTGAAACAGTTTGTGCGAATGTTACATCTAAGCAAACAAAATTATTTTTTATTATAAACAGTACAGGTGATAAAATGGTGTTACAGCACTGAAATGCAGAGATGTAGAAAGATGAGTTTCTTATTTGTGTTTTGGTGGTATGGGTGTTTGACCTTCCTAAGCAAAGAGCAGAAAATTGGATTTTCAGCACTTTGACTTCTGTTACTCTCTATAGTGAACTAGAATCTAACAGAAAAAAAGCCACACAGGATCAAGAATGCTAAACTACAGGAACATCTTTCTCTATTAAAGCTGTCTGTTTAAAATATTAAAGAAGATTAATTTAGAGAAGACTGCCTGTGACTCACCAGAATCAAGATTTTTGTCTTTCTCAGGACTTTCAGGATATATATACACAAAAAATATATTTTCATACAAAGAGGCTAAAGAGAGACCTATTATATTGATATTAATTGGTTCTTCTCATCACAAAGGTAATTCATATAATTCTACAGGTATGGCAAACTAGAGAGTTTTTTTCCTTTATGTCAAAAGACTAATTAATTTTATTTTTTATATTTTATTTTTTGTGTAACAGCATATTACAGAAACACAATAACATTCATATAAAGTACCTGAAATACACTGTTACCTAAATTAAAGATGAGGCAGGTCTCTAAATCTGCTCATTGAACCAGTTTCAGGTTCTGCAGAATTTTATTCAAAACCTCAAGTTTGTAGAGTCATTAGGGCCTTGCTCACTGCAGCTTCTTTGCATAAGTTTCATTAAATTATTTAAGAAGTTACTCTTTAGCTTGTTCTGCAAAGTTTATGTCAGTACATTGGATGATGCTCATTTATATAATGCTGGTAGTGCTATATATTGAAAATTCATTACATAAAGTTATCTATAGTCATAATGGTCAGCTCATTAAACTTGTTTTTACTTTTTCTGCATTATGATGTCTCCTTTGGATCTTTTCCCGTAGTAACTCCGAAGTAAAGCATCTGTATTTGAATATTAACACAAAGCTAATTGCTATTCACATGAAGTTCGTCAAAGAAATGAGAGTCTTAGAATAACATGCCAGGCTTTTCCCCCCAAGCTGAATGCTTTATTCCACTATTAGCTTTAGCCTAACTTTTCTTAGTTTAGTCTTAGGAGTATTTATTGAGTTGCAGAGATGAGGTGGTGTGCAAAACAATAAAAAAAATAGTATCATGATAAAGCACCTTTGTTTCCCAGCACACAATCTACAGCTGCTGGTACAAACAATTCCTCCTGTGTTTTTAGAGCTGACAGTCTGCACAGGAACTTGCACTCAGGTCAGTTCCTCTTAAAGTACTGTGTAAAACTCTCAGAGACAAGAAACACAATACCCTAATAACAGAGAGTACTGCACTTGTTTGCCTCAATGTAATTGCTAAAGTTGAAGAAGATTCAGAACTATCCTTAAAAGTAGTCTCAACATCCTGGTGATGTCTTGCTTTAGAGGCATCTTGCTGGCCAGACTGATACAACCTTGTTTCAAGTATTGTGAGAATACAAGAGTCAGCCTTTGTGAAGGGAAGCAGGTATGAGTGCTCTCATCTCTGTAATTAAATGACAATTATCTCCTACTTCTTCCAAAAATAGACATATAATGTTGATATCAACTGATTCCAAAACCTGGCCTTTGCAAATATCAGAATATACTCAGAAGTACAAAACTCCATTTTTCAAGCTTAAATTATTTTGTATTAAATTACTAAGTTATTTTAAAAATATTTTTATAAGCATTCTGTGCTAGATTAGCAGACTAGTAACAGCATTTCTACATTTTTTATTAGGAAAGACATGAAGAGACAAAGAAAACCATTTACACATAGCAGATATGTCAATCTCACCCATTTGCTTAATGCATAATGCTTATGACAATACCAGCTTTCTTTGCTCTTCAAATGGAACAACCTAAATATTAGGCTAAGGCACCACAGAAGCAGCTTATTAGGAAATGACAGTGCTGAAGAAGAAGAATACTTACAAAAAAAAGGAAAAAAAAAAGATTTTTCAGAAGCAATAAATTAAACAAACAACCTTTCCCTTCAAAGACACTATGTATTTGCAAGCACCACTACAAGTATTTTTAAAAGACTTTTCAAAATAGCAGTTTCATCATCTGTCAGATCAAGACAGAAATTCCTAAACACTCCCTAAGTGTATGATTGTCTTATGCTCAAGTTGACCAGCATTTCCTCAATATATCCTCCATTCAATTCCGTGGTGATATATTTGTGTACAATCACTGAACCAGACAAATTTTGAAAGCTCCTGCCCTCGGGCTGTCATTGGCATTTGGGGATCTCTGTGAATTGGTCATCATAGAACTATGTGGAACATCAACAACAAAAATCCCCGAGTCTGAAATCCTTTACACCTTACATTATTTGAAAACCAACCCAAATTTTAGCTATAATGGACATGTTTTAATTACAGTAAACATTCATGACTTGACTATGCCATCTTGTCTTTTAAACAAAACATATTTTAGTCCATTTTAAAAAGAATTTAGTGAGATCATAAAAATATCAGTAATCTAATTATTTTCAAATATAAGGGATACTAATAACAATCCAAACAGCTGCAATGTCAGTGAATTTAATTAACAGATAAAAATATGAACAACAGGGAGCAAGGTAACATGCTGTTTCTAAAGATGTCCAAAATGGAAGTATCCTCTCCTTGTACCTGGAATATTGATGACCCAAATTCACTCTACCTCACTGCACAGGCACAAGCCTATTTCTAATTACTGAAAGCATACAAAGAAATGTTTGTGTACTTTCTCTTCTAACCAATTCAGAAGGCAGAGCCAGTACTTGTTCCTACCCTTCTGAGCCTACCTAAGCCCAGCTGACAGCCTGCCCTTCCTGAAGTTTCTCAGGATGACTGAGATAGGCTAGACCAGACCTGGGGAAGCAAGCTGTGTCATGAGCCTCCTCAAAAGAAAGCAGCTTAGCTTAGACTTCCCCAGTCAAGATCTGAAAATTATCCTTCACTTCACTAATGCAACCAAGAGTTTACAAAGGTTTTCATTGTAAGACCAGTGATTACTGATCATATTTTTCATGAACAGCCAGCGTTGGGAGTTACTCCTACCCAATCTCCTGACAATTTTGATTAAAAGCATGAACATACTATAGAAAAATAAAGAAGCAGTCTACAGATTTTTCAGGTGCTGTTCTTTCTGGAAGGTATCTACCAAAAACACCTCTGCCCTTTTGCCCCTTGATCTCCACGTTTTTTTAATCTTCTTTTCTTCTTTCTAAAACTGTAAGATATAAAAAGAGCCATTTTAGCCATTTTATTTTGCAGAACCTGAGACTAGGACAAATAGATCCTGCTTTAGTTTTTAGAAGAAGGAAAAAACAAAAAACCCAAACAAATGCTGACATTTGCCTCTGTATAACATTGGTAAAACTTTCCTCTTACCATGTTTAAGAACCTGTGGAAAATTGGAATCAAAAGAGTTTCTGCTGAAGAGCTCAGTTTTCTACAGTGGGCAATCAGAAAGCACCATATTTGCCTTTGTTCTGCACCTTAGCAAATCCTAAGCCTACCTGCCAAGTTTCGTGGTTATAAGCAAAGCACATTTTTCATGTGGTTCAGAACGCTCAGTCCCCAGCAAAGTCATTATTACTTATTGCTTTTATGTGGCCCAGCCTTCTTGAAATGACAGCCAGCTTGGACAGCCTGCTCTGCCTTCCTTGTGTCTGATGATACTGGGAACAGATGAATGGGAGGCACTCAGGCTGTTAGAGCTGCCTACCAACATGAGCAAACACCGTGGGGCCTGATGATTATTTAGTACTGACAGTTTTGGTTTGGAGAGAAATGGACTCCAGACAAATAATGGAATAAAAAAAAAAATTAGGATATTTCCCAGGTAACTTTTGTGTGAAATAGGTATTTCTCATCACAAGAACTTTCTGTTATTTTCTGTGAGTCATTACTCACCTTAAACAGTTTAGGTTAATGTGTCAGGCAGCACAGACCTACTGGCTACTCAATTGTTAGGTATCCTGATGGGAAAACCTAAGTTCTGCATGGTGTATTTTAAAACCCAGGGTTGGCAATCAACAAAAAGAAAAAGCAATTTTAAATTCTTGACTTTTATTTAACTGAGGCCCTTGACTTGGTAAATCACCAATTAATATTAACTTTGTTAGCCTGAAACTGAATTAGGGTGACTGCAGTACATTGCTTCTTTGGCTCCTTCTCTGGTGAATGCAAGCAGTTACTTCTAATGGTGTTAAAGCTCAGATGAAAATGTTAAATAGAAGAGTCAATTGCAAGGTCATTACTTCTTTTTCCAAAGTAATGAAAACAAAGTACTTCATGCAATATACAATTATAGGTTAATGACACAGCCCTCCAGAGTGGCTCTAAGGCCTTGTTCAATTTACAATACTGATTTAAACAATTCCAAACTAACATTAAGTGTAAATAAAAAATGTTAGTCACAGTTTAAATGTTATATCAAAGCTACATATGATTAAAGAAAAAATGAGTAGGTAACACTTTCAATGCAAATATTTCAATGAGAAAGTATTCTAAGGCAGTATGAAAACAACACTCACTAAAACCAGCTATTACAAAGGCAGAGTGAGAATCAATCTCATAAAGCAGCATTTGCATACTCATTTACCTTGGAATTTCTGCAGAATGAAAAAAAAAAAACCATTACCAGAAGACAAAACCCAACAAATTGGGAAATTTTGCTTATATCTTCTTTGCAACTATATATTGCAGTGTTATATGAAAATAACCCATAACCATACTGGTTTTACAAAACAATTTTTTTCTCACACTGCATGACCCATTTCCATCACAAATAACCACACTAGGTTCTCTTTCCAGTACCTCCTACAACACGAGACAAGATGGCAGGATATATTTCATGGTGATGTTGAGTCTCATGCAATTAAAAATTAAAAATATTTTCTTTCATGTCAGTGCACTTGCATTTCTCAAACAGAAAAATACCCCAAACAATCATTAAAAATTAAAATACCAGAGCACCAACTTTCTGAGTAGAAGCAACCTATAGAAAATAAAATTGCAAAAATAATAGAAAGATATTTACATTGCTGAAATTCACACCCCTTCAAACTCTGCCTGGAGTTCTGAATTATAATAGAAAAGCAAGAAAATGAAAGAATGGGATTCAGGTTCTCTCTGGGACAAGACCAAGTTGTGCTGCACATGTATCTTTTCATCACGAATTAGAAACAAACTCTGACCCGAACATTTCATGCGGCATATTTAGAAGAAACTTTTATTGTAACAGACAAGAAAAAAGATCTTTTATGTACAGCATGTTCTTTATGTCTACCTTAAGACTGAAACTTATGGATAAGAACGGGAAGCACACTGGTCAGGAACAAAATCACCAACCTTTGTTACTGACATCAGAAATGTCTCTGGACATACTTGTGTAATTGTGCTCCAGAAAGATCCTGTCATGATGCAGAGGATTCTGGAAATAACTCAAAACCAAACCAAATCCCCTCTGTGCCCCCTCAGTCTTAAGGCTCTCCACAGCCCCACCACAGACAGAAGCGTCCACTCAGAGAGGATTTAGTAGCTGAAGGACTTAAAAGGGGAAACTCAGCAGGGAAAGGTACAAAATCCCACAGAACACCTGCTGGAGGCAGGCTGGCACTGGCCAGGGACAGTCACAACTGGTCAAGTGCAGCTGTCACAGTCACCCACGCTCAGGGGAAGACAGAACCTCAGCCACTTCGAGGAGCCCTCTGGGAGCCACTGGGGAGGACTCTTCCTCACCTGAACATATCTGCTAGGCCAGGCCAGATTCTTTGGGGACTCTTCAGTGGAGCTTCTGCTTATCTGAATGAAACTTGTGTGCTAAGCAATACACAATTTTATAAAACCTGTTTACATTCTGCTTTTGCAGAGCCCCAGTGGAAGATGCTTGAACAAAACAGAACATGTGGCCTCTGCACGTTGTCTTCTGTAAAAAAACCCACCACATCCTAAGACAAATCTCCCCCTGGAGACCCCTCCTAAACATACTCCCCACACACTCTCACTCACAGAAGTCATCTTGTGGTCATGGCAGTATAACTGAATTTATACAAGACACTAATCTGAATCTGAATTGCTGAAAAAGGAGATCTGTTAACAAAAATATTGGTCACTGACGAACTGGGCAGCTGCCCATCCCCATGGGACTAAAACAAAGGGAGACATGTCTGTCATAGCATTCACAGAGTCCTGTTGGATGACACAGCAGGAAAACACCTGGGTGACTAAAGGATGCATGTACCATGGGGACACACTTTTACAAATGAGAGAGATTAGCCTGCAGGACAGATGGCTGCCATAAAGGCAAAATAGGTGTACTTGTCATAGGAAACCAATAGCTGTAAAATGCAATATTATTTCTATCTACTCATTTCATCCATTCATAACAAAGTAGACGTCATCAGGTTTATGAGTGACAACATTGATTTTCAGTCAAAACTGTATCACAGTTAAACCTTTACATCTGGGAAGAATGTGATTTTTTTTTTTAAATACTACAAGTAATTACACAACTTCTGTAGTTTCTTCATGGCCACTTTTCCAAAGATCCTTTTCTAGCCTCCCATATTTCTTTTTTTTTTTTTTTTTTTTTTTTTTTTTTTTTTTTTTATTTTTCTGCAATGCAAACATTAAGATGGTCTCTGGAAGCATAGAAACCGCTCAAAAATTGCAATTCAGGAGCATAAGAATGAAGACAACATTAACCAATAAACAGAGAACCAGGAACTTTTAAAGATAACTACAAATTTACCCCTTAATATATACACAGTAAGTATGACTCAAACACTGGAAGCCCCAGGTCCAGCCCATACCTTTCACCACTAACAAGAAAAATGCAGTCTAAAAGATAATCAGAATTTTGAACAGAGATATACCTATTTTTGACACTTCCGTGTCAGAACAGATAAACAGTAAATACCAAACATTTAAGTTGCTGCAGTAGAATAATGAAATAACCTCTGCTGCAAAAAAAAGCTACAGTACATAATTTGCCTGAAGAACTTTTAAAAAATGCAGGTGATCCTCTCCTTCTGGAGTGCTCCTGTAAGAAATTAAAGCAGACTAATACATCACGTTTTTATTTACTTTTTATTTTGATGCAGGAAGTTGCTAAGTTTTTGCACATGGAACTTATTTTTCACAGCAGTATTCCAAGCTGCTGTTCTATATATCTGTCCTTTCCATCTCAAACAGCCAAGCAAAACAGTGAGTTTCAACAAGGCTTATAAAGGATGCCCTTTCCTCACTTAGGTCAATTCTCTGAAGAAAATGTGTAAGAATTTGGTTCCCAAGAAAACAAATTCCTGAAGATTAAAAAAAAAAAAAAAAAAATCAAAAAGGCATCACTTACCATGCACAGACTTCATTTTTCACATGCACCAAGAACTCCTGAGAGAAGGTCAAGAGAAGACCAACCACTACCACTACGTCTGTGTTGGGAGCACCTTAATGCACACTGAGCATGCAGAACACTCCTGCCACACTGGGTAGCTGCCAGTGAAGCACCCTCTGGCCAAAAACCCCAGCCCCGTGTTCAAGCACATACAGAATCATAAAATCATGCAGAAAAAACTGACTTGGAATTCCCAAACACTGGAAGATGTCCCTAAGAAAGAATTTAATGCATGACAGACACATAGATTTGTAAAAACTTGTGGAGTTTCCTGGTACAAGAGGCAAAACAGGTAGAGAACAGAAAAGTATTAAATTGCTAGAGTTCAACCTCTCTATGAGGTTCACTCTGTTTCAGCCTTTTTATTTAGAGGCCAGAAAGGGCAGAGTGAAGGTGAAAAGGACCTTGCAAGCAAAGACCTGCATTTATATTGTATCTGAGGAAGCTAGGAAGAGGAGTCACTAAAAATGTACACAGAACCTTCAAATAATTAGGAAATATCTAATTTTGCACAGGACTAGACTGTTCTTCAATATTTTAGTCTTTCTGAATTGCTTAATATAATTTCTCACTACTTTATTCTTTTATCCTGATCCTATGTCATGTTTTGTTCTAATTACCATGCTGTTGGGACCCAAATATTGACTACTTCTGCAACGGGCAGAAAAATGCACCTGACTTAGCTCACATTCTCTGAGCATAAGGCAGCTAATTTCACATTCCAATCCCATGTTCTTCCTCAAAAAAACAAAACAAAACAAACCACAACAAAACAACAACAACTGAGACAAAAACCACAAAGGCAGAGCAAAACACCTGTTATGGCTCTCTAGGGCTCTCGATCCCCACTGTTGCCCTGACATTGCAAAGTCTAGAGGCAATAGCAGTGACTCAGTCACCACTGAAGTTCTGTCCCAGGAAAACAGGGGTTAAGTTCATTTGAGATCTTTTATATAGAACTGAATACAAAAAACTCAGACACAATATTAAACCACATTTTTAGATTACATTTATCACCACGACTTTTCAGCTTCACCAGTATTCCGACCAATATTTCAACCACGTTTAGACACCTACATATGTTTGCACATTTACTGTACGTGCCAAGAAATTTTCACTCTGTGATTATTGATTTTTTTTTTTGTTCTGGAAGGTACTTCTGTGCATTCAAGACCACTTAGCTTTCCTCTTCTGTTTCAATTCCTGAACACTTTCAAATACAATTCTTCACATCTTTCTGATGAACATCTAAATTGTTCTCTGATAGCCTGAAGAGAAATTAAGTTCAGCAACTGCTGCTATTTCATAGTGGAAGTTTGGAATACCTCACCAATAAATTTCACAATGAACTGCATGTCTCAACATACAGGCTCATCATAGGCAAAAGTCACTATCAATATAATTGAGAAATATTTGCATATGTGAGAGAGAATATAATCTGAGAGATCTAATTAATGGAATTAAAGGGAAAAATATAAATAAATATTATAACATACTTTAAAATCCTAAACGACACATTCTACATTTTATTACCTGTGAAGATCTCTTAAAAAGCAAGTAACTTGCAGGACCAGTATTACAACCCATTCATATCTGGTGATAGTCTTCTTGGCTTTCCCTTCTTTCTCCTACATAATTTTCCTTTTCCTCCTTTTATAAGTTGAAGTCATTTCATATATTTATTAATATTTACCCTAAAATAAGAATTAAAATACTGACTGTTTCTATTTGGGATTACTTTTCATCAGGTATCAGATTCCAAATTTATCTCTACCATATTATAGCTCGCATAATAAAGTTATATGAAACAACTGAAACAGTGATCCGCTATATTTTAAGATTCATGAGTTGCTTTGTACCTTGAAGTATATCAAGTATGTTAAAATTGTTTGGAACAGAATATGTCAAGCTAAAAGCAAATTGTAGCATCATAAAATACTAAATCATCCTCTTTTCTTTCCAAAATGTGAACTGTGCTATGATCACCGGAATTTATTGATTTTACAGAGGGGAGAAAAGTTATTTAACATTATTATGGGAGAAACTAGCAAATACAGAGACTACTTTTCACAGACTTCCACTTATTATGAGAGGTTTATATATAGTTCATATATATATATACACACATATATTTATATGTATCTATATCTATATCTATAGACAGATAGATAGGTCTCCAATGCATCCGTTGCAGAGGACACCATATGTGCAATACACCTTTTCTCTTCTGATATTTTCCAAGTGTGATTTCAGATTATGGTATAGCTTTTAAAATGGCATAAAATTGCATATATGCATATTGTTAAAATTGCAACTACTTTCACAAATTGTCCCAATATCATTTGCAGGTAAGAGATGTAGCAATGAGTGACAGTTTTTCATTTAGATGAGGCATGTGATGGCAAAGAAAGTATTAACATTTATGGAACATTTTTATAGGGAAAATAATGTTAAATTACATTGCTTGTACATTTCTTCTGTTTATAATTAAAGACAAATTCATGGATGCACAAGATCATTTTCTGCCACCAGTGTATTCATTAGCAACACAGACATTTAGATAATTACATAATAATGCATTCTTCACTGGCAGTTAGTAGCAGAAGAGAAGATTCCTACTTTAATTTCCTTATATTGCTGTTGTTATCATAAGCTTTCAGACTAATCAATTCACTCTAAAATATTACATTCATCTAACTCCTCTGTTCCTCTATATGGAAATCTGAGGAAGACCAGCTTGATCACTTCTGCCTACCTAGGCAATGGCACACACCCAGGGGTGGATGCTATGCATGGGCTCCTGAGAGACGTGAAAGCCATACACAAAAATCCTAACCAAAACTCAGTGTCTGTTGTGTCTGGGTCTGTTTGTGCAACTAGAAAAAGGTATTACAACCAGTCAATGCCACGTTCCAGGAGTACAACTGTGGGCACAGTTGTGTTGAGCCATACAGTGCCTCATGACTCGACTGCACATGAAGAAGCTACACAGCTTTGATTTCCATCTTTACTATGACCAACCCAAGCTCAGAGGTTTCTTAATTGTGTCACACTGATGAAAGTCCTTGCTTGGAGACAGCAGAGTTGTCTTTGCAACTCATGCAGGAAGCAGGCATTGTTAGAAAGGAAAATACATACACCCAGGTTCATCATAATTTGTATAAAGGTACACCATGGGAGACCTGTGTACCTTCATTTCACACCAAGACAGGCTTACTTCTCCTTATCAGACGCTGTGCTTTCAAATTAGTCATCCAGAAAACAAACAAACAAACAAAAAAAACCTTCAGGAAAGAAAAAAAATCTCAAGAAAAATTACAGGTTGCTATAAATATGGACCTTTCAGTGACCTAAGTTACTTTATGCTGGTACACCTCAAGTATGCACAGTCTACAGAGAGGAAAAAAAAAAGTGTCAGGAAATTTAATTGCCAACAGGATAATTCTCCAGAAGTAGGAAACAACCAGCAAGCTAAAAATAGCTAAATGTAAGTGGGCTGAAGTGACCTAGATAACTTGAAGAGGATATTGCAGCTAAGTGAAAGGGAGTAGAGAGTTATTAAATGTTTTTCTTTGTTAGAGGTAAAGGAATGACATAAAGTGACTGCATTTTTCAATTAAATAATTTTGCTCATAGCCTTATAGAACTGGGAAACATAATATTCAAAAGATATTTGTCACTGGCTTGACCGTCTACACATACGTTTCTTGTCAATCCACAAACTGAATACATCATCAATCAACTATAAAAACATAAAATAAAGCTTGTTTAACATTGGTTCCTCCCGTTGGCTGATGAGGAAAACTAACTGAATATCTTTGTGTAGCATAGAGGGTCACAGTATAGCCTAGGGCTCTGAAATGTGAAGGTTTTCAAGTGGATTTCCATTATTTCATGAGGTGTTAATAAAAAGCATCTACTGTAACAACAAACAAAATGTAAAAGTCACAGTGTCTCATAGTGAACCTTTTTTTTCCTTTTAAATCCCATTAACATAGGATTTTTATGTGCAAATGACAAAATTAATTTCCAAAAGACAACTCCATCCCAGATTCTCTAGAAGAGTTTGATGCATTTTCATGCAGAAAGTAATTTCTGCTTTAATGGTTAAACTTCATGCCCTACAACCTCTTTTCTTTTTCTTTTTCCTTTTTTTTTTTCTTTTCCTTCCACTGTAGGTCCCCATCTTCCAATTCTCTCAAGGAGACAATGGGTTTCATATATATTTGGGTTGGATATCAAAGACTGGGGAGATGGCCAGAAATGAGGTGGTGTGCAAATGGCTTTGGGGCTGGGCCAGTTGAAGGAGATAAATCACCACACACCAGTTCCTGGCCCAGCCACTCGGTAGCTGGATATTTTGTAGAGATAATTGTCTCTGTCCTCTGGGCTCTGCATTCACTCCTCCTTCCTAACACACTGAAATCCCTCATAGCCCAAAAGTGTGTTGGGTGGGTGTGTTAATTCCTCTGTCACAGATGGACTCTCAACATAGCCTCCAGATTTTGGATTACTATTTCTGTGCCTATGAGGGCCATTCTTATGTTATGCTAAATGTGATGCCATTAATATCTCACTATGGGAAGTGATTGTCATTTCCTGGAAAAAATAATCTTGAATATTCTAATACATAATTAGCATGAAATTATTATAAGAGAGTAAAATTGCTATTCTGGGCAAACCAAGGGCTCTTCTAGGTTCGTCCAACTCTGATAGTGCCCTATGCTCTTTGAGAAAAGAGTATAAGGATAGGACAAGTGTAAAATCACATGATGTTTCTGAATAATGCCCCAATTTCTATGAAATTATGGTTAGAAATTTCTCAATAAAGAATCTGTTCCTTAATGTCCAGAAAATTCAGTATGGACTTAGATTTCTTGCTGATGTGTTCTAAATCAAAAAACAAAGCAAATATTTTTTGAACTTAATGGAGAAATATATGAGAGTCACTGTAAACAGCTCTGCGTGGTGGAGTCTCATTCAGGGCATATAATATGCACAAAGGAAGAAGTAATATAAAGTTAATCTATTAAAGTGTTCTTTATGCTAACAAATACTAAATATCAACGGTCATTCAATCACCTTGGATTCAGTATAATGAAATCCCTCTTCGAGCTTTTGGCTGTTTCTATGTGACCTGAATGATTCTGAACTATCAGTAGTTTTGCCACATCCTTTTACCCAATAATCATCAACTCAATAGAAATTTGTATGCAACCCTACTGCCAGCTCCCTTCTGTTGTGTAAAATGACCTAATTTCTGTCCTTTTGTTTCTTCTCTTATAGCAGCTTTGTGAAACATGAGATCTTTCTCATTCCGTCTTTTTGGAAGAAAAAAATAATATTTACAGATCCACACTTTTTTTTTCAGTCATACTTATGTGCTCATACAGATTCTTTTGAAGAAGTAATGTAATTATGAGGCATGGCTTCTTTGAAAAGTATATTGACTCTTCTCCATTACATCAGATGGATCCACATGTCTAGTAATTTGAACCATTTCTGGCAGAAAGAGAAAGAGATAAAGTAGTTTAAAATATTACCAATATTAGCATCCTCCTCTGGATACAAGGTTGAAATCACAGATTACACAGGAATTGATGGCCTAAAATTTTATAGGTAAGTCTCTTCTGAACTATTGCTTACTGCAATATTATTTCTATTATAAGAGGTGACTTCTAGTGCCACTGAAATCAAGAGAGATGCTCAGAATCACACTATGTGAAGAAAGGTATTAATGCAAATGGCTTCCTAGGCTCCCTGGCAGTAAGCAAAACAGGAAAAAAAGAATGTTTAGCTAGTAAGTCACAGCCTAAATTTCCATGAATGCTCCTCTGGAGAGCATGCACAGCCCTTCCTTTCCAATTCCACTTCACCCCAGACAATCGTGCAAACCAGAGCTTGATGGCAAAGGACAAAACAAAAACTTCTGCTGGTTTTTGAGGTGATTTGTTTATTTCAAAAAAACACAGCCTGGCAAAAACCAGTTACAACTTGATAGAAGAGGATGACAGAGAAAATACTTGATTGAGAGATCCATGCCATCCCTAGACCAGAGATCATCACAATAATCACTAGATGGGGCAGATCATTTGGACAGGAGATCATGGGTGCAGGCAGCCTCCAAGTGAGGAGGAAAGTGAAATGCTACATGTGCAGAGCCCAGTCTGGCTTGGTAAGAGTGCATCTGGGAATCACCAGTTCTCCAAACACCACACCAGCACCCTCATCCCATTCTGCTGGGCCCCATGGGAGACTCTGAACTGCACACTGTCCCTGATGGCTGAACATGCTGTGGCTCTGTGGTAACATGCCAGCACATGAATGTGCCAGTGTGATTTGTGTTTCCACGACTATGAAGGCAGTCATCATACTAGGCAAGATGGAGGTTTTGCATGATTAAGACATTAGTAGTAAGATATATGAAAAAAAACCTGGAATATTATTCAATGTAATAAAGTTTAGTGTAACTTGGGATGGCTTTTATTAGTTATTATCCAATTAATCCATCAGTTTCTCTGCAAAGTAGCTTAGGGTGCAGTGTTTTATTGCCCTGCAATGCATACCCTTTGCAACCTGATCATCTAGCAGCCAGCTAGCATTTAGATCCTTGACATATTTCCTTCTTGTGACCTAGGGAAAAATGCTTCACTGATTGCTTTAATTGCAACTTTCTAGAGACATGCAACTTTCTTTTTCCATATTTTTATATAATTCTCAGTTCATTAACTGTTGCTAACATATAACTCTTCTAATATGGTATACCACAGTAAATACACATATGGTATACTAGAGTATACAGTATACTCTCTTAATATAGTATACTAAAATAGTATCAACATTTTATATATCAAAAATAGCATGGCAATGATGGTCCCTCTGTACTTGACACTGGTGAGGCCACATCTCAAGTCCCATGTCCAGTTCTGGGCCCCTCACTACAAGAAAAACATTGAGGTGCCGGAGCTCAGAAAAGGGCAACAGAGCTGAGGAAGGGTCTGAGGGAGCTGAGGATGTTCATACTGGAGAGAAGGAGGCTCAGGGAAGACCTTATTGCTCTCTGCAACTTTTTTTACTGAATGAGTTGTCAAGCATTGTAAGAAGCTGGCCAAGGAGATGGTGAAGTCACCATCCCTGGAAGTATTTGTGAAATGACTGGATGTGCCACTAAGCAGTATGATCTAGTTGACATGGTGGTGTTCAGTCAAAAGTTGGGCTTTTCCAGCCTTAATGATTCTATGATTTCTTACAGAAATTGTCAGGTGAGAGAACAAACACTAACTTATCCTGTGGGAAAAACTCAATAATAACTACAGACTGCATAGAGCAACTCAATTCCTTGCTGATTTAAGTAGAAATTAAAAGATCAAATGTCAAAAGAAACATGAACTGGGGCTTTCCCATAGGCAAAAATGCAAGAAGGAACGGTTTGGTTGCTGCTTCACTCTTCAAAACATGACATGAGATAGTAAACACATCTGATAACCTTATGTAAGAAGATTGTGATGCACCTTGATAGGTGCATTCACTTCCTCTTTTGAGTTCCTCCCTCATCTTCTTTTCACCATAGCTCCTGTTTCTGACCTTAAGTATTATTATTTAGATTTAATTTGTCTTGATTTGTTTTATGAGGACACCACTTTTGAATGCATATTTGGCAGAATTATAGAAAACCTTACTGTCTACAAGCCCTGTGTGCTGCCCATAACTGAATCAAGACTTGATTTTGCTCCGTCTCTGCACTCTGACCAGTTGCCTTAAGAATGGATCCCTTTAGGTTTTATGTCTTATGCAAACAGGGCATTTAAAAATTCTCTGAGAAGCTGACAGGAGATTTTTCAGTGGATTTTGCCTGAGCTTCCTTTAGGGTCACTGCTATCAGAATGGCAAGATAACTCCCCATCTTTTTAATTAAGAATTTTTAATGTTTCATGCAGTAATTGAATACAATCCTGTAATGGAACCCTGCTTCTACCTGTGTGATAGACTGTGTTGTTTATATCTGATTGTGTTATATGCTTCATGCTTGACTTCCTTGTACCAAAGGCCAAATAGGCCTTTAGATTAATTTTTTCCCAAAGAAAACTAGTTATTTACTTAAAATGAAAATTTATGATTGTTGACTACAGAGAAAAGGAAAAAAAAAAAACCCAACAAAAACCCAATTTGAAAATTGCCATGATATTTTTTTTATCAATGTAGACACAGTAACTCTATAAGAGAATATACATACACACATAGCTTGTTTCATGCACAGACAGAGCCTCATAAATTGTTTCATCCTGCAGCCAAAGACTAGTCCAAAAAAATAAAAATTTAAAAATTATAACAGTGCCATTGAGGATGTTTTTTTTAGAATGGTGATTACCTATGTCTTGGTCAATCTTTCAACATAATTCCAAGTGGAATCACAGCTTATTACAGTTTATTATTACTATTCTCAAGGAGTTATATCAGGGTTTGTTTATTGGGATTTGTTTTAATGTAAAGAATCTTACTGTTACCAATAGTTTAGGATATAGAGTAAACATATATATATATATATAATGAACTTATATATATTTTAAACTGTACCAGACCGAAGAGAAGAAAATTCTTGTTTCATCCTTTTCCCCTAATATCTTAGTTTCAGTAGAACCAACACCAAGTATTTGGGCACACAAAAAGCATCCTGTTTTTAAGTCAGCAATATATGCCCTCACACTAATATTGGCACGAATTAAATGTGATGGGCTTAAACTGGCAAATCAATCAAACACACCATGAAAAGCAGAAAATAAGAGAAAAATCTCTATTCTGTGCAAAATCACCTGTCATGTAGATCATTGAAAATAGTGGAAGTATTAGCAAAGTCAGTGATATGCACATCAATATTGAATAAGACTAGGATACAAAAATATAGGGAAAAAAAAAGATGTACTGGAGTGGGGGGAAAAAAGTATTTTTTTTAAAATTATGTTAATAATGAAGCTGCTTTAATAATTCTTCAAGCAAAAACCTAATAGAGTGTCCATGTCAATTTTGCCACGGCTGTTGAGAAATAACTGCAGCTATCATATGCAGGGTGACAGTTTTTTCCCTTCACAACTGCCATAAGATCAGAGAGAGAATGGAGGAAAGCAGCAAAAAAATCATAGATATTATTGAAGATTTGGTCCAGAAATACCCCCAAAATCTGATGGAGCCACTTCCTATGTTAAAAGCAGATATGAAAGGTCCTGTGCAAATCCAGTTATTTGTAATCATTTAAAAATAAGATTATTGTTTCCTAGTAAGACCATCTTTGATAATGTTATATGTTCTTCATGCTAGTAGGACCTAAAATACAGGCAATGGTTTAAAGAAATTAACATCAATAGAAGTTGCATTTGATCCAGGTATAATATCAGCAGACTCTTTGGAGGAACTGAAAGTCTCTGTACACAATATAGATACCTCAAAGCATAATAAAATAAATGATACACAAAAATACAAGTGCTTAGTGGACAGGGGTGGGTCTTCTCATCATCACCAACACTGATACATTAACACCCCAAAAAGCAGTCTGGGATACTGATGTGATCTTCCCAAAACTAGATACTTTGTGTTTTGAAGGGTTCTCTTTGTTTTGGGTTGCCTAGAAGTTTTGTTACCTCTAAGTCATACTTTCCAAAAATGTTTTATGCATTTAAACACATGGGAAGAACTGCCAAACTTCCTGCTGTCAAAGACAGACAGAGAGAGAGATCCACCAGTCCTAAATGTGCAAGCTTGCACCTGCTCTTCTGCTCTCATTGGTCCTGAGAGATGTGATTAATCTTTTTCAGATAGGAAGAATGGCCATTATTATTTGCTTGAGCATCACTAAGTTTCCATAACATTCAGATAAATGTAAACAATAGCTCTAAAATAGTTTCTTTTTCCTGGTTTTATTTTTGAACTTTTCAAAGTATAATGTAAATCCACAAGTCTTATTTATCTGCATGAAGAGTTTTGCTTTGGAGATGCTGAAGATGATTAGATGTAATAGTAATGAATTCTGAGCACGGAAATGATGATGTCTACTGCCAGCAACAATCATGCAAATTTGTAAATGTTTACAAATTCACAAGCTAGACATATGCACCACTGAGACCAATATTGTAGTGCTATATTTAGCTTGTTCCTACTCCCCTCTCAAGATACATATACAAGAATAACTTCAAGTGAATAATTTTATTTAGATTAATCTATTTTACTTAAACTGCAACAAAAAAAAAAAAAAAGGGTGAGAGTTTGAATAGAAATCTGGAGGTGCAAGGCCAAGCGTGAGGAAGAAAAGGTGAAAGATCTCAAACATAACTTGATTATTTTTTCCCTTAGCAAAACATATTACAAATGAAAGTCCAGTGCCCTCTATTGCCAGCAGTAGCAATTACTTTGCTTACTTGGCCCGTCTGATGCATTTCAGGGAAGCTCTTGTTATTCTACAAGAGTCTATAAAAACAAGAATGCAAAGACAAATAATTTTAAATTATTAGAAGTGCATGTATTTTAGTTCCTAATTCACTTAGAAATTTTAGATTAAAAGCCTGTGATACTGCACCATCTTAGAAATCTCTAAAATGTAGTCTGCATTCTCTCAGACATTTCTAATGTGAAAGTGTTTTGTCATGCAGATTTTCATTGTTTCAGATAATACACTTGCACAGGTGTTAGAAGGGAGTAATTTTCATGGAAAACATTTTAAGCCTTAAAATTTGATTTGGAGAAGTAACATAACCTTTCCACGTGCAGGAAAAAAAAAAAGAAAAAAAGATACTGAGAATATCTTCACAATCTTCAGTGGCCCTACTGTAGCAGTGACTGTGAAAAATGGGGGTTTCCTCCAAGGGCTGCTGCACTCAGGATGTCTGTGCACCAGAGCTAGGGAATGGGATCAAGCTTGGAGATGGGTACAGTTCTGCTGGAGAAAGAGCCCATTTTCCCTATGGAAAAGTTGCTCCTGAACTGTAGCTAGTTTTGAATTTATGCCCACTAAGAAAAGCAGAGGAAACATGTCAGTGCTTGTACAGTCATGGGAGCAGACAGAAACCAGCTTCACTTGCAAGAAAAAGGTCTTTTGAGATACACAGCCAGCAGCCTCAGCTCCACCAAAAGATTTGCAGATAATGAGGTGGAAGTAGAAGTTTCACTTATCATCAAAGTGAAAATTAATCTGGTCTCCAAAAGCTGTCTTGTTAAACTGCAATCATTAAGACATTTTTTTGGAGGGAAAAGAAAAAAAAGAAGCTTGCAACAGGCAAAGTCATAAAGTCTCCTGGTAATGGGAGAATGTTCTGGAGGAGAAATATTAGAAAATCCCTTCCCTTCAGGCACAGAGAAGAAAAATTTTCACTGTCTGAACATTAATTTTAAAAAAACCGAAAAAACTAAAATGCAACCACAACCAATATAGAGACATTTTAATTCTCTTTTTGTTACTGCCGAACGTCCATCTTTGTGACTTTGAAGCCAAATTGAAAACAATTTTTCTCACCTCTAGGTTTGCAGTGAAAGGGTTCTTTTCTCTACAGAGAATTTGGAAAGCATCTCCAGCTGTGTGACAGCCACAGTGGGTCATGAGGCTCAGGCTTCTGATGTTCCCAAAAACAGGGAAAAAAAGAAACATTCCCTCTTAATTACTATGGTTTTGTCATGCTGTGACACCACACAGCTTCTGGTGCTCCTTGCTCTCACAGTAATTCATGGCAGAAAAATCTCTATCTCCAGGGCTCAGGCCTCTACACTGGGCAAAATTAAATATTTATAAATAATAAATTGAATATTTAGAGAGATACTTCCTAAGTATTTCACCAAGAGTAAGCTAAAAATTGCTTTTTAAAACAAAATATAAAAAGTCAACAAGTTATTAAAACTGAAAGCTCACATACAGTGGTGATGATATGTGCAAAATTCAATGCATGAGGATCTTTGTTGTCTTTAAACTGTGCCTGTTTCTGTTTTTAGTAATGTTCTGTTCATGATAACTTACTTGGTAATACAAAAAAACCTATAGAAATATAATAATAAATAGTACATGTTCCAGAATGATATTCTAAGTTAAATAATTATCAATATTGCCATTGATAGTACCTTAAAAATAATTCAAAGTTATTTTTCATTCCAAAGGAAATTTAATTGACGCATAATAAATATTTACACAGCCAGAATTCCATTTTACTGCATCATAAGAGAAGATGTAGAATTTGGAGCACTAATAGGTTATTATCTGTATATATATATATAGCTATAGATATATCAATGCAAATAATTCTGAACATGCCTGATACTTCCTTATGTATT
The DNA here is from genome assembly GCA_034336665.1 of Luscinia megarhynchos. Lineage (NCBI taxonomy): Eukaryota > Metazoa > Chordata > Aves > Passeriformes > Muscicapidae > Luscinia > Luscinia megarhynchos. The sequence continues at coordinate 10,153,103 of JAPFBE010000003.1, read as the reverse complement.
CTGGAGATATTAAAAAAATCTCTTAACACTTAGCAATGCAAATGTGTTTTCTATACCAGGTTTAAACACCATTTGGTTTCAAAAGCTTTTTCTTTAATGATACAGAATGGGCATGATGTGCCTTTGGTGTGTTTTTGCAAGATGTATTTTAGAAAGGTTACTGGCACAAGAGAGGCTGGGATTTTAAAACAGGATGTGTCCTAAGGGTAGTGTTGATCACACAGAGCTGCAACTCAAAGTTAGTAACTATTAATCTTCAATGAAAATTCTGGTTATTTGCCACTCTGTAGCAAATAATTGGGCTCCCACATTAGGAAGCTGTTCTTTCTCATCACTTTTACTGTAGTACTTAGAAAGGCTGGCAACAGACATCAGAGTAATTAGGTATTTAGGATGGATAAATATCGATCATGGTCTCTAAACAATAAAAAAATAATAACAACAACAAATAATTTTTTTTAGATTTATAACAAATGATACAATTTTAAGTCCATCAGGTTTTCTGAGTGTTTTCTTTCAAAAGGAAAAAATAGATTCTGGGGCTGCTCACAAGGTATAATCCATATTTAATGAACTGGGCTAACATCTACCATAATCACCTTTAACATGTGAACTTTAAAGAAATTATAGAAGTTTCAGCACAGAGAAAATTTCAAAATTTTACTAACAGTCCATCTTTTTTTTTGCCCTGGAATCAATGTTCTTACTTGTGATACCTGATCCACCTTTACATGTATCTCCAAATTAGTTCTCCTTAGATGAACAGAACACAAGTTTCTTTCCGGTGAAATTCAGCAGGACTCTAATAATCTAATGGCAACCTGGAGCTCAGTAAACTCTTATTTATCTTGTTTCTCCAACAGGCTTTTTTGCAGGCACTAAATTCTTTGTAAATGGCTAAAACACCACAGCCATCCAAACGGACTTCTCTGAACTTGTCTACAATGACACCAAAGTTTTTTCTGCAAAGCCAGCACTGATGTACTCTCTGGAACTCAATTCTAAACCTGAAATCCCACAACATCAGTATACACCCTACTGATAGCTTTTATTAACTTAAACAACTAGTGATCTTTTTCTGGTCTCATTGATATGCATATGCAACCACTGTTCTGATTTCAGAATATACAACCTACCAGCAGACATCAGTGCAGCTTGAGCACACTGATCAGAATCTCAAAATATGGGATTTAATTCTAATTTTCCTACCAGTCATCCACACCTCTAAGCAGCTGTCTTCATTTGACATATAGGTAAGCTGTCAAGAAAGCAGTTTGGAGAGAGCTAATATTGAACATTTTAATCTGTGTTTTTGTGATTTGTTGCCAGACTCCATCCCTCCCTTCAGCTCCTCTTCTTGGTTATTAACGTTTGTCCAGAAGAATGGCTAAAGACATAGATTATTCACAGGGGTAAAAACATTTCCATGGAAGCAGAATCTTAAAGGAAGTTGACAAATGAGACTATTCTTTTCTTCTCCATAGAACTTCACCCAATTACTCCCATCCCAGAGTCTGCACACTGATATCACTTTTCTGTGAGTCACTTTTAAAATTTATATTAATTTGAAGTCATTGTGAGTGATAGCATGGAAAACTGAGCAAGTGTGTCAGCAAATGCAGCACTGCAAATTTCTCTATTGGATGCCAGAGTTATGGCAGTGCTGTTTCTCTGAACCTCAATTATTTGACACACTTCCTCAAAAGATCAGGAAACTGTTCATGTGTGTCAGTCATTCCTGTAGGCTGATATGCAGAAGGTACCTAATCTACTATCACAAGAGACCAGTAAAGAGTCTTGAATAATTTCAGCCTGTCCATGAGCTCAAGAAGGTGAAAAAAACCTGAAACCATCACCACACCTGCCATAAGCCACATACATAAGCCACGTACAAACCCTGAGCAAATAAATAATTTCAACTGCTCTGAGGTTTGACTAAAGCTGTAAGCAATGCTCTCTTTTGTGTTCCCTTTATTCCTGAATATAACACTTGACTGAAAAAATTTAGTTTCTATTCTAAACAATTTCATTAGTAAAAGGTGTATTAAATTTTGCTGACTGTTATTCTACTAGTCACAAATATTTTAAGTGAAACTCAACCTTACTTTCCTTGGCACAGGTTGCATCATTATTGTGTTTCTTCACATGATCACACAAGAATGGAATCTAATTCCACAGCCACCATGCAAATAACTACATCTTAATATTTCCATCTGTCCATTTTTTACAACTTAAATTCTCCACAAAAAGAACTATCAAATTATCTTGTTTTTCCATAAAGCAAAGTAATGTAACATTTGGTATCCTTTCATCGATTTTCATATTATGATTCTTCAATAATAAAGGGAAGAAAATCCAAGCATGAAGTAAAGAAACTATAAAAAATTAACCACTTTTTTTCTCCTGAAACAAAGCATGCTTTGTTTTCTGACACTTATTCCTACCCAGTTAGAGGTTAATTATTATAGTGTTTACATGAAAAATTCTGTCTTCTTTGATATAATGTCTTCTTTGACTATGTAGGGGAAATTTCTATTCTTTTGCAGCAGAAATGTGGAAAACCTACTTAAGCCTCTGAATTTGCAAGTGCTTTTATGAACATCTGTTATTTGATATCATGGATTAAAACACTGAAAGTTCCTTCACAAACTACCTTCTTTTTTGAAACCCACTTATTGGTTAAGCTTTGACTTCAAGCAAGCCATAAGGGTATATCCTAAAATTCAAGCTGCCAAAGTATACCATTATTAGCTCATGTCCTCCTCTGTACTAATAACAGATCTTTCCACTACTGATACTAAAATCTTGAGTAATTTGACACTCTCTCTTATAATGAGGGGACAAAAAAATAATTTACTCTTACAAAGAAATTTACTCTTGCCTTTTAGGGTAGGATGTTGTTTTTTTACCTTTTTTTTGGTTTTTTTTTTTGTGCTGCAATTTCCGTGTTTTCATTATAGAATTAGTTGGCATATATGAGCTCTTTCCTATATGCAAGTAAAGAGTATTTCCATCTTCAGTAGAACTTTCTGCTTTGAAGCCTGTTATGCAATGAATGAGGCAAAATGTTTAACCAATGAAGCAACATAAAATCATTTATAATGGGGTACAGGTACCGTTAAGGTAATTGCTGTGTTTGTTTCCAAGTCCCATCTGAGAGATCCTACACTTGCAGGACTGTGACAGATTTGCATTCTCCCAAAACACGTAGTTCAGGATTTCAGTTATATCAAATTATAAAAGCTGGTATCTGAACAAAAACTGTCATACCCGGGACCAGACATATCTCTAGTGAGAGCTCTAATTACAGTTCTATTATTAAAAACTAGGTTATAATACTTTCCTTTAATATCATCATGTACGCCCTGCAGAACTTCATTATTTTATAGATAAACTTCATCGGAGGTCAAAGAAAACTTTCTGAATAAAATGATATTAAATTATAATGTTCCACATTTTAAAAATTGCCTTAAGTTTCAACTTATAGCATGCCATTTAGATAGTAAACCAAGAAGGTATCACTCAAGAAAATCACAGCCCAGGTCTATGATTCCTATGGGAAAAAGAGAGGTCTCCTCCCATTTCTCTTACACTTTAAATTTACTATTTTATTTCATGAACAGTGAAAGTCAACTTTTGGCCTTTCCTACTGAAACTTTGATTTTCTTATAGATGAGTCGCATACTGTCATTTTCAAGGCCCAGATTTTCTGCATAATCCATTTTATGGCTAGCAAAAGAAATAAGAGAGAAACCTGCTCTTTTGAACAATTATAAGAGGGATCTGCAGAATTTATATTCTCCACTTTTTTGATTTAGAGCACCCTATTCAACTTCCTAAAAAAAGTCTGAAGAGAGACACAGCCTCACATATAGCAGTTGAAATATTGCTGACATTTCTGCTATCTTTTCCTAGATACCCGTTCCCAGACTTCTTGGTAACATTCCAGAGGTTTTAGGTTCTGCACATCTCAGACAGAAAACTGTCAAGATTGTGTGGCTGAAAATTTGTTATGGATTTCATGTTCAGGACTTGACTGCTAAATTCAAGCCATCTGAGTGAAGCAGCTACACATGACCCAACTGAAATGTCACTGTGGGCATGGCCAAGGAAGGACAACTCTCCACACAGGTAAAAATTATATGTGGGTTCTCAAATTATGCTGGTGGCACATAAATTAGAATTTATTTTTTTTTCAATTCCTTACAGCTTCTCACATTTAAAAGCATTGTTTGTATTTACATCACAAGACTTGAAACTTGCAAATCTGAGTGTTTTGGAAGCTTGGGCCGAGAATAAATGCACTGAGACACAGGTGCTCTAATCACTGAATTTTTACAAAGGTAATGCAGCTCCAACACAAATGAAGATTTAGAATGCTTAGAAGCAAGTTTTATTTTGACTATATAAAGATGGGTGGTTTTGCATATGGAAGGTAGTGGATGGGAGCAAATTATCTAACTCTCTACTTCCATTTAACCCTAAATATTTTACAGTCAGTGACCTGGATTTCACTTTGTTCACAAATAAGAGAAATGAATGATGCAATAAATTTCTCTGTCTTTAATTCCAACCCTGTAGGATAATCTACTCAAGACAGCACTCCTAGAACTACATAGGATTGACTAAAACAGCAATTCTGCAATGAAAGTAATTAATTTAGCATTTTTACAAAGCTGACAATGATGAGAAATCACTAACAAGGAGTAGCCTGCTAACTGAAATCAATTCACAGCTAGAAACAGAGATGGATTTGAACCACTGCACACAAGTCAGGAGAAGAGGGATAAATTGTAGACTTCACATGGAAATCCACTTTCATGCTTTGAAAACCACCTCTCCAAGCTGTAAAGAGGGAGGAGCATTGTCCTGGGACTGTATATCAAGACCTCCTGTATTCCCCTCCTAAAAAACCCAAGATTTAAAGATAAATACTTTTTTGACAGCTGAAATAAGGAGACTGTCCAAAAAAAAAAAAAAAATCCAAGTCATGCTTCAGGCAAATAAAAACTCGAATCAAAATGTTTAGGAGGTTTTTCTCAGAGCCCAAATGAAGTACAGGGAGATTAGTACTTTTACAAATATATGTTTGCAAATGTATTTTCACATGCAACTAGGAAATAATATTATAAAACGTCAAGTACAAAAGTAACCAAAACATCATTAAACTATACTAAATAGAACTAGAATTAGATGAAATGCTTCTAGATCATTCAGATGAATGAGTAAAACCTCACATTAAAAGCATGTGTTGATACGTATTTTCTAAACCCTTCATAATTCTTGTTATTCTTCTGTAGACTTCGTCCAAGTTTTCTCAGTAATTGCAGTTTTGCTATTCCATAAAACAATCATTTCTGAGAAAACTATGCTCTTGGAGCATTACATTTTCTTTAGATATAGAAACAAAACAGTTACTCTTCATTTTCCACAACTATTTCTGTGACCATAAAAAGGCCTAACTGGTAATACATTTCAAATTAGGCTGTATCAGATGATTGTTGCTGTGGCTACTTATTCATACATGGAAAAGCGAGCTTATAAATTACTCAAGCTAAAATCTCACTACTGCCCAAAAAAAGAGAAAATAATTACATCTTTCACCCTCTGCAAAGCACTTCCATTATCAGAAACATATTAAAGTTGGTTTTTTTTCTGCAATAATACCACGTTGTGGATTCCTTTTGTTTGTGATTCTACACAGTTCCCAGAGCTTTCCTTTACTTTATTATTGCCAGCCCAGCTATCCCCCTCTCTTGTATGCATATGTTGTACTGCTGTCCTAAACATAATACTTCACAGTTGTCTTGTAATTCATAATTTTTGAAGACAGTATTTCATGCTGATGCAGTCCTCCAAACTGCTGAACATCTCTGCTGTAAAGATGCTGAGCACAAATGTGTTCTGTCTAAATTACTTGAATCAGTATTAGAAAATGTTCTAGACCATGTAAAAGCCCTGTGGGTGTCCTGATGGACTAAACCACTGCTGAGCATGTTTTTCAGCATTATGATGGTTGTATTCAGATTATCTTGCTCCCTTTTTTTTTTTTTTTGAGTAGAATCAGATGGGACACAATCAAAAACCAGACTAAACAGAAGATACATCACAGCTCCTATTTCATTGCTGTCTATTGCCTGGTAAAATGACAGGTGATGGGATTGATTTGTTTTATCATTGCTGGCAAATAAATTTGATTAATTCATCCAGGAATTTTAACAAAAAAAAGTTTCAGCAAATTAACAGCTCAAGCAGAATTTTTTCTGGAATATTAAAGATAAAATAATTATTTATTGCCAGAAGGGCATGCTTTAAATAAATTAGTTATTTGGTCTCCTTTTCCCCCACTCCTTTTATTATGATCTACCATTCTCAAATATAGCTATTACAAAGCATATCATTTGCTTTCATAATTTGTTAACTGGATCACACCTCTTATCTCTGACCTTGCTCTTCTCCAATTCACCCACTTTTATTAAAGATGCAATTGCAATTACAAACCAGAAAAGACAAGTCTAATAGAGGAAACTCCTTTGTTCATTAGAAACATAACAAAGAAATCCAAAAATAGAGTAATACAGATGCATCCCCAGTTTGAGAAAAAGAAAAGTAAATTGAGGCAGAGAACATTTTAAGAGAAGGAGGGCTTCTTACATTTCAATCAGTGCTGAAATCAAAGAAATAAAGCTTGAACATTTTTTCTAATTAATCAGTCAACTGCCTTCAATAATATCTGAGACTTGCAACTGCTATCTTGAAAAATAAGCCTCAGTGTAGGAATATCAGGTTTCCTTGGTTTTTTTTGTTGTTGTTGTTTTGTTGCTGTGTTGTTAATCTATAAAAATATTTTTGGTGAATAAATAAATTAATTAATTACCTTAGCAAACTGTGCATTTATCCATTTTGTGAAAGTTTTCCTTTTGAACATCTTCCCGTTCATCTGCCAGAGAAAAGAAAAGCATTTCATTAGAATTACGCAACAAAATAATGCAATATTATTGATTAATGTTTCAGTTTTGGTTTATTGTAAACTATTAATAACACTTTAAACACAGGCAGGAAATTTGTTTGGATCTATTATTTGGCAATTGCATCAACACATTTTGAAGGTCTGCAGGTCCCCTTCATAGTCATGGTCTGTATTCCTAGTTCAACTGACATATTCTATGGTGTCTTTTGCTTCTGGAAGAGAACATGTTGCAGTAGGATCTGAAAGCACCCCATTCTAATTTTTAATTTCATATAGGTATTAAAAAAACCCAAACATATCATCGGATAGTTTTGGCATCAGAAACTTCTATAGAGGAAAAGTACTTGAAATAACATTATATGCACCTCCTCAAATTGCTTGAGGAAGTAAAACCTTCTGGACCACAACACAGTTCTCCATTGGCAGCCCCTGATGTACTTTATGCCTTATTTAACTTGCAACTATTCATGTCACAAATTGTTGCTTATTTTTCCTCCAGTGCAAAAAGAAAAAAACAAAACAAAATAAAAAAGCAAACCCACACACATACTTGTCCAGCCATATATAAAATTATTTTTGAATTCTTTAATGTGAAATCTTTGCAGAGGGAGATGATTTATCTTAGGTCTTGATTTCTGTATCTAAGTTATAAGTATAGTCTTGATACAGAATGGAAGTGGACAAACAAAGGTACAATTCTGCCATATTTTATATAGGTTGAAAGAGAAAAAAAATTTCAAATTAGAACTTTGCAAGCATGTGACCAAAAAGATCTATTAGGCGTGACCCCTGAAATATAAAGGACAGATTGCTTGGCAAAATAAAATCAACCCCAACTAGAATTGAAGGACATTTGTGGAAAAGGGGTGCAGAATGCTCATACTGAAATAAAGTTCACTCAATGCAGCCTTTTGATTAGCAGTAAAATTCTCTACACTTCCTAAATAAAAAGAGATATTAAATTCCCTTCTGAAATGTATGGCAGTTAATAACATTAATAGATTCAGTTGAAAGTTTGAAAGGCAGGTATAGACAAGCTAGAAGATAAATGCATGGCATTAATAATGTACTTTGCTTTCCCTCCCTCCACTTGTCCAAGGATCAAAGACAAAAGACAAATCTTTTTGATACAAATCTTTTGCTCTTAAAACATCCACTCAATATCACTTTAAACATACCTTTCCCACCAGAATGTTTTCCAGTTTCAAAGATAAAATATACTCATAAAAAACACTAGTTTGCAAAGTTACTATTACATTACAAAGAAGTACTGCAAGTATATTCTAACTGAGTTCAGATGCTCTTGAGAAAAAAAAAAAAAAAAGACAACATAATAGCAACTGGGAACATAGAAGACATGCATTATATACACTGACACTAATATATATATATATAGTATTCATTACAATAAAATTCTTAGAATTCTATTGCTATCTACCCCTAATAACGCTGCCAGCTTCATCCTTTGGCTGAAAGTAATGTTTGAATATTTAAGAAACACACCTAAAAGCAACAGCATATGAAGGAGATGCATGCTTTTGGTAATACAGGATGCTAATGTTGTTAAAAATTTTATTTTCCCCATGAGCAACATTTCTCTCTGTGTTGGCTGTAAGCTGTTTATTATATGAGTTTTGTTACATTCCAGCCACATGCAGTACACAGAAGATAACAGAAGATACATTTTCTTGATAGAAGATAAATACTCAATCTGATGTTATATTACAAACTTCTCCAGCAACTTCATATAAAATATTACACATAAATAGCTGCTTCTGTTTAATCATCTCTGCAAAAACTGCCAAATGCAAATGGGTTCAAAGAATAATGTGCCATTTAGCAAGGGAAAGGAAAAAGAGACAAAATCACCTTTTTAAACTATTCAAACAATATTATGTGATATTTAGCAGGGCAAAGGAAAGAGACAAAAACTCCGCTTTACACTGTTCAAACTTCTGCTTTTCCACCCCAGGCAGCTGTAATAGCATATTTAGTAACAGGGTGGGTTGTTTGGTTTAGGTTTTTTTGTTTGTCTGTTCAGTCTTTTTCCCACAGATATATGCAAGTTTAACTCCTAGTCACCAATTAATTCATGTCCACTGTATTAAAAACCAGGATTTCCTGAGAAAAATGAGAGTCAACCCAACAATTTGAATGTTTTAAACTTATTCAAAATCCAGGGAATACTCTGCTGCTTTGTAAACACAAATCTATTCCACTGCTGTTATTTTTATACAGGAGATCATTGCAAGCACTTTTATCTCTAGGTGCTTGCTCTGACAAGTTTATACCACAACAATTTGTTAGTGACAGCCTCCTAACCTATAAATGAATCAATCTTTTAGTTTTTTGCATGGCATGATTTCCCCACTGTAAACACGATCTTTTACAAAGAGATGTTTTCCTAGCCCAGATTTATGGATTGAATGCTGAATGTAGAAGCTGAATGACATTTATCTAGCTGCTGCAGAAATGTGCCAAGAACACACTTTCATAATGCTATGTTTATAAGAGATCCTTCAGCAGTGAGCCAGTGAATATCCTTGCAGGTACTTTCACTGTAAGACAAGAATAATCAAATGGCCAGGCAGGTAATTCCTTCACCTGTTCAAGAGTAATATGGTATGTTTATTTCTTTTCTTTCAAGCTGAAAGAATTGCAGAACTGTGTACTGTCTTTCTTCAGGTTAGATTTAAACACTGAATAGATTCTGAATACCTTTATCGCAATAACAATGGGATCTCTTCCCACAGCAAAAATGCTTTTCTCAAATTGATGGACATTGAGTGGAATAGGCTTAACCTCATTTTCTCTAGGTTATCAACTCAGAAAATGAATGCTCTGAGGACTACAAAAAGCCTTCCAGAAAAAAGAGATACTGAGCAGTAAGATTTACCTGATTTTTGTGCCCTACAGCCTCTAATACCACTGAACAGACCTTGTTTTAACTACAACGTATTCACAAATGTGTTCAGATGAGCATCAGCTTTGCAGCTGTGAATGCAAACCTCTCAGTATAGTTAACTGCACATTTGACTTTTGAAGTATTACTCCAGGTTAGGCCTCATAATAAATTATGACCCAGAGAGAAAGTGCAGTATTAATGAAGCTTATCATCTGATAACGGGCAGTTCTGACACTTAATCAGGCAGCAAGGCTAATAGAGACAAGTGGCACACTGAAGGACGCTTAGGAACAATCATGATTCAACAGACCAAAGATGCTATCAATAATAGCAAGTGGTAACCCTACAACTTTCCTAGATAGTTTTGTAGCTCATGTTTGTAACCTACCATTCCAACACAATTCTCATCTGATTTCTACAAGAAAACCTTCAGGATCATGCTGTCATCTCTTAGTAAACTACACTTTTTACTACCCTTATAATTGAAACAATTTGAGCTTATAAATATCAAGCAGATTGCAAAAAGAAGCAAGGTTCAGAAACATACACTATGTATGTCACTACATTGTTCCATTTATATCATAAAAGCCACTTTCCCATGGAAAATGTACCAGGGAGAAGGAAATTTGCACTTTGTTGCATCCTTCTCTTTTTTTCTAGAGGATCTTCAACCTCTCAACTCTTGACACACCTGAATAAATAATTTTTTCACTAACTCTCAGAATGGCTGAGGCTGTAAAGCAGGTATGGACATCATCGGGTCCAACTGCCCCAATCAAGCAGAGACACCTAGAGTAGATTTTACAGGACCAGGCTGAGTGTTTTTATTATCTCCAAGGATGGAGACTCTTCCTTCTGCCACATGAAGACTGCATCTTCTGCCTTGCACAGATCTGGGTAGTGGTTTCCAGTGGCTTAGAAAATTCCCCTTTAGAGTAAGTACAGCCCAACTCTTAAAAACAAAAGACACTCAACAAAAGAGTACTGGTACACGAGGAGTATGGGGAATGACCAATATCCTCAGATTCTAAACTTTAATTTAAATAAACAAACAAAAAATCACTGCCATTGTCATGTCAATAAAGATGTGACATTTGTAGGGTGTTTGAATCATTCAGTCAGGGAGTGATAGGAGGCTCAGTTGTATGATAGATTTTATGCAGCCTTCACAAGCAATTCCATCATAGGTACAGGAACACAAAAAGGGAAGAAGGAGAGATCTTATTATGTTACCCAGTGTTGACCTATAAGCAACAAAGGAGGCAAAAAAAAAAAAAAAGAGAAAGAAAATGGAAGAAAAAAATAGAAAATAATTCTCATACAGTGGTAAAAACTTTGAAACAATGGTGTCAAGGCAGGTGTCAATTCCCTCATTCATGGCAACTGCAGGTTCATTGGAACACTGCACTTTAGAGAAGAAAACCATCAAAATTGCTATTTGATTTTCTAGCAGCCAAACAATGCAGATTGAGAAAAGGTCAGGATTTTCTTTAGTGAGTGGGAATGAGTACCAGCAATGGTGGGAACAAAAGAGGCCACAGATAGTCACATTATTGATACTCTGGCTCTATTGACTCACTATTCTTAGAGATTTTCAGTACATTATTACAATACTCTGCCAGTAAGTACAGCTGCTGAGAAATGTTCCCTTCCCATTCTGCTTATCTGAGGGGGGAAGAAGAAATCAATGCAATACAATGACTGAATGATATTTGAGTGGACTAGATTTGATTTTTAGTCATTGAGGTCATCCAAGACATTCACAAGCTGACAGGAAATACAATAGGCTGCTTTGACAGACAGACAATGAATTTAAGTCTATTGCTCGTGTAAGGCAATACAGAACATGCAATTCTTTGTCCATCTTCTATAAATACACTGATGAGCAGTGTGTTGACTTAATCTGAATATTGTTAAAACTCCCTGTTCCCTGTGCTACCCTCTTGAGACTTTACTGTGGAACCAGAGTCAAATCACCATAATCAGACCATCCCAGGCTTTTCAAAACACTGATGAACCTATTCAAATGCTCAGCAGAAACGGAACACTGAAAGCTCTCGTTAATATAGATTTAAAGTAAAAAAGAAGTACAACTAAACGCCATGAAAACTAGAACACTAAAGTTTTCTGAGAAAGGTTCGGTAAGATTTAAGGTAAATTTAGGAAATGAACAGGTGTATTCCTAAGAAAAAAGAATTTGCTCCCCCTGTTTCCTTCAAATAGAGGAACTCAGTGAGAGGGATGCCATTTACTGATCAGAGGACAAAAAAGAGGATATCTGTAAAACCTAACCTACAAGATTTTTTCTACTCACAGATTAGTGTAGCAGATTGAACTACTGAACTGCCTTCCCTAGACTGAATGATGCATTGAGAAAATCTTTTCTTTTTCTCATTTTGTTATGTTAGTTGAAATTGCTCTTTCATTATAAATGTTTAAGGGAAACTGCCTCCTGATTTTTCCTATTTTTTTAATTCTTTAAGACACTGCCAGTATTTATATAAGGTCTCACTCTTTGAATCTAACTTTATCTAATTAGTTTAGAGAAAAAAACTACTGAATGTTTTTGAGGACCAGCATGGATATCATGTGTAAAAAAGGAGCAGAGCAGCACAAAGAATAGAGAACATGACAGCCTGCCAGCCTGGAACAGAAGATAAAAAAAGGAAAGAAAACAAAACCAAAAATGATAAGAAAAAGAAGAAAAAAAGAGAACAGTGAGGAAGGGGTGAGGGAAAGATAGAATGGGAAGTAAACACTTCTACCCTGGCTTGGGGGAAAAAATGGGAAACGGACATATGGAAAAGAAGGAATTGGATGGGAAAAGTGGAGATAAACACTTCCTTTCTGGAAAGAAAAAAAGGCTATCTGGTGGCTAGAAGATCATATGCAGGGAAGCAGTGAATTTGAACAGAAGAACTACTGAAGCATGTGCAGCTTAGTCAAAAAGATTTGACTAGCATCCAGAAATACCAGAATAATGCAAACAAGCTACATATGATTCCTAAAACAATAACAGACAGCTGTGAAATGTACACATAGATCTGTGTTTGAACAAATTACATAAATTTTGTTGTTTGTTAACCATCCCCTTGCCCTTCTTCCCCTCCACCATTTTTCTCAACCCTTTTCTCTAAATTAATTGTAACCTACTGAACTTCCAAGACAAAAGCAGGATCACAATTCCAATGAAACTTAAAAGGAAACAGAATGTCAGCTCACATTTCCAGAACATTTTAAATATACACAACACAGAGTGTTCACTTCAGTTCATACACTGTAATTGTATTCCCAGCTGCTGACCTAGTCCTCCTCTGGTCCACCACAGACAAAGACACTTTGGGAACTGATCCTACTTCTCCATGTCCGTGGATTTGACCTGAGGACCTGTAACACAATACTTGAGTGTCAGGACATCTGCCTCAAGTGCTGGTGACCCATCCCTGCCTTATCCTTTCAAGGATAAGGACTTTTAGTAAGAGTTTTGAAACACATTCTACCGAAAGTGCCCTGTTCTAGTTATTAACAGTTTTGCAAACACAAGCTTAACTATTTTTGTCTACTGGGGTTTTTTATTATGTTCTAACCAGCAATTAATTTGGATCCAGTAAATTTTTCCCAAAGGGAAATCACTATTAAAATGCAACTTAAAAAGCCTCAGTGCTTCAATACATCAGATTTTTCTGCACAAGATAAATAACAGCTCAAACTTAATGAACTAACCTATCTCTACCTGAGAAGCAGTTGAGTTTATTCCTTACCTTTACATAGGGATATATGATTACTCCTTTGGATATTTACCTGTGTATCAGTAGTGTCCCCTTTTTAATCTATTTTTCAATGTCATATACATATATTGGCAAATGAAAAGAATGCTTGTTAACATTTCAATTGAAGTCCATGCTATTTTGGCATCATACCATTGTTATACCTTTAAATGAGGTAGCATATTTGTCTTTACTTAAACCTCCATGCTAATTAGAAGGGCTGTACCAGATGAAACCACTGCTACTTTCTGGAACTTGCAGAATATTGTTTGATTTAATTGTATTATCAACTTTTTTAGACTCAGACTCCAATGAAATCGTGTATCCAAGTGCCAGTGTATCAAAGTACCTCGAAAAAATACCAATGATGGTTTAAAAGCTTTTGGTTTTGTGGTTTATTTATTTTGTTTATCAGTTTTTATTTGGCTTTGGGGTTTTTGTTTTGTTTTTGTGTGGTTTTGTTTGTTTGTTTTTGTTGTTGTTGATAGAGACAAAATTCTTACAGAAGACTTTTTAGAAGGGTAAGACTTCTTAGTGCTACAAAATGGATGGGGAAGGATGCTGGTATTACCAAAATGTGAAAGAAAAGTAGGAGCTGATCAATATCAACTTCATCGTGTCAAATGAGTATATATGGGAAAATACTTACTATTTCTTGATGGATTCATTTGAACAGGATGTTTTTTTCCTTGTTTAAAGATTAGAGAAGCACATGTTAAATGCTGCTAATACATCATGTGATATTATATAAAAGTAAAAGAAATACTTTTTGCCATATAGATTTACTATTACTACTACTATTATTATTGCTATATATAAAATCAGTTGCAACTCCACAGCCCAAAACTTCAATTTTTACTCACAGCTGCTGAGAGATACCTTAATCCTTTCATCATACAAAAACAATTAATAGCTTGTAAGGTTGATTAGCAAAAATCACAATGTGCTTGGAGTAAGGAGGCAATGCTTGCTGCTCAGTCTCCTTGCTGGCTGTTGTGCTGACTGGAACAAAAGAACCTGACAGATATTTTAGAAAAAAACCCAACACATAGCTTCTTTCAAAGGAGGGACTAGACCTGGTAAACAGATTAAATATATCTTGACTGTAGTCCCTCTTGTTTCAGAGTTTCTTACTTCTAATCCATCTTTGTTCTTTCCCAGAGAAAATGGGAATTATTACCTGAAGACAGAAAGAATCAGTATCAGTGCTTTTCTCCCCTCTGAGCTCATGGGTATTCCCACACTCAGCACAGGAAGGACAGTGCCATTAGGACAGACGGACAGCCCAGCTGTGGCCTGGCAGCAGCCGTCCCTCTGCGAGCCCAATTGAACAGCCAGCAGCAGAAAATCCTCCTCGGTTGGACACTAATAAAATTGGTTTGTGTGCACTGCACCCTCGGTGACAACCTGTAATGAGCATTGTTACTCCTGTGCACCAAGGATCTGAGAATTGCTGAAACTAACTCAAAGTGAAAGCGAGCGCTCACCTCGGCCGCTGTTTAACCAGCCAGCTCCAAGAGAAGCCAGTGCTATAAATGTCCCTGTCACCACTGTGGGGAAAGTTACAGGCCAGAAATGAACAGCACTGGCAGCTCCTGCATTTCAGCAACGTCACAAAAATAAATAAATAAACAACAACAACAACAACAACAACAACAAAACAACAAAAACCACGAAAAAAGACCCAACCAAAAACCATCCTCCAAAATAAGAAGTTTGTTCTGAAAAAACTTTAAACAGCTCTTGGCTTAATGGTTTTCACCAGGAGAGTTCCATGCACTGGGAGGAAGAAAACTGTGATAAATGGGCTACCCTGAAGCTGGCCTGTCAGGATAGAGGGACTGTAGTTTCTTGGGTTTTCGTTCGTGTTTTTTAAACCTTGGAAGAGAGGTCAGCCCGGCCATCTCAGAGTAAGCTGTGACAGAGGCACTGCATGGGAAGTATTACTAGAACAGAGATTAATTACTAAAGATAAAAAAAGTCAAGGTTATGTAACTAGATAAAATTACCCACAATTTTCATATTTATAACCTTATGAAAACTACACAGTTATTTTTGTTTTGTTCAGAAAACACCAGATAAATGCTTACTGTTAGGCTGTGTCCTTCCTTAGCTGGAGATTTTTACCATCTAGGTTATTATTTTTGTTCAGATATGAGCTATAGAGGACAGGAGACTAAGGACAGTAGTGTTAATTCATGAGGCAGACAGAGAAGAACACATCAGAAATAGGAACCCACAAACTTTCTGAATTACAGATTTTCCACTAATAACAAATGAAGCTGAAAGAAGCATCAGGATTTAAAATAGGTAATCAGAGCCTAAAACATGATATTGGTATCTAGTGTTTCACACAATCTTCTGTTGTGAAAATGAAATTGCTGTTCTGTTTTCAGCAAATGCCACCTAGTGATGTATAGTTGCAAAGCTTTGAACTGCTTTGATTTGTATGTATATCATCCTAGATTTTCTGATTTGCTCCTATGGAAATTAAAAAAAAAAATCAGGCAAATGCTTAACATGGTCACAGACTCTCAAAATTCATGTCACACACATGCAGAACACAGAGGAGGATGAGTTAACCATATGTGAAGGACCAACATTTGTTACAGTTTGTATTAAAATATTCATTGCAAACAACGATGCTAAGTACACTGTGGTAGCTAGCACTATTCTGTAATATTTCAAGTTCTTTTTTTGTTCCTCTGTCAAAAGCAGTTAAAGAACAGGCTGTTCTAGTCTGCTTGACTGACTGCTGTCTATTTTATTTCATCTGACCCAATTAGTGTCTGAGTTAATTAGGAGGAGCTGCCACTGGGACATCAGAGAATGTATCAGAGAAGTTTGAAATTAATGTGACCAAGGTGTTAATATGCAATTGTTTACAATACATACACCCTGTTCTTATGGGGGTGAAGATACTGTCATTACAAAGCTGACAGCATCAACTGGTCCACAGCCAGAACTCATCTTATTATACAACATTTGAGAAACTTTGAAAGAAAAGAACACATGGCTCTAAGAACAGCTGTGCAAATTAAAGACAAGTGAACTGTGTTTTCCACTCCTGTTTCACCTCACCTGAAGTAGACAAAGTAATAATTACTGTATTTAAACTGTAGTTGTGATTTACTTAATTCAGAAAAACTATTGCAGATTTTATGCTGTCAGGTCTCTCAGCATCCATTCACCACTCCCAAGCCTCCCCTACTTTTCAAGGGTAGAAAAGAAAGGACAATCAAAGAGTAAAGCCCTTGTTGATAGTGATAATTGTGGGGGGGAAGCCAATAGAATAGACTTTAACTCCCCGATACCCTTTCCCATTTCACAGCTACTTTGTACTGTTTGTAGTGGTTCAATCATACAAGTGACTGAAGGATCTTAAATTTTGAGAAATAGGCATGTTAGGGTCTGAGTGTTTGGCATACTGAACAGAATTGTCCAGTACTACCCCATATTTTGAAAAACTCCAACTGTAGAGGTGAGGGCTAATACAAATTAGATAAAAACCCAAATACCAGCATTTCACAGAAAACCTGAATTAGGAAGCACGTTAAATGTGTATGCTGTACATCCTATATTGCCAAACAGTCCTGAAAGGAAAAGAAATTAATTGAATTTCTAGACAGCTCATAAACAACACCTTGCAAACAGCCACAATGTTTACTGCAGACTGTTCTTTATTTCAGTTTCTTTCTGAGGCTTCTATTTTTCATTTAGCAACTTTATTTGAGAAGTGACTGTTCAGTCCTCACACAAAGAAAAAACATTCAAATTGGAACAATGGGAGAGGTGTTTGTCTCTTTTGCCTCTGTGATGGTGAAAAATGAGAGCACAATAGAAATGAGTTTTAGACTTCATCACAAAAATGGTGACAACTGTTACAAAGAATATCCATTTTTTAGAATTTTTAAGACAAAATGTGCCCAGAGCCACCAACAGTTCAAACTGTGTTTTATCTAGCAATTAGCAGGGAAAAAGTTACCATTATAGAGAAGAGGCATTACAAGCTGTAGAAATCACGTTGCTGAAGACTAGAGAAGCATTTAAGGTGAGGTACCACCATTGTCTATCAAATTACATAACACCATTGGCTCCTGGTCGAGTCTCTGTCTCTCCAGTACCACATTGAGAGAGGGGCAGCTGTGACACAGAGGAAGAACAGGATATGTTTCTTCTCAAGCAGTCAGCCATAGGTCCTGCTTATGAACATTCTATTATCTATACTAACACTAAAACAACATACTTTGCTATGTGTTGTTAAACATTTGTTTACAACTTTGCAATCTTTGCAACTCAGATTATTTTTAAGAAGTAACTGAAATTAGGTAGAAACCCTATTCAAAATTCATGTGCCTGACATTAGTGCACCAGCATTTGTTAAAACTGAATGCTCAGTTTGGGGCTGAGCACATTTTTCATTCACCCATGGGGACAATGCTCAACATCTTAAATTTATCTTGGGAGAGTGGAGTAGAAAGAATTGGTAAAAATAAAATGGACAGGGACACTATATAGCAAGGAAGAAAGAGGAGATACATAATTCCCTTAGCCAAATTTTGAGGTACATTTTCCATTCTGGAGTAGGTGAAAAAGTAAAGGAAGGAGCAATTTTTAGAGTGATAATATCATTACATTTTGTAACACGTCCCTGAAATTCTTACTCTGCTTAAGAACATTTGAAGCACTAGTGGAATATTTATTAAAATTAGATTTAATATGAGTACTGTTAAATCTTCTCATTAAGTGGGCATTGTCTGAGCAAGTTACAAGAATATTTGCAATAACAAATTGTACTTAAATCCTGGCAGATTTCATGCCCTCCCAACTGAAAGCAGGATTTTCTGGCTGTACCGGACATGAACATTTTAGATAACTAACATATTTGCTGCCTGTATGTATTCTGTGCATTGATCAGTGTTTTTTGGTTTTTTTCATTGCATACATCATTCAGAACTGCTTGCAATGAAGGATTTCATATCTATAGCATTAAGTGAAGATTAAGAAATATTAGTATTGATGCTAGGACAGTTACCTATTATAAACATCGATTTTTGTTTCAACTCAGTGCCAACTCATCAGCTCTAGTGAAAAGAGCTGTGTTTCCTTAATATAGATTCAGTACAGAAAAAGAAGAAAAACACCTATTTGTCATTCTTTTTACAGCTGTTCTTTTCCAGTCTAGACAACTCAAGGCAAATGTGACATTGCACAAGATCATAAAATACACTGAAGAAAACATATTGTCATTCTTTTCCGATGTTTTTGCAACAGTAAAGAAGAGTAATTTTCTTTGTAGCCTAAATGCTTTTTAGAGGCACCTTAATCAATCTGCTTAGATATTTTGATCACATTCATCCTAGTAGAGAAACAGAGTGAACAGATATTGGAATTTCATTTTGGGCTTCTATCTTGGAAGATGCACCAAAGACCAATTGAAAAAATTCAGCTAGAAAACATATAAGCCAGCAAAGAAAGGGAAGGATGAAAAAAGGCACTAAAATGAATGTTAAAAATGTATAGATAACTTACTGGGAGAGGAAAGAGAGAAATGAGGACTCAGTTAAAAAGACTACTGATAAAATCTCACTTAAAAAGCTGAAAGTATTACACTGTGGCTTTGACAACTACTAAAAAACTGTACATGAACCAAGGGAAATTCACTGAAATTAGAGCATGATGGTTTAGAATGAATAAAAAAATGTTATACCCATTAATTCTCAGGAAGTTTAGATAGCATTATACAAAACAGTTCAATGTGAACACAATAGAGAACATACACTGTCTTTCCACTGCTTAAACCAGGTATAATTTCTATTTTCTTCATATTCCTCCTTTAATTTATTAATAATACATCTTCTGTGCACACTTTTTAGCTTCTTTAATGTTTTCACACTCCAAAATTTGAATCTGGTTACCCACTCACTCTATCGTTAACAGCTACACTGTGGAATTCCTGACCATAAAAAATCCTTGGGACTAACGTGTAAAAGGATAAAAGGGGATTTATAATGATTAATGGTGGGAAGGTATTCAGATGGATCTGAGCACAAGAATCCTGAGGCAGTGATTAGCTTCAATAACAACTAATTACTGATATGCAGATGCTGAGATGAGCTTAGCTGGTCAGAGAATGGAACCAATATTGTGGGTTCACTCTCTGTGTGGAGAATTTCCTTAAAAGCTGGACTCAATGATCCTTGTGGGCTCCTTCCAACTCAGAATATTGAGTGAATCTCATGCTGGCATCTGGATGGATCTTTAGCTAATTCAGTGAGCATGAGGACCAAGAAAACCAGAATGACTACAATATTTTGCTCCTTTTCCTCAGCTCACAAAACAAATATTCTTTGGCTAACACAAGAACCAAAAAGAAAGTTATTTCTGAGAATTTTGACAAGTGAGGAATGAGTTGGCTACTTCTCTAATGTTTGCAACACCTAACAACTAACTTAGCAACCACATAAATAGTGTCTTTGTTATTTTGGTATTTCTACATTGCTAATTGTCAGGCATTCTTCATCAGCATCATCAGCTTGATGACAATGACATACAGAGGTTAAATCATTTGGATATCTGATTAGCTGTCAGAAACAATGATTCTATGACATTCAGGCTCCACCTAACATCACAGCAGGTCTCAGAGGGTTTTCAACCAAATACCAGTTTTGGAAATTAAAAATACTGCCATTCTTATAATGAAAGAAATTGAAAATCATGCAGTAGGCAGTTACATTTAGAAAAGTAATGTGGAAACTATTTACAATTAATGCAAAACAACTTACAAAGGTCAAATTGGCATGACTGTGACATTTCAAGAAATGTAAATGGAAGTCTTAAAATTTTCCATGCTTCTATTTTACTTTCCTTGTAATAAGGAAATTGAATGAATTTCAGTTCTTTGACATGTTTCCTCTACTGGCAATTAGTTCTTGAGTAGAAAATAATTTTGATAATACACAATCCTCCATATTAAATTGTTTAACAGCCAAGGAGATCAATACGCATTAGAAAAAAAAAAAACCAGCATTGTTTTTAAATTACTTCTGTTCCAACTGTAGTCAAATGTAATACCCAAGAACATGAAGAAAGATTAAGATAGCTTCTAAACTCTGTTTGTTCATATAATCAGGCATGTAGATAGTATTTAATAGTATTTTGCCCCCTGCTAAGTTTTACACATAGTAAGGAACTACCCAGAACAAAGACTGATTGGTCACTGACTTTTTGGACTAAGCAAAGTTAGCCTGACTATAAACTTAAACAGAGAGAAAATTTAATCAACATTTCCTATTTCACTATGAAGCTAGGTGTGGTCATGAGAAAACAATTTTCACTGCAAACAGCAAATATATTGAAAGAGCTACCAAGTGAGATAGGTAAAGAAGTACAATAAAGAAGCAATATGAAGAGAAAAATTTAAAACTGACTATAATGTGGCTTAAGTTATCTTCAAGAGGAAACAAGTATTTACATGGTAAAAAAAATTACATCAGTAAATGGAAATGGGATAATGTTTCTTTAGAAGTGCATTTGCACTGTAAGAGAGCTGCAATTGTATTATATGGATACTAGTCAGAGAAACTCATGCTCTTTTTTCTTTTTTTTAATATTTTTCATTGTCATCTTTGGCTTGTACAACACAAACATCACAAAATATATGTAACATTCAATCAGTCAATAAGACAGTTCATCATCGGGATTTATATATTTTAAAAAACTGAAAAAGGTTATAGTGTCAGACACAAAAACAGTTAAGTCATCTTCCTTTTGGTTGTTGATTTATTTAAATGCACTCAATTTAAGGTGAGCATTTAAGGGTCCGCTGGTTTTTATTTTAAAATGGAACAGATGTACACCCACTTTTCACCTACTGCACTGGCAAGACATTCCCCACAGCACTCCTTGTAGTGCAGAACTCTGCTAGAACATAGAGGAACCTACTTTATATTTCAACTTTGAAAAATATAAATAAAATAGTAATGGACATACAGAAAAAAAAAAAAAAAGAAAAAAAAGAAAGTACTGTGCTACTTCACAGACATTGAGTGGACAAGTCTCCATCCTGGCTGGAAGGAGGTGACAAATCAGTGTCATTGCTTGAAATGATGCATGTTACTGGATTATTCTCATTAGTGAGGATTACAGTCTCGGCAGTTTAAGCCATGTAGATTGAAATAACTGCAACAAGTATAATGCCAACACTAAGAAATAAGTAAATTATGGAATTATTGTCCTTTTATCAGTCTGTAAAACTTAATTGCTTTCACAAGTTATTATTTCTTTTAATTTATATTTTCCATAGAACTTCATCTTTGAAAATGTTTCTATTGTAAGGAACACACAGCTCCTATGATTGCAATGAAAGCAGCAGATCAAAACCCTCAAATGTTGGCTTTGATTTTTCCTACAGGCCTTGTCAGAAACACATTCTACAAATTTAAGAGTTGAGATTAGATATTACTTTACAGAATTAATTATTTTCATATTAAATGCTGCTTTAGAGAATTAATTAATACTGCAAAAAACATTTAAGGTCTTAAAATTCTGTGCACTTACTTACACCATACAGTTATAAAAAGATTAATTAATATTTATTCTAGAATACTGAAATTTAGGCAGAAATCTGATTGGTAGACTGTCTATGCAGATTCAGAAGACTATAAAAACAAAGACATCAGTGGGGTGATTCAGAAGCAATTTGCAAACCATAAAAAAAAAATCATCATGAGGTCCTTTTCAAATGCACCCATATTCAAATTTTGCAGTATTTGTATTGAAGTGAAATGTATCTTAAGACTACTCAAAGCACCAATTCTGACACACAGGCATACACACATATACACAAGGGTACACACGGTTAAAGTGATGAAGTTTTTGCAGTGGGTTCTGACCTTCAGGTCTATGACTTCTTGGCTGTGATAGAAGCAAAATATTCACCATATGATGTTCACTTGTGTGAGTGTTCAAGCAGCCACAGCTCTACAGCACTGGTAAGTTAACACAGCTTTCCATATATACTTCTGAAAGATGGCACATACATCCAGTGACGTTTGATGACATTTTTACACTGTTCAAGCCAGTGTTTACATCACTTCTAAGTATTCTTGGAGATCACTTTCAGTTCTAATGCACTACAGTGAGCATTAAATCTGGTTCTTGTTCCTTAATTCATTATTTATTCCAGGAACATAAACTTTAACCTATACGTGTAAGCAACTCTTTTTAACTTCTATAGTGGGTATTTGAGTGCAGCTGGGTTTTTCTTTTCAATGCTATTACTAGCTGTCATCTTCACTTTACAAATTGCAATTAGGCCTGGTGATTAAAATGCATTAACTACATTTCTGAGAGCTGCTATATGTAACAAAGACCATAGATTGCGTGTGTTCTTCCAATCCCTGACTATTTTTTGGCAAACTACTATCCTCTACCATTGAGATTAAGTATTGCCTCTACATTTCTCTGCAAGATGTATACACAAGATACTAGAGAACTGTAATGAAATAGTAATTTCCCAACAAATATTTTTAGTAACAAGTCCAACCAATCAGAACTTTGGGTTACTTTGCAAATGTAATTATGGTAGAAATTCTTTGAAAAACCTGACCATTTATCTGAAGACTGAAAATGCCTGAATTTGTTAAGCATATATTGTAACACATCTTATGTATTCACCCTCCACCACCTTTAACACCTCAAGAAAGGGCTTCTTTCTCTGCATTTTGCACCTTACTAAAAATTCACTGTGCCTGCAAGAAGCCAGGTAAGCACTTCCACCTCTGCCACTTCTGTGTCTGGAAACACAGTGGTGCAAAAAGTCTCACCAGCCAAAAGTTGTTCCAGATATATTCTGTACCACAGCTAATACTCAAGTACCCAAAACAAGTCCACCCTCTACAAGGCGGGCTGACCTCTCTGCTACACCCATAAATCTACACCTTCCCAGAACAGATGCCCAATAGAATACAGAGTGCTCCAAAATTGCACCAATGATGGCATGGAGATTTATAAGCAAGCCATTAAATTAAGATAATACAGACAGAAATATGCTAAGCACTCTTCAGAATGCATTTACATGCAAGTTGAGCTAAATGAAATGTTTTGAGGAAGACCTAGACTCTAGCTTAGGTATGATGCCCCTCCTCTCAAATTAAAATTAGTAAGGTCTTCTCCTTTACTACTTCAGATGAAGCAGGGAGCAGCCTGGCTATCATCCTCAGAGCTTCAGCACAGCCACTTATTCCCATCTGAAGAAGAGAAAAATGCTTTTGCATTGATGGGAGATGCACATAAATTAAAATGCTTTTTATGTGTGGCCCCTTTTTTCTGTTGTTTTGGTTTTGGTTTTTATAACTTATAACAATAGGTAAGGAAGGAACATTTTATTCTTAATTTACATGAAAAGTTATTAACACAGGTGTTTAAAAAAAATACCCCGTGTAAGGCTTTTGTTGTTCAATAATAAAACAGGATGGAAATACCCCAAGTCAAAGGGCAAATCCATCTATAGAACTGCAGTCAAGGAGAAGAATTGCTGAAAATACAATTTGTTCTTTTATAACAAGTAAGAATACCATATATTGATTCAAAGGTTATCTCTCGTCTGGATAGAGTACCATTGTTACATTTAATTAATACAATAAAATTTTCCCAGGCTATTCTATTAGTTGTTTAATACAGTCAGAATGAAGTTAAATAAGTGCTTTAACTCCTCACAAAAATGAAAATGAAAACTGAGCAGTAGTGCCATTTCTTGACATCACAAAGTATTTTTTTCTTTTATTTTAAATACTTCATTTTTCTGTAATATTTCCCTTTCTAACTAGCAGAGAAGCAACATACTTACTTCTGATATACTTTAGATACTAATAGCTACCAAAGGCAACAATTATTATTTCTTGATCCCATTAAAATAGACACAACTAAACTTCTAATATCATTGTACTCATCTCCCTACTAATAAACACATAAACCAGGACAAGATTTTGTAATGAGGTATGAGCAGTCTTGCTTTTCTCTGCAAGAAGTGCAAACGAGCTAGACTCGAGTCACTGCCCAACAGAACAATAACATCTGTAGGTTAAGCATATATGCCTAATACTATATCACCTATTACTGAATGAAAAATTACATATTACTGCCATCAAAGGCCCTTTTCTCAAACTCTACATGAAGAAATGGTATCAAAACTTTACCTATTTAAAATACTTAAAGTGTGCTGGTTTACTCACCCATGAGATGTGTAAGAAGGTAAACTTTTTTTTTTGGTGGTGGGGGTGTATGAATGCATATGTATGTTTCAGGAAAGATAGAAAGCAGAACTTGTGGCTTGTGGTCTAATCCAGTTTGCTACATCCATATCACCAACTTGACCCTCTCTATCTAAGCTGTGTGTGCCAGACTTCGCTTCAGTCCAGCTTAGTCAAGTTTATCCCTGCATGCATTAAGGGCATGGTGAGATAAAACTCTGTTTACAGGAGGATTTGCCTGCAGCACAGCCAAGAGGAAAGCAATGGGAGCAGGGGGACAAAAGCTGTGACTTAGCTCTTGCTTTGCTCTCCAAAGATATCATTCTTCCCTTGAGGTGGCTGGAAGGAAGACACCATGCCCTAAGCAGCCAGGAGTAACTTTGTCTTTGGTTCACAGCAGTTTGTTTTGCTTGCAGCATCGTGGGAACGAAAAGTAAGCCAGGACCTTCCATAATCAATCAACAAATAGAAAACTGCACAAGATGCATAAGTGGCCTAATACTTCTCTGAAATGCCAGGAGATAACATATCAATCAAGAGTTGAATGCTAATTGCTAAGGTATCAATCATATGAAAACAAGCCCTGTCACTGATCATTCCACTTCGAAACCCCAGTTTGGTGAAATATTTGCACTATTATTATTTAGGCACTCAAGCTTTACCGTAGCAAATTCTCCTGATAGAGAGGAAGGTAAACCCCTCAGTTTTGTTTAATCTGCATGTGTAAAGCTTCAACTGAATTCTACAGCTAAAAATGTAGCCCTGAAAACATAATTGGAAATAGATATTAATGCTGGATAATTCAACATTTACTTTGAGATGAGGAATTAGTAATCATAATTTCAAAATACGAATTGAGAACTACAAATGTTTGTAAATCCTCGATGTGTTAATAATTATTCACTGAAATTTCAGTAATTGTGGATGATGACTGTGTTGAAAAGTTTTGTAGTCTATTCATTAAACAAAAGCCTCCAAAAGCATTTTAAGCAGAGTATACAACTTTAAAAGTGCCAAAAATAAACCTTTTAACTAATCACTTACTAAATAGCTACTTTTCATAAACATAAAGCCCTCCCATTACTTCAGCCTATATAAACCTCATTTTTGAAGTGGATACAAACTTTACTGTGGCCTTATTTTGTCTAACTTTGTTTTCAACAGATCTGAAACCATCTCAGTGAACCTAAGTGAAGAAATTTAGTTCACACCTGTATAGAAAGACAACAGAATTCGGCTTCCCATGTTTAAACCTGTCATACAATACCTTCAAAAATTAAGAACTATTATGGTGATTAATTTGCTGCACTGATTTACAACAGTAAATTTGTAGATATAATCCACCAGTATCACTTACATACTGCATCATTAATAAAATGACAAAAAAAATAAAAGACTGAGAATTATGAAGTTACTTAGCCATCTGTGCTGTTAGGACTCCAGGCTTTCAGCAATATTAAAAACAGGCTAGCTAGTACATATTCCTGTATATAATAAAAAATGGTGCTTGAGGGGTCGCTTGGACTAAAGTAATCTATTTTATTAAAGAAATTTTTGCACAAGAAGCAGCTATTCTACTAAATTACATATACAAAATTAAACCATTTTACCAAAGTAATCTAAGTTTACATACAATATAAACACTGAAAGAAAAATGCTTAGAATAAAATGTTGGTTGAAGCATCTCTGGAAACTTCTTATTTATTGAGCAGGTTTGGATTTCCCATCAGCATCTCTTACGCCTCTCAGAGTCTTTCAGCTTCAAGAATCTGAAGCTAATTAAATTCTGTGTCTACTCAGTCCCTTTTTAAAACTGATATTATTATTAGCAGAAAAAAAGAATTAGGGTTTAACTTTTTTCATACAGTTTGAATAAATACTTATGAGTGAATCAGTTTATTTCATAGAATATTAGGATTTAGAAAACTTTTGAAATAAAAACTGAGTTAAAATTGAATTAATATTTTAGAGAATTAAAAATAGAAATAAATATAAAATAGAAAAGCTTTTCTATTCTATATTTTCTATTAATTATTTCTGGCATCTCTTTGAAAATCATGCTTTTTTGGACATATTTCCAGGAAGATTTAAATTCCTAAAAGGTTTCTTTCCCACTTAATGATTATAATTCAGACAACTTGTTAAACTAAGTCTCTAGATTGCATGTATTTCTTGTCAGTGTTTTTAAAATTACAGTAAAAATAGTTTATTGTATGGACTTTAGGGGTTCCTTAGAAAATGCATAGGGAGAGCTATCCTGAGACCTCTTAGCTGGTCTCAAGCTTCAGGAGCCTGTAGGAATCCAGACACAGGGAAAAAAAGACTCAACAGCAGAAATGGCCCAGATTTATTGCGGTGTTACTTGTGTCCTGGTGTTATTTGTACTATACAAATACATGTAGGACACTCAGATCTGATGATCATTATAGGAGCCAGTGAATGCTCTGTGTTCACTTCAAATCAATAATGCTCCTGAACAGGAGGACACTGGAGGGGCCAGAGGGAAAGCTGGAGCTCAGCCAGGACACAAGTGCCAAGATCAGCCCACCCGGACCAGTGGCACAGGCACCTCACTCCAGACCCAGCAGAAGACTGAGTCAGCTGACTCCTCAAAGCAAAGCCAGATTATAAAGAGCTGCTCCCTAATAAAACGTGTGTTTGGCTCTGGAAGAATACATACACCATCCATATTTCTGCAAGGACGTTTTTGTACATTCTCATAAATTCTTTCTTAAAGTGTTTTCCGGGGCAAACCCATGATTTCTCAAAAGCCATGGTTTGAGACTAACCAAGATTAGGGGGACCTACCTTTCCACACACAATTTAACATCATTTCATAAATCTGTAATTTGCAATATCACAGTTTCCCACATTGTGTTATCCCCCAATAGAGAAACACAAACGGAAATTCTGAGAATAGGAGAGCAACTGAGCAGGAAGATTTCACAGATGTCCTCTGTTGCTCATTATACAAAAACTTAAATGTTCATATCTCATATGACAAGAAATGGAAAATATTTAAAAGGAGAGGGAAAAAGGCATTGAAAACCAAATTGCTTTAGCTGTCTGTAACCTGTTTTTTCCAGCAATTCATGACTATACATGCTAAAATTATGCATGTTTAGAATGTGTATTACCATAGCATCCTCTCTCTGGTTCTTAGCTTTCTTTTGCAGGGCTCTATCAGAGTACACTAAATAATTATGGTCTCTTTTTTACATCATTCCCAAAGTGCTTCCTTTTCCAGCCTAATTAGTTCTGATATTCAATGTAATTAGTTGAATTTAGAAATTTTCTATGAAAAAGGTTGTTCTACAGCTTCTCATCAGCTTATATGAGCGAAAAAAATCCACTGATGGTTAAATATCAACAATATAGTTGAATATTTCCAAAGCTATTTCTAAAAAATTAAAATAACATAAAATTAAAAAACTAGGCAGAATGCAATTCAATCTACTTTATTTCTGTGGAATAGGGGAAGAACCCCCTCAAGAAAGCTAGTTTAAAGGCCTGCAAGATCCAACTTTTCCAAGGGAGTAAAACATCAGATATGAGGTCATAATAAAAGCATTAATTTGCGTAGTCATGTATTCCTATATAAGTAAATAAATTTAAAAGCTGCAAGCATCAGATTTCAAGGATAACACCAAGTTACTTACAATGAAAAAGAAATGTTGCTTGGTTTGTCTTTTTTTTCAAATTTCTGAGAAAAGAAAAAGAGCTCAAAAGAGTTTCTGGTTTGTTTTTTTTTTTTTCATTGTTAGGGCAAATTTAATTTATTTATGTGTTAGTCAAGTTTCTAGTGCCTTTAGACAACTGAGAATTTCACACTGAAATATGAGCTCTGAAGTTGAGAAAGTTAATTGGTTTCACTGATGAAAATAAGCCACTACCTCTGTGACCAGCCTGACCTGGTTGGGAGTTCTCCCTTGCAATAAAAGACAACTTGCAGCGATAGAAATTAGCTTTGTGATCCTCTCAAAGTCTCCAACTAAAACATGATAACCTAATGGCCAATTATAGCTCCACACCTGCTGTTGGGAGGAGGATCTTGTTAATACTTAATTTGAAGAGCAGCCACTTTAATGTTTTCTGAAAAATAAGGGACAGCTGAGCAGCCACTTCACCAAACCAGACAACCCACAAGCGTTTTCCAGGACTTGCCACAGAAGTCAGGGAAATCGGAATGATCGTTTTGCCATCTACGGAAAGATGCCTGAATTCCAAGTTTTTGTAGTTTTTACACAAAACCAGAAGTAGCAGTTCCAGCATCTTTTCCCTCTGGTTATCCAGAATATGACCAGCCTAAAGACACACACTCTCAAAATTCTTATTCCCTGCATGCTAATAGACACATTTAGAAAGAAATTAAGACAAAACCCAATGTAAATAGAGTATTTCTGTAGGCTATTGAATAATGAACTTTTATTTGCAGTAAGTTCTGCTCAGAATAAAGTAACACTATAAAACCGAACTGAAAGTTGGTTTCTTGAAAACACTAGACTGAAGAATAGGAAAGGATGCACAGCAAAATCACACATCACTGGAAAACATAGGACAATGTCAGCAGCATGATGCTTTGCTAACACCTTCTAGGTGTATTAGCTGTATAAATAAAAAAGTAGATTCACCACATATATGTATTTTTTGTCAAAGAGTGCATGAAATATAAAGAAAGATAAGGCTGAAAGTGCTTGCAATATTTCAGATAGAGCAGTTGTTTACAACTCATGTTTTAATATCAGCAAGCTTGACTACAGAAGATACAAATACTATCTACCTGTCCCACTGCATGAGATATAACAGATGTCTCCAGCTCAAATATCTTTTTGCACTCATCCTCTTCAAAATCCTTCATGACAATGTATTTCTCATGCTGCAAATGATCATGAGGTGATAAAGAGTGATGCAAAAAAGACCAAAAGTATGGATTTAATAATTTGTACCCAAAGGCAGCCTAAAGGATGGCTCACAAAAATCCTCCCAACTGGTGTGAAAATAAGAAAAACTGTAAGAGAATATTATTATATGTTAAAAATTAAAAAATAAAAAAAAAAGTCCTAACATCTGAATTCTTTCTGCTACAATAGAGGACAAGTTAAGCCATTTAATTTCTGCATTTCAGCTGCTGTATCCAACCCAAAGCCAATGATTTCAGTCTTGATTTATTAGTCATTATGAAGGAGATTAAGAATCTCCTTTGTAAAGCCATAAAGGCGTCCAAATTATGACTGATTTGAACAGGGTTGATTATATAAGACTTATTTAGAAGTCAGTGACACTGTCATGAGGTTTCCATTCTACCCTTTTATCAAACAGTTCAGTCAGGCTAAAATTTCTATAATTGTGTTTTTACTTCTACCATTAAAAATTAGAGTTAAGAATAGCTTTGAGAGTTCGGCTACAAAAAAGATTTTCTCTTATCAGAAATACTAATAGTATAGTTATTTTCCTGGGAGGTATCTCAATGTGTCCTTGGAGTTGTAGGCAAATTCAGTATTCCTAGTTTGGAACATATCCATTCTAGTCCCTGTGAGAGGAGTGAGAGAAAGAAACTATCTGTAATGGGAGAAGCTGCAGTCATTAGAAGAAGCTGGCCCCAGTATTTCAGTACTATACATGTGGCAGTGCATCAGGGAGAGGTCAGAAAAGAACTTTTCCCTTTTTCTTAACTTACTGATTTTATTGCAGTGAGCACAAAAAGTGAAGCCCCTGTCCTTGTGCTATGTCCCTCACCCAGCACTTCCTTCAATAAGTCTGGAATAAGAAGTAAGAATGGTACTGAAAGGTGAGCTAAAAATAAAAATACCATGAAAACCAGTGAAGAACTGAAGAACAAATGGCTCATCACAGAGCCCAGGCCACCCTCCCCAACAAAACAAAACAAAACAAACAAAAAACCAACCAAACCGAAAAAACCCCAAAACCGAAAAAAACCCCAAAACCAAAAAAAAAGCCCTTCTCACTAAACCACACAAGCTTTCGTGAAAATGAATTGAATTTATATCTGATGAAAATGCATGGGAGACAAACGAGATGTCCTAGAGCAAGAACCTGAAGAGCAGAACCCAGACTAGGGAGCTGTTGGACATGAAGGCAGACCACCAGGAGGGGCTTGAGGGTAGAATGGGGAAGCAAAGCAAAAATCAGAGAAAGAAGCAAGGTCAGGCCCAGATCACAGATCTCTTTATGCCCCAAACCACACTATTTCTGCATTGTCAAATGTCTGCAAAAAAAAATCACCCTCAGGGCTATCTTGAGACCATTAGTCTTTTGAGAGAATGCCAAATTTCTATGAATTTAACCCCAATGGCAAAGATTACATGCACTAATTATAACACTCGAAGACATACCCACGCCACATCTACCACAAAATTATGCCCTAAAAACATTCAAAGTCACAGCAGTAATTGGTCTGAAAAACTGATTACAGCTGCCTTTCAGATGGATCATAAATTTAACATGTAATTCTAACTTTAGTAGTTCTGCGCTGTGGCTTCTTATTTGTCAAATGGAGATTTAATGCCTTGTAGGCAGCATAAAAAACAGACTGCCCAATGTTTGTGAAACACTTGGATTACATGAGAATGAAAACCAGGATATCACTGAGTACTTAAAAGCCACCTAGAGAGGCACAACAGCAATGGGAAAAATGAACAGTTGCATGAGTATCATCAAATGTAGCATTTCCTAGTTGTTGACATCACAAGTTCGAGAGAATTTCATGCTCCTTTCTACAAGAAATACCAGATGTCTCACAATACACAACAGACATTTACATTTGGAGTATCTTCCTAATTTACCCTCAACTATTCAACTGTAGATTTTGCTTGATTTTTTCACATTAATGAGAGACTTTACAAAAGATTAAAGTTGCCATAGAGATGCATGCACTCCTTTCCAATCACCTCAAATATAGTCAGACACAATTAATTATTCAGTTCAGTACAGAACATTTATACTTTTATATTAAATATTACAGGGTGAGAGATATTTTTCAAGTCTGCTAAAGAAGAACTTCAAATAGTAGTAAGTGGTCTAAAGGAAAAGAAAGTTATAAGCATGAACAGAAATAATTTTGTTCAAAAAATTAGGTAAAATATCAAGCAGTTAGGGCTCCTGTCCAGGTATTCCACTATTTCCTTATCACTCTCACAGATTCAGAAGGTTTTGGAAGAAAAGGAGTTGTTTGTAATCTCCTTTGCACGTCTACAAGGAACAAAACTCTGTGGTGGTTCAAATGTATGCTTATTGAAACTTTATACTAATTTCTCTTTAAGAGAGAATATAAAAGCAAAGACTAACATTACAACACTTCTTAATGGGAGTGAAAGCAACAAAATACTGGTGAAGAGAATCTGAAGCTGTCATGCAGAATGCAACCCTCTTGACTGGCAGCTGTGGCTTGGCAATACTCAGACCTTGATGTTGTTTTAATCAAATAGCACAAGATGGAAAGATCTCTTCAAACTAGAGGTCAGAAACATCAGTCTGTTTTTTTCTGCAGTTGTCAGAAGTGATACAGGGTAATTAAGTCTGGAATAATGTCAGACAGGTGGTACTTTTCTTTTGAAGCAATTCATTAGGGAAGACTTGTCACTTGTGACATTCCCACATAAAATCCTGGTGCTTGGTCTCTTCTCCAAATGAGTTGTTCTGTTGAATATGAAAATACTTCAAAAGAGACTGCGTAGTCTCTACCTTATACGGCAGCTTAAAATTCCATTTGGCTAACATTTTATAAAAAACCCTCACAAAATACAGAATAAGCATTGCCAGAATGAACAGCAGATTTGGGCAGTGAACAACTGCCATTTGAACACCTCCATTTTATCAACTCAACTTGCTTGTCTATTCTCACTATGGCTGTAATAACACAAAAAAACCCTCAACAGTGAGCAAAAATTATGACCTTATTCCATAATATGTGGCATAAATTTTCACCTTTATAGCTCTATCAGTGACTTCAAATAAGACCTCTAAAAAATTTGAAGATCATCTATAAAACCAACAATGAAATTTAAACAAGTAACATGCACTGAAAGACTCAAGCTGGAAAGACAAAAGAGTGTCAAAGTAACTACAGCTTTCACTTTACTGGGTATCTTCAAAGTAAAATAGTTTTTAATTTTCAAAATTTGGTTAATTTGTTTTAAATGGATGGGGAAGAGAAAAGGCTAACATCCAAACCAAAACCCCAAGGAAATGTATTCCTGTTAAGGTATATTTAAAATAAATTGCAGAAACCTTGCTTATAGTCAATATGGTCTTTTTAGGCTACAGGAGTCCACCTGAGGAAACTCATTAAAAGCATAAGCAGTACTAAGGTGTCCTAAATAATTGATTGTCTATTGTACTATACTGACCTGTTTTGCAATTAGGCATATTGAAGGTCCCATAGAATTATGGACTTGTTAGTTGGAAAGGCCAAATTTTAAAAGCTTTTACATGATGAATAAGCATTTTTAAACACTCAATTTTATTTCACAGGGTCAGATATGGACCAAGACACTCTATTAGACTTCCCAGCAGTATGCTTCCACAAAAATTTACTCATGCTGCTGCAAATACATGTAGGAAATAAGATCATGACATTAAAAACTCCATCTGGAGTTTTCAACAATATCCGTTATAGCTTGGAAATATAATTTCCTTTATTTTCAATATTTTTATTAATTTCTGGAGAGAAAGCATTTGATTTATAAGCAGAAGTCTTGCTGCCTTACCTGAAGGAGCATCAATTACTTAGTGTTGATTTATCTGGGGACTTTTAATGAAGAACAGTGTCAAAGTTTTAGAAACCCTTATTTGGCAGATATTCTGGATTTATTCATTTTAAAAATAAAAATCACTGGTGTGGGAGTCCAGAGTATTCCTCTGGCTTCCCTGGGAGGTTCAAGACCCTCCCTGGTGGGGTCCCCAAAGACCCTCGAATGAGACCCAGGTGTCTCAGGGGCTGGATTTAGCTCCTTGGAACAATTTACCAACATTGAGAGAAGAAATGCAAGCTGCAAAAATAAATAGAGTGTAAATTAGACCGCTAGAATGTAGAATAAGTAGATTTCTAGAATGTTTATATTAAGGGGTTCGTGGCCAAGATGGAAGAATCAGGGTGTGGATACTTCTTCCTCCTCCTTCTCCGAGTCATCCATGCTGGGTGACATGCTGGCACTTTTAGATTGGATGGGAACAAAGCTGGGCCATGTTATAAGACTGAATTGTATTGGAAAATAATTGCAAATACCTAGTACGTAATTTAGACTATAAAAGATAAGTCCTGCCTCTGCCAGGCAGATTCTGCCTTGGACGTCTAGCAAGCAGACTGTTGCTCGCTGGACAAAGCATTTCTGAGATAAGAAACAATAAACAACCATGAAAACCTCTAAGAACAGCCTCCTGCAGTCTCTCATCGGTGGGCATCAGAAAGAGCTGGGTTGCAAAGCCACCTGCATGTCCTCCAGAGGTGATCTCAGGTCTAAGGAGACACCTCGGGCAGTGACACACTGGCCATGATTTTCCTCACATTTTCCCTACAAATAAATCTGTTTGACAGTAAATTACTGCCATGTTATTCAGGAAAGCCAAAGCTTTTAATTGCTCTATGTAAATGCATTTTTGCTAAGAGAAGTCACTTCTGTTATATAGTAGCCATCTCTTCTCAAACTGACATTCACTCAAGTCATTACTCCCTCTAGGAGAAACTTCTTTCTGCATGTAACATCTTTTGGATTTAAAAAGGCCATTACATGTTTACCTTTAAGAATGTCAATCTTATTCCAGTGACATGGGGGTGGATTTAATGCTAATTAGCACTGTAAACTGTGAAGGTACTGACAAGAAGTACTGCAAAAAAAGGAGCTTAATCCCTTTTTATTAACAAAAAAAAATATATTGATTAAGATGTTCACAGATACTTTTGCTTTGGTTTCTGGTGCAAAAGGAACTGAAATTATGACAACTTCAGGAGATAGTTTGGCCTTGATTCCCAGGATTGTTTCACATCCCATATTTTTAATATGAATGTAAACAATGAACTTTTTTTGTCACCATCAGAGTTTCAGCAATGAAAATACTGATTTTCACCAGAAGCAAAGAACCATTATTAATCTGCTTATGGAAAGACAGGTCAAAACACATGCTTGCCTGTATCAGGGGACTCAGGCAATTGTGCCAACACTTTATGATAAAGTCAACCTTCAGAAAAAAAGTTTTGCGAACAGTATTTACACAGCAGGTAAACTACTAAGAAATAGTTATTTATCTTGCGTTACACTAACTGTTTGTTTCTGAGACAAATGCAAGACTGCAGCAGCAAAGGTGACATATTTGCTTAGCTCTTAAGCCACAATGGTAGGGTGCCTGCTGATTCATTAAAGCCAGCTATATAAAGTCAAGCCTATTTTCAAGCACAAGCAGCAGTGTCTGACCCCTTGCATTTGCTTTCTTTGGAATTAGAATTTGGATTTTAATATCTTGGAGATTACAAATTGCTTCTCCTAACAAGCAAATTATTTTCAAAGGATAAGGTCACTGCAGATGTTGCCATTTCTTTTGCTGGATTCAAACATTTGGGATTTTTTTCCATTATGTTTGCATGTTTGTATTATTTTGCATCTAATTTACTCTATAGCTTTTTTTCCAAAAGGTTAACTTGACAGAGGTCTAACCCAGAATGATTCTCACATAAAGTGATAGAAGTATTTTAATAATATTACAGAATCACGAAACTATTCAGGTTGGAAAAGACTTTTAAGATCATTGATCCCAACCACTAACCTAACACTGACAAGTCCATCACTAAACCATGTACCTAAGCACCACATCTACACATTTTCTTTACACTACCTTGCCTGCAATTAAAAGCTGGTTAAAATTGTAGGGCATAGCACCAATCCAGTGTTCAAAATGGTCATTTGTCTTATGCTCAAGTGTAACATCCTTGTCCTTACAAGAATTTCCACTAAAAACAGGGAAGAGAAAAGGCAAAGACAAGCAAGTGAAAAAACCTCAAATCATTTCAAGCTGGACAATTCTATGATGTTTTAAGTCCAAGTTAGTTGAGACATTGCAGACTTCCAAATACAGATGTGTCAGCACAAAAGTGAATGATGGCTCCGATAGCCCTTGCACAGTGAAATACATCACGGGCAGCTGCACACACAGCAATTTCATGGGAGACAGAAACAGCTTCTTCCAAGATGGATTATTCCTACAACATCTTGATTTCCTCACTACACGGTCTGCAAGTCAGGCCAGTCTCCCAGCAATCTGGTACAGGTGTCAACTCCCTTTAGGCAGCACACAGCAGGTATCTATCTGCTCTACACATCAGTCTGCCTGTGGCTGCTCCCACAGACCTCAAGAGGATCCCCCCAACATCACTCAGCTGTGCAACAGGTTTGCATCAGCTTGAGAGTAAAACTTTTTGTCAAATCTTTGCAATCAGCTTTTTTGTGTTGTGGCCTTCTACTCTACCTCCATGGAATATGCAGGATATGCAGAAGAAGGATGTCTCTTGCTGGTATGCAAAACAAACTCCTGTGTAAGTGATACAATAGGAGTAAGACTGCTGAAGCTTTCAGCTGAAGCTAAGCAACCATCTATCTCAAGAATTAGGTAATATGGGAGTCTTGCCTGCCTGAAATCCCAAACAGAGTCATTTACCTGCTTTTTGAATATATTTGCATTCTCTTGATAAATTTATTCAAGCTCTAGAATGCTTCAGTTTTTCAGACACCAGATTACTCTGTTAAGGCTAAGCCAAGAGCCTTCGGTTCAGAAGGAACTATTAGCTACTGCCTCTAGATTTCAGGACATTTTCATTTCTAATTCTTTCTACTGATACAAAATAATTCATTTTTCTAGATGTCTGCAATACATAAATCTATACAATTACTGAATGTTATACAGGGTTTTGGGAGCTCCTATACTGTACCTTTTATTTTAACACATCTTGTATAACTATTCCTACAGATGATCAAATTGGTGCAATCCACTGCTTGTTTTCAAAATTACTGAAGAATTTCAATATTAAATGAGCCAAAACTATCTACTTGTCCTTGTTCTTCTCATTCTAAGCATGGCTGTCTTACTCTTCTCAGTGAGTTTTTCCTACCTGCAGCTCACAGAATGCATTTCTAGATCTGAATATTTTACCAAAAGTGCTGTATTGAGAACACCTGTAACATGTCCCAACTCTAAACTGTAGATAAATGTGTTACAGTGCATCAAAATGATCAACTGCAATTAATGCCTTGTCAGGTTGCACACACACAGGGTTGGATACAGTTTGTATTGTGTGTGTTGAGCCTGAATTTTTGTAGTAAAGTAGAAATGGGAAGCAGAATGAAAAGATGTATGTTTTGTTAAAAGAATGGAGACATAAAAGCATTAACTGTCCCACCTGAAGGCAGAAGCATCACCTGTATTAAAGACAGAAAAGGAATGTTGCCATTTTGAACCTTAATCTGATCCCAAATCCAGGTCTCTGTTACTACTATGAATGCATTGCAAAGGATGAAGAAAAATACATCTTCTGGAAGGTTATCCAATCTGCAACAGAGATTTGCAGTGTTGCTCCTTACATGGGTAGCAATCATTGCTGGAATCACAGCACAGTTTAAATTGAAGAGACCCTTTAAGGTCTTTTAATCCAATCCCCAGGCAATAAAAAAAGACATATCCAAGTACATCAGGTTGCTTAGAGCCCCATCCAATCTGACCTTGAGTGTTTCTATGGATGGGGCATCCACCACAAAGTAGTTTTCATCAAGTAACCAACAAAAAAATAAAAATCCCATTTTTGACAGGCATAATTTTGCCTACTTAAAATCACGCCATTAATGAAATCAAGCACAGATACTGGAAATCATATAATTTAAAATGCCATAGTGAACAGCTTGCCAGTTATGTACAAAATACATCTACTTATGCTTCTATAAATTCATTCCAGAAAAAAACAAAAAAACTACTTGACCTTAAAAACCAGCTTAGCTTCCCTACCTGCTCCCACACAAAATTGTACCTCAAGATAATAGCTACTGTTGGCAAACAAAAGGATCTATGATTAAACAGCTCATTTTCTTTCTTTAAAGATTTCTGAAATACCCTGATGTTCTCACAGTAAACAGCTGCCATTCACAACTGTCTGCTAAAAATAAAAACAAAATACCCAATTTGGACAGATAATGGAATTTAAAGCAAAAAGAAAAGTAGGTTCAGTTTGTGACTAAAATTACTCCCCCACCCCAAGACACGCTATGGTGCAATCGATGGAGTTTTGGCACATGCTAAATACATTTTTAGATAATGTAAGCAAAATGCACCACAGTGAATCAGATGAATAAGTAGCATTCTGTGTGGCTGGCACAGAAGCAGTCGATGCATTTAGGACAAGGACTAAGAAGCTGTCGTGCCAACAGCAGCCCACAAAGCCTCCTTTGGAGCTACAGTGGGGCTATCTCAGCTCTTCCCCTGCATCCTTGTCAGCTTGAAATATCCAGCACAAGGAACAAAAATTTCCTCTTAAATTGTTATGCACTTTTAAAACAAAAGTAAAATAAAGCTCTCCTTAATCTTATTCCAGGAAAATTATTGGGTCAACTTCTATATTCAGCTTTGTGTAAAACAATCTATATGATACTCTTCAGTGGTGTACAGTGGAAAATGCAGGGATATTTTAAGCAAAAATGGTCTTGACAGCTCCTTATAAACCCTTCTTTTCCTCTACCACAACAACAAATTGCTGCCCAGAGCTAATGCCGTCCAAAGTAAGCACATGTTCAAATTTGCCTTAAAATATTCATGTATCAAATTAAATTTTGAATTTCACATGGCTTTGCCTCACTTCTGTCAGTTCTAATTACTGATTTATTTTTGGTACCAACAGCTTATATTTGTACAGCCTTCTCAATCACAAATTCTTCAAAGTAATCTGATAAAGAGATTTCTAGCCCACCAGTACAACGTAGACCCCATTGGGACTGAACTTTATTCTGGGCCAATAATGTTATAATTTCACAAAGATATGAGAAACTTGGGTAAAATCCTATGGAGAAAATTTAAACAGGCAGTACAGTCCACAGCAGGATATTCTGCCAGGCAATTGAGGTTAACACCCCTAACTCCTGCCAAAAATCCAGAGAACATTTGAAGGCAGGAAATAATCTTGGTTATATTCTAGCAATTTCTTACTCTAAATGATGTAATAAAATTTAACATAGGATATTCAGCATGCATCTAACATTTACAAGTATAAACTGCTGACTTTATAGAGTATTAATATTTGCATGTACACGTGTGCTCAGTGACTTTACATCTGCTTCCATTTTAAAAATAAATCTTTAAAGTTCATTTAAGCTGTTCAGAATCATCAAGGATAAAAGAGCACAGATAATATGAATGGTATAAATACTAGAATTTGGTTGCAATGTCATGTGTAAATGACTGAGAAGCCAATGTGTAAACGACTGAGAAGCCACTAAAACAATTATTTTTATTCCCAGCTACAGCTTTATCAGAAATACAAAGAGATAAAGCTGAGAAACTTTGTAGGTGGATTATGTTTACAGTCACATCATTAACCTGAATCAATTCATATGAAGTGTAAGTAAAAATTGAGGAAAGAGGTGTCATACCATTTTCCCCTTATAATTTAAGACAGAAAATGAGGATGGAAAGGGGAAGAGACTACTGAAATACAGCACACATCCTCATGCATTTACAATCAAGGTGGATTTAAGCATCATGCCTCAATGTTACCCTGGAATATCTGCATAATTAGTTGATCCTCCATATTTTTCACCCTCAGACTCCTAAATCATGCAGAAATTCCACTTTACATACACTCTTACTCTCAAAGAAAGATATGGCAAGTAAAGGGATCAGAAACTGCATCAGTCCATATCTATGTAGTTAGTAGCATCTTCATAAATTTGATGAAACAAATAAAAAGCAAAACTCACACCCCACAACAAGAAACCACTGATCTGACCTCAGCAAAACTGGCACATTCACACAACATTCTTGATGATAAATGGCACAAATACGGTAATGTACATGGAATTTTAGGAGGAACCTTAGCACATAAATTATATTTTAAAGAGCATCAAAGTTACTACTTAAGGTATCTTGGAAAAGCTGAAGTGGCTATGCCGTGCTGGAAAACTAGGAAATAAGTTTTCTTTCCACTAAACAGCTTGCAATGTGTATCTTGGAATACTCAAAAAAGTAAAATAAAAAAATAAAATAAAAAGTAAAATATTCAAAACCTGTCACAATAGGTGTAAACCAAAGAAATACAAAAGATTTAGCCCTGGTTGCACTGTCTGACTCCTTTACAGGTAATTACAAGACCTAAACCAATATAAAAGGAAGTATTTATTCATAAGTAACTTATTCTTTCAGTACATGCTGCTGAATGATGTCAACCATTCTTTTAAAAGAGTCAATAAACACAGCTAATTGATCTATGTTAAAAGTTCATTTTCTGGTGTATAAGTGATTTTCCCAACCAGAGGTAGTGTACAGCCAGGCAATACACACAGCTCACCCCTCTGACTAGACATTGGCTTTCCTGATAAAGAAATAAAGTAGATAATATGACAAAAAGCTCCAGCCTCCTCCACTTCAACAAGTATAAAGTCTTCTCACCATTTCCTCCTACATGTCCTTTCTTCCCTTGCTACCTCAGGGTCAGAGGTAACCAACACTTTCTTGCTTCAGGGAACTGATGGGATCCACCACTCCTCCCCACACTGGCACTACCAAATCATGCCACCACCTGGTCATGCAGAGCAGACATTACATGGCAGTCACAGAACCATGGAATATTCTGCACTGGAAGAGACCCACAAAGATCCTTGAGTTCAACTCCTGGCCCTGAACAACACAAGCCCCAGAGTCACACCCTGTTCCTGAGAGATTGTTCAAATGCTTCCTGAACTATTTCAGGTTTCATGCTGTGAGCACTGTCCTGGGGAGCCTGTTCCAGCGCCTATCCATCATTTAGATGAAGATCCTTTTATCCTAATATTCAAACTAAATCTGCCCTGACACAGCTTCAGGCCATTCACTCATTCCTGTCCCCGTCACCACAGAGCAGAGATCAGTGCCTGCCTCTCCTCTGCCCCTCACAAGGAAGTTGTGACTGCAGTGAGGGCTCCCCTCAGTCTCCTCCAGGCTGAACAAGCCCAGTGCCCTCAGACACTCCCTGTATGGCTAATAAAATACAGACACCTACTCCAGGTACCCCTGACAGTGACTGATGTTTATTGTAACACA
This sequence comes from Luscinia megarhynchos, assembly GCA_034336665.1. NCBI lineage: Eukaryota > Metazoa > Chordata > Aves > Passeriformes > Muscicapidae > Luscinia > Luscinia megarhynchos. The sequence goes on along the minus strand of JAPFBE010000003.1, from coordinate 10,111,928 downwards.
GTCTTGTTCTGATTTGCTATTTTAAGGCAGCGGCTCTCCTCTGCTAATTGAAATTCAAGCCATTGATAGATATATGTTATAAAGGTCACATTGAAGCAGGATTTAGTATTAAGACATGAAAAAGCTAAGCTGTGTCAAAAGTGAACAGCAATTCCTATGTCTGTGTTTTCACTGCAGGATCCTGCTTTTCTGGAATGGAAAGGCTGTGCTTTGGAGATCTCCTTTGCCCAGTACACTTTTCCTTTCTCAGCAGTCACCAGCTCCCAGTTACATCCCACCTCACGTCTTCTTCACCAAAACAGCTGTCACTCCTTCAGCACACAGACTGCAGCTGAGAGATTTGCAAGAGAAACCCTCATTTTCTACCTAAAGACAGCACCACAGCAATGCCTGCTGAGACGAAAAACTGACAAGGAAAGCACAGCCTGACTCCTGCAGCCCAAATCATTGGGGAATACTAACAAATCCTTACTGAGCAGATCCAGACTTTCAACACCAAACTTATTCTCCAGAACGCTACTTGTTCTCAGAGAGTGCTGGAACTTGACTGGGAAGACTTTTTGTCACCCAGGGAAAGGAAGGGCATAAAAATGCAAATAAATGTTTATTCATCACCATATTCTGTGAAATGGCTCAGATGTTTTAGATGCAGAACTTTAGACACTTAAAAATAACAAGCAAAAGTAATCAGCTTGATGTAGTCAAACAAATCTAGAATCTGTTGCCTTGACTGCTACTGTTTTGCAAACATCAGTATAAAAATTGGAAATCCATACAATCAATCAAGGTGAAAGCGTACTTTCAATACAAGAAAAGGAATTCGAATCTGACACAAATGTGCTAATATTGTGCAACCAATGGCACAAGGAGCAGTATTTAAGTTAATATATTGACATTAAAGTCATGTTAAAGAGGGTTAGAAGACAGGTGAGAAGGTGAGTTGTCACCTTCCATCCAAAACATTAACTGTTCTTCTCAAAAGAACAAACATTCAACTGTTGGTATAATTATGAAATTCACTCATTAAGTGGACTGAGAGCTTTAAGCCAGATGTGACTATTTGATCATTTAATTTACCTGCACACATGTCATTAGGTTTCAACAACTTATCCACCAAACAAGCCAAATAATTAATTCTTGGCTAAAACATAACATTCAGAAAAAAGTTGTTAATATAGTAACAGTTAATAAAAGTAAAAATTTAAAACAACTCTTCATTTTTTCAGTGGTTAATTATCTTTTTTGTTACATAATAAAATAAAAATCTATTACATATCCAATATTTAAACATAACTCTTGTTCTTCCTTTCATGCTCAACATTTTAAAGAGAAAAATCCAATTATTGTTCAGAATCTCCCTCTGTGTTGTATGAGCCATCTAGAACCTCTCCTACACTGAGACGAAGGTAAGCAGTGTCCTCCTCTGAAGTTTTTTCAGTTCATTATTTCACCACTTGCCTTCCCTAGCATCCCTTGGAAACCTGTCACACAGCGTGTGCTCTGCGCCAGCCTCACCGAGGACCAGGACGAGATGTACTGGCAGAGAAGATGATGGGTGATTTCCCTCTTCCCTGTTAGAGATGCACTGGCAGAGCAGGTGGTGGGTGATTTCCCTCTTCCCTGTTACTCACAGCAGCAGCCATCTCCCAGCCTCTTCTGACAGTTTTCCCATCTGTACACACAGGGATTACACTTTCAACCGACAGGACTGCACTGACAGTTTGTGTGTAATTGCTGATTCACTGTGATCTCTGTCTGGAGCCAATTAGAAACCTAAGTCCACAGTTTTGATGCTTGCATGTCAGAACACAACGATTTACTCACTTACAGAAATGCTCTAGGGCTAGATGGTTTTGACAGCATTTCTATTGCAAGAAGGTAATTCTGTGCTTGAGGATGGGGCCATCAAGACTGTTCTCTGAATTCTTCTGGGCAGGCACACGAACCTCAGCCAGCCTTGTCTCTCAGGAGATTCGTCAGCTTTGGGAAGAGAGCCTGTCTGTCTCTCACTCTGACTGAGAAAATATTTGTTTTCTTTCCTAGGAGATAATGTTCCCAATTGGCCAGACAAGGTTGAGGCATGAGACTATGATTCAGATGAGGCAAAGCTGGGAACTGAAACTGGGTGAGCTACTAGGAAGTCTTCACAAAGTACAGCTTCCTCTCAGTTATCAAATAAAATTCCAGAAATTCTTAGTTCTGTCCCTATGAGAAATGAACAAAATACCAATTGTAATAACTTTTTGTGAGATAAAGGAATTACATTCTGACCACTGCTATATCAAAATTCTTATGCATTCTCTTTTAGAGTATTTCCCCAGTCTGAGTTTCTTAATTCATGACATTTCATAAGATCCAATAGTCTTCACTATAAAGAAAAGAATTCCTATTTATACTAATGAATGCATCCTAAAGTGATTCAAATTCCATTTAAAAAAAATCCATGCATTCAGAAGCATTACTGCTTAAATAAGAAAAATACCAACATTCCACAGGGTTTTTTTTTAAGACAATGAATCATTATAAAGTAATGGTTAACTATTTCTGCTTTTAGAAAACAAAAAGTAATTTCTACCTTGACTCCAAATGTACTGTGAACAGCAGTAACAGATATTGTAGTATCAGCTCATCCTGCAATATTTTAGTAATGGAATTCCATCTCAAACTAGAGACACAGTAGTGTATAAGTAATGCTAAATTTATTAAATCATTATTGAAATTTCTTCTATATGTATGCTCCTGATCACCCAATGTTTGGAGGCAGAATGAGAAGACAAAAGCATTTGGTATCCAAATAAAACAATCTGCCTATTCTACCTGGCCATTTAAGGTCACCTTTAAATTTAACCACCTTCTGTAACATCTTATTATTTCTATGTGTTCTATATTCATGTTCTAGTCTAAGCTAGTCTGTCTTTACTTCCAAGTGAAATAGCAACTTCAAGTTGCAAACAGGAATATCTTTATGCCTCACCACATGGCTTTTAGAATTTTCTTTGTGACAACTGAGCATTAAATGAATTTTTCTAATTTTTATATTCATTTATCTATAGGAAAATAAGAAAGACTAGCTCTACTTCTTCTTAATACTATAATATTACAGAAATTACAGAAACACGTAAGAATAACTGCCCAGAAGAGAACCATGGGATACTGTTAAACTTTTAATATGCCATTAGAATAAAAAAAAAAATGTTGTTGACCAGAGAAAGACTACTGGAAATTGTATACATGTGAATAAAAAAAGCACAGACAAAATCAGACTTCCAAAATCTGGTTAGAAACTCTAGTTAGCAGGAGGCACAAAAACAGGAAGAGGTGATTTGGGTAATGATTTCTGGGAAATTTATTTTGACACCAAGGAAGTCATTTGACTTTTTTGCACTGAGTAATAAAACAATAAATCTTTAGCTGTATTAACGTGTTGGAATAGACTAGATGATGGAAGTGTTTTGGCACTGGGTTATGAGATAGGTTAATAGGACATTTTTGAAGCTGTTCTGCTCTAGTACTGAACTGACAACTATAATAACCCTGAGTCATCACATCTCGCCCAGACACAAAGTTGCAATGATGAAAGTGATAGCAGATTAGTAAGACTTTACTTTCACAGTTTAGGAGAAATGTCACCTCTTGGTTCCTGCTAAGGTAACTTCTGACTTCACATTTCTTTTACAACAATTCAAAGCTCACAGAAGCAGCAAGTGTTAAAAGAACCATGATAATTTCAGCCCAAATATATGATTAATATACAAATTTAAACATATAGAAGGTATTAAGGGGATTCAAAGAACCCTAGAGAAACTAGGGACAATTTTTAAATGGCATTGTAGAACTTACCTCTCACAATTTAAACTATATGCTCACTACCATAAAAAAAAAAAAAATGCCACTTCAGGTATCACTGCCTTTCAATTACAATAAATATAAATGGAAGAAGTACCTCTAATAAGCTACTTCCAAATGTACCATTCATTGTCACACAGTGTATCAATACACAGCCAACACCAAGCATTGTTAAAAACCTGCACCCTAAAGAAAAGGTTTAAATCAGTCATGTCCTCACCAACAGAAATTTTGAAGTGCAGCTAGTTTCAACAATTTTCAGCTCAGAAATGATGCAACAGAAAAAAAAATGGTCTCTGATTTGTAATCTCCCAGAAAGCACTATTAATAAATATAAAAACCTTTGCCAATTAAAAAAAAAAATCAGAACAAAAAAACCAACCAAACAAAAAAGCTAACACCACCCCCCCCCAAAAAAAAGAATAAGAATCCCTCCATCAGACACAATCAGATTATATCTATGAACCAGAACATCTGAATTCTCAGTACATTAACCCTACAGAAATTTCTCTCTTCCCTAAATAAAGAGGAAAAGTACAGCAGATTTCAGACATCTCTGTAAAGGATGTTGGGTTTATTTTGTTATGCATGAATTCATTATATTCTGTCACTGGAAATGGACAAAACAACACTGATTTTGGAAAAAATCAGATACACAGAAATGATCAAGGTGGTAAAGACCAGGCCTATTTTCAGAGGTTGAAGCCTTTCCAGGTAAGTCAGATACTGTGATGCCCTTGATATCCTATTTCTGTAGCACTCACATAGTTTCAATTACTGATGATCCAAAACACTGTAACCAGCTGAGAATACATATGGTGTAGAGCTGACAGTCTGATATTTCTACCTACACAGGGCAATCTTCCACTGGAAGCAGAACCATAATCTCCCTAGGCTAATACATCACTTCACACTGCATGATCACTAACATAACAGGTGAGTATCAACAAAGAAACTTATATAGTCCTGCAACAAAAAATAAAAATACTTTTATATAGCTCCAGGCTTGCAACTATTGTTCAGCCCTCCAACATTCCTGTATTTTGTGTCTAATACATTCATAATGTCATGCCTTAAACCAACTTCTCCCCACCATTCCCCTCTCCAGTCATTTTCCTCATACAGGATCTCCAGACTGTGCAGATGCAGTCATGGATATGTCAGAAGGAGCAGCCACTGACCCAAATCTTTTCAAATGTCCTTCCAACACTGGGGGATAGGTAGCCCCTTAATAACTGGGCAACTGCTACCAGAAATCTGAGCTCAGTTACATTTGGACAGTCTGTGGGGAAACATTACTTCCTGCTCCTCTTCGTGTTTATTAACCAGCATCTCTAAGATTATTTTCCAAACAATCCTTCATTCTGGATGCTTTTTACTGTTCTGATTTGAGAATACAATACAATTGTTGCACAACCACAAAAGTGTAAATTGCTACAACAACAAAACATCAGCTAACGAGGCAGTCCCAGGCAGCAACATGGCTATCTGTACCTTTCAAAAAGTTGCTGTGCAGGGGTGGGGAAGGAAGCTTTCACCCCCTCTCTCACAGCAACAGTCCATGAACCCTACAAAGCATGAGATTCCTACTCCAATATCCTCCACAGAAGCCCATGATGTACAGCTGGGCAGCTTAGTCCTGCACCACTTGCCAAGCTGGGAGCAATATTGCTCCCATTATCTCTCTGAAGTCCATCTGGTACAGAGCAGCTCATGCCACACAATGCTGCTGTAATATCTACAGGCTAATACTGACAAAAGCAAAAGTGAAATTCTAACTGAGACTCACTTTTGGCATCAGCCAAGATGCCAAATCTTAAACAATAAAATTAACTTTCAAGCCTCATTTTCTGTGTAAGCTGCTTCCAGTTCAATATATTTGAAAAATTAAGATTTTAATTTTAATTAACATTTAAAAATCAAGCAATTTCTGTTCCTAATGGAACAGAATGACCACTTTTTCCAGTTAAGAATCTATCCTTTGAATATAAATTACTGAAAGCCTCATTTAGAAGGATATCTTATAGAAAGCATCAATCATACTTTACCACACCTGCTATATGATTAGTTTCCTTGAATTTTTCCTTTAATTGAGCTGAGCTAAAATTTTGGAAAGCATTTAAATAAGCCAAACTCTTAAATCTCAAAAGCAAACACAATCTTAAATCAAATTAGTTTTGGTGAGTGCCTCTAAATCACACTTTTCCAGCTGAACCCCAAGTGTTTCTGCTTTTTCTTTTTTTCGGTGGTTTTATATTAGATTATCTCTTTCATAGTCTTTAGAGTCATGTCTAGTACTTATTTAAAGCAATAGTTCTAATGGTTTGAAAGTGGAAAAAAATAACTTTGAAAATGAATGAATTAATATCATTTACTTGTAACAATAATCCAAACAAAGACAATTATATAACATCATAAAGAAAGTATATTAAGTATAAAGAGAAACATATTCAAATCAAACCTGACAAATTTGGAAAAAAAAATAATAGAATTTGGCCAGATGATTTCACCATGTATTAAACTCCAACGAATCCATTTCAATGATTTCTGCAATACTTATTAGGATAACAGTTCCTAAAACCTCTCTTTTGTGCCTGCTCTCTGTTGCAAATGAACCAGCAAACTGATTCCTCAAAACAGGTTATTCAGATGTTCTACCTGTAAGCATCAGCTGTTCCCTTACTCAGATGGTCTGTCAAAACCAGGGAAATTCACTGTCAAAAGAACAAATCTGTGGGTAAGATGCTTGCACATACCTGTGTATCAGTAACCTACTTTTCTCTGGACAACTGCCAACCCAAGCAGCAGATCATAATTCTTACCTGTCAAACATTGTGCACCAGAGTGTTTCTTCTCAATTAACAAAGACAATTAAGAATCATGAATATTAAAGGCAGCATTAAAACCTATATTTGCTAATTGATACTACATCAACTGGTGAAGACAGGAGAATTAGCAACAGCCAATTTGCAATCTGCACAGAAGTGCTTCACATTCTTAACTCCTTATGGTCAAGCTCAGCAGCTCTACTGCTCATGCATCAATTTCTGCATATTAACTAGATACCACTTGAGGAATCTAACCAACAAAAACTAACTACAACTTCTTACACGGCCTTCATATCATATCTTTTAATATTATTTCCCAACATCTTTGAGGAATCAAACTATTAGGGTCAGGCATTTCTAAAAAAACAAAAGCAATAAGGGTAACTGTTGACAGAAAAGTAAGATGAAGGAAACTAGTGTGCACAACTGGAAAAAGACAGAGGAACACAGAAATTGCTATCAGTTGGAAAGAAAATCTAGTTTCCCATATTATGGAATCTGTAAGTGCTCTTTTTTTTTCCCAAATTAGGGCAAAATGTGGGCTGCAACTGTTTTGGGTTTTATTAAATTGATTTATTTTTTTAATTTGTGAATTTAAGATGCTATTTACTAAGGTGATTCCAAAATCCAAAGGGAGAAAAGCCTAGACAATATTGGTATTTTGAGAATAACAAAAAATAAGAGACTCTAACAGTTTTTTCTAATTGAATTAACAATTTGAGAAAAAGAATCAATGAGTTAACCCTTGCCGAAGATGCCACTGAAAAATTGCTAACCCATTTTAATAGTTATTTCTTCAAACACTAAAAGGGTTTCTTGACAGAGTGAAGCTTCCAACATAATGCAGATGAATACAACTGCAGAATGGAAATGCATTTGAATGTAAATCGATCCAATTCAATAGATGTCATGATAATTTAAGATGTTAAAATAAAATGGCTAGTTATTAATGGAATTATAAATTTTTAAACATTGCAACTAAACCTTCAGTTAAAGAAATAACCAGTCCAGCAAAAGACCAACTCTTCATAGCTCTTTTTTACAATGTCCACATAAGCAAAAAAACCCAAAAACCAAAAAACAAACAAAAAAACCCAAACAAACAAAAAAAATAAAAAACAACAAAAAACAAACAAACAAAAACTACAATAACAAAGAGCCTAACAACAAGATAAAGTAAGTGCAAGTAAAGAACTGATGCTCAAAGCATGATGAGAGCATGATGGCATAACTCCCCTGTAAGAGCAGGATGCTTCTACTGAGCTTCTCATGGCACTTTTAAGCAAGTCTGCATATTCTAAACCACACAACTCTTACAAGGAGATTTGACTGAGAACCAATCATACCAGCTTGCCTAATATTGGAATGAAGAGAAACCCTTGAAGGGAATAACAAAAGGAACTATGTACAGCTATTCAGTTTTACAGAGGAGTTTCCCACTAAATATTGCCCATTAGCTCTTTCTAGGAACAATTAGTAGATTAAAATTCTTGCCCTAAAATGAAAGAAAAGGAGTGTTTGTGATCCCAGATCACTGGGCTCCTCCTGACCACAAGCACAAATATCCAGGCAAGAACCTGCGGGGCTCTGATCTTTGCATGCCCTGACACTGACACTGTCAAGTTCAGCAGAGCAGAGTGTGGCATCCCTGCAGCTGTGGGTGACTGCACTGCTGGATCTCATTGTGCAGCATGCACAGCACAGCTGCAACCCTAATAGAGGACAATATGACCCATTCTGTGACCACTGTGTTGCAGTTACTTTTCCAGAACTCTCAGGAGCCTCCTTACCCACACATTTTGGTTGCTTCTCCCAGGAGAAGTTAACCAGTCCAGGGGGTGTCTGAATCTCAGCCTCAAGGAACCAGGGATGTCAGCTCAGCAATGCTCAGAATTTCATTGCCCCTCAGAAGCAGCAATATGCCAACCCTCCCACAGAAGAAAGGAGTAGAGGCCTGCAACAGAACTTACACATTCTAGCATCCTCTTTCCCTTGCAGTTACATACACAAAAAAACACACCACACAAAAGAACACACTCCCCACCCTTTAAAAAAAAAATAAAAAAAACAACCACAAAAAAAACCATGAGAACCTCTTTCCCACCCAGTGTGATACATTTTTCTTAATAGATTCTTTCCTTTGGTGTAAATTGCCACCTCCCACTCCCAAACTGAGCAGGATTTAAGGGCACCTGACTTCAGGAATTGGAACCAACCTGGAAACTCCCAGACATAGCTCCTCTGCCTCAGTCTGTCTGGGATTTATTCTGTGTTACTTCCTTATTCCAACACTTCAGTTAATTAGGACAAACCCTCATGCAAATCCCAGAGTAATACAAGTATTATTGCAATGGAGATAAACAAAAGAATCAGCTCAATGTGTGTGAGCAGGTCACTGGAAGCCACAGGTATCAGGCTTCAAACAACTACCACACAAGGACAGAGAACCAGGGAAATGACTCTGTGGTCAACAAGACACTGACAAATGTACTGCCAACTTCTCTGCATGACCAAAAAGTGGATCTCATAGGACCAGGAACCCGAGGTCGAGTTCCAAATAAAGTCAAATTAGGAGTGTTGACACTCAGATCTTCACCTTAGATAAAGGAAGAACTCAGCTAAAAATATTACTTGAGGACTATCATCAGTGAAACAACATGCTATGCTGCTAAGATAAAACTGTCCAGAAATCAAGACTTTTCAGGTGACATGGAACAGAAGTCACCCATTTTGCAATCTAGGTGGAAAATTACTTTTGGAAAAATCACATAGGAACAGGCACTCCCAGGTCTGAGTGGAATCCAATTTCTAGGTGACCCTTACAGTTTAATGCAGGTCAGCCAAAACCTACCAGACAACTTCTCCTTGGGGTTATCAAGATAACCTTTTAAATAGCAATGATGGACACCCATTACTGGAAGGAAATACCAACATAACAACCATGACATTACATTGACACTTGCCTTGGTCAAACTATTTACACTCCCTGAAGAAAATAGTTTTCTTTCTCTTTTGTATTGAACCAAGGAGAATGTCTCAGAGTCCATGTAAAGAAAAGGCATGGTACCTTTACAATTTAAAAATGGATTATAAAAAAAATCCACTGGTTATTACATTATTTGTCCACTTGGAATTTAGAAGGATTATGTGTACATTATCACCCACATTATTGTATCAATGTTACTTCTCACTCCTTGTTTATGCCAAGAACTTCTAAAACACATAGAATAAATTTTGGTGAAAAGCAGAATCCAAGAGGAATAAAATGATCTGCATATCAATATAACTAAAAAACGAGCATTTGAAACTATCGCTACCACTCTGACGCAACAACCTTGTGTGTGTAATGAAGCTTGAGATGTTGATAAAGGTCATATGGTGAGACTGTAATGAAGATTCATCTACTTTAGTCAGATTTTCTCTGGCTTTACCTTTAATGGCATCTCATTATTCCCACTGGCAGAGGTAGTCATGTTTGTACACAAACTAATTAATGAGGAACTCTACCAAGACTTTCAGAGCAGAAACAATCATGCATGCTGACAGTTACTAATAGCAGGTGGGAATTCTCTGTCATGAAGGATGAGGACTATTCATAGCATTTAACTGTAGGCTACTCACTTCATGGGGAGAAATTATAATTAAGCCATTTTACAGATCACAAGAAAGGTAAGACATGAGGCATACTGAAATTTTTGATTTACAGGTTGTGAAAAGTTTCTATCTTTCCAGGAAGATTTTTTTTTCCTCAAAAATGCATTAACAGATATCTATCTATCTATCTATCTATCTATATACCTTGTTCACTTGCTCACTCCTTGCTCTTTTTCCCCTCTTCTTCACCACTGTCAGAAAATATATTCTGTAAACATTCAATATGCTTTTAGGACCTAACAGTCTCAGAAACAACCCCAAAAACCTACATTCACTTTAGTAAACAAGTATTTTCAGAGAAAACATAACCCCCACAACATTTTAATTAAAAACACAGTGCCCTTTGGAAGGTTTTAAGGTTAGGGTTACAGGAATGAGTTAAAATTCTATGTAATATTAAGGCTGATAACCCCAAATTAACCTATCAGAGAATGGACAAAAATACTTCAGTAGTAATGTACATTTTTTTTTTCCTTGTAATACAGTCATATTTTAAATACAAATTATTCTAATTTATTCTTCCTACACCAAAGAAAGCAACACAACTAATAATACATTACACTTTGCATGAGCTATGTAATAAATTATAAATAATTAGATGACCGAGATGCTATCTACTGATACTATTTTAATAGCAGGTGCTTATTAATCTTAGAATTCCATTCAGTAAAAATTAGTTTTTCATTTACAGATCTAAAGATTGCTTTCAAGTTTTCAAGTGAGCTGCACTGATGTTACTTTGTTTCTAAACAGGGCATTTAGAACAATCACATATGAAAGGAAGAAGCCTTCTTAAACAACAGTAAATCTGCATTGCCTGAAAGTGCAACAGCTCTCTAAACTCTTTTTATTTTTCCTTTTTATTTTAAATAAAATCCTAGCAGAAATTACTGAAGGAGCACACAATTTGATTGTACCCTCCATAAGTGATGAATGCCTTTGCAATTAGGCATAAAGACAGATTGCTTCCTTCTCATAAAGCCCTTGTTCCACACAACATAACTAATTAGTCCACTACCCAGGTCTATCCAAGCACATAGAAAGAACAGTGTAATAAAGACTAATAAACAGGAAAGGAAACAAGCTCGTGCATTTTAGCAAACACTGGTAATAATGGGACATAAATCACTATTCCTGCTCTTAGAACAAAGACCAAAACCCTTATAAATTAGGTGGCTTACAAAATTCTGTCAGAGACATCTTTCATTTTTATTTCTTTAAAAATTTAAGTTGATTTGGTTTTATTTAATACAAAATCAGAAACGAGCACCTGAGGTTTGCTTGTGCCATAGCCTGACACCAACATAACCACAAAACAGAATTCCAAACATAGAGACAGCATTGCTACCCAAGAAGAAAAATGCTATCACTTTAGCATCTGGTACAGCATAAAGGCATTATACTGCAATTAGGTAGACAAAGGAGCACCTGATAAGGAAACTAAAACTAAAAGATGAAGACCTTAGTAACAGATTTCTTTCAAAACATGTTTCTTACAAAAATGTTTGCATTTTGCTCTGCTCAGGATACTGATGTGGATTATGCACTCAAGGTTCAACATAAAACAGATTAACGATGTCTGACCCTGCACATAAAGATTTACTACAAACCTCCACATGCTCAGTCCTCTGTTATATAAACTCTGATGAAATTTAGATTTGCTACCTGTAAAAAGTGGCCATAGTAGGCAACCATGGAATTTGAAAAAATAATTCATAACTATTTCTCCACGTTTCAACAGCTCTAAAAACTTTCCTTAAAAATTGTCATTAATGCAAATGTCATTGACTTGTTTAAAAATAAAAAAGAAAACAAACCAAATAACAATCATAAGAATCACTATCATAAGAAAATTTAGTCACAAATATTAAAATTTAATTTTCTATGATTTTTCTACCATAATTTTCATCATTCAGTCCAGGAATAGATGTGATTCCTAAAAAGACAGTTCTTTTTCTAAGAATCTGAATTCATAAAAGAAAAAAAGCAAAACCAAAACCAAGTGTCATTTAAAGAGTCCTGTGCAATGCTTAATTCTCAATATAAGCACTGTAGATAGAGCTACTGAAAAGCTGAGTATGGCAGGGACCTCCCAAGGCCCAAGTTCCATCACTGCAGGAGGTCAGCAAGGACAGATTTTCAATGCTGTATTCAACTGGGTTTTGATCATTTCCAACTGTGGAGATCCCACAGTGCCTCTGTACACCCCATTCTGGTGAACAACAGCTGAGGACAAGTTTTCATTATACCAGACCTGAATTTTCCTCCTTCCAACCCAGATCCTATTGCTGTGCACCTCTGAGAAGCCTCCCTTTTCTCTACAAACCTCCAGCCAGGTAGTTGTAGATGGCAATCCCTCTCATCTTTATTCCTACGGGTGAGCAAACCCAGACCCTCCAGGCCATGCCCTCCAGTGCCCAAGGCTCAGGCAGCCCTGCTCTGGACTTACTCCAGTACATCTGTGTCCAGGGGGAAACCCAAAACTAGAGACTTCATCCTTGGGGCATCTCAGAGCTGATTTGAGAGGAGGCATCACTTTCTGATGGTGTGCTGTGTATCCATGTTCATAAAACAATTCTGCCACACTACTAAAACTAAATTTTATCCATTTTTCTTCTTAACTCTGCCAATAAATTCTTTTTATTAATTTCCAAAAAAAGCAATGGAAAAGTTTATAGCCAAAAAATATTATACTCTTTTTTAAAGTACTCCTACTGCTTCTGTAAAATACATCTAATGACTTGCCAGCTCTCATTTCAGATCACCAGAACATTTACTGTGTTGTTAAAGGTAGATAAAACTTTCTACTTGTGAAGGATTAGTATTGACAAGTATTTTAATAATTCAAATTATCTCAAGAGGACATTTACCACAAATGGCATTTCTCTCCCTGTCTCAATTGTGTAAATTCATTTGAAAGAGAAAACAAGCTGGAAATCTAGACAACTTCAGTTGTTTGACCCTGAAGAGCTTGCTCAGAATTTCACAAGATTATATTTCAAGTTACATTGCTCCAGTACAAAATGTTACAAAATTTTGCCATCTGATCTTCATAAATAGTTAAGAATTAAAATGTAAAAGGACTGTATTGTCACTCTACTGCAAACATACCCCACAGCAATCTCAATGACATCTTTGAGAACACTGTTCCTTGAATCTCCTTTCATCACAGACCTCTGCTGACACTCATAGATCTAAGTGCAATGCAGCACACTAACAGGGTTTGAATTAAGTATGCAGCAAAGCTCTCTAAGATTGTGGAAATTTCATCAAGATGATAAAATATGACTCCACTAAGCTAGGGAACGTACTTCTCAGAAAAATCAACCCTGTAGGCAAAGGAAAAGCCACAAGAAATAAAGTAACTAGATATGGCTTCAAAGTCTTCAATGCTCTGAGAGCTGAGCAAGCTGACTCAAAAGATTCTCAGAATTACAGCCAAGATTTAGTTTCCCCTTTCAGAAGGTGAAGGATAAAGTAAATTATTTTCTCCCCCTACTAATACAAAATTTAATTTTGTTCCTGGAGAATACGAGAGAATCATCAAGCTTTGTGGGCAACAGCAGAAAAGTTGGGAGTACTCAGATGACCCCCAAGGAACTTCTGGGAAGTTCTTTATCTGCCACAGCCACTCTCACCCCTCCAGCTGAATCGTGGCAGGCAGCAAAGACCTGTCCCAAACCACAGACTGGAGGGATGCAGGCAGCTGTAACTAGCAAAGCAATGGAGGAGCATCCTCAGACATCACTGCCCAGTCAGTGCAGCCCCTTGTTGAGAAAAGGGACAGGGGGAGGACAGGGAAGAGGAGAAAAAGCTGTACCAGCCACTGACATGATGATCCAATTTACAGCTGCTCAGAGCAGCTGCCAGAGCCTGCCTCAGACCTGGGCTGAAGAAAATGTCAGGAGAGATCACAGTCTGATTAGGGGTACCAGACTAAACCAGGAATTAATCAGATTTATTTTTTTGCTTAAAGCTTTGAATCTAGAAGAGCTAGTGAATACATAATGTGTTGTGCATAGGCAAATGGTAAAAGTATCTGAATTATCTGAATAATGCAAAAAGACAGGAATTCTAACCATGGATGCAAGTCACCAGTGATCAGGGGCCAAGGGGCTGTATTCTGCCTCCACTAATTACTGATACTCCTCTCTAGAGGCAACACTTCAGCAATCAAACACATCATCAAGCAAACACAGACCCTCTTCCTGAAATATGTGAGCACCTTCATTCTTAGAACACAATTAATTCTACCGAGGAGCATTTTATTTAATTTCTGAATATCTTTGGACACCCCCAGATTAAGGGGGAAAAAAAATCCAGTCATGGGCTTTTCTCTCTTCACTGATGTAAAGATCTTTTTCTGTTATTCTGCTTCAGTCCAGAAGCATGTATAAAAAAGTTAAACAAAACTAGCTGATATTATAAATGCAGAGATTAACCCTGAAACCTGCCTCTAAACATAGTATCCTGTGACCTAGTATTACCTTGTCAGAACAAAATCCTGAATGAACAGAGAGGCTTAATGTTTGTGTACTCAAAAACAACAAGTTTTTCCAGACCTGACAAAAAAAAAAAAAAAAAAAAAAAACAAAAGAGACTTTTTAGAAAAATTAATAGCGTACTTCTAGACTGTATCTTGGAATACAGTCTCTTCTTGAAGTACAAGAGATCTTCCACCAGACGTGGCTCCTAGCACTGGAAAAAAAAATAAACATCTCAAATCCATAACATTAATATAGCACAGCGATGCAAAGTCTACAAGAAATGCTTTAAAGGAGAAAAAATCTTTATTTAAGGGCATACAAGACAAAGGTTATCAAAAAGTAATGATCAAATTGGAAAAAAAAAAAGGCTTCATAAAAATTCTCATTAAGCAAATAAATGAATCTTAATATGAAATAAATGTTTGGGCTAATCAGCAGCAGATTCACAACCAAGTTGTCTTGTTACCTACCTAGCAATTGATATACTCATTTTACCTATTATAGTCAGGCTTCCATAGTCCATTCTATCCTTATCAGTTTACCTGAAGCAGGATTTCGAGAAGCTATTCTTTTTCAAATTGTATGTTGTATTATTCATAATGTTTTCATTCCCACTAGCACTTGATGTCTCCTGATCTACACAGCTCAAAACAAGCAAAAAGAATAGCCTCTGCCTGAAGTGTTTGTATTTTAAATACTGCATAAAACAGAATTTGCACCTTTATTCACTACAATGGTATAAAACTGGCATTATGGTAAATTGCCTGAACATAGTTATCTCTGTTAAAAAAAGTTAGAGAAACTCTTGGTTTAGCTTTGAGGTTTCTTGTCATTTACATCAACCCAACACATTGTGCTTTCTATAACATGGAGAAAGTTGAAAAAGAAATCTAACTCCAGTTATTAATTTTAATAATTTTATTGCATATTTTCCTCACAAATCTTGCTTACTCTCCCCTATACCATAACTTCCTCTGAAAAAGGCACAATACTCCACTGATTCTGTTAGGCTGGTTAAGCTGTATCAGCAAGAAATAAAAGATTGCAGAAAGTGTCTTTATTTCCCTTGACTAAGACT
This sequence comes from Luscinia megarhynchos, assembly GCA_034336665.1. Lineage (NCBI taxonomy): Eukaryota > Metazoa > Chordata > Aves > Passeriformes > Muscicapidae > Luscinia > Luscinia megarhynchos. Next base: position 10,096,035 of record JAPFBE010000003.1, on the reverse strand, counting down.
AAAGTCCTTATTCATTATCAGCATCACTCTATATTCCCCTAAATACATACATACATAAAGTACACTTCTTTTTTAAAATGGAAGTAAATTTCTTAAATATGTTTCTGTGTAAATAAAAAATTTCAAGAGGAAGCAAATAAAACAAGTACTGAAGTATATCCTTGACTTTCTCTTACTTTTCAATTACAGTTTGACCTTTCCATCACAATCTTGAAGAAGCTAGTTCAGCAGTGATACAATAGCCTTTCACCCAAGCTCTGCACTGACTGTGCTTGTCTTTATGACATGACTATCTATACTGATGTTTTCTAACATGCCATATAATCTTTTCTTCAAATTTTCTCCTTGGAATGGACATACTACTCTTTACATGAGGTTTACACTTCAAAACACACAATATTTTCTCCTGAAACTCTGCTTGCATCTCTCATCACTATATTTAGCTATTAAACCAGAGTAAAACACATCCTGGAATGCTTACAGAAAATTTCTTTTCATTTGGTAGGAATAGTTATTCCTGTGATTCAAAGGGATACTCTCCATCTGCCACAAAATAAGTGGTTGTTGAACACACCAAGTACCCTAAAAATTCAAGGCTTAGTTGTGAGCAAAGCTGAACAGTACGTTTAAGAATTATAAATTTATGATAATTTAAAGACTAATTGCTTAGGACTGGCTTAATAAAACTAAAGTAATGTAGGGTTTTTTGTCCTTTTAAATTACCTCTCAAGGCTATCTTGATTTAAGATATACTGTGTTCGATGTTCCACATGTGGTACACATGGGTGCTTAACAGTATATTTTTATAGAAGATTGTTGGATATTTTATTGGGAAGCTAATATTGTCTTTAATCCAAATACCAGTGTGATTAATCCCAATACTTTGCAGTGTGATCACAAGGCAACTTCAGGTAGGAAAGACTGTTTCTACAGGCTAACAAGTCCTAAACTAAGAACCTTTTACACAGACAACAATGACCAATGCACTGTACAAGAGTTAGCTCAGACAACACTTGGAGCATGTACTTGACTTTCTGCTTGGTGAATTTTCACATGGAAAGGAAAATAGACCAAAAGATGCTGCTACTCTAAAAAATAATAAATAAAATCCACAACTCAGGCTGACAAATGGCATAAGAATAGGGCAGCCTGATAAATAGAAGGTAAACTAAGGAATAACATTACAAAAGATACAAACCTACAACATATATTCAAATACTTTTACATATTTCATGCAGTTCTGGGTTTCTGTAGATTCTCCCAACTGACTCTTCCATGCACACACCACACCATCAACTGTAGAATTTCTTATGATGAATTCTCAATAATTTAAATGCTCTCTACAAAGTATGTTTCATTTTCCACTGAGTTAAGGAGTTGCATGTGACAATAAGGGCTGATTGGTATTTTCTGTAACTACTCACACAAGTGAGTTTCAATCAGATGGAAACACCTTAAACTTATTGATACAAATATACTAATAAATATATGGGGACTTCTCACATTCCCAATTCAATTATTCAAGTTAAGAAGCTAATCTACTAATGCACCTGCAGTTCAGGAAACAAGATATCAATGCTGATTTCTTGCTTGGACTTGCTGGCTGAAAGAGCTTATTGCTCTCTATTGCCTGATATTTGAGCCTAGTAAGTCTATCCAGGTAATATCATCAGGCTACATAGCACAGTAATAGTTAAGCAAAGCAAATATTCCCCCAGGCATATTTCTATAATTCCTTTTTTTTTAACTTATTGAAACCTTAGAATACAATTTGCATTCAAAAATCAATAAGCAATTACTTTTTCTTTGAAAAACAAAGTCTTTATGCATTCTTAGTTAAAAAGGAACCAAGAGCCCAAAGTCCATCCAACTACATGGAAAAATTATCCTTTTTTTTTTCTTTTTTAAATATCCAATTTCCCTTTTGGATGTTTATAAGTGGTTGCATACCCAGTGTTCTAAAAGGAGAACAAACAAATATGTCAACCCAGCTAAAGGCAGCTATGGAAATATTCACATGGGAAAAATACTTCCCATGCAGCCAAAAAAGAAGAGTAAAAACCAATCCATAACTCCTTAAGTCATACATTTCACTGTTGTTGAATAAATAGTGCCTAGTTTTCTGTTGCTTTTGCTGAGATGCCAGGCAGCCACATTACCTTTGATCTATTTCTGTTCAGGTCACATAGAGAAATGTCTGAAACAATGATAATGTGCACTGTTGATGCAGGAACAGTAGTAGATTATATAGCAAGATATATCTGATTGGCTAAAAATAGAGGTTGTGCAGACAGGATGTTCTGAAGAGTAGCACAGAGAATGGGATTCTCTCACTGTTAAAAGCTGAATGATTTTTATGGTATTTATAAGCCCCTGATTCAATTTGCTGTTTGCTCATTTGATATATCACTCCTCACAAAAAAGATCTATATGGAAGAACAATAAACATGTTATTTCATGCTGCAAAAAAGCGAGATTTTGTTTTGAAATACAAGCAGTCTCATGGACAGAAAATATTTGTTCTTTTATGAGCTATTTTTCAAAGCTCTTAAGAGGTTACAGTCAAATCTTAGAGGAAAAGGACACACACTCACCTACCAGATGAGATTGTGTTTGCCTACTCATATTTCTCTAATGTATCATGAACAATGAACAAGAAGATCAACTTAATTGTCCTAACTGCATATTTTATGAACTGTGACAAGTTTGTTATAACTCATTTGCTCTAAACTTTTCTTCTGAGATTGTGAAAGTACCAAGAGATAAACTCAGCAATGTCAACAAGCTCAGTGGCATAGTTCAAGCTGTGAAGGTTCAATAAATAGGTCTGTAAACATTGCAAATCAACAAAGCTTTTGATGAAATGTCAAGCAAGACAGAGCTTAGCTATATTCAGCTCAGCTTGAACTCATAAACCATTAACTGGCCTCTGTAGTTTCCACAGAAATGTGCATTATGGATAAAGAATAAATATTGAAATAGAAATTAAAACAAAATCTTTTTTTTCTTTAAGAGACAAGATTAATTAAAGCTATTTAATAACCATAAGTGATATTTTAATCACCCCAATAAAGACAGATTTAGAAAAATAGAAAATATGAAAATGCTACACATTCTTACAATGGAGCAACCATTATTTCATGCCTTCAAGTAAGGAAAGGATGCAAAAATAAAAATAGAAAACAAAATTAATTTTGAAATACCCTGAAGATATTTCAACTTTGAACCATTGCAAAAATCTGGTTTTTCCTGCATGAAACAAAGAATATTTTTTGCTTCAGAGAAAATACATATTTTGCCCTTCAATTTTAGAAGGAAGAATAGAATAAAATTTGTTACAATGCATCAAGGTACCTATTTATAACAGAAAATAGGATTAATTTTTTTTTCACTCAAGAGGAGCATTGTATTAAATATATAAAGATAAATATTCGCTCAAGATCTATTTCCAAAAGTCTTGAAAGTTATGAAGTTACTTTAGCTCTTTTCCAGTAGCAATCCTCTGTAGACGTCCATGTAATTATCCTAGACTGAATGCAAGGTTGTTTCTGCCCGATGGCCCAGTTTCCAAGCTATTTCTATATCATCAGTTGAGTAATTCATTTGACCATGTCCAAATTTGTTTGCAGTAAACTTTTTGTCTACTGTCTTCATAATGAAAAGTTCATTTAGCAAAATCATTAAATCCTCTTTGATCAGCTAACATCCATTACCCATAACTTTGCCAACCCTCTGGTATTGTCATTGAACACATTGCACTTTTCCCTCCCACCGGCGGGAGGGAGGAAAAAAAAATCTGTTTAACCTAATCAGAGACTTACTACATACAAAAGTTTGTTTGTTTCCCTTTCTTTACTAACACCCTGTTGATACTCTCCAGCCAGGTTTGGACGATCTATAAATAAAAGTTATGCAAGGCACGGGTACCTGGCAGAAGAGAGCGGATGCTCCGACGGGGCCGGGGTCAGTCGCCTCCCACTCGCCCCACTCGCCCTTGGCTTCGGAGCCGGGCACAGGAACTTCCCCGCGCCCCCCGAGCGCAGCAGCAGCGCCGGCAGCCCCAGGATCCCGGGAGGCGGCCGACTGACCTAAATGCCGTCTTTAGGGTTGCGTTCCTGCTGCTTTTCACTCTCTGAATTCTCCTTGTATTCATTTACAGCCGGTACTCACCCGAGGCATCCCCGAGCATTGCCGGCACTGCGGTGTCTTGCTACCTTCGTGGGGAAGCGGTCAGTGGATTTCCCCGTGGGTACTTCTCTCTAACACATTCTCCAAAGTAGGAGAAACCTGGAGGGAGACTCATTGCCAGGTGCAGGTAAGGCACGCCTGCAATCTCCCTCCAGTTTCACAGGCACAAACAGAGCACCCCCTTCTCGGAAGCCAACGGGAGAATTACAGCCAATTTTGTTTTCTTAAACAGCAGCGAGGTACTCTCCCAAGGTACACAGGCAGCGTGTGCTGCGCTCCCTCCCTCCTCGCTGAAATGGTTTCTCCCTCCACAGGCTCAATCTACCTGATTATGTTCTCTCCTAATCAGTAATCTTAGTTTCCCCAGCAGTAGCGGCTCTCCTCGTCCACCCAGGATTTCTGGAGGGCAAGCTGCAGAAGCAGGGCAGCAGCACTCCGGGGACACAGGGCAAGGTAGCAACATTTTGGAAGCACTTGTATTTCTGTCTGCTTTTTGTTTGAACACTGGAGCACAGCCTTCGCCTGTCTGAGAGAGAGATTATGCTTCCTGCTTTTACAATCCTATTCAAATAAGCTTAAAATCCCTAAGAAAAAAAAAAAAAAAAAAAGGCTACCTACTTCATCAAGCAGGAACTGCTTTTCAGTGCAGTCTTTTTTTGGTAAAACTAGCTTGTATCTCTTTCCAATGTAACAGTATATATGCATCTTCAGTATATTCTTCCTTATCTCTAGTCAACAAATAAAGTAGAAAATGTGATTTCCCTCCCCTCATGTTTATTCTTTTGTAAACTAAAAGACAGGAAGGATGAGTACAACACATTACCACAACCAACTTCAACATTATGTGTCTTTCAACAAGCATGCTTGCTGTAAACCTGAAAGGGTACTTTGGGTTTTGCTTGTCTGTTGATTTATTTTTTTTTTAATAAGTAGGGAGGATGGTACAGACAAAAAGAATCTTCCTCTTTTTGTCCTGATTATTCCAGTTAACCTGATTATTGCATTATTAACTGTTATTCTCCTGTAAATCTCTTCTAATCCCAGTTTAGAGACTATACTAGAATTAATTAAAAATTTCCTTTAGTAGTTAACAGGATAGTCTAAAAATATTTGTGGAGAGAAAGCAATGGGCAAAGCATGGATCAAGGGACAATTTAGACCAGAATTTTAAGCGGGCTGTAGAGCACAGTTAGGCTGTAGTCTGTCAGACACAGTCACATAAAAGCACGACAGCAAAGAGGCAGGAGATGTGGAGACAGAAAATGAGTAGGAACACTCCATCCCAGGATAGTGTGGTATCAATTTAAACACTGAATATCCCTAAAGTCTGGTGATTTAACAGCTAAGCAAAACTGTCTTTTGTAGGCAGTGTAAGTAGAGTTATGATACAGTTTGGAATCTGTATTCAAAGAAATAATATGAGTTAGTATTCCTTTGACATCAGACCCAATTTAAAACAAATTATCACAAACTATACAGCAGTCTCCTAAACAAAAGCTAAAGCTACGAATCTGCCATCCAAAGAAAGAGCATCTCTTCATTCACTGTAACAATCAATTCAACTGAAACTTAAGGTCATTTCATGTCCTGTTCAGGGTTGTACACTGAATCAAGACTTACCATCTATGACAACAGACTAGAAGGTTACTTGAAAGTAATTTTCAGTTAAACTGGTTAGATTAAACAACTAGAATTACTGAGTTGGTTATGGGAGGACAACAGCTAAAACTTATTAATTGAATGCACAAGATAATAGAGCATCTAGACATGTTCTTGATGCCTACAGCAGAGCTAAGCACACCAAAATATGGAGCTGCCACATTTCTGGAAGACTCAGAAATGGCATTTCAAGCCTTCTTTTTGAGCAAAAGAGGTCATGTGTTTTCTTTCTCTTTCTCCTGTTATTGAAACAAAATTCAGCAGAAACTGTGCATGACTGAACATGTATATGATAGCAAGCACTACTATAACACAGTACAGTTTATAAGTAGAAATAGGGGTGCTGTAACCATTTCCACAGTATAGTTCTTTATTCATTGTTACTCTCTTAACAGGGAAGCCTCTGTTGCAACTATGTCTTGGAGAAACGGATGGTCTAGAAAGACAGGACCACAATATCTGTTCTCAAGACCTTAAAAACTTTGACAAATGTGCAATAAGCATGAAAAGCAACCAAGAAATAAAAGACGGTAAAAAACCCAACAAACACACTCAGCTTCAAAAATTAATAAGTAACAACAAAATAACGGTTAGAGAGCATAGAGAAGTTTAGAATGAGCCAGAGAACATTGCTTGATTTCCTAATTGTATTACATCACTCTGCAGTAAGACAGGCCTCATGTAGCAAAGACTTTGTCAAAATACTAATTCAATAGAAACATTTATTTTTCATCTTTTATGTTTGTTTGGCATTTATCAAAATAATTTCTGTTCTTTTTTTTTCCCCAAGCTCCACGGGAGGGGTATTATTGGGTGATGTGAGCAAAAATACCCCTAAACGTCCAAGCACCACTGCTTAGGTATGCTTAAACCTAGACAAATTATTGCTATTCAAAATTTGAGTGCTTTCTGTAAAACGAGGCAATTTATTTTTAAAGATTGATTACAGATTGTAACTCTACCCTGGACTAATGGCAAGAAAGTCCACAACTTTCTTTTTAATCACATCCAAAAGGAGCATAAAACTACTCTGTTGCAAACAATCCTTCATGTCATGCGTGAAATGTTCCTCATCTGGTGAGACAAGTCTAAAATCATAGGCCACAGCTTAGCGTCAGACTCTTCTCCGACATAGCACTCCCAAAATCACAAAATGTTCTGGGTTGCAAGGGACCCACAAGGTTCATTGAGACCAACTCCTGTCCCTGCACAGGACAGCCCAAGAATCACACCCTGTGCCTGAGAGCATTGCCCAGATGTTCTTTGAGCCCTCTGAGGCTGGTGCTGTGAGCACTGCCCTGGAGAGCTGTTCCAGGGCTCAGCCACCCTTTGGGGAAGAAACTTCTCCTGATATCCAACCTTAACTTGCCCTGACACAGTTCCAGGCCATTCCCTTGGTCCTGTCACTGTCACCCCAGAGCAGAGATCAGTGCCTGCCCCTTCTCTGCCCCTCAAGGAAGTTGTGACTGCAGTGAGGTCTCCCCTCAGTCTCCTCCAGGCTGAACAAACCCAGTGCCCTCAGCCCCTCCTCACATGGCTTCACCTCCAGACCCTTCACCATCCTCATGGCCTCCTTTGGGTGTTCCTTAACAGCTCAATGTGTTTTTTATACCATGGCCTCCCACACTGCCCCAGCACTGGAGGTGAGGCTGCCCCAGGCCAGAGCAGAGCAGGACAATCCCTCCCTTGCCCTTCTGGCCATGCTGGGCCTGATGCCCCCAGGACACGCTTGGCCCTCCTGGCTGCCAGGGCCCTGCTGGCTCAGATTCAATTTCCATCACCAGGACCCCCAGGGGCCTTTCCCTGCTGCTGCTTTCAGCCTCTCATTCCCCCAGTCTGTCTGTACATGCCGGGTTGCCCCATCCCAGATGCAGAATCCAGCACTGTCCCTTGTTGAATTTCACACGGTTGGTGACTGCCCAGGCCTCTCATTTGTCGAGGTCTCTCTGCAGGGCCGGCCTGCCTTCAGGGAGCCAGCAGCTCCTCCCAGGTTTGTATCGCTGCAAACCTGCTCAGTGTCCCTTCCAGTCCTGTGTTCCAGTCCCTTATGAAGATGTTGAAGAGCACAGGGCTGAGGGTAGAGCCCTGCAGAACCCCACTAGTGACAGGTCACTATGAACAGCCATATCTTAATGACACCAAGTCTCACTCTCCAACACCACCCACCTTCAGGGGGCTGGGAGAACAGTTCAGAGCTCTCAAGGACCATGCCTCCCAAATCCCTTCACCAGCTTCTCACCTTGCCCACCACAATCTCTTCCTTCTTCCCACACTGCTGAAGCTTCTGTATCCACCACTACCAAAAGGGGTTGACATGGAGAAGGAGAGTTATATGGAGCAGCTGTGCTATATATCCACTTAGGAACAAGAAGCTGGGAATTCAGCCAACAAAAAGTAAATGAAATGTGGGTGGTTTGGTATCAGAGCAGGGACATTGTTTATCTTTGTTGGCCTAAATAATTTGGAACACAAGAGAGATACTTCCATGTTTTTGAAAGACCAAAAAAAACCACCGAGTTTATACACAGAGTATGAGCAGTACTTACAAACTGCTTTTTGAGAAGGAGCCTTCTATGAGGAAACCTGCTATGCTTTTCTGCAGCTGAGAGCTGTTAATACAGAATGAGCTTTATGCAGAGAGATACATGTTTTCCTCACTGTAATGGTATTTGATAATCTGGGATTAGAAAAAGAATAGCTAGAGGGAAAAAAAGAACCAAAAATAAAATAAAATAAGAGAAAACCTAAAAGAAAAACAAAAAGGCTTTCAGAAAGAATAATTTGATAAAACAACAGGCAAAACCCTGATTTTGCTGAGGTCAAAGGCAAAACTTCACTAGAAATTGATTTTGCTTCAAGATCTAAAGTCAACATCTGCTCTATTTAGTATCACATTATGGCGGGACATAGCTGTTCATTTGTGCTGGGCTTGAGAAGCCTTACAGAACATTCAGAGCATGGCCCTTTATTTTCCTATAAATGTAGACATATAAACTTATTCTGAATCATCCTATATTTTCTCACACTTTTGTATACTTTAAATATATATAGACAGAGTGTGTGTGTAGGTATACAGAATTTTAATGTATTCTTATATTTCAAGGTTTGGAGTGGGTGTGTATATATTTTTGACCCACAAATTTTTCGTCAGCCTGCTCCCCCATTTTTATAGTTGTCTCACCCTTTTTCTTGCCAGTGTTACCAAGTGATAACAGCCTACCAAGCAATCACACAACTTTTAAAAGTATTTTCTTAAAAGTTACTAGTTATAATGATGTTTTTACCTTTTTTTCCATAAAGGAAGGTATGAGAGGAGAAAGAGAAGATCATTACTTGAGGCCTGAAAACACCTCAAATGAGGCAAAATATATTTCCTTACATCTCGCTGTAATTTTTCCATTTTCAATTCCTTTATACATTCACAGCTTGGACTACCTGATGATATTCTATGTAAGACTAACCCAAATGTGTCTATTCAGTCTAATGTCTTGAGATAGTAAAGGACTGCCTCATTAGATAAGGAAATCAAAGGTGTAAGTTTTGCCATACAGTTTTAATAAAGCATAAGAAAATAACCTATCTGTGGGAAAGGTTGTTATCCATCCCGAGTTGGATGATGACAGGTGTTATGTGTCAGTGAGCCATTACTGTGCTGCCCACTGTAATCTGTCTGAAAAGTAATGTATACATATATGAGAAATAAAACTGTGGAATCAGGGATGTTTCCCTGAGTAATATACCTAAAATTTAAGATGTTATAAAGATATGTTAGATGCAAATCCCTTCCAAAATTACTTCATCATTATAATTACATGCATTCTGACTCAGTTTCTTAGAATTATTCAAGAACTGCTGTTACTGTAGCAGTATGATGGCTACTTGCTTGAATGAAGATAAAAAGCAGTTTCTGTCCTGGAAGACTATACATACAGAATTTAAACTGCACACATAGGCACTGAAGATATTACCAGATATAGTATAACGTACTGAAGCTTGTCCAATTTTCAGCCAGCATTGTGATAAAGTAAAAGAAACATTATTAAATCCTTATCTTCATGCAAACCCTCTCTCAAAGACCAAACAGACTTCCCAGGGTACTGAACTACCAAAGAAGTCAACCTTATCTACAGAAAACTGTCAGAAAATCTTGAGATCCAAATGCTGTTTGCTGGATGTAATGATTTCTGATAATTTTATAAACTGCAGTTTCACTGAGATTTTTAATCACAATTTGCTTGAAAATGATGTTTCTGTGGAGTTTGGATAACATCATAATTAAGCAAGTTACACAGTAAGAATTACAAAAAGTATTCCAGCCCCTGCTTTCTGTTGTGAGGCTTTTCTATTGTCACAGAGATCCTCAGACTTCTGCAGGGCAGTCCCTATTGTCACTCTCTTCTCCTTCACCTCATTTCCTTCCATAACTTTTGGTCCAGTTACATTTATTTTTCCCTTTCAGCACTGTAGGGAAGCATCTGGGACAGCTTCCAAGTGAAGCCAACACCTCGGCCTGAGCACGCCTCGAGGAATCTGCGCAGCTCCGTCCTTCACACACTGCCCACTGTCCACTGCAGCAGCAATCAGGAACGGGGTTTTGAGTGCTCTCAGACTATGTCAGGATTTTATTTCAGCTGAATGGCTTTGGCATGGTAAGTGTTAAACCAGACCCTTCACAAAGATAGGCTTGTGCTGCAAAAATCCTTGGGAAGCCTTGATGACTGGGCCTCGTTTTCCAGAACTCCTCACATGTCTTAGAAAAGAGAAACAAGCTGTAAATCCAGTGCAATTGAGTCAAGAAAAGCACATTAGTTCCCCCATAAAATTCAGCATTTAACTTTTTTTCTGTATGTCTCTGGAAATACAGAGCCCTTAATTTCCTTCTTGATTTTTGGTCTAGATTTCTTCTCCTGATCTTGTACCATCTGACTGAAAGTCCTGTTTATTTTATACTCCCATTGTATGGTGTGCTTTTACCTTGATAAAAATGATCATGTCTACAAGATAATAAGCTAGCATTTATATTCAGTTTTTAGTAATGCTTATTTGGTCAAACTCATTTATTAAAGACGGAAAAAGATACTACAGTAACAGAAAATTATATTTGAATCCATATGTGTTTGCCTTAGTATATATTCTGGTTTTCTTTGACTAGTGCCATAACTGGTCCCACAACTGTGCCAAGAGTGTAAAAAAGAAAAATGAAACTATAACCAAAACATAAAAAACAAAATGAAAATAAAACCAAAAATATCCCCAAAAGCAAAATTACAGACACAAAAAGTAGTGAGTAGGACATCTCCAGAAGAACATTACTGATCTATTCTGGAAAACTTGTTTGGTTCTAAATCACAGTTTGTCTTGACCATTTTTTTCCAAGTTGTCTCAGGTACGAATCCCCAGACTGCTCATCTTGTGAAACCTTGTATGGTCAAACTTGCCGCAATAGTTCTAGTCTGCAGTAAACCAAAATCTTCTTAACATATTTCTTGCTGATAAGGCCTAATCCAGTAAAACTGACCATTAAGATCAGTGTAAATTTAATTGCTGTCTTGGACTTGCTGATAATTGCTTGATATACCAATAAATATGGGGTTACTAAACAGAATGAGTTATGGTGCTCAACACTGTCCCTATTATTGCTCTGCTCCCTTACTCCCAACCTTCAAAATGTCACAGGAATTACAAAATAATTCGCTCAAGAATGCTTGTCAGAGATCTGTTGTTTTGATCCCAATTAATTAAACATTCCTGAGTCTGCATGCAGAAAGAAAGTAGCAAATGTTCAGAATGATAACACAAACTGACATAGCATCTAAGACATGACCTGAAAAATACACGAAACATTCATTATTTCAGTTGCAATTACATAAAAAGTAATGCAGACACTGGAACTGAATACACGTTCAGAAGAGTTCAGGAAAAAAAAACCAGAACATGATCTGAACTATGAAGGGTTTTTTTCCTTCTTGCTTTTGTTTTTGTTTCTGGTTTTGGGTTTGGTTTTTTTTCCTATCCAAAGGATGGGAGCAGTTATTTTTATACTGCAGAGGCTGAAACTTCAATGCTTTGCTCAGTTTTGGGCCTCTCACTGCAAGAAAGATACTGAGGCACTGGATCCTGTCCAGAGAATGGCAATGGGACTGGGCAAGGGTCTGAAGAATATGTCTGACGAAGAGCAGCTGAGGTTGTTTAGCCTGGAGGAAAGGAAGCTCAGGGGGTTGTAGTGAGGTGAGGATTAGTCTTTTTCCCAGGCAACAGGTGACAGGACGAAATAGCCTCGAACTTGTGCCAGGGAGGACTTAGATTGGATGTTAGGAATAATTTCTTCAAAGAAAGGTTTGTAAAGCACTGGATTTGACTCTCCAGGGGAGTGGTAGCATCACCTTCCATGGAACTGTTCAGAAAATGTGTGGATATGGCATGTATGGACATGGTTTAATGGTAAACGTGGTGGTGGTCCTAGTTTGAGGATCGGACTTGGTAATTTTGAAGATCTTTTCCAGCCTTAACCATTCTATGATTTTAGGAATGATTACTTCCAATTTGTTGAATATTAATTATCTTTAAAAATAAATTAAATCTTTGGAATTATGCACATGGTAATGAATTCTATCATTTTCACAATAATTGAGACTTTGCTCCTATGCTGCGACCCCTCTGGTTTAGCTGGATCTCCTCAATAGCAAGACAAAGTTGGAAATGTGTCTTATTTTGACCATTTTTCATTGCTTACTATTTTATCCAGGCTAAGACACCGTTAACAGGAAATTACTGTCTGAAAATATCCAGGTTGAAAGAAATCAGTAATAATGGGCAGCCATCAATACAGCAAAAGAAAATACATAATGATAGCAAGAGGAAGCTGGACTTGTTCAGAATAACAACCATACATTTTTAAGCGTGAACAATTCCAAAGAAATATTTCTGTTTCTGATGTTCTCTCCCAGATCTTTAAGTCATGATCCTACCAATTCCTGAAAGAAAAGCTGTAAGTCAAAACTGTGTGTGCGGTACCAGAGCTAAAGAAAATGTTAGAGAAAAGTCAGTCTAATCTTAATGGTCCCTTTGAGCCCTGAGGAATCAGCTCCATTGCAATTTTCACTTGACCTTGGTTGCTATCTTTACTCCTCTGCATATTCAATGAATTAACAGAATAGTTGTTACATAATTTCTAAATAGCCTGAGATTGATAGAGGTCCATTTAATCTTCAAGTTGAATTTTACTCTAATTAACAAAGTCTCACTTTTTTTGGACACAAGTCTAGACTGAGAAGTAGCATTTTGGAGTTGATCAACTGGATTAAGCACATTTGAAAATAAACAGATAGCCAAACCTTATAAACCTAAAACTTTGTTGCAAGACGTTCTTTTTTATGAAGTTTTTCTAATAATATTGTAATTGTCAAAAGTATCTACTCTTGGATGAATCTTTATTAATCCTCTATGAAATGTGGTAATGTCTCACCAAATGTGACTGATGAGAAAACTTTTGCACATGCAGTACAATTAAGATACAGCAAAATAAACAACTAACAGAAGGAGTTTCAGTTTCATAGCCATTTTGAGCCTAAACTAGAATATATGTGCACATAATTGTACTCTTGGGATTTAAGACATGCCTAGAGCTGGCTTTTTGCTTGGTGGAGTTTTTTTGAAGAACTGTTAGTACTTCTCTCTCCAGCCCTACAGGCAGTTTTGCAAACCCTTAAGCAAGTAGTAAACAAACAGAGGTAAATATACGACAACTTGATAAATTGGTAATCATACACAAATATTTCAGAACTTCTTTTTTTTAGCGCTTTCATTGATCAAAAATAACAAGAATGTCTAAAAGTAAAGAGGGCAATCTTGCATTTTATTCTTTAAAAGCAGGATGGGATTGTAGCTGTGAATGGACATATAAATCTTCACTAGTAAGTAGGTCAAAAGGTGTGAAGAAAGTTTCGAGTCACAACTGCTGCAATGCTGACAGACTGCTCCAACCAGCTCCCTGGGTTGAACTTTCTGCCTGAAAACTGCACTGAGAATTGATAAAACAGAGCTCTTTCTCTACTCTTCCTTTTGTTCTCTGCTTCTCCATTCCACTCTTGAGCAGCTCTTTTTTCAAATGCTGGGGAGGGATGGCATTTGGCTGCCCATGACTGCCCACTCAGCAGACGGGTGCTGGGGAGAGGGGGAGTGACCTGGGAGCAGAGGGTGAGCCCATGGCCCTGCCAGCTGTGAACCATTCCATGTTTCCCTTTTTCATGCCTGTGCTGTGCTGGCACAGGTAGTGTAGATATTGGTGACTTCAGGGGAATAGGGGAATGTTCCAATTCAGTGAAAACAGGAATTGATCATTACTGCACTCATGCACGCACACACTTGTCTTCTTACCTAAATTATAACAGCATCAGAGCACCCAGGCAAACTAATGAACTGCATAATTGCACAGCTTCCCCTCATTAAAGAAATAGGATTTTTTTTGTTCCCTCTTACCCATTTCAGTATCCCTTGCCTTCCAACTTGTTCATGAACTGCAGGTTATCACCCTCCATAAAACAAAGGCTTAGCTCTGTACTTGTACTCTCTACACAGTGCTTGTGCTACACTTATGTTGAATGGCAAATGGAAGGGAGAATGTCATTTTAACTAGAAAAAAACTTCCTCAAAAAAATACCAAATGATGCCCCTTTAAGTAGATCAATGCTTAGTGTACTGTAGCTGTCAAAAATCCCATCCATTTCAAGACAGGCCTTACTGAAATAAATACACCATGCATTAAAGAATATTAGCATCTAAGAGCTTCTCTTTTCCCAAGAGCTATCAAGTATTGACCAGGGAATAAAAGGACAAAAAAAAACAAGGAAAAAAAAAAAAAAGCAAGCATTTACAGGTCACTTTCTTCATCAAACAAAGGCATACATTACACAGGTTTTTTTAAGTACCTTTTTAAGACTCTGAGCATTAATTGACTTTCAACAACTTCCCTTAAAGAACAAGACAGCAGGAAAACCTCCTCTTCCTCTCTGTATAACCTGACTGCTAAGTGCTAAAGAGAACAGATGGGTAGCATTTACATTTTCCTTGGAATTAAGACATTATCTTCCTAATTGATTTTTGCAAAACAACACTATGCAGAAATATCAAAATGAAAAGGTTTGGTTAGTTCAAACATAGTTTGCTTTCTCCTTGCGGGTAGAGACAGGATCCCCTTGGAACTTGGAAGTTTTCCTGTCTCTCAAGCCTTTCTGAAACAGTTGCACTTGGACAAATTTTGGTGCTGGTTTTTGTGGGTTTTTTGGGTTTTTTTCCCACAAAGCACTTTCCTTGGGGTAATGTTGCCATAGTGCCTCTTTTTTTAAATCAGAAAATCTCAGCATCAATATTTTTTAAACAAAACTGACATTGTTGTCACTGTCTAGCGATTGAGGATGGTGACAACAGGGTTGAGTGTTTATGGGTAAGAATCAGAAGGCCACCAAGGCAGATGTCCTGGTGTGAGTCTGCTATAGACCACCCACATGGGATGAATAGTCAGATGAACTATACTATAAGCAGCTGAGAGAAGTCTCAGAACCTCTAACGTTTGTTCTCATGAGGAATTTAAATTTCCTATCCATCTGATGAAAATACAGAAATACAGCGAGAGGAAGCAGTCAACAGAACTCATACCTTAGAGAGAGCAGACTTTGGCTGTTTGGGAGCCTGGCTGACAGGGTGCCTTGGAAGGCAGTCCTGGAGGGTAAGGAAGTCCTGGAAGGGCTGAAGAATGGAGTCACCTCCAGCTGCTGGATGGACACCAGTGGTCTTCCTGGTGTTCTCTCCTCTAGCTGAAAACCCCCAATTTCCTCAGCTGCTCCTCACTTGACTTACTCTCTAGAACTTTCACCAGCTTCATTGTCATTCTCTAGACATGATCCAGCAACTCAATGTCTTTCTTGAAGTCAGAGGCCCATGATAAAAATATCTGTATATTATCAGCTCTGTGTTCAGTACAAATCCAAACCACAGCCCCATACAAGCCACTGTGAAGAAAATTGGCTTGACCCCAGCCAAAGTCAGAACAAGGTGTTGTCCAGCCTAAATGGTTTTGTGATTTGCCTCACTGTTAAAAACCTGTGAAGCATTTTTTGATTGCTTAATTTGTATCTTTCTAAGCACTCTTAATATTTTATATTTATTTATATTTGCTTGATATCCACTTGATTGGAGTCATATTAAGAGTGACTTACTGATCACTGGTATGACAAATATTCTAAGACTATACTTACTGATAAGAAAATTCTTATCAGCGCTGAGTGATGAAAAATAAAGATGGACAAATTACTCTGTAACAGATTTACCTGCTTGAGACAGACACAAATGCAAAATCTCTAAACCCTTCACATCCTACCCACTGAGAGGAGAAAGAGAATAGCATTAACTATCCTGTCGTTCAAAGGGAGCTTCATAGGCTGCAGACATGGGTGGAGAGAAACCCAATGAGGTTCAACAGTAGGGTCCTACACCAAGTACCAGCACAGGTTGGGGGCTGACCTGCTGGAGAGCAGCTCTGCAGGGAAGGACTGGGGAGCCTTGGTGGGTGACAAATGGGCCATGAGCTGCCAGTGTGTCCCTGCAGCCAGGAGAGACAGTGGGATCACGGGGGCACTGGGAAGAGTGTGGGCAGCAGGTCAGGGAGGGGATCCTTTCCCTCTGCTCAGCCCTAGAGAGGTCACACCTGGAATTCTGTGTCCAGGTCTGGGCTCCTCAGTACAAGAGAGACATGGAGCTATTGGAGATGTCCAGCAGAGGCCACAAGGATCAGGAGGGGTCTGGAGCATCTCTGCTGTGAGGAGAGATTGTGGGAGCTGGGCACGTTCAGTCTGGGGAGGAGAAGACTCATGTTCAGACTGGGGAGGAGAGAAGATCTCATCAATTTGTACAAATATCACAAGGGTGGTGCCAAGAGGATGTGCCAGACTCTTCATAGTGGCCCAGTGACAGAACGAGGAGCAATGGCCAAAAAAATACAACCCAAGGATGAACACATGTTCTACCTCAACCTGAGGAAGAACCTCTTTGTATCAATGGTGGCAGAGCACTGGAACAGGCTGCCCAGGGAGGTGATGGAGTGTCCCTCTCAGGAGACATACCAAACCCACCTGGATGCATTCCTGTGTCACCTGCTCTAGTTCACGCTGCCTTTAGTGGGGGGTTGTAATGGGTGATCTACAGAGGTCCCTTACAACTCTTAACAATTCTGTGATTCTGTGAACTCAGCTTGTCTATCTGTTCTGTATATCACAGCAATTGTAGCAAATGTGAGATTAAAGTTATACCTTAAAATATTACATTAAAGTGCATATCAGATGTGACATACACCTAAGAAAAGCCTGGATTTACAAAACAGCTGATTATATATCAGTTGCAGATATGGTACTATCTGAAGTTATTTCTCCACTTCATTTTTCTCATTGAATTAGTCTTGTTATATAGCCTCATTTAAAGGCTTTCAAATATATAGGTAGGAACAAAATGAGTCATGAATTTGTGAAAAGAAGATTGCACTAGATTAACCCAATATCCTCCTCCGAGATGATAACTGAAATTCTAGACAAAGAAGTGGGATGGATTTAGTCTTTCTGAATGTCAGCATTTGATAGTTCCTCAAGTACCGAAGTCCCATCTAACTGGAATTCACCATTTGAAGGTAGCTACAAAAAAAGGCAAGTTTAATGGAAGTCAAGGCTGAGAAAAATACGCCAATAAAAAATGGTTGCATTTATAGGCTCTTATACTTTCTACTAGAAAGTTTCAAACTTAGTTTTCAGGAAGTTTTCAGGGATGTAGCATCCATTTTAACTGTCATGCATTTTTATAACAGAAACATGAATTTTCTTCTGACAAAATTCCTTCTCCAATTCAAATTCTTTATTGCAAAATCCATTAATGCTTGTCATCAGCTTGTCAGCTGCTAAAAACCAAGCTTTTACAGCAATCAGTCAATGTCTTGAAAATCAATTATGGGTAATCTAAAAATATTTCAAATTAAATGTGTCATTATTACTTAGTCCAATTACTTCAATTGATTTTATGAAAGATTAAAAAGTTGCTAAAAAGTTGGATTCAATTTCATTTAACTTTTTTACATAAAGCATCTGTTTTTAAAAAATTTTGGGAAGGCGAAAGTGAACTTTTTCATCCTGTGCCAATTTCATTAAGTAAAACCTTCATGTCCACGGGTGAGACACACACAGGTGTGGCACAAAGATATTCATTGCAGTCAAACAGACACATGAAGAGAGTAAGGAGATCACCAAAAGTTTAACTTAGATTTTTTTCAATTTTTTGCTTTGTTTATCCTTGCTAGAACATAACTGGGATAACTGTATTATACTACAAATGTGGTTAACTAACAGCCAAAACGATGAGACCCTCTTTCAATAATCAGAGGGTTTTTTACTGGTAACTACTAAGTTTGTCTAGTTCTTTCAGATCCACCTGGAAATTAATCTATGCAATGCATTTTTAATAGTGAAATAAAAGTAAATTTCCATGAAAAAACCTTCACAAGTAACATTGATTCTGAAAGGCAGCTATGCAACTTCTTACATTAGTTATTTTACCTCTTGACCACAAAAGATTTAAAACTTTGTGTCTAAAACAAGTTTTGAGGATGAACTCAGTTTAAAATGTACCACCTATCTCCCAATACAATAACTGATCATTCCATCTTTATCCAGGCACAACTTCCCTTGATGTTGTGGGAAACACTTTACAAAGGCTGTGTGATCAGCTTCTTGCAGAACAAAAATAAGAAAGGCTGTCTGCAGAGTGCTGTCAAACGTTTACCTATGCAAAACAAATCTGTTACAACATGTTCTATACCACTAAAATATATAAAGCTACACCTGCTTTCTCTTCCACTATACAGACAATAATTAATCGTAAGAGGTTTTTCCCTTTTTTTTCCTCAGTCTTTCATTTTATTCCTTGAAATTCTACGTATTTCCTTTTAATTTGGTCCTTACTGCTAAAAATATATAGCAATTTATTACAACTATGACAAATAAGTAACATATAAAATAACTCCTGAAGTTAACCACAAGGCTTATTTTTCCTTTTATATTCTAATATTTATTTATTACTTTGAGCAAAACCTGTTATTTTTCTTGTTACAGTAACAAAAACTACCATTAGTTAAGGAGTGCATATGGTAGCAAGAATGAAATTCAGTAAAAATTGACAAAAGCTGGTGAAGCAATCAGTCCCCACACTGCTGAAGCCATTCTTCATCAAGACAGTCAGCGTTCACTTTTTAAAGTAAAGATTTGTTTTAAAAATAAGATACGAAGAAATTCCACATTACACTGGAGCTCTAAAACAGGAGGAATACCATTTTGTAATTTGGAATACCATTTGGAATTTGAAAGAACTAAATAATTAATAAATTGTGAAGTTTCTCCAGTTCCCTGCTTGGTCAGTCATCCAATCCAGCTGTAAAACCTAACACTCTGCAGTCAAATTAAGTTTTGGTGACAAGGTTTCCTATTTACAGAATAGAACTTAAGCAACTTGAGCTCTGGTTCAGAAATAAAATCTGTAAAAGAAGCTTAACATGGCATTCAGTCTGGGCTTTAGCTATAGAAAGCTCCACCAAGAGCTAACCTTTCCATGTTTGCCTCCACCTGTGGCACAGAGCTGTTCTCTACCAGAGGCAGCTGAGGCCTGGCCCACAGCTGATGCAAGTCTGCAAAACTCTTTTCTTTGGCTTAAACCAACTCAGGTGTGGATCAGTTATAGCCATTGCTAAAGGTCATGTACTTTACAGATGACTGAAAGGATTACTTCTAATTAATTTTTTGATACCTCAGAATGCAGCATTTCCCCAGATAACAAATATCATAAAACTGGATTTATTTCAAAGCATACTGTATGCTTTTGCCCATTTGTCTTTCTCACATTGACCTTCTGCTGTGATTTATTATATATTTCTTCCAAGACTAATTGTATTATGAAAATGGCTAGATTTCTATTCAATGTCTGTCTATTTTCCCATTATACACTGGGCTTTTTTTTTCATTTGGCAGAAATGCATAAACATTAACTGCTAGTTTCAGCTAACTTTGGACTTTAGTTTAAGGAAAATAAATTGCTTATGCTTGGTCAAAATTTATGCTGGAAATTCTAGGAATTAAGGTTTTTGTGAAATTAGGAAGGCATTTTTTGCTGGTCTAAGATCACACTAGGGAGGACTGACATGAAAAAAGAATGAATTTCCTTGCCTGAGGTTGGTAATCACCTCATGCATAAAAGTTCTGGGTAAGTTCTGAAGTTGTTATGCCACCTTTGTCGATTTCTGTGAAATTAGTGCATTAAATTGCTATTCTGTGTGATAATTTTAATTTAAGTATAAATTGAAAATATTTTTACTGTTTCTCGATATATGCTCTTTGGTTTTATAAAATGTTTGATTTTTCCCTCAATTTTTGTCAAGTATTATTATGTTAAATCTAAAATAGAATCACTATTTTATTGCTTAAATTTTGTCAACACATTTTATGAAGTTCTTAAATACTTTTTTCCTTGCCTTACTGCAATCTGGTGGCATTAACAGTGAAGTTCATGAGGTTTGTCTTCACTGCTACATAAACTGCTAATAATGTTTGTTTTTACCATCCTCGCTTTCTTGCTTAATTAATCTGCTGTTTTAAGTTGCATGTTGTGCTTTCTAATGTTGCTGGAACTGAATGATCTGAATTATTCCTATTTGCTACAGTCCTTTCCCTCAAGCAATGTTTTAAAGATCGTCTACCTGTTTTGGATGCAGTGAACTGTGCTGTATTTAAGAGTTTCTACTGGAAGAGCTGTTTATGTTCACTAACCTCTCTTCAATGTTTAGATAAATCATATGAAAAAGACAAAAAGCCTGGTTCGTATACATTTCTGAGTCTGAATGCAAACCATTTATTGCTTTATGAACATAATATTCTCCAGGGAGTATCACACATAGTCTGTATGTCCTTGAGCCTTTTCATTTTGCATGTTCAATTTTGATAGTTGAAATAAACATAAAATTATACACAGTCATAAATTCTTCATCTATTGTGGACCTACGGAGTATCTCACAATCTGCTTTCCTCAAAAACAACTTGGGATTTAGTTAACCACAACTATAAGAAATGAATTTGTATGATGCAGACTTGGATACTGGGATTGATATACTTAATTTCTCTTCCTTTTAAACTTCAAATGTCATCTCTCATTTATTATAGCAAATGATAAGCAGGCTCTTTTTTCTCCTTCACTCTCGTTTGATCAAAGATTTTGTCGTGTTTTGCTTTTTTCTCTTTTAATAATGGGAAACAATCTAAACTCTTTCAAATACAGAGCCACCAAACACTGGAGGTGATGTGTCTAAATGCAGGCCAGCATCCATTTCTGACTAGTCACTCAAGGCTCCATTTTTAGCCAGTGGAGAGGAACAAGCACAGCTAGATCAGGACTAATCACACTTGATAACTCTACATTTGTGTGTTGGGGAGGAAGGGTGGATTTCCCTCAGGAACAGCTCCATGAGGCTGGGGAGTGGGAGGGGCTCTCCAGTCTCTGGGCAGCTTCCCCTGTGAGCTGCTGGCACCAATCAGAGAGCTGATTTGGTGATGGACAGCTCGGGAAACCAATGAAAGGTTATTTCGCTTTCACAAATCACAGTGGATCTGGTTGGCTGCTCTGTCTTTCTGTTTGTGGCTCCCGGGGGGTGAGGTGGCCTCCGGCCGGGGCGCCGCCCCTGGCCCGGCTCCAGCTCCGGCGGGGGGAGCCCGGCCCGCCCCAACACCTGCTGCATGGCTCCGGCCCTGCCGGCTCGGCTCCGCTTGGCTCGCCTCTCCACGTGGCAAAAAAAGGCTTCCAGCTGTCCCTGTTGTTTTCTTCACGGTCTGGATACAATTTTAACTTCTTAATGCCTGGATAAGATTCTCGATTTCCTGAGCTCCCCTGAATGAGAAGAAATGAAGCATGAAGGCTACAGAGGTCAGCGGAATGAAGATAAAGTTTCTGGTGGGAAGAGATTGAGAAGATGCAACTGATAAGTAGCTGAAAACCTTTTTTTGTGGGCTAAGGGGATTGTGACTACACTAAAATTCCTTTAAACTGTGAAATATACTTGGGGAGGTTTGGGTGCTTGAGTAGAAAACTTTTGCCTCGGGGAAATGGAGCTCTCTTTGTTCTGGGACTGGAATATGAACAGAGACATTTGATAGAGAAGGAGATGAAGAGAATTTTGTTTTTCAGCAGCCTGCCTTCAAAAGTGATACCCCAAGTGTGTAACATAACCCATAGCACAGCTCTAAAAGGACTGTGAAAAAATGGGAGGAGAGTCATAATCTGCAATATTTTCCCCAGACAGATGTAGATTGAGAAGGTGAAGACACCCCCTAAGCCATAACTAAAAAAGGAACTTTTCTCTCTTAAGTGAACTGAAATTATTATTTGGGTGGATAACTGACTGAAGTGTTCTCTGTATGTTGTTGGTAAGAAATGCAGAATGAAGGGAGAGGGAACAATCTAGGAATCTTATTGTGATTTTTTTTTGGTGTTATTAATAAATTTCTTCTTGTACCTTTTTAAGTTTTGAGCCCGCCTTGTCTCTATTCCTACATCCTATCTCTAAAAGAAAATTAAATATATTAAAATTGGTAAAACCCAAGTCACACTGTGACATTTTGATATAGTCATCTGAGCTGCCTTCACAAACAACGCTTCATAATTTCAGCCTAGCACCACAGAATATCACAGGACAGCAGCACATTCTGATTTGGAAAGGACCCACAGGGCTCATCGAGTTCATCTCTTATGTGAATGGCCAGACATAAAATGAATCATTTCCTGCAAGTGTCTTTGAAAGGCATATTTCTCTGCAATGAATGGGAGCGTGATGAATCTACATTGGAGATATGGATGTGTATTACAGACATCTACAGTTAGACAAAGTCCATTCCACCTCATCTACTGGATAGCAGCAAAGCAAGAGGATTTAAGAACAGAGTGTGTTTAAACAACCTCCCCTTTCCATCCAAATGTTTCCAGTACCTGCAGTGAAAGGACTCCCTGTGCCCTTGGCACTGTGTACCAACAACCTTTGTGTTGTCTATGTGACTCCTCTCAGTTACTTTTTAAATTCCATCTATAACTTGACTTCTGAAGCCTTCCACGGCAATAAATCCCACACCTTAGTCATGTGGGGGAGAGACAGGGAGACAAAAAAGCAAAAACTCAGTTCCCACTGTTCTCAACCTGTTGCTCAATTGCTGCTTTTAAGAGTCTTGCCATTCTAGTGTGATGGGAAAAGCAAACTCTACAAGTCCTTGTGCTCTCAAGGCAGGGAAGGCTTCTCCCAGCACTTTCTGTGTGCACACACTCTGCTGCTTTCCATTCCCAGAGGCAGGAATACTTCATCACATCTCTGTGCAGAATGATAATGAAATTTAATTTGGGAATTCTCCATTAAATGCTGCTCTACACTGTAAATTATGTTCTCTTGTTAAACACCTAATTTGTAGTATTGAGTCACTATGTCCTGAAGGCAGCAGCACCTGAAAGTGTATAAAATTGGATGAAAAGTGAAAGATAGAAATAAATAGGATGAAAGACAGTTTAAACCAGACAGAATTTCCACTGCTAAATTATAAAAATTACTTACATTACTCACAGTTCATTAAATGAACATTCTGATCATGTCCCCACAACTCAGTCAAGGGGGTGAGAATATATGTGTATGATACGTGTATTCCTTCAGCACAGCCAGCCAGTGACTATATTCTTGTTTCATAGGAATTTTTCTCAGGTTACAGAAGTTTTGGCTTTCTCCCTTTCCCTGAGTTTCTGTGGTCAGATGAAATTCAGCCTTGCACTGCTTGGATAGACAGAAGGTCTCCAGTCAAATACAACGTCCAGCAAAGTACTGCAGAGAAACTCCCTCATAACAGAAATTGTTGCAAGTCCTTCATTACAGACTGAAAAGTTTCTTTGAAACTTTCAAGGAACCCTAGCCATTTTCAGCAGAAAAATGTTATGCTGGAATATTTCAAATCAGTTTTACAATATCATGCATTTCACCCTGTATGTGTGGGATTCATTACATTCATTCACAACAGGGATTAAAATGACATCTTAGTGTCATGTGAGGCAGGGGGATTTGAGACTGAGAGCAGTAGCTGGACATTAGGCCAGCTGAATTGTACTAATGCTGAGTTACATCAATATATATAGCTTTGGAATAAAGGGACATTAGGGGAGATTAGGGGTTATCTTTCAGAGAGATTTTGTAATATTACAGATGTTATCACACAGAAAATCTAAAAATGGACTTACTGTGTATGAGTAGTGGAAAAATAGAAAAGCACAAATAAAAAGTAAGAGTTCTTCAAAAGTCATCATAAAATCCCATCACACTCATACAGCACAGATGTTGCTCAAATGATAAGCAGATGTTTTTATGTAGACTAAATTCTAAATGATCCCACTGTTTTCAGTCAACATCCTTCAAATAAATTCAAAGGAAATGATAGTGACCAAGAAGAGATTCCTGGGGAAACAAAAAATCAATCCCTGTCTGTAAAGGGTTAAAGTATACCGCAGAAAAATATTTGTAGATGTGACACGATAAAATCCCTAAAATTACATTTCAGACTTTAAAAGCCACAGTATTGAGGCTCTAGCACAGGAAATCCAGAGGAATATTCTAAGAGGACATGAATAATTCATGGTTTCTGAACACACACGAGACAGATGATCCCAGAAAAACGAGGTATCCAGGTGTGCTCCTGTCAAGTGCAGTGACATGAGCACAGTGTAAATCTGCTGGAGAGAAGCACAGGCTCATCTCCATCCCACCAAGACACATTGTGAACTGGCTTCCAAAAGATGTGTTCCTGTTTTAACATCAAAAGGATGAAAAGTCCAGAGAAGGGGACTAGCTAATAAAATGCCTTAAATATTCACAGAAGAGAAAATGCTCCCTGGCTCCAGCATATATTAGAATTGACCTTAAAGTGTTTGCCTGGTTAAAAACAAAACAAAACAAACCCTAAATCATAAACACCCTTGCTTCTTCAATTTTTGTATATCACAACATTTGCTCCCCCTTTCCCTCTGATATGTACCTTTAGTGACATATTGTTCAAAAGTGTGGCAGTAACTCTTTTATCAGGAAAATAATAATTTTTGCTACATTGCTTGGCTTCTGTTCCTCATTGTTAGGATTCAAGTATAAACTTGTTCCTATTGAAAATAATGCAATTGAAGCTTACAGAGATTCCAAGATAACTTTTAATGAGAAATACTAACCTGCCATAATATGTTCTGGGTGATACACCTGACAGCCAGGTGTAAAGCTCAAAATAGATCTGTGCCTTGCACAGGTGTACCTGCTGTCCTGAGGTAACAGCCAGACAACAGTGTCAAAGTGAAGCCTTGAATCTGCCCAGTGTTCAGCCTCTCACCCTGATGATTTCCCCCTTCCTCCCACTTGCCTCTCTAAAACAACTCCTGGTTTTGCCAGCTCCTGAGCACAGAAGCCAGAAAAGAAGCTAAACCTCACAGGTAACAGGACTCATTTTCATCTCTTTGAAGATATTTTTATGCTTGGAAGTATTCTAGCATTAGTCTAGCATATGTCAAGTCCTTAAAATGAACAAAACTAACACTTTAGTATGAAAGCAGATTCTGTCTGTAAATTAGGTCTGAAGATACGAGAGAAGATGTAATTATCGTTGAGAATTTCCAGTACAACTTTTTTTTTTTTTTGGGGGGGGGTGTTGGGAGGGTTTTTGTTGTACACATAAATGCTTGTTTCTTGTCTAAAGCTTTTCTGTATAATTTGAAGCACTGCTTGAGGTATTTTACAGCCTAACCAGTTTAAACAAATGGACATGCTTTAGATTCCACTCAAAACTCGATGCTTCTGCAGACATGAGGACACAAACAATCCAACTCTTCTGTAAAAAGGTACATGAGAAAGAGCAGGAAAAAAGTGCTAATTTAAGTAAATTCTTCAGTCAAGGATTTATATGGTCAATGTGATTGCATATATTACAGATATACATTCTTTATGCATGCACACACACATATCCATGGCTAATAAACAGACACGTATGTATATATATAGAAACTCAAAATCCACAAACTCTTTGCTATTGTTTTATTTAGTTCATTATTTTTAATATTTAACTAACAATATTATGTCAACTGGCCTTTTGACCTTTTCTATCTAATTAAACTTGAAAGAACAGATGTCTATAAAATCTGCTCTGAACCAGCCCAGTCTTTTCAAATTTACAGCT
Organism: Luscinia megarhynchos; assembly: GCA_034336665.1. Lineage (NCBI taxonomy): Eukaryota > Metazoa > Chordata > Aves > Passeriformes > Muscicapidae > Luscinia > Luscinia megarhynchos. The sequence continues at coordinate 10,069,882 of JAPFBE010000003.1, read as the reverse complement.
AAAGACATCTTTATAACTGGTGATGAATGCACAGATTTATTAAAAAGTAGTTATTTTCATTGCCCCATTTATCAATTAAATCTGATCAGACAGCACTGTCTAGTAACCAAAGTTCTATTTCTAGCACCAAGCCAACAGACAAACACAACTAAAAATACATGACTTTTTGTCTCTGCTGTGTGCCCAGCGAGCCTGCTCTTGGGCTACCTGCACATGCTGGCACACCTTCCTTCCTATCACCACCCCCGATCAAGTAGAGACTGTACAGGCATCTCTGGATGCTCCAAAACCTCTTTTCCACTTTGCTCTGTGGTTGCACATGTGATTTGTCTCAGCTAGGGGACTCTTTTGAGCAGAAACCCCATGGCCTCAGCCAGCTCTGGTCCCAAGCTGGCTGAGGTCTGTCCCACTCAGACAAATCTTTTCCTAAGGATGGCAAAACGGATGGATGACCAGGCTCATGCTGTCTTAGCTCCTCCATCAGCCTACAGACACAATGCCATTGGGTTGTGGAAGTTAAACTTGTATGTCTGTGGTTTAAAATAATGTCACTATACAAAATTTACAGTTAAAATTTCCTGAAAGACAATAGTGTGAGGACATTGGCTATTGGCAATATGTATAAAATTTATGAATATAATATAAATATAAATTATATTTATATAAATATAAATTTGACATTCCTGGCTGCCCACTTCCTCTTCAGTCCTAGCAACTGTTCTGTTTGAAAATTGCTCAGCATGACATAGATCAACAAGTTTTACTTGGCCAAAAGAAGAAGAAAGGAGAAAGGAGTTGCACACCAAAAACATCTGAAATTTAGAGCCAGTAGGCACACATTGGAACCCTTAGCATTCCAGCTGATCTTTTCAGTGTGAAGGTAGTCAAACATTGGTACAAGGATCTCCTTCCCTGAGCATACAGAGAAGTTGAGTAACAAGCTTTTTTATACACACTGCTTGGAAAACTAAGTATCAGAAGTAATTTTCAATAATATATCATGTTATATTATGATTTTAGTCAGTTTCAGTTTATGATTGCCACATACGACTTTTCTGAGAATAATCCTGTTGTCCAGCCTGGACACATAGATTAGAAACTGAACTCAGCTTCAGACTAAATACAATATAATGATTATAGTTGAAACTGTATCTCATGCATGAGGATTAACAAACATTTCCCAAGCCTGAACATCTCGAGAAGATCTCACCTCTATCTGCAAGAAAGACCCAAGAGCATTTTACATCTCTCTTCCCTGCAACACATCCATCCTTCAAGGAGAAAAGAGCCAAGATAACTGACCTTGTAGGGACCACCATGCACACAAGGCAGCTGAATCCCTGGCCTGCTCAGCTGGGACTCCAGAGATCATATCCTACTGTGTCACCCATCTCACAAAGCTGTTGCAACTTTTAGATACCAGTTTGGGATGAAAATTCTCTCCATTAACTGCACATGGAGCCCAGTATCCCGACCTAGGCATTCAAATAATGTTTGAAGCTGGCTGATGTGAATTCCTCTCTGATCCCTTTATTCATTCCCACAAATGCACCCATTGTTGCCCATTAGCTGTAATTTGAGAGTCAAGTTTCCAAACAGAGCACGAGAGTGTACATTGCTCAGACATTTTGCAGTTCCCAGAACACTTGCATGTGCAGTTATTGTGCATCAGCCTCACTGACCACAGCACCTGCATACGGAATCGTAACCAAGAACCCGGCAGGTGCCACACTGAATCCTGCACAGGCATCCTCATCCTGCACAGGCATCCTCATCCTGCACAGGCTTTGTGTGCAAAAATCTTATACAGCTAGCAAGGATAGTTATCACATACAGACTCCGCGTCCATTAGATAAAAGCAATCAACAGAAGAGATCATTATCAAAAAATCACTTCCCATTTACCTTAATTTGTGTTCTGGTTCCCATAGTGTACAGAAACTAATGCTATAAACAATAATTATGGCAAATAAGGTAATGGTCTGAAAGCACAGAGCAAAAAGAAAAATACCACCCAATCATCATCCAAAAAGCAATAAAAAGCAAGAGATTTTCAACCCACTTTTCTTTATTAAAAAATACGCTCCACAAAAGTTCAATTCTTCTCTAATTCTCTCTCAAGAGGGAGTTCCCATTTGACCTAAATGTCTGTGCATGAAAAATTTATTAAGTGACGTGATTTGCTTTATTTAGAATAAAAAGAATATCTGTTTGCCATTATTACTGCAGGGAGCAGAAGGCAATGCTAGGTCAGATGAACACAATGCTTAAAGGTTTCTCTGTCCTTATTATGACCTCCTGCTACCTAAATTGCATATTAAAATTCGAAATAGTCCAAAGAGAGGTGCAATATTGAAATAATATCTTACCCAAATAACCTACTACTGAAAAGTACTTATCATGGAGTTTATTATATCATACTGTTTCAATTGCTGACATGTAAGTATTTCACATTGTCTAGCAATGGAAAATGATACTTCCCAATGTATCAATAAAGCATGAGTTTAGCATGACATTTACACACTGTAGAGAGTTCAGCTTTGTTTTAAAAACATATATTTAAATTATTTACTAGGTATTTCTAAAACATTTTCCTAATAAAGCTCTTTAGAGCTGCACATTTGCTGTTAATGTGGAAACTGAAATTAAGCTACAGGAAGTGACTATAAGTAATAGGCACATTAGGAAATATTTTAAAGTAAAAACATTCTTCCTGTACATGTATTTCCTCTCTTTTCTCAATTGGAGTTAGGCAAATTATTCATTTTGAAAAATGGTTAAAAGTTTGCATTGGTATCAGTTCAAGAAATTCGAATTTAAAGTAAGGCTTGTCCGGCTGTTTTATTTTATTAAAAAATAATGCAAATTTGGCAATTTAGTGATTGCCTCACTGCTATCTTCCTGATACTTGAAACTGACTTCAAGGTGGGCTGTTTTTACCAGTTTTTGTTGGTACTTAACAGATTCAGTGCTGCCATCCTTTCTCTGATCCAGGAAACTGTAGTCACATGCAGCCTGAGCCAGATTTGAAAAGATGTGTGAGATCAGCTTCAGTGCAAACATAGTTACTAAATATTCTGCAGTATCATCTGAAAGGGAGCCAATGTCTTGTCAGGGTAAAATTGTCTTTAGAAGAAATACCAAGCCAATGACAGCAACCAAATACAGAGGCCATGTGATTCCCCCCTGCACTGGTATCCAATTTCTGTCAGGCCTGACTTCAGCATGGCACCTGTGGACAAGGGAAGCTCTGGCTCCATCCTCATGCTGCCCTTTCTGTGCTGCTCACTGTCAGAGAACACCCTGGTTAATGCCAGCAGCAAACAGAAGTCTAGAAACACAAACTGGGAAAATGGAGATTTTTTACTACATATAAACCTCAGATCAAGAAAAGTAATAGATAGATTAAAAGCATAATGAGGTCATATTGTGCCAGGTATATTGTCTGGTGTTTAATGGAAGAGGAACACCTGCAAAATGCATATGCTCCTATTAGGGGAGGCACCTGAGTACCACAGCCACTCAGCATCGGGGATGTTTGTAAGAAAATCAGACATAAACACAAGGACAGAGACAGGTGAGAGACTTGGGATAGAAGACAGAAATCAGAGCCTGGTGGTCCATTGCTTATGGTCACAAAACCTACTGTTTATGGTCCACTCACCTTAAAGGCATGAAGGGCATTTCTGGGAGCATCTCTTCAAAAATCCCCAGTATACTGGTGATATTCCTGGAGAACATGTCTGAATGCTCACAGTGGCCTACACTGCCATGTGAAAAGGAAACTGAGGCAGCCAGGGATGCTGGCTATACTCTCAGATGCCAGAGTTGAGTGCAGGACTCTGAGGACTTTTTTTCCACTCTGGCTTTTAGAGTTAACAGGGTGACAACAAAGTCAAATTCCTCATTTGTGTGTAATTGTAAACCAGATACAATGAGCCCCATTGTTGGTATGTCCTACAGATTTCTAAAACATTTTACATCACATTTGTTGTTTATAATATAATATAATAGTTATGAGAAAACATAGTCGACAGACTTCTTTGTCCCTTTTGCCATACACAAAAAAATGTCACTAGTTCTTCACAGAGTAGAACAGGAAAAGCCATAGTTTTATCTTCAAATAAGAATATTTATGAACAGCACTTAAAAGAGAAAAAAAGTTGAAACATTCTTTTTCCACTAATATGGGGGACTTTTAGAAATACTATTGATATATTTTTACACCCTAGACCGAGCATAAACTCTAATTCAATGCATGGTTCCCTCAAAACTTTGGTATGTGATGGAATGGCCTGAAGACAACAAACATCCCAGAGAGGGATAAGTCTACCCAACCTCAAAACAAAATCTTTGTCACTGCAGTTGGCCAAGTATGTCATTCTCATAAGAAAAACCTGAATTTACATATTTGGATCCATGGAAAAATAACAAATAACTGGACTTGAATTGTCCCATAAAAGGATGGATCTTGGATGATAAGTGTAAATTTTATTCTCATATATAAACATAAGAAAAATCATCTACAATCTACTGCAGGGCTAAGTAATTACATTTTCTTTTTACACATTGTATTCTGTCTGTGAAATAAGGAATCTTCTAATTTATGAACTAGAAGTTCTATTTATATTTGTTTGCTTATGTTTTATTCTAATAAAATCATCCAACCTAAGGAGTAGAAATGTTTATACAAGTGCAGTTATTGAGGCACTATCTCAAACTATGCCAGAATTCACGTTTGCAATTTCAATCAAAAAAATAAAAGCCATTCCTATGACTGAATTCATGTTTCTATTCACCTACTGATTTTTTAAAACAAAAGACAAAAAAATATTTTAATTACAGAGAAGCAATACTCTAAAGTGGTATCATTTTAAAACTGTACATTGAAATAAAATTATCATCTGGAACATGAGGTTCTCAGGTAAGGTGGAATGTCAGCCTGCAAAAATGTGGTGAGATGACATTTCTCTTAGATTTTTCATGGGAATATGAAAAACCAAATGCTTAATTAAACCCTCCTCCTGCTTATGGTCCTGGATAATGTAAAATCAGTGGCACAAACATAGTTGTCTGAGGTTAAGAAATCTGTCCCTAAGAAATTAAAATTTTAAATTTGCTAAAAATATGTAAGACAAATATACTAAAGCAGCTGTATTTCCCCTTTATAAATAAACATATATACAAGATTTTCTGAGCTAAAAGACAATCTTTCATCCTCTCTAGTCTCCTGCCCTAATGGAAAATAAGTAATTCCTTTAGCACATGTAATGTATGTGTGTCATACCAATAGGAAATATCAGCGTGGGTCATGTTTTTACTTTGTGTGTTGACACAGTAATTGGTCAATTATGTGTAATGGAGACTAACTGCCTCACACAAAAATAGAGCTACACTCTACCTACACTCTCTGCATGAATAATAAAAATAAGTGGCATTTTTTTCCCACACACATTATGGAAGACAAACAAGACAAAGGCATTGAAAAAACTTGAGAAAAGGCAAAAGTCAATCACATGTGATTTTCACCATCTTGTAACATATTGTTCTTAAAAACTGTGCAACAGAAATGGTCTTAGAGACGAGGACATGTCAGCACACCTGAGGTTACCCCTGGGTTTTGGTGTGACCCTGCACTTTGGGTGTCTACCACAGACCTTGCCCTTCTACTCACACCTTACAGAACGTGCCATACTTGAGCACTTAGGGATTAATTAGCCAGCTCAAAACAATAACTGTATGTTAAAATAGTTGTTTAAACCCCCTCTACACAATGAGGCAAGGAGGAAAGGATTTCTCTCTTCCTTGGAATTTAAGATATAGGTCATGAGGATCACCCCTCAGATTTGCCATTCTTTTTCCTCTAAGTAGAAATGCAGATTTTTATTTTTTTTCTGGGAAACAAAGTTGGGTGAAATTGATCTAACTGTACTAATACAAAATATCTAGCTTACAGTATGTCTGTCTGAAAAGGAATTAAATTTTACCAAATCTAATTTAAATCAAATGAAGTTTCAGTGACATTGAAGAAAAAGGAAAAAAAAAGCATTCACAGAGCACTCTAAAAATATCTCTATAATAAAACAGCTACTAAAAATGTCCTTTGCATTTAATTTTTAAAAAAGACTTTGATTTAACAGATAAATTTAATTTATTGCTTAGGTAGAACCTTTGGGTATTTTACAAAGTACTGACAAACTACTGTACTATCTCTTGTCACCTTGCAGATCTCATTAGTGTGCAAGGCACTTGCACTGAAGGCCTTATTTTTGTTCCTTACCCTTTTTACAGAAAGCTAAAAGAATAGTTAAGCTATTAAATGAAGTTCCTGAGTTACAGCAAAACATTTATTCACTCTCTTCAAAGAACACCAGAGTTGAGACCTTGGGTTCACCAAGAGCAGAGGTGCCAGCTTTCCTTTGGTGCTTGACTGCTCTGGGAACTGACCTGGGATCACCAGGATCTGTCAGGCTCTTGGGCAGGAGCACCTGTCCCTGTCCTGGTCCCCACAGCATGTCCATGTGCATGTGGGGGATGATTCAGAAACAGGGGTGCAGAAATAGAAGGAAAAAGGACAAAGCACAAGTTTTTGCTGCTGTTCTACACCGGGGTCATGAAGGGACATGATGTGACTTTCCAAAGCACCTTTCTCTGATGTGGCTATGGAGGCAGAGAGAACCATAGCCTAAGGAAAACCAAGTACAAGAAAAGAAAGTGGAAACGAGATCTGTGAGAGCAGATTTTTTTTCTTCCTAAAGCAGTGCACATAGAGGAAAAGATGGAAGAGCAGGTAACTTAAGGACAGAAAGGAAAACCTGAAAAAAGCAAACGAGGAATCTTATGGGCAAAAAAAATAAAAAAAGTTGAGAAAAAAAAAAGGTGAAAAAAACCCAAGAACACAGGATGCCCAGGGAAGGAGATCAATCTTTGTTTCCCAGTCCTGCTCACTTGCCACAGGTCAAAGTTCCTAGACAGCATGACAGACTTCAACTGACTATCATGATAAAGTCCTGGCACCTCTTCCTTGTGGTTATTGTCAGTCAGGAGCAACTGTCAAAAATTACTGTGAACAATGAATGTACATGTATACAGAGGTGATCTCAAAAGATGACAGAGTGTTTTTTGACAGATTAAGATATTATTCTGTCTTCCTTGTGTATTTGCTTAACTTTCAGGGTTCAAGGGGAAGAAAAGCAATACAGATCCATGTAAGTGGAAGCTGGTAATAAAGCAGGCCATCTATAAATTATCTTTCAAACCAAACCAAAAGAAAGGCAAAGGGAATGGCCATAAAGAAAGAAAAAAAAAAAAAAAAAGGTAAAAATGAATTAATTAAGTCAGAGAAGATGAGTGTGAGAAAGAAAGGGATGGGCAGAGGAGACAGACTCTGTTCTTATTTACTCTCAAGTCATGGACTTACACTTGTCTAACAGGCCACATGATTTGGCCAAGCTCTCCTTATCAGCAACAGCTAAAAGTGAATGACAAACCACACAGATGAAAAAGACTTATTAGTTCACCCAAGTCTATTTTATAACCAAACTTAATTGGTTGTTCACGAACCAGACCTCCCATGCATACATTGAAATTTTACTGAGCATTAATTTTGAGGAAAAAAAACCCTCTATAGCTTTCTGATGATATATTCAGGGTTTTTATTTGTATTTACTTGTTTGCTAAGAGTTTTAAAAATCAATCGTGTTGGATTTTCTCCCCCCTCTGAGCAGCTATAAGACTTGGAATATCCAAACTTTGTATTCTGAAATGCATCACCTTTGCACCTATCAAACTAAAGCTCGTTGTTGTTCATTTCTATTCATGTTTTCTATATCTCTTTTTTGTGTCAAGCTAATAGTGCTTTAATTTTTTGCTCACACCTGGAAGCCTGTACCCATTAGTTCCACACACCTGTACATGACAGTTGTGAAGAACAGGTAGGACAGAATCCACACCAGAAAAACATTATGCCCTTCATTTTTGGGCTCTGTTTACTTACTTTAGTACTTTATCCCCAGTGCAGATTATTTCTTGGAGAGAAAGAAATCATCTATTAGGTATATGTCAGATACCAGAAAGCCTCAGAGCAGTGTCAACAAAAATCCTTCATAACAGACTTAATTCAAAGGAAAGTCATCTATGTCATCCTGAAAGCTGCAGAGACTCTAGCTCTAGTTTGCTATCAATCATAACTCAAGATTGCAATTTCATTTAAGTTTCCTCCCTTGTATTCTATTCTATAGTGGATTTTTTCCTTTTTTTTTAATTGAAGGTTTACTGTGGCTTAAATCCTTATTGACTTCAACACAGAAAGAAACAATAATCCTAATAAAAACTGTTATGAAGTTAATTTTTCATTAGACTTTTTTATTCATCCTTCACCCAGTTTCCAAGCTATACAGCAATGCTGCACAGAAACATTCAAATTGGTCAAAGTTAATTTTGTGGGTATGAAATTTTTTTTTTTCTTAGTAAATATTCAAATATTAGGTTAATAATATATTTTCAGAGGAAATAACATGGTTTAATTTATATACACTACTTAAAACAGCTAATAGATGAATATTGAAATGTAAATGACAGTATTACTAACAAACCAATCACAGCTTTGTGAAAAAGTTTAAGTCTTTTTTACAGAAAGAAACAGTTAACAACTAAGATATTGATCTCAACTCTAAAAAACCTGAAGTTTAGTTTTAGCAATATAGATGAAATTATTAGGCTTCAATGTCATGTTGCCACTGGTGCAATGTCATTGCTCAAGCCAATTTTATATTATACAATAATTACACAGTCTTATGGATTTTTCATCACTTTTGTGTATATTAAACTAGACATATGAGATAATACCAAAGCATAATCACGTTTAGAGCTTGAGCTCTACTGTTAGCAATTCAATAAGGGGGTTCATTAGGGTTTGCAGGTTTTAAGAAAAAACAAATAAACAAAACCCCAAAAGAAGGGATTCCTTAAATTTTTGGAGACTGGGAAATTGAACTTGAGAGAACTGTATTAATTCAGCTTGGTCCACTGTTCCTCCCTAACTCCACGAGCAGCAGGCATCAGATTTGGATTTGGGGCCAGATGGGCTTTGACTGAACATTTATAATGTTCTTATGTGAAAAGTGAAAAAATTCACCAGATCTAAATGTAAACAGCCAAGCTTCTCCTGATACCAGTTTTGCATAGTTTTCACCAAAACACACTTTACAAAAATTTGCACAAGTCTGTAGTTCTTTAGTCCATTAATAAGCCCCCAAGTAGGTCAAATACACACGCTCATCATAACAAGCCTATTAAGTAATAATCTGAAGAGGAGCAATGTACCTTTAGTACTTAAAAAACCCCAAATCAATGTTTCCTAGGGGTGTATTTAAAAACATTTTTTGGTGGAATTTCCTGCTGTGCTGCAATGTTCTCAACAGTATTTTCTTTTTTGTGTCTTCTACAGGGCAGGGCTGCTTTATTAGCGACAACAAAAAAATTCATACAAAATACAGTTCTTCTATTCTGCACTGTTAAAAGGTCACTTCTCCAGTCACCCTTTTTGACAAGAAAGGGATACAAAAAATTACTCAACTTTGTTCTCTTTCAGTGTTGTACAGAAAGATTTTAAGGAAGAAATCCCTCTAATATGAAAGTCACACAAAGGGGCCACATGGAATATTGTGATTCTATGAACTCAATTACTCTTTTAGTGAGATAATCTTTCATCTACAGGGAACCAGGGTCTCTGATCCTTGTCTCTATTTTTGCACATCGCAAAACAGCAATAACACTTTGATAGAACTCACCAGACTTGGCCATCAGCTTCAATTTTTGCTTGGACTCTGTGGAGAAGCACTGTTTTAAGCACTTGTTAAAGCTCAAACTAACACTCATATAGTCATGCATTTGTTCAGATAATGTCTGTGAGCAGGTTTCTCTGCTGCAGTTTCAGCTATTGCTGATCTGTGTCTCCCAGGAGCAGAAGAGTGACATGAACCATCCCTGGCAGAGGAGCTCACACAAGTTTCACTTTCCTTGTGAATAACAGCCTGGCATATGCACTAAGCAGCACTGAGAGCAGATTCACCTGCACACTGCACAGTCAGCACACAGGAGAAAATACAATAAGCCACTTCCTGATGTAGAGATTAATTTTTTAAAAGCCCTGTTATAGTTTACAGTCGTTTCACATTTCCTGTAAAAATAATCACAAGTTTCAACAAAAAAAGTACAGTGGTTGCAGTGCTGCACACGGCAGGAAGAGATGGCACATGGTGGCACTTTGTCACAGAGCCAGCACCCCCTCCCAGGCAACGACTGCCCTGACAAGTGAAAGGAGATTTCCTGGTCTTCAGTCATCACCAGGTGTCTGGCCTCGAATCTAAAGGGACATATTGAAATCTTCCCAATTCTGTCACACTTACTGAGCATCACAGCGCCTGTCAAAAGCATCTCTGAGGTACAAGAACCAGACAGAAAGAAATATTAGACAGAAGGAATCAGGAGTAATATAGCCCTGATACCTGCAGAAACTCACATGGAAAAGGTCATCTCCCTGATCAATCCAGGCCATGTCACACAGGCTCATAAGTACCCACAGCTTTTGTTCAGCCAGGAATATCAGTCCTGAAGACTTTAACACTTCATCCTGCTAGAGAAGCTGATATATGGACTATTGGTTTCCATTTCAAGTTCAGATGTTATTCTTACACCATCACTTCAAGTGAAATTTTTCTATCATCCCCCAACGTGCAGTCACTTGGCTGGTGAAAGGCAACTCTGCTTTTCAGAGCTGAGGAGTATTTCAAACCCAAACCTAAAATGTACAATTCAATAAATGAAACAAAATGAATTCTCTTCACAAAATAAGCCCTTCTCTTCTGTAATGAATCTTCTGAAAAGACTAACAAAATAATTAACTAGCAGTTAGATGATTTGGAGGACGGGAGTTTTGGGGAGTTTATTTTTTGTTGTTTTATTTAATAATATCAAATTCTAGAATTATGGCCTCCTATTCATATATTTCCTCAATAAAGTCAAGCAAGTTTTAGAACATCTTTAACTCTCTGGAAAGTTTGGGTTAGATATTGGACATTTTGAGGGGAGTAACTATTTATTCCTTGATTCCTTATTCAAGATATCTGCTTTTATGCTGTATTCTAGAATGTGGTTCCATTTATGCTCTAGTGTATGCAGAAAATAGAGACATAAAACTGGAAAGAAACAGCATATTCACTGCTCTGCCATTCCACAGGCTCAGCAAAATGTGTACACACAAAACCTATACAACACCATACTCAATTCCTACACTGCTTTTTTTTAGACTCCCACTTAACAAGCCTGTCATTCCTCACAATGCTTTAACAACTTTGTATTTGTAGAACAAAATTTCCGTTCTGCATGGTGCTGTTTGCAACACTATTATGCCAGGAAATGGGATTCCCCCTACCATTCTCTCAAATCTTATTCTGTAACCTCTTTTTTGTATTTATATGTAGACCTGTAAGTGGTGAAATTTAAGGCGGCTGTTGCCATTTACAGAGTATTTCACCAGCTGACAATGGAAACTCCACAGACGCCAAGGTGGTTTGGGTTTTTTTTTCTTTTCTGTGGAGGGGGGCTGAAATATGATTTCTGGTGGTATATTGCCCACAAAAATGCTTTGCCAGCACTCCTTACTGTCACTGTGCATTGGAGTTTCTCAGACCAGGACTCAGCTACTACGTGAAAGGCTTGAAAGCTGACACAGAGGAAAACACTGCCACAATTCATAGTAAATGTCCTTGTGGGCTCTGGAATGTAAATGTGCTGCGTGCTGCAGTGAGGACAGCGCATCCAAATAGCTCCAAACTATTATAACAAGTTAAAAATTGTCCACCAGTAGCTATTTAAAGGTCATTAGTTACTTTATATATATATATATAGTGCATGTATTCAGCTAGCAGAAATCTGGTACTACATTGTTGGCCATAAAGGGAAAAGTTGGACGAGTTCTAAATAGAGATCAAAGCCTGGGCCAGATCCTCAATTAAAGTCAAATGAGTTATATTCATGCATGCCAGCAGGGATAATTTACAGAGTGCAGAAGACTCTGTATCACAGCAAGAGTTAAATGACAAGCCACTACTGGTGTGACTGTAATTCTAACTGTTCTTACCCAAATATTCAAGGACTGAGTTGAACAAAACTCTAAAAAACAGCCCATGACATGTTGATTTTCTGTGTCATCTCACTTGCTTATAAAATGTATGCTCTTTTTGGCTTCAGAAAAAAAGAAACTTCACAAATAGTAGATAATGACAGCAATGTGTAACCTGCTCCCACCTTTAAAACTATCCCCACAACCAACTTCACTCACAAGCAGCAAAAAAACCTGTGTGTGAGAGTACAGTAATATGCAAAATTTGTGGTTATCAACTCCTATGGTTTTGGGATAAGATGTTTGACTATCATGGAAAACATTTGTTTGGTTTGAGTTTTTTGACGCTAAAAAGAAAGGCAAATAGCTAAGTGATATTTTACTAAGGTCACAACCTTGAGGAGAAAATTATTTCATTTCCTTAACAATGAAAAAAAAAATACGATTCTTTCTGCTGCCACTATTAATTTGGCTTTGATTTTCATAGGTATATGCTGCATAGTAGTAAGTTCATTTCTAAATACGTTCCTTTCTGAACAAACAGTATCAAACAGTGGAAAAAGACTTAACAAAAAAACCTTCAGGTTTTAAGTTTGTGAGTGAAAAGAAAAGATACTATGTTGCCCAGGGCAGTAGAGAACTGAAAATATCTTATCAATTGTACATGGTTATCTTGTTGTGATTTACAAGGTTGGGCTTTCTTAACAAATAATCCCACATTCTACAATTATTAAAAAAAAAATTAAAAAATATATATTGGATGAAGGGAAACTGAGAAAAGCTATCAAAACAAGAGTAAAGAAAAAGGAATAAAACAGGTTTTATACAGTCCATATGGATTAAGACCCACATATTTATAATTCTGAAAAACAGGAATTATTGCTGGAAACATTTGCTGAACTATATTTGCACTTTTTCTTTCAAAGGTCAAAGAGGTGTATAATGGTTTTGCAAAGAGGAAAAAAAGTCACTGTAATAAGGTCTGTTACTTACTATGCTTCCTCTGTAACACTAAACCAAAGAGCAATGAACTGTACTTTTGGAAACTCTAAGGAATTGTCTTTTATAGCTGAAAGGTCAAAAGAGAATATGGAAGACCAGCTATTAAGTTACATGGTCTTTATGTATGGTTCACAGTCAGTTAGTGAATTTACAGGAAACTCTGTGTTGGAGAACAGAGATAGGGCTTGTTCCCTTTTAGCCATTTAAGCAGGAGAACCCAATCCCTTTGGAGTACAGCTCTCCCTCCCCATCACACACAATCTTTCCAGCATATTTCCTTGCTCTTTAACATTTCTGTACCTATTCAAAATGAACACAAGCCTATTTCACAAGCACGTCCCTGCTCCTCTTGTAAGGCAGGAGCTGGCACAAGTGCAGGCTCCCAGCAGAGTGGGGTTAGGGCAGCTGGTGAGTTGTAGCCATCCCAAACCTTTTGTGTTTTTGCAAAAGCTCTGTCAGTCCATGGGAAAGGTCTCTGACCTGAACGAGACGGTGGGAGGGGTGGAGATAAAGGAGCTGCACTGAGAATGTCATCAGTTTAGGCTGCACTCAAAGCCTGGACATTCTGTCTAAGGCACATCACTGAGATCCTGTTTCACTGTCCTGGCTGGGCAGGGACTGCTGCACTTCCCAGACACAGGAGCCTGAGGGCAGATATATCCACAAAGAAGGTTTCCCTGCACTTGGACACTGAACTGTTGGGATCTTCAGTGGTGAATTCTACAACTCATCATCTGATGCACTCTCAAGAGCAGTTTCTCTGAACTTTGCCTGCTTTCTGCACAAGGGATGAGAACAAAATAAAACCTTCTATCCTCCCTAAATCAAAGTGTTGTGACAGTGTTCTTCTTTACATGCTTTACCCAGCTGGCAGATACTGTCCCCAGTCAGAGTCACAGGGAGAAACCTCATTATGCATTCCAGCTTCGGATCCTCCCTGGGAAATCTGTAATAACGTTAAATAAGATTTTTTACAAAGGAAATGCCTCCCTGCATTTCCTTAACCATTATGGACCAAGATTAACATTGTTTCTTTTACTGAGGAGACAACCACAGCAACTGCTGGGTCATTGTGGGAAACATTGCAGCTATCATTTCTGCCCAACAGGAATGTTGATCCATCTGGCTCACTAGGAGTCTGTGCTCCAGCTAATCCAGGTCAAAGCTGTTTTACTTCCGTGCAGTGGAAACTATTTTGAGAAGTTCTGAGCAGTGCCCACAGATTGAGACAACCAGCTATGCAGAGCTTTGAGCACATTTTGTGTGCATCAAAAAGAATCAAGAGTCTTCTGCCCTATGTGCCATGAAATAATAGATCTAAACTTGTCAAGGCTCATTCTTGATTTCATTGTTGTGTTAAGAAATTATTATTATTATCTTTATCCATCATTGCAAAGCAGTTCTAATGATTACAGGGGACTACAATCTGGAACACTTACACTGAAGAAATACCTAGCTAGAATGGAGGCTCACTAAAATAAACACAAAATGGAATTAACACAGTAGTCCCAAGGGAGATGTTGAGGAGCAAACCCCACAGGATGCTGAAACAAAATAATAAAAAAATAATAAAAATTAAAATTAAAAAAAAATACTTTCCAAGGTAGAGTTTTCAGTAATTTTTTTTTTTTTAGAAAATTTGTGGTGCAATAACTCTGTTCTAAAGTAAATATGCTTAGGGCATTCTTTGTAAAACAAATGTATAATTACAGAATAACATGGGCTGCAAGGAAGACCATCCAGTCCCACACTGTTCTCAAAGCAGGACCTCCTCCAGAGCTGGATCAAGAAGCTCAGGGCTGTGTCCAATTGAGTTTGGAGCTCTGCCAAGGGAGGAGATTCTACAACCCCTCTGCCTCACTGATGACACTCATGGTACAAAAAAAATATTCTTAGTATCTTGCCAACATTTTAATTTTGGAAACCTGTTTCATCCTTTCTCCGTGCACCCCTGAGAAGAGTCTGACTTAATTTTCTTCCTAGCTATCTATTAGACAGGAATTATATCCCTTCTTACCCTTTTCACGTCTGTATAGTACAGTAGTTTTAACTTTCATCATTAAGAAGAATACAGTTTTGCACTAAGTACAGTTCCCTACAGTTTTCTAATGATGGGATTTTAGGCCTTTCTCAATTTGTAATTAACTATGGACTAGTTTTAAGTAAAAGGAGAGCACCCTATATTCAAATAATTTATCTCTTACACTATATATCTATATATCTATATATCTATATATATATGTGTGTCCACAGTACATTAAAGTCTTAAACCTGTGTAGAATTACCTAAGTTCTCTAGAGATGCCTGAAACAAACTCAAATATTGGTCAGGGAAGCCATGAGATGCAAAGTTAAGCTGAGTTAAGTAGAACGTTTACACAGAAACTGAGTTAAGTAGCATGCTTATACAATATTGAGAATAATATATCTGTGACATAGTTCTTGAAACCACTCCTCAAATTTTGAAAGAAGCCTGTCTGTTAACAGAAAAAGGGTGAATCCATGATTATCAAATGCATATTTGCATCAGTTCCTGATCAAGCTACATACAACCTCAGTGCAAATCTCCTGCAAGTTTGATGTTCTAAGTCAGGAAGGTTGTTAACCTTTTGGGTCATTTGTAGGGCATCTAGAAAAAAAGAAAAAAAGGCTTTTATCTTAGATTCAGAATGCTCTATGTTATCAAAGTACAAAATAGAAAATGGATTATTTAGTGAGAGGAAAAAAGGATACTGTGGATATTGCAGATTCAAATTGCACAGAACAAGGAGAAAGCAAAAATAATTTCTTTGTTGGCTGAGATGCCCCCAGAAGTCATCTCTAAATACCTGAGTGTGAATAGTTCTTCAAGGCATGGCAAACCCTGAAGTGGGCTGGAAAGTCTAATAAACCTCATGCTCTGGCAGAGATACTGAATGGAAAAATTATCAGCCCAAGGTAAATTTGCAGATTCCCACAACATCTTGTTCCTGGCAGACTTGTGGGCTCTCAACAGTTTAAAGGAACTACAGTGCAGTTTCAAGGACCTAATGGGGGGCAAAAATAATAACAACTTTTGAACAGGCAGTGAGACCACTCCCTCCTCAAGCTTTAAGACAAGGAGAGAGAATCATCACAGACACTCTCCACAGTATGACTTCTGTCAAAGTTTTATCAAAAGTCTTTGAACACAGGATTATTGTACTCAGCTTAGACATATGAACAAACCAGAGAAGCTGTACTCAATGAGGTTTATCAGTAAATGGCTGAGTGAAAAGGCTTGTAAGCCTATAAATATTTCATAGAATTTTAACTCTAAAGGTAGTGTACATTAAATATGAAAGCCATGAAAGCCATACTGCATTTCCCACTTTCTCTAGGAAAATACACTACATAATGTTTTCAAAACACTGGGAAATCCAAGCATTTTTTTCCTAATATCTTTGAAATATCTAATATCCTAATAGCTTCTCCCACTTGAGAACGTGTATTTGGTACACGGGAGAAATTTCTATTTTTCTCTATCACCTGTTTTTTCAGGATCCAAGTAAATAGCAAAAAGGAAGACTGAAAACACAATGAAATAAATTGAAGATCCCTAAAGAAAAGAGATAGGAGTTTTTTCAAGGATCAAAAGGAGATTAAACATATATAGTCAGTTAAGGAATTTCTCTGGGAGAAGATATTTACTGTAAAACAAGATTGGCTCACAGTTGAAGACACTGGAAAGTCTGCAAAGTTAATACTGAGGAGCCATCAGACTTTCCCACCTCATTATGAGAAGCACTGTGCTTATTTTTCTTGGCTCAAAGAATGAGCCATACAATTATATTTATATTCTTATGAGATAAATGGTAAAGTAATACAGGTGACAACAGCCATTTTAGCAGATGAAGAGGCAATATTATCAATACCATGGAAATAAAATCAACAGTAACTTGTTTTTGTTGCCTTACGACTAAGAGTTCATCAGAGAGGATCTTTTTCTGTTTTGTTCTCTTGTGGTGTTAGTTTTTCGAAAGCAGTTAGGGAATAAGATCCTTTCAGACAGGGTGAAGGGATTAGTGTATCCTGCTGGTGATTTGGGATCAAAACTGGCATTGTAACTGCTGGGACATTTCTTAGCAGTAATGAGGAGGCTGTCTGAAAAAGGGAGAGAGGGATTCAGTACCAGTAGCCACAGTAAACCATGTTATTACTTCAAAAGCTCCAGTTCCTGACAATAAAGAGAGAGGAGAAAGAGGCTTAGCAGGACATTTACCAGCAGTCCCCTTACCTGTGGGCAAAGGCAATGAAGCCCAGTCCAATTTGTCCATTTTTGTGCCAAGCCACAATAGGCCCCATAACATTTTTATTCAAAATATGTAAAAATTGAATCTAATTTTTTTACAGGGAAGTGGGAGGAGGAGGGCAAAGGACAATCGTGACAAATCAATTTCCAAAAGAGGGGCAGGGCCCTGCAGTTGGCAAAGTAGTTTATGGGCAATGTTACTTGAACAATGGATAATGGGAGCAGCCCAGGAGCGCCTCCAGCAGCCCTGGCCCCACACAACTGAGACATTCCTTGTCCTCCCTCAAGCCTCCATGAATACATCTCTGTTTCCAGAAGTGTGTGGGCCTGTCAGGCTTTGGCCTCAGCCCAATCTGAGCTGCAGCTTTCCCTCTGTGGCTTTCAGCCTCTGGTGCTCCAGGTGGTCGTGTCCAACCCCCCAGAGACCTGAAGGGAGCACCTGGAAGAGCACCAGAGCTGGACTGAGCTTCAGTGAGAACAAACGAGATCATAACATCCCTCCTGTCCACAAGTGAGACTCAAGTCAATGACATGTATTACAGATATTCCAGTGAGGTCTAAATTAACTTAGTCTCTGATTAATTGAACCCATCACAATTTATGCATAATCTGTAATTTATACCATGCTTCATCAAGCAAGCATGTGGTTTATTGTACACACAGAACAAGATGATTTAGATTATAAGGAGACATAGTGAAATGACATACAGCAGACCTGTCAGGGAGGGAAAGGGAGGAGAACTAGAAAGGGCTCTGAGTGAGAAACCTGGGCTTTCTCATCCTTGTTACCATACTCCCTTTTGTGAAAGCTGTAATTCCAGCAGCAAGGTCTTGCAAATCTACCTGCCAAGCAGCCTGAGAAGATGTGGTGACACAAGGATGCAAATGAGAAGCAAAATGAAGAGTTAAAATGAACTCCCACATCTGCTACTCCTGCTCGTATTTCTTTAGGGTTTTCTTCACCTTACATTCTCATGCAAACCCTTCACTGGCATGAATTATCAGGGCAGAGCTCTGTGGCTGACATGCATCTCAGATCTTTCCTTCAAACCTCTCTGGCTGTGTTCTGGCTGACTTCTTCTCTCCCTTTGCCCCATATCCTGGTGCAGCTTCAAACAGACTTCCTGATTCTGCTTTTTTCATCAATTCCTACTGTCCCCAACATCCCCTTCCTCTTCAGGCAGGCTACACTTACCACGATATTTGTATCATCAAAACAAAACCTTATAAATGTTTTGTAAATATATGAATGCATTTATTTTATTGGAAATATGAGAAGACATGAATGCATGAATAAATAATCATACAAACTGGAGGTGCAAGTTGCCCCACTAGTGTTTGAATTACATTGAAAGCCAGCTCTGCCTTCCTGGCCTCCATAAAGAAATCTTGAGGAAGAAAGGCTCTGTGTATAAGGAAACCTGTGGTACTGACTGCACTAGTCCCAGAAACAAAGGGATTCACTGATTTTCTGGTGCAATTCTGACTGGGTTGCAGCACTGACATTTTTGTCTGTTAAAAATGATGATACTGTTAACAGTCAGGGCCCCATAAGAGAGTTTCTCTGCGTGAAGTCAGGCTTGAGTGTTACACTTAATCTGCAGTTACATTTTAAATTGCATTTATATTATAGCTTAATTGGAGTATGCATACGACTTCCCACGAATACTACTTTCAGCTGTTATACCATATCAATAATAATTAGAATGATTTATACATTCATTCCACTCAGATCATGTGTGATATGCTTCAGAATAACTAGATCTTTTGACAACAGCTGTAATAGCTAATGACTGTCACAACCATCACGAGGTGCTTGAAGCTTCATAAACTCACCTCTAGGATTCTTTCTTGCAACATCTTTGATCATTTTTAGCTATGATTGCAGCCCTGGCTACACCATGACAACTTCTCTTTTCATACAGAAAACATATTCTTGCTCTCTTCTGCCCAACCTAATTTCAGTATTCAAATTCATTGACTAAAAACTCTAACCAGGCTTTTGTTTACAGTGATTACAAATTCATAATCCCGTCTGGGCCTCAGAATTTTGCACAGCATATTGGCAATTAATATCCAATTAATGCTTGTAGACCCACTGATTGTATTACATGTCTACAAAGCAGACTGCTGACATATTCATTTATATTTCAAACAGCACACTGCAGGCTGAATGGTACAGGGAGAACATTGAAAACTCTTAGAGTATTCCAGATTCAGGTACAACAACTCCCCAGGAACATATTCTCACAAAAACACACAGCCAAACAACCAAAAAGCACTAAAAAAACTCAAAAACCCAATCCCACAACAATAAAACAAAACTAAAACAAAAAATCCTTGAGGAAAAAAAATCTAGGGTTTTTTTTACTGTGTAGAAAACACAGAATTAAATCATCATAGATAACATGTAATTCCTGATATTTATTTGGAAAAGGACTCAGGCGATTGCAGAGAGGTGTGCTGCTTCTGTGTGAGAAATAAATAGTGGATTTCTAAAAGTGACTTCCCATGGCTGGTCACAGCTGTAGCTTGAGCTATAGACCTAAAAACAGGCTTCAGTGGATGCAAGTTAGAATGCAAAGTCATTACAATAAAACAATATAGAAAGTATGCAAATTTGTATGATGTAAAACTGAAACAGAATATAAACTGCAAAGAAGTGTTATTGGTTTAAGGAATCCTGGAAGCTGTGACATGAGCAATACATTTTCTTTCTGGCTCAAAAATATTCTGTCTTCATGAAAAGCTGCAATACAACAGTACACCTTACAAGTTTCCAAGAAGAGTCCTCAGGTTTCTAATAGGTTTCCAATTGGGAGCCTTTCCCACTAGAATGGAACTGAATGATTTCTGATTATAAGTAAATATTTCCAATATCTCACTTAAAATAACTTATACTAAATTTTAGCATTTAACTGAGCTACACATTCATGTAATCACAGGATATGCTACTTAACTGTTCAAAAACCAGCTAATTCCTTCTTTGCTGCACTTTAACAAATGAAAATAACATTAAAAATAGGTCTTACAACTCATGTGACATAAACTAATATGGCCTGGAAAAACAATTAACATCTCTTATTAGTTATTAAAAACACTGATTGTTTCTTGTTACTAGAAAATAATCAGGAAGCATACTGAAATTGCTTTAATAACAGAAGATGATAACAAAAATTACCCAAACATAAGACAGATACAGAGAAAGACAGAACAAACAGAATTTATCTTCCTCTAAAGGATTAAATCAGCAAAGTCAACCACAAGTATTTCTATGAGAGACACACTGACTGTACACTCAGTAACAGCATTCATTTGAAAGGCAACAATATTATAAAGGGCATAGTTATATTTATTTGATTTTGTATTAAAGACTATCAAAACTAAAATCTCAACATATTTAAATCTATATAAACTAAAGGTCTCTCAGGCTTTTCTTAAATTTTTGCACTCAGAGTAAATGTGCAACAAGTCTTAAAAATAATAACCATATTTTCATAGAATACAAATCAAATAAAAGCACCATCTTAGACACTTTGCTAACTTCTAATTTTTAAATAACTTTCAAAAATATGCTGATGGTACTGCAGGTGTTTGCAGCATATGTTTAGGGGGTTTTTAACTTGAACAGATTTTTAAAAAAAAATGGACATTGTATACTACATATTCATTTAACTAGACAGGCTTTCCAGTAAAGGGATGTTCTGATAAGCTAGAATTCAAATGAATACATCCTGAAAGACTAGTTCTAAATTGATTTGCAGCTAGTTAATAATATGGGCACACAGTTTTGGTTCTTGTGTGCACACCCTGCCAAAACCTGGCATCAACATGATGAAACCCCACATTTCTCTTTAAAGCCACCTTCCACACTAGTCAGACAGGCTGCTGGCAAACAAAAGCACTGAGAGAGCTGGTTGAAGTCACTGCAAGGTGACTATTGATTATTTGAGAGGCCTTTGTGATTGTAGGAGGCTCTGGAGGAAGGGGAAGAAAGCAAATGGCACTCATTTTCAAATAAAGCAAAGAATATTTGGGCAACCTGGGAAAGAAATGAAGCAAGTCCTCTGAAAAACCTGCAAATCACCCACGAAACCATGTCCTAACATATGAAAGAAAAGAAGCTGACTGTGTAAAGGAAAGTGATGCTGTTTATCCTGACAGCATTTCATGAAGAGGTGCCTGGCTCAGGGAGGGGGGACAGCAGTGGATGCTGTTTATCCTGGCTTAAGCAAGACTTTTAACACGGTCTCCTACAAGTTTAGCAATGGACTAGTTGGCCACTGGGGTCTGTTGAAAACTAGCAGAACTGCTGGGATTAAGTTTGGGGCTGGTTGTAAAAAGTCTATCCAAGAATCTGACAGGAGCCTTGTGCAGTTCAGAAAGGGGGAAAAGTCCTGCACAGAGGGAGGAACCACTGCATGAACTAGTAGAAGATGAGGACCAAACAGCTGGAAAACAGCTTTCCAAAAATGGTTCTGGTGGACACCAAGCTGGGCATGAGCCAGCAATGTGCCCTTGCAGCAGGGAAGGCAAATGTTACCCTGGGCTGCATCAGGCAGACTGTCTCCAGAGGGAGATGATCCTTCCTCTCTGCTGAGCCTTGGTCAGGCAAAACTGGAACACTGAGTCCAGTGCTGGGCTCCCCAGTATGGATGTATTAGACTGAGGCCATGGAAAGGCCACAAAGAGATGATTGAGTGATTGGACAACCTTGCAGATGAGCAAAGGCTGAGCAATCTGGGGCTGCTCAGCTGGGAGCTGTGGAGGCTCAGGGGGATTTTATCAGTAACTAAATATTTTGTGGGAGGGAGGGAGCAGAGCAGACAGAGTCAGACTCTTCTCTTTGGTGCCCACTGGCAGAATGAGAGACAACAGGCATAAATTGAAATAGAGGAAATTCCATAGATACTTAAGAAGAAAAATAGATTTTTGTGAGGATAGTCAGTGGCTGGGACAGGCTGTGGAGTCTCCATCCTTGGAGATATTTAAAACCCAAGTTGACATTACCCTGAGCAACCTGCTCTCACTGACCCTGCTCTGTAGCAGGTAATTAGAGTAGATGATCTCCAGAGGCATCTTCCAGCCTCGGCTGCTCTGCGAGTCTGTGAAATATCATCAGTTTATAGGCTGAGCAACAGTTTCTGGAAGCACTCCAAGACAGACACAACACCTCTTAGGAACTCATAATCCATCAAAAAAAGCCTCCACAGATTGACTTATTGCACCGGGAAAAAAATGAATTCCTTGGTTACTATTTAGGGCTGAGACATTTTTCACTTTCTAGATAAGAATTTAACAGATAAGAAGCAAATAACCTTGGTGTCTACAGTAGGCAGATTTAGGAAAAAAAACTCTGTCCACATTTTAAAGAAGTCCTTGTTCAAATCACATCCTTCCTTCAGTTAAGGGGAGGATTATTGGTCAAGTAAACTTTGCTTCACATTTGCATGCAACATGTCAAGTGCAAAATGAATCAATTCAGCAGGAGCAGCAGCTGGGATGGGTTGGCAAAACAACTGTTAAATCAGCTTAAGATAACACGCAAAAATTAGCAAGCCTTCTTGGGGGAGGAAAGGGCTTATTTAAAGTAGCTGAAGTGGTACAGCAATGAATGTGCATGACTCAGAGAAATGGAAAAACAGCAAAAGGACTAAAGAGAAAATAAGAGAGCTGACAACAGTATTGGTAGAAAGAGTTTGGGCTTCACAATTCAGCTACTATTCCCCAAGAAAAATAGGTTTGTCCTTACAAAATGAAAGGGTGAATGTTCACTGCCATTCAGTGTCTTTCAAAAGAAACATAAAATGTTTCCAATTATGTTTTTAGCTGTAACAGTTGAAAAACATTATTAAGTTAGCAACTGTGCTAAACCCAGCAGTAATTCTGAATTGATTCTGTAAAGACATGCCTTGTTTTGAACAGGAAATAGAGATGGACAACATAATCCAATAGATTTCCTCTCCCAAGGCAAAAATGTGCCCCAGCTTACGTTCTCTAAAGCTTTACATCAATCAGGTAATTGGGACAGAAACACCACTTCACTGAGGATAACTTTCACTCCTAATAGAGGAATGTGATATAACTAAGTACAAGTTCTGTTTTTATGCCCTCTAGAAAGCATCTTGATGCAAGGAACCTCTTCCAAATCTATGCTACTAACACTGAGCCATCCTGCAGGTAAGGATACAGGTATTGTGGAACTTCAAAGAGTTACAGAAGAAAAACAGATTTATGACAATTTATTTTATTTCTAAATAGAAATTTGTTTACAGTAGGTTTTGTTTACAGCAATTACCCTACATTCTGCTGTTAGATATCTGGTCCTGGAATCCACCCTTTATTTCACTGTTTTAATTTGTCTCCGTGATTCTTGTTAGAGCTTTCAAAAATGATTTATTTAATTATAAGGAAGAACAGAAAGGTCAGAATGAAGCCTACAACATGCTTGTTCTTTACAGACTACTATAAAAGGAACTGTTCTCATGGTTTGGCGAGAAAACAAGAATTCGTTTTTGTGAAAAGTTACTTGGCTTCACCTTTGGTTTCCATTCAACATCCATTGCAACCAAAACTTTCTCCTCTGTAAACAGCCTATAAGCAGAGCAAACACTTTAATCTGGATCTTCTACATTTTTGGAGTATGAGTAACCATCAGTCAACCAAGCATTTATAAATGTGATCTTAGAATTCGGTGTAAAAATATACTGATCTCTATTTCCAGCATCGTTGGCAGGGCTTGGAAGGGTGGGGCAGGGAATAAAATATGTACTAAATCACATGATAAGAAAAGGTCAACAGTAAATAAAGTCAAATGAATAAAAGAAATACTGTTGCATTCCCGAAATCCAGTGCAAGATAATCCAAGCTTTAAAAAAAAATCTTCATTAAAAGCAGCACAAAAAAAAACATTAAAGTGAGTTTTTTTGAGTTAATAAGCCTGTACACATCATGTCCACAAGTTCACCACAGGTTTGTAACTTCTCAGTGCCCTCTTCCCCTCCATTTTGATGAGAAGGTGTCCTCATTAACTGGGTAGGATTGTCTCTGTGTAGTCCTACCTGGATCTCTCTCAGCAAGGAGAGACTCTGTCCCTCTTGGTCCCTCAAGGCCCAAACAGGATTGCTTATATTTTCCTTTCTTATTAGTTGATCAGCTTTGGAATGAGTTGGACAGCCAGGGAGGACTGGGGACTCATACTTTCTAAGCCAGGAATGTGACAGGATAGCTTTATGGCTAACAGCATTTTTCCCTGTATTGAAGAAACAGGCACAAATGTTCCCAGTTATTGCTACCAACAGCATCAGATATTTATATCAGAACATGCCACAGACAATCCACCGTCAGTAACTGCATGAAGTGCTCTTTAACCCCTCCAACAATGCTATTTAATGTTATTAATGTTTTAGAAAATAAAGTGCTTGTATTAATTTTCCCAAAGCTTAGCAATAGCTAGGTAGCTTTGAGGTTTTTTCAGAGTGAAACACTTAATGAACAGTCTTTTCTAAATAAAAACTGTAAAATACTGGGGGGAGGAAAAACCAACACTGAGAGAACAAGGTGAAAGGCATTGAAGCATTTGTGTGTGATGAGCACGCAGAGGCTTAGGAGAGAGGAGGACAGATGAACTGAGACCTCAGATTTCTAGACAACTTCTTTGCTATACACACCATCAGCAGAGTGAGAGCTGTGTCAAAATAGCAATAGATTTCACTGCAGGAATGTTTCTTATGAGAAGCCTGTACCTGGTTAGGACCAATAAAGAAATCCTTTCACTCTTTTCTTTCTTCCCCTCCCGCCCCTGGGTTTCTCCAGCCACTGCAGTCCATGACCTTCACAGGGAAGCTTCTGCTTTGACAACAGGCTGCAAACCTCCAAGGACTAGCAGTGCTTTCTGGGAGACAAAACTGTTGCCTCGCTCTCAATCCAATTAAAACCTCAATGTACCAAGTGAAAAATAAACCAAGGACATCATTATTCTGTTTCATTGTGATTTGGCTTGCCTTCAAATCTCATACCCTGTATATCTGAAATAACAGCAGCACCTCCATTAGCTGGGCCTTCTAACACTTTAATCAAAGTATCTTTCAGGCTAAAAAGGCAGAAATGTCAAATTCCAATCACCCCTTAAATTCCCTCAATTCCCTGTGCTACAGAGCATTCGAAGCCTTACCCAGGATAATTTCCTGTACAAACCAGAGTGCAGGCACACAGATGCTCTGCCACGTAGGCAGGCACCAATTCTAGAACACAGCAAGCCCTGGGGTGGTGGGACAGGGAGGCTTCCCTGCAGGCACCCTGTGCTCATGGCCACACCCCTGCACCCAGGGCAGCTGATTTCTCACATGGGATAACAACTTCCACACTTTATAAAAAATACAGGTTATTGTGTGTCCAGCTGTATGCCTCATCCAGTGCACATTATCTGCCCCTTTTCTTTACAAGTTCATATTAAAAATATCAGATGCTAACATTTCTGTTTTTACTGGGACACATCTGATGGCCAAGAGACCCAGAGTTTTCTCAGACTTTATTGGTATCCACATGAATGAAGTGGTTAAAAGAAATAGGCACGAAAGGTTTGATTAACCTAAAACTCATTTCCTCTCTCATTCTCGGGTGCTTGCAATACCTCTAGGTCCCCAGAGTTCTTTCAAAAGATTTTAGCAGAGGCAAGCTAAGAAAAATGTGATATTCTGGATTCACATATTCACATTTAGGTCATCTCTACACACTGAAATTCTTAAATTCTTTTAAGTTTTTGGTGTTTTTTTGTTTTTTGGTTTGTTTTTTTTTAAGGAATCCTGAAAATATTATGTTACTTCATAGAAAAGTACTCTAGGGGAAAAAAACCACACCCTTAGGACTAACATATTTCTGCAATGGTTTCTTTGAGGAAACTTTTAAACAATATCTTCTTATTTTATTAGCATTGAAATTATGCTACTTTCTTTCTGCTGAAGATGATAATCCCTTACCATTTTTTCAATAAAGAAATTAATTATAGATCTGGCATTTTAACTGTTACCTTGAATGAACATATCCAAAATTACAAGAACATATGCTTCTGTTCACATAATACTATTTATTTCTCCTACACATGCTCATAATATTTAAAAACTATATTTGCTCTTCAGAATAAAAAACTGCATACAACTGGAAAAAAAAAACCAAAACCAAAACACAACCAACAGATAGATATGGATATTTAAAAAATATGGAATTAGAGAAAGGACCAGAAAACCTCTCAAGTAGTATCAGCCTCATGCTCTAAATAATATCCCATAATATGACTTGCAAGAAGAACTAAGAAAGTACATGACTTTTTTAAAATGCAGCTTATCTGTCCTTCAAAATACATAATTAAAAATGTTCTGAGTTGTTGCACATGTGGTAAGTAACCTGGAAGGGAAGTCCCTGTGGTCTCGGTGAGTACCCTGAACCCAAACAACTCCTTTGCTCCATGTGTTTTTCTGGGAAGGGGAAGGATCTTGTTCCCTTATGCAGCACAGTTGGCAAGACATTCTGGAAAGCCACACTCCACTAGCAATTATTGCTGCTTTCCACAAAGCTCAGTCTTTGATAAGGCACAATTATTTGAAATTCCCAATGCTGTTCTGCTTCCCCTGCCAGTGATACAGTATTACCATAAGTGCATCCCCTGCAACAGCAATGGGATGTTACGAAGTTCTGCTAAATTTATTGAGAAGTCTTTATCCAGCAGTTAGCTATAACACAGTACAATGGTTATCCTCCTAAATGATAATTAAGCTTTAGGGTAACATTTAATTGAAAATGTACTGTGAAAATCAACAAGTCAGCTCTTTGAAATTGAGGCTGCTTGGTTCAAAATACCATTCAATGTGATTTTGTCTCACAGCAATCCATGACAAAAATATATGAGTCTAATCTTGTTTCCTCTGGAGATCATTTAAAGACACTTAACCCCTTTGACAATTGGGTTTGAATAATTTCACATTATTAGTCAAATGGTTAACCTTTCTCTACAAATGTTTTACCTTTTCAGTAATAAATAACATGATCTTATCAGTTACTATTCTATTAGCACCATGATTGACTTGTTTCCTTTGAAAAAAAGATTAAATTTTCACAGTATGTATCATGCCCTTAGACCCCCCATTCTTTGAACACATTCTCCTGATCAATAACCGTGTTGGAAGGATCTGTGGGCAGCCAGAGGACCAGGGCTGAGGGAGCAGATATCCCCAGGAGCAGACAGAACAAAGCCCCTCCTGCTCTAGCTAGGGTGTGACTTTCCAAGAAGTTCTCTCCTTACAACCAAGATCCAAAGCAATTTGCTGCCGTGCTCCTCCTGTCTCCCTGGCTGTCTTGGGCCACAGCAGATCATGTGGCCCAGCAGGAGCAGCCTGCCAAGCCAGCATTCCCCTGCAAGGTGTGTGTGTGTGTCCCAGGGCTCGTTCTGGAGCAGCTTCCAGGAGCTTCCACTCACCCACTGCGAGTCTGTGCCCACCAGCCAAACCCAGAGCATGGCTTTAGCTCAGCTTCCTCCAAAGGGATGCAGGGCTCATCCTCTGGGCTGGGCACTGGTGTAGTCATAAGGGAATCTGACATCTGGGAATTCACTTCAGAAATTCCTGCTCTGAGCTGAAGTGTGAACCTGGATGGACCCTGCTGCAGTAAATCCATGGCATCCTGTAAGAGACCCCTTGTGGCCACCAACTTTCAGACAGGATTAATTTCTTTTCCATGCTGGATGATTAATTCTATTTTTAGCTACTACTTTGTGCAAATCCAAGCAGAGAAAGAGGATGCCTGTGTGTGACAGCAAGCAGAATTTGGTTCCATGTCAAAATAAGGACACTGAAAGAGGATTATATCTGCCAGGAGGAAGAAATACAGCATATGATACTGAATCCCCTAGGGAGACTGGTTTCTGAAATGAAGTTCCTGGTAATCTCATCTTAATTAAAACAAAATGAAATTTATGATATCTCATTTCCCTGCCACTTTATTATTTAGGTGTCATTGTCAAAGACTCTGCAGAAATTGAGGAAGAGACAGCCGCTGCCCCAAGGAGTTTCCAGTCTGACTCGGGGAGAAGTAAACACTGAACAGCTCAGGAAAGAAAGTAAAGCCCTTGGCAATGAATAAATACCTTTGTATTTTCACAAAGGTCATTCTCAGCTAAAGTGAGACGAATCAGGGAATGAAGATCCTGTCTTTACTGCTGTGGCACAGGGGAGAACAGAATGCAAAAGGGAAGAGGTGAGTGAGAGGTGGATGAAGGGTTGAAGAGGGGCCATCAACAAAAGAGAAAGGAGGGATTTAAAAACAAAATATAAAGGTGTAAGTGACCACTATCACCTCTAAGAGCAAAAAGTTTTCATCCAGTATAGAAAGAGAAGCAAAGAAAACATGGGCAACAAGTAGGAGATGTCCTGAATGAAGGCAGTGGACAAATCTGGGAACATTATTTTGGGCACACCTTGTCACATAGTGCAGATATTTTTCCACTGTTATTGAAATAAAACTATAAAAACCACATCGAAAATATTACAGAAAATTACATAAAGAAAAATGTCATGCTTTTTTTAAAAAAATGAGGATACAGCTGAGGAAATCCATTCAGCTAAATAACTCCCAAGAAGTGCTAGGACATCACCCTTTCATTCTAGATATGGACACAGTCACATAACATAATTTAGCAAGTGATTTACTGGCTCTTATCATGAATGCTATTCATCTGCTAGATGCAACTCTGGTTTCTATTCCTATTTTACAAAACCTCTATCACAACTTTTTTTTTCTTTCTTTCTCTCATCTACTAATCTTATATGTTTCCAGAGTGAAATTACAATTTTTGAACTAAGCAGCAAATATCTTTCCCTCTTACTTAGCAAGCACCTGCCCAACTTTCCTTGCAGCAACATCTCTTCCCCAAGGCTGAGGACAAGAAATCTGGGCTGATATTGTGATTCCCTTGGAAAGGGAGTATATAGAAAAGTGAAGAAAACAAATTCTCCTTATTCCTCTCCAAAGAATCTCTTGCTAGCCAGCACTAAAGACTCTTAGGAAAAACCCAAGATATTTCTTTTTCCCAACTGCACCCCCAACATTTTCAGAAGTCAAGAAAATGGTCTCATAATTATCCTGTATGTGATAATAATGATCTCCCTGTTCTACCTTACTTGAACTTCTAGACTGTGTCCAATAAGTAAAAGATGTTATCACTGAAGGAGCTCTCTCAGCACTACAAAACCATCTGCAAAAATTGACAGCTGATTCAAGTTTATTTATTGCACAAAAAAATAAAGTTTGAGTTCATCTTAAAAAAAGGGAAAGCAAATATGGCATAAGACCACACCTGCACCTTGAAATTTTCTGGTTTAAGCTTCCCTCCTGTCAAACATAAAAAATTTAATCTTATTTTGAGACTGTCTTCATCACATGGACCATGCAGTCCATTATATGCTATGGTGATAAATGACAAAATGTATGTAGTTCCCTGCCTTTTATGATCAGAAAATAGAGAATACCAGAAATTCTATCATTATAAAGATATAAAGCTACACTGAAAGTGGAAGAGCCAAAGCAGATTATAAAACAGGGGGCAGAGACCATAGATTATGTCCAGACAACAGTGACACTTCTTTTTTCACTGGCACAATCTGTTCTGAGCCTGGGTGGGGGAGGAAGAAAGATCATCTGGGAGCATGGTAGATGGATTTTAAAACTCTCTGTCATTCTTTCATTCTTGGCTCTCTTCAGTCTCCTGCTCTTGGCATCTTCTGTTTTTCTTCTTATTGCACATAAAGGTTCGTTTTAAACCAACAAACCAAGTGCAAGTCTGGAAAAGATGCCTGTTGTATTTTTTTTTTTTTTCTGGGGGAAGAGCATGGGAGAGCTCAGCTGCTTCTGACTTCGAACTAAACTGACACCCCCTCACCCAGTGGATACCAGACAGTTCAGCGACCAGAGAAGAGCTCTCTTACTCTGTAAGTTAATATTAGGCAATGAAACTGCATATGCCATTAAAGTTCAAAGAAACTGATTACTCCTTTGATGTGTTGCCAAATTATTAGAATAATGACGCTATTTTTTTTTCAAGTGTATTGGTGTGTCTCCTCAATTCTCTCTTTTTTAACCCCATGCTTTAATAACTGTTGAACTTCAGAAAGAAATGTGTTATTTTTCTTCAAAGGAGAGCTGGGTACAGTTTCAGGATGACTTCTTTTATATATAACGTAAAGGATATTAGCCCCCTATTAGAAACAAAAAAAAGTCACTTTATTTTCCCCCTCAGGTGCTAGCCTCCTTTAGACTTGGAAAACAAACATTTTAAAATGCATGCTGTTAGTGGGCTGTGCAGCACTACACTGCTCTGTCAAAGTGAATATCGTGATAAATTATGTCAGTCTGTTCATACTTACAATCATCTTCCACTTCCTCATACCAAAGCATGTGAGCAGACATGAAATCTCTCCACAAAACAGAGGAAAAAGAAAACAACAGCAAAATATGTCTTGGCAAAGTATATCCCAACTTTGCTGCTGCAGTAGCTTTTGCAGAATTAGGCTTGTCCCTGCATAGCTCCAGCTGTGTCCCCGCAGGAGCCCCAGCAGCTCAGGGAGGAGAGGGCAGCAGTCCCCAGGGCGGGATGCTGGCACGGTGGGATGCTGGCACGGTGGGATGCTGGCACGGTGGGATGCTGGCAGGGCTGGCTGCCCGCAGGGTCTGCGTGCCCCGGGCAGGGAGAGGCAGGGATGGATCCTCACTCCCACCCAGCCGGCATGGTAACTAATGCCAGTGCTCTTTGGAGGCCCCGGAATGTTTCAAATTCCAGGACCTGCGCAGAAGCAATGCTCTCTGTGCTTCCCCCTCAAAACAAAGTTGATTTCCCATAATAGGACAGCCCATGCACTCGACATATAAGGCTCTGCTTCCAGGGTAGCATGTGCAATGGGTTTAAATTATGTGTTGCAGCTTCCCAAGGAACATTCAGGCTACAAAGCGGGGTGAAGATATTTACTGCTGCCTTGAGCAGCTCTCCGGAGAGCCCCACGAAACAAATTTGATTCCTTCCCAGCAAATGACCCCCAGCCCATTCTCACACAGGTTCCTCCTTTTTTGGGAGAGGAGCAGAAACCTCCCCCGACTTTTGGGATTTCAGCCTCCCTCCCGAACAGGGGAAAAAATAAACAAACCCTAAAATAGTGTTGTCACCAAACTGTGTAAATGCTAACACAAGTTGTGGTAAGTCAGTAGCTGCATAAACAGGGAAAAAAAAAGCAACAGACTATTGACTTACAAGTGACCTTTTCCACTCCCAACAAAGCCACGCAGTACTAATGCTGTACAGGAGCTGCAGGGCAAGCAGAGGAAGGAGTGTACACAAGCTGCCTGCCTGTTTCTCTGCCTAGCAGTGGGAACATCCCTTCCCAAACTGGGATTTTGGAACTCCCAAATCCCAAACAGGTGGGACCTGGGCTGACACTCTCCCCCTGCACTCAGTGCCAGGCCTCTTTAGTTTTACGAAGGAAAAACAGGCACCCACACAGTACATGGGAAAACCATTCAAACCCAGATTTTTATAAGGCTGCTTTTTCCAGTATGTACTTTGTACAGTGTGTACAGCCTTTAGAGACAGGCCATATTAAATCATGTAAATGGTCTCATTTGAAAAGTCATTTGAAGAAATACTCTTATACCATTCATTCTTTTTTAAAATCTATCCTTAAAAACCTGAAAAATGGTATTTTTCAGTTTTAAAGCTTAATGTGTCTAGTCATGCTGATTACAAGTTTATAAGTAATTTCATGGATTATACAGAAAAAATAAACACAAAAATGAAGTGTGCAATATAACCTTACAGCCACTGGCATTTTCTACACTGATAGTCAAATTAATACACTGAAGAACCTGGATGTACAGTACACGCCAAGAGACTCCTAAGGATTAATTTGCAGCCCACAGGAACTGCAAGTCATGAACTGATGTAGAAAATAATCTGAAGCAGAGCAGAGCACTCTGTAACAGCAGCAGCATTTTGATTATTTGAGGGAGAAGGAGACTGAGAAAACCCAGGAAAGGAACTGCTTATTGTGCACATATTTTGTTTTAAAATACCTAAAGTGACCCTTAATAGCACATGCTGTCAATAACTAAGGCCCAGTAAATTATTTAAAGGCTACAAGTCAATGTTACCTAGAAGGAAAATGATAGTAGAACTGTGATCCTCCTGGTTTATCTTCCTTTCAAGGTGACAAACCCTTCCTCCAAAACTTTGCAGGTGCATAAGTCTGTTTCTAAATATGATCACAGGGCCTTCATCTTGATAGAGACTTGTGGTCTGTTTTGCACCCAGCTCTAGACCCAATCCACAAAAATTTATGTGGATTATTCATCCTCTCTGACAATGGCTTTGGGACCATCAGAGCATATTTGGATCAGGCTTTGCAATAAATGCAGTGCTACTCAGCATTTTCTTCTAAAACATGGAAGTGTCTAAAGGCAATATTTACAATACCTTACATATTTAATAGTATTCCACATGCAGGAAATCGTATTTGATTCCTCTCTATACTGAGGGAGTTCAAAACTCTGGGGGTCTCAAGAGAGCACCTGCTTCATTCACAGAAGGGTAGAACCCTTCACCTACAATTTCCCTTCCTCCTATTGATGCTCCTCCAGTCAATTGGAAAAAAAGTAAACATTTGTTAGAGAGAAGTAACAAATGTTAGTGTTCAAATCTACTGGGTATGTTGGTTGGGTTTGGATTTCCAGGTTTGGTGGTACTGCTTTTGGGGGACTGCAAAGAAATTGAGAAGCTCTTAAAAACTCAATACTATATTCAGCAGCTATGAGTGCTGTGACTGCCTAACACTGAGAAATTTCCAGGCTACTGAAGATGTTTTAAATGTATCTCCTAGTGCCTACTAACCAGCACTTACACTGCGTGGATAGCCTGCAGCATTTTGACACATCAGGTTTTGTTATTTGCAGGGTCTTTTTGCTCTATATTCAACAACAGAGAGCAAGGCAAAGCTTCTCTGTAGCTTTATGTCAGATAATGACTGTACACTCAATAAATGCTGATGGTCTGAGACCACTGCCTCACTCTCCCTTCCACTGCAGGTAGGCTCTGACCTCAGTGCTGAGACTACAGTGCCTGTGCTGCAAGACAGGAAAGAGGAAGCTTCAAAGTCACAGGTAATTTTGGAATTGTAGAAAATCTGGAATGGTAAAAATGGGTATTTTTTTCAGTGATTGCTGTTAGCTTCAGTTTAATGTTGCCTTACTCTTCCACAACCAGTAATGGCTTAAATGAAAGAAAATTGCCATGGTCACAGAAATGGTTTGGGTGACTTTCAGCCACCCATTAACAAAGGTTTTACACAGAGGCTGTTTATTTCCCTGCTTGAGAAGGCCTTTCAAAGCCCAAGTATTGATAAACTTGAAAATATCTCCTTTCTAATGGCATGAGCGTGACAGCAATGCAGAGCTGGAGAAATCGCCGAGGAGGCCAGCAGCTATCTGGGAACAAGGACAATAAACTGCCTGTTAGAAACCATTCAGGGGATTGGGTTCAGAGCATGTCAGCATGACTGTAGAAAAGAAATGGATTCCAACATCCCAGCTTGGCAGCCACGTTTATTGTCTCAGTAAGCTAAACCAGGGGAAGGTTAAGAACTGGGGGTAATGGTCAAACCATGGGCTGGACATGGGAACCAAGTTCTCAGATCTCTAACTCTTCTGTACCATAATAAAGGGCTGCATTAAAATTCAGGACTTTTCTCTCAGGGAGAAAAAAAGAACACGGCTGGAAAATGATGTTTTTGGCATAATTGATATGGAAGGAGAGGTCCCCAATTCAATATAAATAAATCAAATAACTTCATGTTAGCAACATCCACAGAGCAACAAATCTACCATCTCACTGTAATTTACTGGGGCACAAGCACCTAACAAACCCCCAACAAAGCAAAGCACACCATATTGCCATTTGTATTATCTATTTCCTTTCCTGTTAACAGATAAAACAAGAAAATAACAAATAGGTAGCATGCTGCTCAGAACTGATTTACAAACCTCTTATGACTTTTCAAACATCCCTGTGGCACATGTTGTTTGCCAATACAACTCAACATCAGGCAGAGTGCTTACAGCATAAACCTAAGACAGATGATATTTTGATTATAATTTCAGAAAGCATTTCAACCTTTATTCCACCCTGTTTTTAAATCACTGCCAATGCTGACCTAAAAAAAAAAATAAAATAAAGGCAGTCCAAGCCTGTTGCTCAGCTCAGCCATTAAGCTCATAACAAGATGCCTCTGTGCTCTTGCCAGTATTTGCAAATCTATCACATCTATCTGTGTGGGAAGAAGTACTGAGCTCCTGGGACTATGGGACTGATGTGCAGGGAGAACTGGGATGGGATTCTTTCAAGCACTAATGTGCAGCGTGGGTTTTTTGCCCTGGTGGTATATTGGCTCTGATTCTTTTTATTATTCACTTCCTGTCATGAAAAAAACAAAACAAACACAAACCACTTGCGTGTCAGCATCTTTATCACAACAGAAGTAAACAGGCAGCTTCTGATTTTCCTGTGAAATTGACAAGGAAAAAGAAAAGGAAAAAAAAAATCTTTCCAATGTGAGCCATTGAAGAACTTCTCTCTTTTGTTTCTTGGCCTATTTTTACTTCAAAAAGGACCATATCATAGAGGATTTTAGTACAGGTTGCAAAAGGGTTCTTTTTCTTGTTTATTTGATCTGCAGACAAAAAATAAAAGACAAAAAAAACTTCAAAACAAAAAGCTTCCTCTTATCTCTGAAGGAAGTAGTAGCTTTTGGCTTCCAAAGTAAAATATATCAGTATAAATGTATACTCAGAAAATTAGCAGTCAATACAATGATAAAGACAAAGCCCTCTCATAAGCAAGGTGTGTTAAAAAAATACATTTTGTTTCTATGTCATGAAACACATCTACTTGAGAGCACCTCTAGCATGTGAACCAGCATATTGGCTCACTGCTGTTTGTGCTCTCGCCAGGAAAACTCTCCTTCCTGTCGTGGCCACTGGGAAATAGAGGTTTATCTCTTTTGCAGGGCATCTAGCAAATAGAAGGGTGGGCTTCTTGCTAGTTGAACATAAAAAGTAACTCCCAGAAAACAACCACTATCCATTCTGGAAAGCTTCAGCTAAAGAACAACCAGTCCTTTCCACCTAGTGGATCTGTCTTTGGTGCGAGGCCCCAAGCAGATTTAGCATTACAGCATGTCCATGCTTTATACATCTTTATTCTCAAACCCTGTCAATTCTCCAACTCTCAGAAACTTTCACACCAGCAGAAATGAAATCAGCCCTTACTGGAGTCATTTGGACCAGACTACTCAGAAGATACACTGAGCCATCCAAAGGAAAGTGTAAAAAAGGATAGCAAATTATATTAAAAAAATATTAAAAGTACAAAGAAGAGAAGGGAAAGAAGATTTTAATTACAAAGTAGGAATGAAAGTAATAAAGAGGAATTAGAATTACTCATTTCTGTCTATAAAATGTTGGTCTTAATCACTCCAGAGAATCTGATATGACCAGAAGGGAGAGCATCTTATTAACTAGTATTACTTTCTCTAGATTTAGGCATGTAACTCACTCCAGTCACCACAACCATACCACATAACCTACAGAAAGGGATCCTGAAAGTGACCTGAAAAGTGTCTGAGTACCTAAAACAGTCTCCTGCCCAAAACTGCCCTGGGTGGGGCAGGGGGATGTCTTTCTCTGGCTTTGTTTTGTTGGTTCACCCTTGGCTGTGTGTCCAGACCATGAAAGATCAAGGTCAGATTGTCCCTCTTGTCCCTATCTCCTCAGTGTCCACAGGAAGAAATTCTGAGCCCACAGACCAGTAGTGAGACACAGCACAGGAGGTGCCCCAGTTGGGCAGAAAACTCCTTGGTGCAGTTATTTTCTCAGGGTGGGTCCAAAACACGTGAAATTCACCCAACTCTTGTTCTCATTTCAACTCACCCAAGGGGAGCCTGTATTTCAAGTCACCAAGGAAGTAATCCCAGACTTACAATGCTTAAATGCAGCTGATTACAACTTGATTACTTGCATCATATCTAAATGGTGAAATATTAGCCAATTTTTATAAACACACGCATTTGCATAAATGCATGCCACAGAAAGAGCAAGTACACTCACAGACAAGTAGTGGCAATAGTGATGTATGCATGTGCATATTTAATACTTCTTTTAAGAGGACCCGATTTTACAAAGTTGAAGACAAATATAAAACCTCATCAGTGAAAAGAAAAGTTAAACAAAGAAATGTGAACGATAATTGGAAGATGTTTGAAAACACTGTTTAGGCCTACATGTCATTGCTAAGAAAAGTTTCTCTGGCTGAAAACAAACAACTGCAAACAAAAACAAATTTAGCCTAGAAGGGAAGCAGGTATTTAAAAAACAAAAGCAAACACAATATGTAAGGAGCAGAGGAAAAAATGCCAAGCTGATTGCAAAGAATATCAATAGGAGGTAATTATGAATTAGAGTCAACAATCCATACGTACGAGAGAGAATTCACCTAGGTCTGCAGGGAAGCTGCATCAGCTCTGCCAAAGACAGCTCAAGGTCACTTTGCAGAGCAAATGTGCTGGCTGCTCACATAAACACAGATTTCTTTGGGGAAACACAACTGGAGCGCCAGCCGCCCACACCGTCCCCTCACCCCGTCACGGACTCCCCTGGCTCTGCGCTGCTCCAGCCAACGTTTCAGCTGTGTCCAGCTTTGACACAACACTTTATGAAAGCCACTGATGAATTGGAGAGCACTTAGAATCACAAATAGCCAAACAGGCAGTTTTGTCTGCAGAGAAAAGTGAGGGAACTTTACGTATTTAGTCTGGAAGGAAAAGGCGAAGGAGTACACAGCTGCTGCCTTTCAGCATCTAGACATTACAACACCCCATTATTTCTCATGTATGCCAAGGAAAGGGATATAATTTGGGAGAAATCAACTTAGATTTGATATAAGGAGAAAATTCTAGGAGTAACAAATTAGTTACACATATGAAAACATAAACACACAGAGGTAATCAAATACTTTTAAGTTGAAACTTGTAAGGAAAACTTTAAAAAAATTTTCAAGGATAACAAAGTGTGTTTTATCTATCTCAACCCTTGCAGAAGAAGAAATCTAAATGCCTTTCATCTCTGTATTTCTGTATTTCTGTAACTGTCTAAGATTTACAGACTAGATAATATGACCAGTCATATGGAGTTCAAGTTTGCATGCATCTCATACACAAAATAATTGTGTTGTGAAAGGAGAGCAGTCCAATGGATACAGGAATACACAGTGACAATCTGGAAACCTAAATTCTATTAACAGTTCTGCCAGTCACTCATTATTCAATTTCCCTTTTTTTTTCCATTTCCCATATATAAAACTACACTTACAAGCTAAACAAGTGCTGTTAGACTGCTTAATTATTGTTTGAGAGAGGTGACAAACTGTTTAAAGTACAGAACTATTAAGGGTCTGTGTTTTAATTACACTGATTTAATCCAAAATCTCCCTGGATGACAATTGCTCAAAGCCTTAGTTACAGTGGCAAAAGACTGTCACATTAAATCTGGGAAGACTGGGCTATTATGACAGCAAATTATGATGACAAAATTCTGTTAGTTCAAGTCTAATGAAACATTACTGCACACACTAGGATGAATGTTAAATTATTTCTATGAGGGTCTATTTGCAGGTTAGTACATCAAGATGATGGCAAACTGAAGTTAATGCAAGCCTGCAGAGATGACATTACAAATGGCAAGATGATTGCAAAATGATGCTGCTGCAAGTGAACTGTGATTAAAAAATAGGTTTCTAAACACAAAAATGTGCTAAGGGAATGTAAAAATAAACCTACAGAAAATAAAACCAAAGACATTTTACTTAAAGCAAAAGACATACTGGATACAATTAGTGCTGCAGACCAATTCCCTGCCAAACTGGCCAACATTGATTAGGAGGGCACAAAGCCAGGATGAGACTGCCTTACAAGTAATTGCCAATAAATTCTGAGTAATGGTATCACTAGGACATTTTTTTCCACTAAAAAGAGGTAATTGACTCTGTAGAAACATAAATAATTTTTGAAAAAGTGCTTAAGATTATTGTCCTATGAAAGAATCTGGTTTGATCAAGAAATTCCTTAGTAAATTTAATCATATTGATGTTTTTCTTTCTTGTATTCTGGCAGGGTTACTAGTACATGTCCAGAATCAGATTATTCATTAGGCCCAAAAGAAATTTGTCCACTCTCAGGTAAATTCAAATACATAGGATCCACAGCACTATAAGATTAAGGAGATTAGATATTTAATATGCACAGTGTTCATAATATTTTAATGTGATTAAATCAGTAACACCAAAGATATGCTAGCATATTTCCTTAAAGCAATGTTTGATTATTACTTCTAACATGTGAAGAAAAAATAATTTAAAACCCGAAAAAATTCTTCCATTTTCTTTCTGTGCTTTAAGTCTCCTCCTTGCTATAATATCTCTATCTACTGGTAAATACAAGAGGTACACTTAATTTCTATTTTGGCATTAGTAGGTACTCTGTGTCTTTCCAAAAGACTGGTGCTTCTATCCATCTGCCTGACTCTCTATCTGTAATGTTTTCCATCTTATTATCACCCAAAATATGTGATACTCAGTTCCTGATAAATTACACTGGTGAACTGAAGTGCTTTGTTAAAATAACAGGCTTTGACAAGTAGTTTAGGTAGTGCCTGACCTTTAGGTCTAAAGCAGGCATAATTTTAACCTATCTAGTAGAGAAGAAAATGAAAAATTCTTTATTCTTGAAAATGTATAAGTTTTTACTGGGCAAATTACACATCCTATTCAGCAAAATAATAGAATGGCAAAATCTCACTAAAAATAAATAGATCTTAATGAGGTAATTTATTTCAGAGATAAGTGCAGAGTGACTCGTGCTTTTTTTCCAGATTTTTCTCAATAGTTCCACAGCTAATAAATTAGTACTTGGAGTACAGAAAAGGAGATCAAAATGATGGTTCAGGGCTCCAAGTCACTCTGATTACGGACTGAAATTTGTAGGAGCCATTATCACTGCATACATTACATTAAAATTCATGTAGCTTTTCTGGAGACACACATACATTCCACCTGAAGGCATGGACTTCTTAGAAGACTGGGAGATCACTACATCCAGCTACTCACTAATCTGTCTGTTGGCATGGAACCTCTGCCAGCTGAAGTTACCTGTGATCTGAACAGAGGATGCAATCACAGACTGAAGTAATAAAAGATGAACCATATAGTGCTCCCTCAATCTTTGCTGATTTTAATCTTACTAAATACACCCATTCCAGTGAAGATATACTCTCTGATGGCAATAAGATCTATAAAATTTACTGAATTCAGTGGTATTTTATAACACAGGAAAAGAACAGATGATGGGAAAAATTAAAAATTTTTTTTTAATCATTAATGATAAGCAACAGCAATCAAAGTCACTTTATTATAATGACATAGAGAAGGCCCAGCTAAGGAGTTTGAAACCTAAAAAGTCTGTTCTCCAAGGAATTATTTCAAATCTGAATTGCTTAAAAATATTTCATTTCCTCAATGCACCAATTACAGGTTGATTGTTCTGAGGTTTTTTTAGTCTGTTAGTTGCTTATGCAGCATGTGCACAAATGCCAATCACATTAGACCTGTGGGTTGACAAAAGTCCAAAGAGATTGGGTGTTGTGGTTTAACAACTGCTTTCTTAAAAGCACTTCATGGAAGTTTAAAAATGCAATTTAGATCAGAACTGGATCAGCTTGGTTACTAATATGAGAAATATAAATTTTTGCAGTCTTCTCTCTTACAGATGCACTAACATATAACCCAAATAGCTACTTTCACAAGAATAAAATGCACCTCAAACTATTTCTATGCAATAAGTTTTTGCTTATGCTTGTTACATAGGTACAACTAGATGAAATATTAACATTAGAGAAAGTGAGCTGAATTTAAAACACTCTAAAATTCATCAGTCCATGGAAGACAGGGCAACTATCCCATATGGAGGACAACAGCAGCACAAGGATTCAAACAAAGAGAACAAAGTACTGGTCACAACCTCTGCAGGCTTTATGACAGCTGCAGATGACTAAATTTATTCAATACAATTTTAGGTGCTCCATGGTAATTTGCCTGGCCTATACTCATTTCTTTTTAAAGGCACAGGTCTTCTATCAATCTTGGGTTAGAACCACCAGCCCCAGACCGAATTTCCAGTCACTGTGAAACATTTTAAATGGCCTGTGCATAAACACCTGATTTATTACCTACTAATGCAGCACATGTATGACTTCTCCTTTCCTTTCTAAAAACAGAAAAAAAATATTTCAGATTAAAGTACTCTGTCACTCTTTATTCACTCCAATTACTTTTCTTCCGTTTGATAAATATATCCATACAAAACTCCTCGAAATGATATACTTGACCAGAATGCAGATGCATCAATGACTACCACTACAACTAAAAGAAATATTTTTAAGCCAAAATATATAAGTCGACTTTAAATGATTTAATGATGGTAATACATGTTTCAAGTATAAAATTCATCAGAAATTCATCAGCACTAAGTACTTCAGCTACTATGTAAAGCTGTTTCAACATCAGCTGGGTAAAAAACTACCAAATGCAATGTCCATTTTTTAAAAACCTCTTCTGGAACTAAATCCCTGTATGTCTAATCATGGTACCAGCCTAATTCTCAGAAACTACAATTAGAATAGAATTAACAGACACAGATATGAGTTAATGGAGAAATGTATTTTACAGGGGCAATCACACAACATCTCTCTGGTAGGGCTCTTTGAAGGAGTCAGTGTGCACAGTCAAGGGAAACCTGGTTTATGCAATTTAAAGAATTCTCAATACTGCCTCATTAAAGAACTCAGAGAAACGAAGATGTCATAGGATAAGAGATCCCCTTTCACAAATGAAAATATCATTAAAACACAGAAGTGCCAAAGGCATTCAGCTTTCTCAAATGTGTATGTCACCAGATGTATCACAGCTCAGAGCCAGGACTGGTCAACATATAAGGTACACTGATTATCATTACATGGATCTAAAAAAAGTAGGCAACTCTCAAGTTTCCTAATAGTGCTAAGGTGTTCAGGGAAATAAAAATGAAAGTTGGCTGCAGAGAGATGCAGAAGAGCCTCAGAGTGTCAACTGGGCAATAAAAAAGACAGATGAAATTCAATATTGAGAATATGTGGAGGAAAAGAAATCTCAAATTTACGTACTCAGCATGAGCTCCAAACTAGTTATTACCACTCAGGAAAGAGATCCTGGAGTTATAAAAGGTCTATGAAAATATCAAGTCCATCTTAGAAGCTGCCAAAAAGCAATCAAATGCTGGCCATTACTATGACAGAAATAGAGAGCAACATACAAAACATCATTATGGTATTATTTAAAGTCTTCAGGTGTTCACACTTTGAATACTGTGGACTGTTTTGCTTCTCCATCACTAAAAAGATACAGCAGGACTAGTAAGGACAACAGAAATCATTGAAAGCTAGGGAGAAATGGCTTCCATGTAAAGAATGACTACAGAAGAGTCTTCAAGGTAAGGGGAGGGGAGGGTGAACGAGCATGAGAAGGAGGAAGAGATTCCTCTGAATCTGAGGAGGAGATTGCCCAGGGGATGCACACCAACCAAAGGAGCACAGCCTTACAGACTAATCAAACCATGCTAGAGAGGGGCTGAGGCCCAACAGGCAGGTACAACTCCTGGCACCATCTCTGACAGTTTTCCAAAATCATCCTCTCAATGTGCAGTGGCCAAAAAGAGCTGACCCAAAACTGGGCTTCCCCACGTGTGCTGGGAGTAAATCAGGGGGGCTGGTTCTGCTGCTGCAGGAGCCCGTGGGGTGCTCATGCCTGGAGGACTGTGTGCAGTGCTGGCCTCCAGGAGGATGCTGTGGAGTCACAGAAGAGCAGCTGGAAACAATCAAGGGCTGGAGCACACTCAGAGAGCTGGGATGCTTCACTTTGTAGAGAAGAAGGCTCAAAGGAGACAGCACTGAGTCTTGAAAAGCCTGAAGGAGTGAACAAGGTGCATAAAGAAATTATTCACCCAACCTTGTAATACAACAGCTTGGTATATGATGCACAGTTGGTTTAAAAGACAAAAAGAAAGTATTTCTTCAGCCAGTGGGCTACATGTTTCTGGATTTTGCTGCACGAGGAGTTTATGGAGGCAGATATTTATCAGCTGGTTTAGAACAGAGCTAGACAAATTGATGGGAAACAAGTCTGTAAACAGATGCTAAAAAAGAATGGGGCCAGAATGTAACCTTTAGCATTTTTAACACACTGTTTGCAGATGCTGTGGTAAGATGAGAAAATGGATCCCAGAAAGTGTCCAAGCTCATGTGCTCTCACTATCATCTCCTGTTCCCATTTTCAGGAGAAATAATCCCTGGCTTGATGCACCATTGTTCTGACCCAGCAGGACATTTTGTATAAACTTAAGTTACAGGGAAAAGTAGACTACAGCTGAACATAGCTCAGGTGTACTAAGCTGATGGGTCTTTAGAGATGAACAGAGAACAATTTTTCACTGTCTCTTTTAGCACAAAAGCTGGATACAAGAGAGAAAAAAAAAAAGAAAAAAAAACTAGCAAGTGACTGGCCCAAAACAAGCAGTAAGAAGCAGTAAGAAATACCTCTTCACACTGTGAGTAGCTAAGGGACAGGGCTCTGCTGCTGGATGATGTGGATGCCAAGGGTTCATGTCACTTGGCTACCCTGGGAGCCAGGTACCAGCAGAAATGAGTCCCTGGCAGCAGCAGAAATGGTGTGGCTGTCAGGTCCCCTCAGGGACAGAGTCACTTCTTAAAGCAAAAAGGAACTGGACACATGCCCTACCTGTGCCCCACTTCAAGCACCAGGCAACACTGCAGACAGCATTACAGCAGCTCTTTGCACACCCACAATGCAGTCATTTCTTTATTTCCTCTGCCCCAGTGCCTCTCAGGCAAAATGCTGCTGGTGAGCTTTGATGGGAACAGTGCAACACAGGTTAAATCACTGGTATTATTCTTACCTTTTGTAGTTACAACCACCTCTGAATTTAATAGTGCTGCGTGTTTTAGTACAGCAGTGTTTGCA
The DNA here is from genome assembly GCA_034336665.1 of Luscinia megarhynchos. Classification (NCBI taxonomy): domain Eukaryota; kingdom Metazoa; phylum Chordata; class Aves; order Passeriformes; family Muscicapidae; genus Luscinia; species Luscinia megarhynchos. The sequence goes on along the minus strand of JAPFBE010000003.1, from coordinate 10,026,282 downwards.
CGACAAAATATTAAAGAGCTCTCCACCTTTTTAACATATATCCTGCTTTCAAGGGCTTATAATTTAGCTGAGAAAATGCTCACAGCTGAAGATCAGCATTCAAAGTCTCAGTGTGGAGGCAGCATTTCATTTCAGTTGTGAGAGGGAAAACAGTATGTCATTTTTATAACTATCAATAGAAGGCTTCTGTGGGATTTTTACTTTCTGGATTTTTTTTCCTGTTCTAAGACATTTTCCTGTTTCAAGTTAAGCAACTGGATGTATTAATAAGTGACAATCATTGATCACAGCATGAACAAGAAAAGATAACTGCCTTTAAAAAAAAAGATGGTACAAAATCAGTGTACATTTTCCACAGCTTTACATGAAACACAAAAGCATAACTACATAGTCATCACTCCCATGCAGTGCTGACAAAACTCTAAAAGGTTTTAAACATTGGGTTCATACTTTTACATTCAGGAGAAAAAATAGATGCTAACAGTAGGGACATGTGTAAGACAGAGGAATTCTTAATTTATCATTCTTTACTTTAGTTCTTTAGAGAATTTATGGTTTAGAAGAGGATAGCAGCCTTTCCAATTCTCAAGTTTTGCTGGTTGTTTTAACGGATATGACTTAAGAAATATTTACTGATTATATAGTCATTATATCAAAGCATCTTGTTTATTAACATGACATTTTAATTTCTTCACCTTTCTTCCTACCTGAAGATATACAGAGAACTGGAGTTATCTGCAGTCCCAGAACATCCAGAACATGCATCACACATAGATCTTTGTGGAATTCAATTCCTGGCATGGGTTATTTAATAAGAGGTTATTTAATTTCCAATATCCATCACCAGAGGTATACTGAAAGAATAAAATATTCTACTTTACTTAAGCTTGTATGCCATTCTCTTCTCTCAAGAGCTTTATTAGAATGTAAGAAAGCAGAAGGAAATTACCCCACATTGGAAATAACCTTCCCTACAGATTAAAAAATTGACATTGAATAGAAAAAAATGATAAATACACTTGGGTATGTATATACGTATACACAAATCCAAATACATACATACAAGCAAACAAACACAGCTTTAGTATTATTTTAGAGGAGATACACAGACAAGGAGAGTGGAAGGAAAGGGTAATATGCAATATGGAGTTTGACAGAAATAAGATAATTGTTATATCCAGTTCTAGAATGGGCTTCTAGGCAGCTTTAGTTTAAATGTTTCTAGAAATAAGGGAAAGTTTAAGACCACTGAAGTCTTCCATGGAGCCACAATAGACAAAGTAGTCCTGGGCTTGTTCCACTGAAGGGTGCAGGTCTCCCTCATGGTTGACAGGCTGCACCACCAGTGCAGAGCTTCCCACTACCCAGCCTTCAGCCCAGACACGTTTGGGGATGGGCAGTGAGGGTCACTGTATCTGCTCCTTGTGGTGGCAGTTCTGAATTTCATTTCTAGGGAAACTCCTCATGGACCAGTCTTTGAATTGTCTGTGTCTAATCCCTAACAGGAAACATGCCTTGATATAATCAACTTTATCAATTATTGCACAGTAGCTAATCTCTTGCTGCAGAAGAGAGCATTGAGAAGGCACGATGGCATTACTCTGAGAATGCTTCACCTGTCCCCTATATCATTCCTAGACTTATTACCCTCAGAGCTCTCTAGTTCTGAAATCTCACTGATGGTCTCCTCTGGGGCATTATTACCAGATTACTCCCATGATTTGATGACAAGATATGTTATAAACATACACAGTTGCTTGAAAGATATTAATTGCAATGTATGCTCTTCTGCAAAGATCTTGCCAGCAGCAATCCCAAAATTAAATCCCTTCACTGCTGTTTTCATACACACAGACAACATTAGAATATTCTCATGGCAGTCTGCATCAACAGTGGTGTGCTCAGCTTTCAAGTGAATCCCATGGTCCTTTCTAGCCATCTGGAGGGTTCCCTGCATGAGGGAATTTCAAGGTAAGGCTGCATTTGAATTTACTGCTCAGCAATTACTGCAGACAACTGCTCACGTGCTCCACCTCGTGTGAGGAAGCTCTCCTGCCTTAATTCAGAAAATGGTGAAGCAGAGTGGTGCTTTTGGGGCTCAAATAAAAATGTCAGATGAGGGTTAAGCTATTTTCCCACAGTAGAAATCACAGTGGTGTTTTTCGTGTGCTTTTCTCCCCTTATAGATATGCCCTTATAGATTATCTTTCCACATCCTTAAACTGTGTTTTCCTTCAGCCTCACCTCCACAAATAAAAATATTCTACCATACTAAGGTAAAGATTTATTGACACAACCAAAAATATTCAGTTTCAAGTTCAAGAAAGGCCGAGGTTTTAATGCATGAAGCTTGGTTTAGCTTAGCTTATCCATTCTGCAAAAAAGTCTATCCTAACAATTTTTTTTCATAGCAAAATTCTTAGAAAACAGTTGTAAGCCTTCAATGTCTTAAAGGCATCTGTTAAAAATATTTCCCCCAAAAAGTAAAGCACTGCCAAACATACATCCTGTTATGTACCAATAGTCAGTTCATTCAAATGCAGTTTAAGAACTTCCATGAAAGAGACACACATCTTTGAGACAAAGATGAGATTCCAGAGTTGAAAATAACCCTTATTTTGGGGTAATTTTTAACAAAGTTGCCTCCCTTCAACCAGGTTTTCTTTCATTATCTGACAGTTTAAAAATTCTTTCAGGCTGCAGAATAACAAATAAACAAAAAAACAAAAATTAATTTTTTATTACATATGTATTTTTTATAAGATGTGGAGGTACTGAAAAAAGGGAGACCCCTCTGCTTCCCTCCCCACCCCCCTGAATACATCCATGCTTTTCACAGACACATACACTGGAATAGCAGTTTTAAAATATGTATATCCTGGATAGTCAACATTAATGGAACTTTAAAAAGCATGTAAAAAAACAACAGAGAAAACCACAAATATTAAAAACCATGCCCAGAGGCTGAGAGAATAATGATAGGAGGTTCCACACTCAGTTATGCTGTCAGAAACTGTCCTCAGATGGGGGTTTAATCATGCAGGGACTGCCCACAGCAGAGGTGGAGGTGCTTTCCCAGCAAATGATTTGGGAAGGGAGAGGGGAGGGTGCAATGATGCCCTGAACTCATCCTGTCCAGGCTGAAACCTCCCACCTGGAAATGCAGAGGGGTGACAGGAGTGAGCTAACATCAGAGAAAAGGGTGCCTAGCAGGGAGTGGGTGTGTACTTTACTTCTGCATATATGACCACAAACATCCACAGTCCTGCTCCCGGGATTCTTTATTAGAGAGACAATAGTTTAATTAGATTTAAAATCCAGCTGGCAGGTTTGGCCAGCAGCTGTGCTCATTCCACCCACAGAAACATTTTGAGTGTATCAGACTGATGTGGATCCAATCTGCAGCTTGGGTGCAACAAAGCTGGAATGGCCTTCTGAGAGACTAAAATAGTCAGAAGTTGTACAGGCAAACTATAAACAAGATAATTTAAGACTAATGCACAATAAAAAGAAAAAAACATTCTGGGCTCAAAAGTCAGCCTGATTTGAGGCAGTATTTTGTCACAAAGATTGAATTGGATTCTTGTATAAATGGGAACTTTAATTTTATTGTGTGTCTAAGTACACTTATGACATTGTGCAAAGAAATCTGCATTATCAGTAAGAATGCTGACAGTGCCAGAGCCACAGAAAACGTGTCTTGAAGCACCCTAGTGATTTTTCTGGTATTCTGAAATAAATGCTAGATGGGTAAAACAAGTCACCTCTAGAAGACTCTAAAGGCAAGCTCAGGGAATAGGGATTTAACTGGAGGAAAGATGATGTAGCATTAATTACTGCTGGGCTCCCTGCCAGTGAATGGGAGAGGCTTGTCAGAAACACCCCAAAACTAAAATCAGTACATGCTGGTCAGGAATATGCAAGATCATCCTTAAAACAAAAGTAAGCCAAAACAACAGTAAAATAAATAAGAAATAAGACCCTCAGGAAAAAAAAATTGTTTCCCTGATTCCTCTTAATTATGCAAAAAAGAAGACAGGACTAATTTCCATTATCTAACCAAATGCAAACTGGGAAATAAAAGTAAGATTATTTTCCCCCCCCAAACCACCAAGAGCCATGTATTGTAAATCTCCTCCCTCTTCTTCCAATCACATAATTGGAAGGTTATTTGCATATTTTATAAAGTACCTGCTGTGCATTACAGTACTCAGGCAGTTTATTCACAGAGGAGGAAGCACACTGGAGCTGGCACTGTCAGATGATGAATCTCTGTCACGTGCTGTGGCTCAGGCATCCCTGCCAGATCAGAGCTGCACTTTGCCATGTAATGAAGCAACTTAGAACTACTTATTCAAAGCCTTGAACTTAATTAGCAGTAGAGCAATGCAACTAACTTGCAGTGAATAAATTGTCAACTTTGCTTCTTTCTATTCACAACGTTCCATGATTAGCACAAATTATTCTTATAATTATTCAAAATTAATTCACCATATTATTAAAATAATATTTAGTCTACAGCTCATTCACCAGGAGCATGAATGTTATAAATGAGTTTATTAATTCTGAATATCTGAGTAGATCACATGGTTCAAGGTGTAAAGCTGGGAGTCAGAGTGTCCGGGCAATTACCTACAGCACTGAGTTTTACATTAACTTCCCTGCTTTATACTCTGAACACTGAATAAATGTTGGATAAATTGTCGTTGGTCCACTTATTCTCTAAGCACTTTTGGAAGAGGAACATAACTGAGGCAAAAGGAAAGCATGTGAGGGTTTGTAAGGAGAAGAGAAATGCAGGGAAGAAGGTTATGAATGGAAAACACTTCACTGGGATTTTTCACAAGTTCAAACACCACGGCTCTTGGACTGAAGCTGTTAACAAGCTCCCAGTTAAAAACTTTCCTGTCAATAGGAAAGAGAACTCACGAGAGGATGCTTCATCCAAAACTGTACTTGTAAGAATGCTGATAAATCTAAGTCAGCATTTAATAACCCAGCCCACCCAGTGCAACTCCAGGACAGGTACCTAAATTACCTAAACCAAGAGTTTGCTGCCTTGCTTCTTGTGCTGCCCTGAACTCCTTCCAAGATCTCTGGTCTTAATTTTTTCCCTTCTTTTCTCCAAAGGGTTTATTTCAGAAGATCAACTGCAGTTGTGATCTTCCCACTGTGCGTGCTGCAGTGGGTGAGGGAAGAAATCTGCATGCTAAAGAAAAGGACATTTTGGATTATGGAATAAATCCTTCATTCAGAGACAGAGAGACTTTTTACTACAGTCTTTAGTGACAAGGCATTTAAATGTAAAAGTTGGTAGGTAGCTTTAGATTGGACAAGAGAAGAATATTTTTCACAATGGGAGTAGTGAGACACTGGAGCAGTGGAGAAGTTGTAGATGCTCCATCCGTGGAAATGTTCATGGACAGGTTGGATGGAGATTTTATCTAGTAAAAGATGTCCCTGCCCATGGACAAGATGATTTTTAAAGGCCCCTTCCAACACAAACCATTCTGTGAATATGAAAACGAACATAGAGATGAAAGGGAAGAATGAGTAGAGGTATGAAACAATTTGCACACTAAAGGAAAAAAAAAAGAGAGAGTCTTTATGCCAAACAAAATAAAAAAAAATTAAAAAAAATAAAGTTTTTTGCAAGCAGGTAAGCAGGACTCTTGCTGCAGAGAGAATGGAGTCATGCCCTCTCCATCAAACCTAAGCCCTGGCCCCCAAGCCCCTGGGGCTGCACCAGTGACCTGCACCACTCTGCTGTATCAGTCATCCTCAGAAAAACCTTCACCCATGGGGGGCTCACACAGCCTGCACTTGGCCCCCCACTCTATGGGACCTGGCAAACACCCACTACATAAACTCAGCCACAGATGTTGAGAAAAATCAATGAAGAACTCGGAGCAGTGAACAGGGTTTATCAGCTGAAACAGAGGAAATGGGGAACTATTGACCAGCAGATCTATAAGAGGAATTTGGGACTTGTTTTCTTTGTGATCTTTTTACCCGAGAAAGCAAAGCAGAGATGTCATTTAAGGCACAAAAGAGTACATCTGGGTTAGTCCTTGATAATACCAGGAGGCTGGAGAGTGTTCCAGCCCAGCCCCAGGGTGCAGGACATCCCTCTGTGAGCACAGGTAGGGCCACACTGGGGATGACCTCATGGCATGGTGGTGCCTCCTGCCCGCTGAGATTGCTTTCAAATGAAAGATTTTCCATAGATAATTGTCAAACAGAAGCACAGTATGACAAGAAAGCTTCTGGTCTGACTCAGTAAGCACTGTCTGTAGTCTTTGGTAATTCTTAACAACTTTTTATCCTATATATTTATGAGTTATAGATACCATTGTGCAGTATTCTTCTAGCTCAGAACCAGCTGATGGAAACACCATAAGATGTCTTAAAAGATATTTCCTCTTGCTGGAAATTGAAACATTTTTTCCAAAAGCATGGACACACTTGGGCATATTCTCTCCTAAAAATCCAGACTGTAAGCAGAGCACGTATGAGATTACACAATGAGAAGTGAGATGTATAAATGCCTTCTTTTTTATAAATGCAAATCATACCTTCCCCTGCCATCCCTCTGTCCCCCTGCAAGTATAAAAACAGGTCAGAGGAAAGAAAAGGTGCTCCTGTTATGATGGACTCATTCCAGGGGACAGGCTCTTTTGTTTGAAGGGACAGGCACACAGCCCACCCTTGCACTGCTATTGTGGTCCTAAGGGTGTCTGCCTCTAAAACCTTTGCAATAACTCGACACCAACATGTCAGCATCACCTTATTCACCTATTACGGTCAGTGCACCCCAAAATTCAACATCTAGCTGACGCTTTCTTCACAACAGCACCCTATGAAAATTCCCCACAATCTGAGTAAAATTTCCATTACCACTTGTCAAAGACCAGACTTCTGTATGCTCGAGTCAAACTCTTCTCCAATCAACCAACTGCACATATTGAGCAATATATAACTACTTATGGCCAAATGCATCATGCAAATACTGTTTCTGCTAATATAACAATGCAGGATGGCTGTTCAGTTGCCTGTGCAAAATGAGCTGATGGTTGTGATTCAATTTACGGTGGACAAGAGACAGTATTGTAAAGAATTCTCATTGTTTCCTTTTATTGGTGGAAGCTGAAAAGCAATGAAAAGTAATCTGCCCTACACTTCTATGGTTCAGGAAATCGCCCACAAGAAAGTCTACTTTAAAAAAAAATTTAAAAGGGAAAGAGAAAAGAGGGTGTCAACAATAGATGAATAATACACAGACATGTCCATGGTGATCTGAATAATTCAGCACACAAAATTAGAGCATGTTTCACATCTGCCACCATAAAAGATAAAGCTATCTAGTCTGTTTTAAAAGTATAATGATTACAAGGGAACACTTCTGATTTATGCTCAGGTCTAGTTTAAGTGCCAACCCTGTGGTCCCCACAAAAGAACATCTCAAAGCTCTGTGTTGAAAGAGCTCCAGCTGCAAAGTTTTAATTGACTAGAAACAGCAAAGTTTTCAAGTGCCACCTGTTACCAGTAAACCCCAGTGTTGCTGATCAGTATTCAAGACCCTGCACCCTTGGGGTACCTCCATCCACCAAGTGAGATGCCCAAAAATGACCACTGCAGTTATTTCTCTGGCTGACTGAGAACAACCTGTTTTCACACACCCTCCCTATGCCTCATCCTAGAGCCCTGCCAAGCCTCCTTCTGCACCTGAGTTTGGGGTGCCAGTCTAAAAAGCAACCCTTCCAGACTCCTTGACTTTCTGTGTCTGAAGTTTCAGCAACACACCATCTGAGACTGCAACTGGTTCCAAATGCACTGATCTTCCAGCAAATGCTTCTTTTTCAAGTGGAGACAGACCAGCAGCTAAGCACCAAATGGTTCCAGTGGGCCCATATGTCTTTCAAATTTTTACCAAGATGCAATGAGAGAGAAAACTCAGCAAGCAGAAAATTCCTTCCTACTGTGTGGAGATTTGTGAGAGCCACGCCTTTCCTACGCCGTCACACCTTGTGTACTCAACCTGGTGCAAAACTGGGTCTGTCTCTTTTGGGGGAGCCAAGGGGGGCACATGGGGAGTGCAGCTGCTGCTGCAAGGAGGCCCTTTGATCCCAGCCACAGCAGAAGAGCCCCTCGTTGCCAGTGAGAGCAGTGCCAGCAGCCAGTGCCATGGCACAGCCACGGATGCTGCGGCCAGCGCCAGCCTCCCACGGGCCAGCTGGGAGAGATGGCTCAGCCCTGTCCTGGACAGGCACCAGCCCTGCTCCTGGGACCTGCAGACATTCCTCACAAAGTGACAGCACCGTTACACACGCCACTGCCTTGGTGTTTTATAAGGGATCTACTGCAAACAATACCTTGTGTACTAAATTAATGGTTTTTAAAATGCAGCAAGGCAGAGTCTTCCAATAGGGAAGTGTTGCTGCCAGCTAGTTTGTCAATGTAAATTCTCTAAAGCTTTGATTTGGCTTATGGGAAAAACACCTTGTATTTCATCTGAATAAGCCTCCATGATATCTGACTCATCGTTTTCATTTTAGAGTTACTTATACAGGAAAAAATACACACTAGGTGTGTATTGAATCCAAACCAAACTAAAACCCCAAAAATCCAACAACCTCCTCTTTTAATCAGAATATGGAAGTCACTGTGCTTTTCATCACTGAACAAGCAAATCCTTTTTCTTTGATACCCTGGAGTATTAACAGGTGGCCATAGCCCCTAGCTGCATGAAACTACCATATGCTACAGAGATCAAAATTAATAAACTAACAGTACAATGTGCCAGTTTATTGTGCTTGCATTTAATTTTAATTTTCTTCTTGGTGTTTTCATTACTGAAAAGATATATTTAGTGATTTTTGCCTTAATATCAATAGCTCAAATTTTTAATTGTTTGTTTTAGCCTCATACCAGGTAAGCACATGTACAGAAATATATTCTGGCACTGTATTTCAAAATACAACTTCATTCGTGCTCCTCTATGGCTCTATGCTAAAATATTAACAGTTCCATATACTTTAAAGGCTTTAACAGTGGAAAATTTAACAAATTTCCTCTGACATAAGATTATGTGCACAATAAAAAATTATCTGAATCTCATTTAACTGTACAAATTCATTTCTTGTTAAATACTAATCAGCCAGAACAAAGCATCACATACAATCTTCTGCTTCCTTCTCTACTTGGCACCTTTAATGGCTCTTTAAAAAATTCTCTTCATTTTCCTCCACAAAAAGTGCTAATAATTGGCAAAGAAATCCACTGTTCCAAGTACTAGATGAATATGGAAACCACAAAGCATTATTTCATGTGGAGCAAATGAGCAGAGGTGCCTCCAAATATAAACAGGCAGTGCTTATTCTACTCTTCAGAGAACCCCAGTGTTGGCTCCTAAATTGAAGCATCTGCCAAAAACGACACAAAATTCTGTGTCCAAAACCAGGAGGCAAACATTGTCCATATTGTAAACCATTTGCATGACAATTATGGCCTTGAATCAGTAACCTTCTATTCATGTGAGTAATCAGTACTCCAGTGAGTGGTTTCACTGACTCCTCAGCCACTGCCTGCACACAGATGCACTCAGAAGGGTTTTGTCCTACTGACTGGGGTGACTGCCAAGACTTAAAGGGTCCAGCACAAGTTTTATATTGAAGTTACACCATCTCTGACCCTGTGTAAAATTAGGGTCTTGACCCCTCTAGAGCATTTCCCAAGAGCAGCCCCAGCTGTCCTCTCTCCAGACATTTCTGGGAGGAACTCTGCTCTGTTGTCTAACCTCCTTCCAGCTGCTCATGGGCTGTGCTGCTTATAACAAGTTCTGACAACACTGTGTACATCCTTTTGACCTTCATCTTGCAGTTTTATTGCCTTGCTCTCAGGGCTGGTGCACCTTGATGCTGGGAGGAACAGCCTGCTCTGGGTTAGGGCAGGTTACACACAACTGCACAGTAGAGGCAGGGAGAGGTAAGGTTATCATCTGGTTCCAGGGACGTTCCCTCATGTGTACAGCACTGAAACAATGGAAGAAAATAGCAGAATTCTCTGATTTTTTCTTTCTACCTTATTCCTGCAACCTCCCAAGCACTGAGAAAAATACAGAGCCCTTTCTGACAGACCCTTTCTCAAAGCTTTTTTCTCCCCATTCTCAAAGGCTAGGAGAGAAGGAGCAGAGGCAGTGCTGTTAATCCTTCCTTAAAGTACTGAAACCCACTGAAATCGATGGAAAATCTTCCAGTGATTTTAACAGACTCAGATCACAGTTCTCAGCAGACATGAGCTCTCTCCAGCACATCATCCTGGAGAAAAGAGAAAGACAGGCAGAAGTGCAGCCTGCTTCCCTCTCAGGTAGGGTTGGTGTCAGCTGAATCAGGATTGCTCAGACTCAGGACATGCTGGCAACTTCAAAGGCATAACAGAAAACAAAGAAAAAAGCTCAAATACTAATCTAGTTTGTCAATATGCATGGACTTCATTGAATTTTGTGATTCATGCCTCCAAACACAGGACTTTTTTTTTCCCCTGAAAGAGATTGTTTTGATGTTTTCTAAATAAAGCATCTTCATGTTTAATTTCCAAATGACACTTCAAAGCTAAATGAATTATATCACTGGAAAGCTTTTCCATAAGGAGCTTTTCAAAGTATGCCAATTCTTGATTTTTGCAGGAAGAGAAAAAATTACCTTTTTCCACGTTTCTTTTTTTTATTGCATGATGCAGCCAGCATATAATTTTGAGTAAATTATTGATATAAATCTCATCCCAGTCATTTGGTTAAAATAATGGAAAAACATCTCTTCACCTATGACACATCAAAACTTTTGAGAAACCACTAAAATAGGAATCTAATCCCTTAATCATTACTCAGGAAGAAGTCAAATTAAATGCAAGTTTTACCTCAAAGAAGGCAGAAGAATGAGGCTATAAGTTTCTATGTATATATAAGTATATATGGCTTTTCCTCAGTCAAGCCACTCCTAATTTTTGTCCCTTGTTTTCATTTTGCCTTATTCTTGGTTTCACAGTTTCTCAGAGTAAGCTTTATTATCATTGATATATACCAGAATGTTCTTATGAATCTGTAAGATCACAATACAATTCTGCTAATCTCACTATTTTTCTTATGTAGAGCTAGGTTAATGCCCAGTCTGTAAAATAATATCATTACTAATGGTTAATACAATTCTAATAGCCAAAAGAAAATAAGGAAACCTAATTCAGAATAACATGTTCTGGAGAAAGCATCTTCCAGTATTTCAGCCTTGCAGATCTATTTCAATTAACATTTGAGCAGATCTGAGACATCATAAAATAAAAGTAAGTACTAAGTTTCCAAGAAACATAAACTGAACTGTAATTCCATTGCACACGAACATATTCCATCTTCTCAAAGAGCTGAACTGTGGTTTCCAGTATTGGCAGGAGGCACTCTTATAATAACATTATATGTATACTGCAGTTCCCTTGATGTCTTTCATATTTTTTCATAAACAAAATTACAGTGACAGTGCAGTTCATTACAGGAGGTTTCATTAAAGAACTGGTTTATTTTAAGAGAACAGCAGCAAAGAACTGTCTTCAGGGATGGAGCTGAGTAAAAGGTCTGATTATGCCTCCATGAAAATCAGGCAGAAATTATGCAGGATTTTGACACTGTAACACAGGAAAATCCTCTTAAGAGACACAGAGAACAAACTGTTCCACTGTGACATGCATTAATAAGCAGGTGCAGCCCTGTCAAGTGGTTGCAGGGTGACAAGTTGGGCCCTCCTGAGACCTGGCTTCCCACTCTCAGTCAGGGCTGGCAGTGCCCCAGCTCCAGCCCCCAGTGCTGCAGGAGGGACCCCAAGGGGATCACAGATCACAGAACAGGCTGCACTGGAAGGAACCTAAAAGATCCTCTACTTCCACCCCCTTGCCATGGGCAGGAATGCTACTCACTAGATCAAGTGCTCAGGGACCCCCATCCAGTTTGGCATTGAACACTTCCAGGGATGGGTCATCCACAACTCCTCTGGGCAACCTGTTCAGTGGCTCACCACACCTAGTAAAGGATTTCTTCTTAATATCTAATCTAAACCTACCTCCTTTCCATTTACAGGCAGTCCCTCCTATCCTATCCCTACACACTTGTAAAACATCCCTCTCCAGCTCTTTTTTTGATCTCTTTAGGCACCTGAAGCCTCCTCAGAGCCTTTTCTTCTCCAGGCTGAACAACCCCAACCCTCTAACAGCAGAGGTGCTCCAGCCTTCTGACCATCTTCATGACCTTCCCCTGGACTCACTCCAACAGGTTCCCATCCTTCTTATGCTGGGGGCCCCAGAGCTGGACACAGTGCTTCAGGTGGGGTCTCATGAGAACAAATCAGAGGAGGAGAAGCTGTGCCAAGGTGCAGCAACAGGGAAACAGGAGCTTTGCCCTTGCTCTACCAGAGTGGGTGAAAACCCACCATGCAGCCCCCCCATCTCTTGCCACCAGGGCTGCAGCTGGCTCTGCAAAAAGCAGTCAAGTGGAGTCTCAGAATTAGCAAATATCTTTGTTTCTCCTTCTCATGCCAGTAAGACCAGTTCCTAGAAAACACTGTCTTCTGAGTGACTGGCAATTTATTCATTTTTCTGAGTCCACGACTTTTCTTTCACAAAAAATCATCTCCAGGTTTTGGGACTAATCAACTAAAAGGTCACCTTGCTGCTCAGATTTTTCAAAAATGTAATCCAAATAAAAGTGATATGGTAGTTTTTGTAGCTGTGTTTCTCAGTCGAATCAGATATGCTGTCTCCTATTGTTACTGCAATTTACCTCCCTTGTATATGCTGCTAAGACAAGACACAATCAACACCATCTATGACTTCAGGCGATGGGTTGATGGAACAGTAATTTCTCATTTTACTTTTTTGTTGACACTATTTTCACTGTACTCTCTGAAATGACAGCTTTGAGGTATCTGTGATAAAAATATGCAGTCAAGAGCATTGGTGGCTAAAAAATATCTTACCCACAGAAAAACTTATTCCAGGATTCCAAAAATCCTATTTTTAATCTTTCTCCAGAAGGCAAAACATAATTGCCCTTTTCTACCTGGCTCTTGACAAAGTAGTCAAAACCACACTCAAAAAGAGCATCTCCCTGCTCTCATTTCCCCTTTAGGGAGAGGCAGTGGCTGAGTACAGTGACCTCTCCCTCTTGTATGAAGTCCAGACAATCTGGGCTGTCTGTAACCAAGCCAGCAGCACAAGACACCAAGCTATTACCCCTGACTTATGACCATAACACCTCTTAAATGTGAGGTCCTTCTAGGTTATTATCTTTCCTTTCAACAACTTCAATGAAAAAGAATAGAGAGGGGCCTTAGGACAGATTTTCATCATTCCATGTGGTTGTCAGACTATTTTCCTTTATTGACACTATGAATACATAACTCACAGTGGTTTCTGAAACATGTTTAATGCATGATATATTAAGAGCTGTAGAAAACACAATATTAAAATTCTAACATGAAAAATTATACCATTATGGCTCATTACATTCTCTGTTGCAGCCATCTGAACTGTGAGAAACGTGCTGTCATCCTGTCATCTACTTCTATAAGATCTGTGATCATGTTGTACATGATGTCATTTTACTTCACAGCTATAAGGAAGATAAAGTCTTCAAGTTCTGAAGTGGATCATGAATGTTTGCTACTGGTCACCTGAGAAGAACACTCAACTCTAGGTCTGCAGAATCAAAAAAAAAACCAAAGAAACTCAAAAATCAAAAACAATCAACACAAAGCCTTACATCCATAGTCGGGATTTCTATTTCCAATAACAGTAGTTTATCTTGTACATTTATTCAAAATTCTTATATATTCACATCATCTTGAAAGAAAATGTGGAGTTTTTTCTTGTCTCCAGACAGTTCTGGTAGCTCTAACAGAGCTTTGAAAACACAGGTACCATCAAAAATCTACCAAGAATCTCATCAGAGTACATCAGAACTTCACTTTCAATGTTTTTTCCCTGCTGCTATATTTGCCTACCATTTGATTATGAAAAGTTCACATATTGCTGGAGGTTTACCACAGATACAGCTTTTACTTAAAAATGTTCATTGAAAACACCTGGTAGGTATTAAAATGATCCAGCATAATCTGTCAGAAAAGCACAAGTCTGAATTCAAAGTGCATGCAAAAATACCTGGAAATGCCATGGGCTTTCAATGTCTCTGTAAATCATATAAATTTAAATCTCCTACTTAGTAAACATTTTCTGATTTAAAAACCATTTATTGCCTCTGACCACTCCTACAAAAGCAGTAAAATGCCACGAATTTCAGATATGCTGATGTTGAGACAGACCTTCCCTTTATATTAAAATACTGGAATAAAAATTCCCAGTTTTGCCTTGATGACTTTCAGAAAATAACCTGACATTTTGGCATCTGCACCGTTTCTGCCATTTATTTTGCATCACTGTTTCATTTTACAGAAGTAAAATTAACTTACATTCCTAATGGAACTGCCTGAGGACTGTCCCCTTCTCCAGTCCAATATGTAATATTAATAAAAGCTGATCACTGAAACCAGCCTGGAATATTTGGCTGACAAAGCCAGAGTGAACTGTACAAATCTGCATATCTTCCTCCTCTCTGGATACCTCAGAGTGGGCTGCCTTGGAATTATGTAACAGTGGTAATCCTCAAGTGCATCCTCCCTGCTTTGTGGAACCCTCAGACTGAGCAAAGCAGAAGGCTGTCAGGTCAGGAAAACTACCCACAGTTATTGTTTTCCTTACAAAAACAAAACAAAAAACATCCCTTCAGAGCCATAATACATCTATTTCATCCCATAAGGAAAGAGCCAGGGCTGAAGAGAAGGCTCCAGGGAGAGCTCTTTGCAACCTTCCAGCACCTAAAGGGGGCTCATGGAAAGGAGGGAAAGGAACTTTATGTATGGGCAGAGAGTGACAGGACATGGGGCAATGGTTTTAAACTGAAAGAGGGTGCCAGGTTTAGACTTGACTTTGGAAATAATTTCTTTACTCAGAGGGTGGTGAGGCACTGGAGGTTGTCCAGAGAAGTGGATGCCCCCTCCCTGGAAGTCCAAGGCCAGGTTGGATGGAGCCCTGAGCAACTTGATCCAGGGAGTGGCATCCCTGCCAAGGGCAGGAGTGCTGGGGTTGGAACTGCAGAATCTTTAAGGTCCCTTCCAACCCAAGCCTTCCTATGAAAAAAAAACCCCAACAAACAAACAAACAAACAAAAACCCCAAAAAACAAAACAACAACAAAAAAAAGGGAAAAAAAATCATCAACATAGAAGTAACACCACAAAACCATCTTTTTCCATAAATAGTAACCTTTGTATCCATCCATTTTTCTAGCTCCTACAGTAGATACAAAAATAAATATCTGGACTGCTTATTTTGTTTTTGCACTATTTTTTCCATATGTTACTCTTGTCTATGGAGGGTAGGCAGTTTTCAGGTAAACCTACACACATTTATTGAGGATGCATGGTCACAGCTTCCAGGGGACAACCTGAGGCAGGACACAGAAGCCAATAATGGCCAGGGAAAGGAACCATTCTGCACATTTGGGCTCCCAGGCTGGCAGGCCTGGCCCCTTTCCTCACTGCCCCAGAGGCAGGCAGCTAAGAAGGGCTGTTTCATACATCACACAGAAACCATCATTAAAGAAACTGCACAAATGTGCCTTCTCAAAAGGTATCTCTAGCTAATGCAACAGGAGTAATTTATTGGGTCAGACAGTACAAAGTAGTTTCCTGTAATTTTGTTCTCTCCATGCACTCTTTGGGCATTCTGGAAGGGTGAGAGGAGGGAAGTGAACTGCTTAAGGCATAACAATACTTGCAACACAATCTTTTTTTAAACATCACAACCTTTGAAAATAGTTTAAATTATATTCCAAGTCAGGTTTCCTGAAGTTATTCTTTCTCTGAGACCAACAAATGCTTCAGGTCTGGAGGGCAAACATACAGTACCAGTATGTTTCTGACTCATTAGTTTGCTTTTCTCTGCAGGATTTAGATTGACATCTATTGGCCTAACTTGTGACACAACAACCCAGTTCTTCAAATGTCAGCTCCATCGTCCCTGCTTTGTCAAGCTTTCCCCTGGTACAGCAGCTTCAGACTCGGTGTTTTAAAGCAAAATAGTCCAGTTTAGCTTCTAAAGCTGAGCCCATGGATGTCAAAGCAATGTTCACATTATTTCCCACTTTTTATTCATAACATATAAAATATGAAAGCCAAGGATTATGACGTCAATCTTTTAAAAAGACAATGAAAACTGAAGAGCATTAAATTGAGACTTGCTGCTGTGTTGGTCAACTGATTCAGGTCAAATAGTTACTGGCATGGGCAGTAAAGACATATTTGTTTACAAGAATTTAATTAGAACATATTTTTTAATATAAATTAAATTAAATTTCCCTGTTCTTAGATGTGTACAGATCACATTCATGTACACAGAAAAGAGTTGCATATGTTTATTCAACTACCCTTTCTTCCATTTTCCACCTCCACAAAATTCCAGTATGCAAACTGCAAAGATTGCAAAGCTCCAGACTATATCAATTACAAGAATGTACACATCCCTTCCATCACAGAATAATAGATGGCTATCTCAGCATCACTTGTGGGTAAAACCACAAACCAAACCACAGGTTTGGTGTGGTTTTATTGGGTGCTTTCAGCCAGAAAATGCAAATGAAGAGTCTTCTATCAGAGATTTGGAACGGACTAATTTAATTATTGAATTATTATTCTTTTAGGAAGAGGCTGCAGTTAGATCAGTAGTTTATTTATTGGAATAGGCCAATAGGCATAGAAGATATATTCATGTAGTTTGCCTTTTCTCAGACAGTACAAAATGTACTTCTCAGAAAGGTTTACTACTACTAAAATTAGTAGTTCCTTTTCCTAAAGCTCAGGGACATGCAACCTTCAAATTTCATTTGGGTCATGTGAAAAGAGCAAAAGGAAATTCAGAAGATTATATAGGAGCAGAGCTCTTCCTTCTTAGCCACTAGCAAATTGATGTCAGATATGTTTTCTGGCTTTGTTTCCTCTCTGGAGGAGACAGAAGCAATACTTCTATAACCTGACCAAGTTCTTTTAGATTCTGAGCTAATCTTAATAAAACTCCAACTTTAAATGTCAAGGTAAACATTTAAACAATATATTAAATAATATATAAAAATGTGTTATTAGTTTACATTATTTTACAGCTTCTTATGGACTGAAAACTTTCTTCATCCCTTTCCTTATGCACACAGACTGGTCACATACTTTCAGTACCATGAGCTTCAGAAAAGAACAGGTTCATAAAATCACAATTGCCTCAAAATACACCAACCTTCTCCTACAACAGCAACCAGTTCCAAATCCTCTGACTCTTGCCAGAAACCCAGGTATTTATTATTGCTGCATTTTGCTCACTTCATGGGTACCCATTATGGCATGCTGTCAAAAGCTGAAGTATTGTACTAAAAATCTTACAGCCCTTCATATTAAAGGTGCCTCAATGGGGCTTTTACAACCTCTGAGCAGATGATGACAACTCCTAATTCAAGAACTTTGTACCTCACTAATTGTAGAATCAAATATCTCAGAATAGGCTGCCCTCAATAGAAGTGACTTAACCAATTTGTCACAAAACCAGGGAGTACAGCTACAAGAAGCAGTTCATTGTTCCATTTAATTTAATTAACTGTTTTCAGATGTGGCTAATGCTTTGCAAACTGTTGTCTTTGTGCTCTTAAAGTTTTAGAGTCAAACTTATGCTCATGTGCATATGACTTAAATTTTTCTGAGTTTCAAGATAGGAAACCAGGTTTCATCTCATTTTTTCTGTAAAATGTAAATGGAAGTTGCTATTGTTACTTGAAATAAATTTATAAACTGTAGAGATGATTTTTTATAAAATACAAGCATGTGGTCATGCAAAGTCAGTGTCATGCCTATACCTACCTTGTGCCATCTGTAAAACTGTAATAAGAAGCAGCAGGCTGCACTCTCTGTCTGACCAACAAGGGGCCTGAGCTCAGGAAGTTTACAATTATTTTGGTTATAGTATGGTGCTAATTACTCCAGGGTCATGGGTTTTATTTGCCATGTGGGCCATTCCCTTCAGAGTTAGACTCGATTCCTGTGGGATCCCTATCCAAATATTCTGTGTGATTCTGTGAATTGAGTCAACAAACACAAAGAAGACCAGGACCGCAACAACTCTAGTCAGATCAGTCAGAGGTGAAACCCTCCCAGCAGTGACCTCCTTGGCTGTCCACAGTTCACAACAAGCTGCTTGCTCTGTACATCTGCACAATGCAGCATTTTATGCCAACACCTCAAACATCTGAAAATCACCATGCTAGGGGCCACACTGCCTTCACTCCTGACTGACACCACCCATGTCTGCCCTGGGTGCCAGGGAGAGCCCTGGGTCAGCTGGGTCTTCCTAGGATGGACAGCAGGACCTTATCCCTAAGCCACATCTCTTGAGGGCCTTGGAAGAGATGTCAGTTTTGTCCCAGCTTCACTTTATCAGAAAATCTTACATCAGTCTTAACAGGCTCTTAAACCCCATGACATTTATAAACACTGATTAACATCTTCAAGTAGTAGTACAGAACTGGAGGCTTTATTTTTCCTCCCAACAAAATTGTTGCTTCATACTTGAAAATGTGTTTTAAGACAAGGCTTTTGTTTGCTTGCTTTTTGTTGCTATTTAATCTTCCTCCTACATCTGTTTGGTCTCACCATCTTTGATGAAAACAGATACATCTTAACACAGGCATAACCGCACAGAATAAACTGCAGCAGTGCAAACTGTAAGTATTTTGATAGAATTTATGAGGTTTTTTCCTCTCATTACCAAGAAGCATGTTTCCACTTATCTTCCCAAGTATTTCCACTTGATACTCCGTCTATCCTTAAGATCAAAGAATGTTGAACCATTCATTCTCTCTACAACTCCCTGGAAGGGGGCTGTGCTCAGGTGGGGTTGGTCTCTTTCTCCAGGCAGCAACTGGCAGAACAAGAGGATACAGCCTTAAGCTACACCAAGGGAAATACAGGTTGGATATTAGGAAAAAGTTTTTCACAGAAAGTGTGATAAAGTGCTGGAATGGTCTGCCCAGGGAGGTGGAGGAGTCACCATCCCTGGGTGTGTTTGAAAAAAGACTGGATGTGGCACTTGGTGCCATGGCTTAGTTGAGGTGTTAGAGTTGCATGGGTTGGACTTGGTGATCTTGAAAGTCTCTTCCAGCCCAGTGATTCTGTGAATTCTGTGAACCAGTGGTAAAGGTGGGAGAGTGAGGAGCAGGGAGCATTGAGACACACGGGAGGCTCAGGATCTCAGCAGGAGCATCCCTGGGGGCTGCCACACAAGGTGAAGGCTCCAGAGCACCCAGCCCTGTGCAGCCACTGACCCCTGCTCTGTGAGGCACAAACTGCCCCAGCTGCCCTTCTGGGCCATGATCTTGCCACCACATGACTTCACTTCTCAAAGTGAAACAACCTTGAGCTGTCAGGTTGTCATGCTCATGCTAAGCCCTGCAGTAGGCTCCTCCCTGAGGGCACAAGTGAGATTGATTGCACTTGTGATTTGCTCATTTCCACAACTATCTTACCATTAATATCCCTCTCTCATCCATTTGCAACACCCGATAAGCACACAAAATTGATTATAATGTCCAATTAATCAGGTAAAATCTTCTGGGATAGTTTAATGGGCTTTTTTTTCCTTCAGACTCCCTATTTTCAGATAGGAAAGGGAAAAACAATAAAAAATCTCAACAAATGAGGTTTCAAAAATTAATTAGTTTAACAAGAGGTAGAAAAATGCCTAACTTCATCAGGGCTGCTTTGTGCTGGTGTAAGAAATTATGTGGTTGCCTTAGTGCAGGTTCTAATTTACGTATCAGAAAGTGCTATATCTCAAAGCAGATTAAGATAGCTACATGTTTCAGCTTTAAGTGCTCATCAAGCCAAGAGATAACAGAACTGATGAATGGGACATTTCAGATCCTTAGAGAAATGAGCACTATTACATAAAAAGTGTGATTTGAATTTGTCTTTCTGCTTAGGCCGTGCCTTCCTAACAGAATTTATAAATAGAAACAGAACTTTAAAAATCAAGAGCTGCCAGAGTGCTTTTTCCTTCATCATCTCATCACGAAGTATTGGACTTACACAAATCCATATACCTTGCATTGAAATAATCTGCATGTTTTAGTCACTCCTCCCCAAATCAATTTATTACTGAATAGCAAATGGTAAATGAAGTTATTATTTCAATCTGACAAAAATTAGTCTCATGGTCATTATCTATAAAAACAGAGAGAAACCAAAGTCATTTAACTGTTGAGGATGGGAATGCTATGCCATCAGTTTTTAACAAAGTGGTTTCCACAGACTTAGAGTTACAGGCTCAGAAATCAACTACTGATGAATCAATCTGCTTCCCCTGCTGGGATATCAGAACAGACAGGGCCACTGTGACTGCAGAACCAGACAGCAGCAGCTCTGCTAAGGCACAGGCTGCACCATTAGGGGACGTTAGAGAACAGGAGCCTTCATTCAGCCCTGTACCATGTTCTGCAGATTGGTTTTTCACCCTTTCCTCACAGCATTCTCCCGTGTGGGTCCTCCCCACAGCCTGCAGCTCCTCACAAGCTGCTCCCCAGGAGTGTCTCCAGCAGGATGCAGACACCAGGAGCAGATTGCTCCAGCTCAGGTCCCCTGAGGGGTCACAGGTGCTGCCAGGACCCTGCTCCAGCACGGGCTCCTCTCCATGGAGGCCACAGCCCCTGCCAGGACCCTGCTCCAGCACAGGATTCCCGAGGGGTCACAGCCTGCTCTGGTGTGCAGTATTCCCTGGGCCACAGGGACACCTGCCCCGCCAGGGACCCCCACACTGCCTCACCACAGTCTCCAGCACAGACACCCCTGGCACCTGCAGCACCTTTTCCCTCTCCTTTTGCACTGACCTTGGTGCCTGCAGGCTGCTGCTCTCCATATTCTCACTCCTCTCTCCTCTGGTTGCAACTGCTTCAGCACAGTAACTTTTCTTTCCCCTTTAACCAGAATTATCCCCAGGGCACTCCTGCAGTGCCTGATGGGCTCAGCCTTGATCAGAGGCAGGTCCACCCTGGGGCCAGCTGGCACGGGCTCAGTCAGACACCACGGAGCTTCTCTCAGAAAACACCCTGCAGCTGCCCTGCCACCAGAGCTCTGCCACACAAACCAGTTCAAGAGACAAGGAGAAACCAAAGTGACCCAGCACAGCTCCAGGATGGGCAGGGCAGGGGCAGAAGCCCTGTGAGGAACAGCTGGGGGAGCCAGACTTGCTTAGCCCAGGGAAGGCACCAAAACCAGCAAAAACTCACTCAAATGGCAAAATAAACCGAACCACGTCCATCATGTGAAGACTGAACTGACACTATGCTCAAACACGTATGGCAGGCACACTATGCATAACTACCACTTACTCACAAATACTAACCCCTCAAATCCTATTTCAGTTTGAAATGTATGGAAATTATCTGCTATTTTTTGCATGCTTGTCATAGGCAATTATAACAATCTCTCAAGGCCAATGTTTTCACAGTTTATGAGGGGTTCTCAGGTACAACATGTAGGGAAAAACACATGCTAAAAACTATTTTTCTAGATGATTTATAACTGGTTTGTAGAATCTATTCTGCACAGAAGTAGTTTTAAACAAGCCATTCATGTACTACAAATAGAAAACATAAATACTTCTTGCATCTATACAAGATAATCTTTCAGGTACAAACCAATCTGATCTCAGATAAACCACAGGAGCAGTGCCATATGTTTAAAGTTATTCAGAATGTTGGCGAAGTTCTACCTGAAGTTTTAGCTTTAACTACCAAGATACAAAAGTTCTTTCAGAAAAAAAAGAAAAAAACCAAAACAAAACAAATCCAAAACCAACAAAAAATATTAAACCCAACCAAACCAAACACCCTCAAAAAACAAATTTAAGAAACCCACCAAAAAAAAAACAAAACAAAAAACCAAAACCCAAAAGAAACCCAAACGAACAAAAAAAGAAAATAAAAACCCAAAATAAAACCCCAAACTAAACCCCAAAGCAAATCCAAAGAACCCAAACCCCCCATTCAAAAACCTTAAACAAACCAACCAAACAAGAAAAAAAACCTCAACATGCAACACTCCTACCCCTCAAGAACAAACAAAAACCCACACCAATAAAATCTTTCCTTTACAAGTCCTTGCTACTTTCAAGGGTAAAAATACTGCAAGCTTAGTCTTATATGGTACTTGGCCACCTGGAGTTTCAGGTCTGCCAGAAGTGAAAACTATTCCAAGACCTCAAGATTTGAACCTGATTTCAGTTCTAAAAATAAGGAATTGGCCCAGGTTCAGAATAGATGCAATACAGACCCTTATCAAGCCTGAACTAGTTTGCTGAGGACTAAAATGAATTAATGACAGATTTAGTTTACTATCACATTTGTCTGAAAAGCACTAAGTTTGCCTGGAATTCTGCCAAAGATGGTACAGAATTTCTGAATGGCAGAGGGTATTTCTTTATAACAGGAACTTTTTCAGAGAATAAATAGAAATAGACACCTATGTCTTCAACCTAATAAACTTACTTAGTGCTCACTAGAGCAGCCAGATTTTATGATTGAAAGCAAATTATTTTCTTTCACTCAATTTATCTCAGAATGATTAAAAACCTTAAATAGCTACAAAGTATGACAGAGAATTATTTCCCTGGAAAACACTTGGACTTCAAGTTTGAATACTTGTCCACATAAATAGCTATGTGTATGAAAAATTCCACTCAACCTTGAATGAGTATTTGTGAGATCTGTTCTCAGGATGTGGGACACCACCACTGCAGCAATTAATAGGAAAAGGCAATATACTATTCAGTCCTACTGGAAATACCTAAAAGGATAAATAAGGCAGGAGCAGTGCCTTAGGCAGGAACATGAGTCAAATTAAGTCTCCCATGTTAACTCAACGAAACTTTAATACTTCATTCCTACTGTTCCACTGTAACTAATTCTCTCGTGCTTAGGAATTAGCTAGAAATTACACTGGAAGAAATATAAATTCAATTTCCTCTTGAGAGCTCAATGTGGGTATTGTAATTTTTTTGCTAACTTTATTTTTTAAATGTTTATTGTTAGCCCATTCATTTTAAATTTCATATTTAAAGCATCTTCCCTAAACTGACATTTATTTTAAATTTATTTTAAATGTTTTGCTTTAAGTTAGCCTTTTTATTGTTTGCTCCCTGCACACTATAACATCTTCTTCAGATAATTTATAAAGTACTCAGTTGAAGACTGGGAGAAAAACTAACAGAGCAAAAGAGTCAAAAGTTTTTACTTTTTTGGGTTCACTTCTAAAGACTGTGAAGCTTTGGAAATGTTTACTCAGAGAAGGCAGCAAAACTGTATTTCAAGCCCTTTATCACCAAGTGAATATTTCCCATTTATGCAAAAGAAAATAACTCTCCATTGTCTTTTTGAGATACATTAATTGTTTCAGACATACAAATTTCTTGTTATGCCCTAGACACACGTCTGAAAATTCGTTTCAGATACTTAACAAAACCTGCTATTTAGTTATTAGGGTTTGGGTTGTTTGGGTTTTATTCATTTAAATGAACTGAATTCTCAAAATAGTTACTTGGCAAAATATTCTTTCAGTTTAGCTACAGCTTCATAAATAATGGTTGGTTCATTCTGGGAAGGCTTAAGTGAGCATTCCAGGAATAAGAAAATTAGGTGCACATATTGGAAGCGTGTTCATTTTTACTGCATTTACAAGTCTTTTCCTCTTCCTTTGCAATTACGATAATCTGGTGCAACAGTCTCATCAGATATTTATTCAAAGCACAGTAAATTAGCTCAGTTTTCACAGAAGTCTAAAGTTTCAATCTCACTTACTAAAAGTCTATAGAAGATTCAGTAAAATGCCTTTGTTCTGAATTTCAGTACCTCTGCTGTGAATGCCACAGGGAGGAAAGGTGGTGGCATCACTGCTGCAGCCCTCAGCTTTCATCCTCCCCTTCTCAGATTTTCCTTCACTTTAACAAACCCAGCCCTAATTACCTAGTGAGAAACTGCATGTGTTTCCACAGGGGGAATGATGCTGTTAACTCAGACAGATTTATATGCAGGTCAAGTAACTCCTACTCACATGGCTCCTTCTAGGAGGTTGGTCTGCAGCCTCAGAGCACAGAACACATCTTTATTCTTTAAAAATAATTCTTAAAATTATATTAGGCTCTTTTGTGTTCCTTTACACCACTGCAAATTTGCAGGGAAATAAAGGCTCAGTGGTCCTTGGAATGGATGAGAAGGACAGTGACTCAGGCTGGAAGGGATCTCTTCAAAGCAGCAGCTACAGCAAGCTGCACAGAAACAAGGGATGGGATCCCACAGCCTCTCTGGGCCACTGCCCCTCTGTTTGGGTACCTTCACAGTGAAAACCATTTTCCTTACCCCAGCTCTGGATCTCCTGCATTGTAACTCATGTCTGGTGCCTCTCCTTTTGCCATACAACTCTTGACATGAGTTTGGCTCAGCTTGTTCTACATCTCCCCCATCAGACACAGAAACAGACATCCCTGATCCCTCTCAGCAATTTCTCACCAGTCTTTTAATCCAGCTCATATTTCACCAATCTCTCTGGATGGAAACTATGGAAGACAAGGTCAGAGGCCTTCCTAAAGTCAGAGGTAGGCAACATCACCTTTCCCACACAGCCAGCCAACCCGTGAGAGAAGGCAATACAGAAGGCCAGGATCACCTTGCCCATGGTAACTCCATGCTGGCTGTTACAAATCACCTACTAGATCTTTGTGTTTGGAAATGGTTTCCAGCAGGATCTGCTGCATGACTTTCCCTAGATCCTCTTCCTTGTCCTTGAGGCTGGGACCAATGTTTGCCTCTTTCCTGTCACTGTGAACCTCCTTGAAGCTGGCAGTGAGTAGCCCCCCAGTGACCCCTGTCAGCCCCTCTGGTGCAGCCTGGTCCATCGGACCTGGGGATGTCCAGCTGGCCCAAAAGCCACCAGTCTGGATCTTTCTCCACTGAAGGTAACTCTTCACTCCCTCAAGCTCTGCCACTTGGCTCACAGGCTGAGCTGAGGGCCAAATGTAACAGGAGAACACAGGAAGACACAGAAAAGCTGAGGCAACCAACCTGTCAGTACATGCTCTGCTCCTCTGTGGGGTGGGCTCACATTTCCCCCCTGCAGAAGGCTGTGGACAGAAACTTGTACTGCAGTCCTCATATCCTTCCCAGCTTCAGCTGAGTTGTGCCTTTCCTACACCCCTTCTCCATCCATGCAATCTTGCACAATCACCCTGGGTTCCTCCAGGGTAGCCCACAGCTTCTACCCCCTTTGGTGCACTTGTTCTTACACGTGAGCTCTGCTTGTGCTCCCTCCTGCCACAACTGCTGGATTTCCTACAGGCTGTGCTCTGAGCCCCTCTGCCCTCCAGGGCAGCCTCCCATGGCATCCTGCCAAGCTCAGATCTGTTTTCCTATATCTTCTAACTATTTACTGGATTTTATAAAATTCTTTACTTAAACTATTGCAGTACTAATTTAACAAAAATGTTGTTTATCATAAAAACCCCAAATCTTTACAAATAGATTAACTATACAAGTTTTTCTGTTGCATATATTAAACTGCCTTGACTTTCTCAGAGTCTCAAATAAACTAGGAATCTGTATTTGTTAGTGACTCAGTAAACAGTATAGTCTCAAGCAAGGACTGCAAAATGACAGATCTGTTGAAAAGAAAAAATGAGGAAAAAAATATTATGCTAAGGCTGCTATTTTTGTACCAACTATGTGGACATGTGGGTTCATTCTGTACCTCTGACCATTTGATTTCAAGTAAAATTAATTATATGAGACTGTGCCAAAGTCATTAGTGCAGCCAGGTCTAAAGTCAAGATGAAATTCAAGTTTGTCTGGGAAAAAAAGCCAAATCTTTAAGTCAGCTCTAACTCTTACAAACTAGTCAATATTTGTATTGGTTTTTCTTTGACCAATTTTCAGTGGCTGGTATCCAATTACAAAGTTTTGTCCCTGTAAACATTCAATTATGCTGCATAAATATTTCCTAAAACTTGACTGGAAGTACAGAAGGAAAATAAGTCAATTTGTATACTGGTGGTGTCTCTTATAGTGTACTTTTTACCCATGTCACACAAACAGACAGAGTTTATATTAAATATAGTCAATGAAAATAGTATTTTATAGAGAATATAAAAGAGGCCAGAAGACTTGTCACCTCTTTCATGTAACCATCTGGCTTTTTGAAAGATAAACCTGTGTTTGGGATTACTTCTGGACAGAGGCTGCAGGTGGCAAACAAAGGAGAGTCAAGTAAGATGGGAACGCTGTGGTACTTCATGCTTCCTTGGACAATTTTTTTGTTATCAATATCACCTGTTGTCACTATTATTAAAGGAAAATAACTTGTGCATCTGGAACAAAGTGGGAAAGTTTTACTGGGTAATTTAATTCATTATTTTTGTCTCAAAGATTTGTACCTACAGATAGAATCACAGTACACAAGCTGGTGATGTGCTGAACCTTAGTGTCTTTGAAAATTAAGGCTCCCTTTCAGTACTTCCTGCATCCACTGCAACGGGAAGTTCTGGAGGATTCAATGCTGAGTCTTTCATACAGATTTTACATGGTTTACTTGGAGCTGTTCAGAGATACAGCTGGAGCCCTGTAATCTTCCTATCACACCCCGCTGGAAGCTGCCTGATGCATCACTGTAATGCAGCTGGAGCCTGCTGCTCACAGCCCACCCCCATATCCATCTATCAGCTGTGTGTCCAGATCAATGAGAAAGTGATTACTCTGCCGGGAAAAAAAAGTGATAAAATAATTGTAATAGGCATCTGATGACTAAAACACGCTGATCTACTCTAATGGAAATGCCAGCTTTACAACAGAACCTCAGCACATAACAAAATGCTGTGGATGATACATAATATCTTGCTAAGTATCCTGGACACCGATATTACACGAAAAGAGAAGCCATACAAGGCAGTCTCTCTCTAAAGAAATATCCAGAGGAAAGGACACATAAAAAACATGAAACACTTTTTCAATAAAAAAGTCAAGTCTCATTGAAAGAGTCTACCTTTAGCTAATTTTTAAATTAATATCTTTAATACCCATAATATTATCAAAATTGTTTAATAGTAGATTGAAATTTAATATCTAATTTCACTCCATGTAACCTGAAAGCACTATTAAAAATAATTAAGCTGAAGAAGAAGAAAATATCTCAGATAATCTGCACATGTGAACAAAGAGCTGCATGAGTCATAGGAGAGAATGACAAAAGCACAAAAGATTGGGATGGAAATTGAGCCAAAATTGAGAGCAGATTCAGAACCAGAGGACAGAGGAAGAATTCCAAGGAGAGCCAAGTCTTGGGATGTGCATGAAGGACCACGTTGCTTTTCTTTCCACAAGCCTAGAAGCAAGCATGTAGTGAAAAATTATTTACAGACATGAAAAGTAAAAGGCTGATTACTGTGCATAACAGGTTAATCACCCAAACACACAGTAACAGGTTAATCTCATAAAGCATTGTAGAATTAGCCAAATAAGGAATTAAAGTTATATTTATCTCCCCTCATCCTAGGGTTTCTATGGTGTCAGTTTATTTTGCACTTCCTGGGTATTAAATTGTTTGTTAATGTGCATGTTTTCTTCGTTTTGCCCTGCAGGGCTGATATAAATACTGCATTCATTAACTCACATGGACTCTTTTGCTCTCATGATTTATCCATTATAGAACTAAACAGTATTAGCTGATTTATTAACTACTTCAATTCTTTCTGTAATGTAAAACTCAAAACACAGACCTGTCCAATGCTAGCATTGTCATGTATTTTGGATAGAGGCAGAAAAAAAGGAGCAGTTTTTCTGACTAACTTCTGTAAGTTTGTATTAGCTTTGTGTTAGATGTAGATGTTCTACTGAGTACTCGTGAATTAACTGTTTTAAATGTTGCCTCTTTAAGTCTGTTGATCTCATTTTCTCAATACAGGCAGAGTGTTTGAGTGGCACATTTTTTCTCCCCTTTCCTTACAAATCAGCTTTTTTGTGCACCAGACCAATTTCTATTCTGCTTTCTAATGCAACCTTTTTTCTTCATGCTGTTTAAAAGGGTAAGCAAGGTTACAGAATTACTTAATCATCACACCTAATTGCCCATCCCATGCCTTGCCTTTCTGTAGGAAAATTCATTAACTGTTCTGTACTGAGTCAGGTGCATCAACGCAAGGCTCTGCCTTCTGCCTGCATCTGGGCTACTGGAGATAATGTCTGGGTCTATTTGCCTAGAAGCAAAGTCTACACCAAGATGAACCTGACACCACAGGTGCAGTGTGGGTGCTCCTGCTGTATGGTCGAGAGCCCCTTATCACAGAGCACACCTGCCTCTGCTCTTATCAGTGTGACAGCAGAGCTGCCACTGGGGCTACAGGACTCACATGTGACACAGCTTACAGGACAAAATGGTCTCCTAAATATCCTCACACCCTTCCTGTCTGTGACTCAAGTGAACTACTCCAAAAAGGAAATTCAGACCAGAGCAATGAGCTTATGCTACAGAGTCTCGTGAAGTGGGGGACCTGTGTCATCTGACAAATTAGTCAACTTGAGCACAGCAAATGAGTGCCCCTTTGACAGAGCTACCCAGCTTAGACAATAAGACTTTGATTCTGTGTTGCTGCAGGATTCAGAAGTGTTCATTAAGGAGCAGAGAGGTGTTCACAGAGCATCAGAGCCTCCAGCATCTTCTAAATAGAACTAATCAAACAGTTGGGTTTCTGATAAAAGAACATCTAATGAAGTGGTGGCTGCATGTTTGTGTTCCCAGCTACTACTGCAAAAAAGAGGTTTATTTCTAAACATCTTTGACATATGGAAACAAAAAATGCATTATTTATAACGATGCTCATGTGGCAACAAAATAAAAATTGAGAAAAAAAACTCTTGGTTAATATTTAAGTATCCAAAAACAGCTGGAAAAAAGCAAAAAATTATGAATAATCAAATCATCACAAATTAAAGAATGTGTGCATTAGGTATGTAGAATACTTATATCTGGAAAATTTAGGCTAAAGGAGGGAGAATAGCATTGGAACAGAAGTAAACACCAATAGTTCATCACATGAGGCCTTCTGTAAGCTCATATAAAAGCAAAGTGAGACTTTTTAATATTTATTCATTCTTTTATAAAAATTATTCTGCTGCCTGTAAATTAGTAATATCTGCAGGATCTACATAATTCATGATTTGATAAATATTTTACTTTTTTCTGCTTGTATTAACAGTTTTTACACAAATAAATTGAAACTGTATAGCTTCATTTGCTATGCATTTTGGCCCTATCATAACTATAACTTTAAAAAAAAGTCCTTCTGGGCAGGCTCTGTGCTCTGCAGGTCCTCCAAAGGCAAACTTCCAACGAGTGAGCCAGTGACAGGGCCTCAGATGCAGCATCCTCAACCACATGGTGACTGACTGACTGGTAGATTTGGGGGATTAGGTGGTGTGGGAGCTGTTTTTACATTATAAACAGAACCAAGTAGCTCCATTCATTAGAAGCCAAGCTCCTAACTGCTCCCAGTGAGCTTATATTCTTCAGCCATAGGCTGTCTGTTGGTGCCAAAACTGCTAAAATTCCTTAGCATCACAGGCATCTTAAAATACTGACTTTGCCACAGGAACCTGCATCAGCCAAGTAAAATCCTGCACAAGCCACAAGTTCTCTTCCATGCAAGCAACCACAAACATTCAGGGGAAATGGATACCTCAACCTCCCTGCCAGCAGAGGACATCATCACAAAGGCAGGACACATAAAGAAAAATCAAGTTTCTACAATTCCAGTTCACTTTAGTTCCTGCTCTCACTCACCAGACTACAATCTTCCTGAATACAAACTTCATATTTAATTATTTACAGAAGACAAGCTGTGCACACGCATGTAGAGAGTGTGTGTGACTTATAGATATACATATAACACACACATATATAAAAGAAAACATGACACTACATCAACTCCTCAAATAATAACCTCTTGTACCCTCTCCCAGCATAAACAGTAATGGTTCAAAATCTGTAACACGTGTCAGTTTTTAGGTCACTGGACAACAGCCCACATAGAGCAGAAGGGATTGAAAATTAATGCTACTGAGAAAATGCTGAAGAGAAAAAAATACAAATAAAGCCAAGAAATGAAGAAATGATAATGCTATGAAGACACATAATAGCCTATTAAATAACAATTCTTACCAGATTTTATTCATTTATTCATTTTGACTGAACATTTCAATTTCCTCAAATATACAATATGCAAGAAGAAAATTAAATAGTTTCTCGTTTGAAAAAAAAAAAAACCAAACCAAAACCCTGTTTCTATGGTGGTTTTTTGAAAGCAGCATTCATTGACATGCTAAATAAAACTAATGCTAGCTTGTATTGAAATCATTACCACTCATTCCCTGTTTCAGGGGAGGGGCATTTATTCTAATGAAAAGCGAGAAGTACCAGCCCTAGCTGATAGAGCATAGATGTTACATGCAATAGGTGTAAGTGGTTGTTTTGAGCTGGATTTTTTTCCTTCTTGTCTCAAGCATCCATTGAAACACTGTGCTTGGGAAACAACCAGCTGGTACTAGATTAAGTGTTTGGTTTTGTTCTGTGGTGGGGCTTTTGTTTGTTTGTTTTCAGGGGTACTCATTGTGCCCAGAATAACTTTCAACCTGCAGTTAAATACTCACCTCTCTGCTCATGAGCTTCAGAGCAGCTCTCTGAAAACAGGCATTAAATGGTATGCCATTTAAGTGCTTCATCTGGACCTACAGACAAACATTTTGTTTTCCCCACACAGGCACAGCCCGTGTGAACACACAGAGCCATTTTTCCCGGCTGCCATTCTCACAGCCACATCTCCTGCTCTCCCTCTCTTTGTCTCTCATTTTCCCCCATTTATGCAGTCCTGATGTTTTGAGAGACACAAAATAGCACAGTGGATGGTTTTAGCGGAGTTTAGAAGCTAAGCAGGAACTTGTCTGGCCCTGCTCCTGCTGCTGGTGCTCCTGTGGCACCATCCCAATGGAAGTGCCTGGAGCCAGGTGGGATCTGTCTCTCCCTCTCGTGTTAGCACACCTCTGCCTTTTCTGTGCTGCTGTGGCAGCTTCTTCCAGCTGGGCAGGGCTGCTCTGAGCTCCACGGGAGGAGGATGCCTCTGGAGCCAAACCTCTTTTTCAAAGATGTGATGAGCTCCTGTGACACCAGCCCACCAGGCTGGGAGGAACTCGTGACCAGAGAGAACCTCAGCATCCCATGATGAGACAGGATGTTAGCACAAGCCCTTCCCCACAGGCACAGCACACCAAAATACCAATCAGCCAAAAAGGGGCAGTGATACCCCACTGTCTCCCTCTCCATGCAGCCACCACAGCAGCCAAACACGCCAGGAAACGTGGGGCTGCAGCACTGCCACAGACACCTGCACCCAGAGAGAGAAGATGGTGGGAAAGGGCAGAAATCAGGCAGTGGCTGCTTATAGGCCAAGTGTTAAACTAAAAATCAACCTCTCACTGCTAGCACTATTAGAGCAGTTCTCACCATCTCTGTGGGGGGCCATTTTCATCTCCTCTTTGATGTGAGAAAGGTGAAAGTGATGGTGCATTAAAAACAGAAATGAAAGGGGCAGGTTTGGAAGCAGTAAGTAAACTCCCCGTCTCTTAAAAATGAAATGTTCTCGAATTTATTCAGTTTCTCATCTGGACATATTAAAACAAAGGATCTAGGAAGAAAAAGAATTCTTGCTTGTTTCAGCCTCACTTCACTTCCAGATACACATCTAGAGTTTCAGTAGCCTTCAGGTTTGACCAACTGCAGTAGTTTAATTAACCATTACATCTTTTACAGGGTGTAATTGGTCTCACAGCTAGTTCATTAAAGCCACAGCAGAATCATTCTGACAGTCCAGCCATGAGCAAGCTCATACAGAGCATTAGCAGGTCAGTCCCTGCACACTAAGCTGGCAAATGTTTTCTGAACAGAGGAGATGAGGTGGTACCAGCCTTCTAGTCCCTTTCAGGCTGTACCCAGAAAAATACTCTAAAGAGAGATGACCAGGAGCAAAGAGACAGTCTCCAACCTCATTACTCCTTATTCTGCTCAACGTATGTCAAGTGTTTGCACTAAGCAAACTGACATTTTAGCTTACCATTGGTCTACCCAAGAAACCTGATATTTATAATGTAGTCATTCTATATCTGGCCCCTGGAGCTGGTGCAGTTAAAGGAAGATGAGTTATTAAAGAGAAACTCTCCATTTGGTGGCATTTTGTAGGTGGAAGTCTTTTGAGACACTCCTATTACCTGAAATATTCACTAAATAGTTTTACTTGGCTGGGATTTTGAGGTAATCTGAAATATGACACTTTTCTCTCTGCCTTTCAAGATTGAAAATCACAGACTTTACAAAGGTGTAGGGTTCTGCATGCATCTCAATATTCCCAGATGCAGATTTTCCAGAATCACATTCTGCCTATGACTCAAAAAATAACCCTTGTCCATCTCTCTATCATTCTCACCTTTTTCTTTGTTGTACTTTTAGCTTTTTTTCACCTGCCTGCAACTCTCCATCTTCTGACTTCTTTGTCCCATTTTCCCTTTTTAACTCACTTATCATTAGGAGACATTTCCAATTCTCTTCTCCAACAAGAACTAATTTTCATGAATGAACTCCACTGGCCTTTGTGGTCACTGGACCTGTTTCTGAATTACTTTTGCCTTAGTGCTGACAGGCTGAGCTCAAGGAAATTCACTTTCTTGAGGTATATCAGCTAGGTCTTCCAAAGAAAACACAACCCGCTGCTGCCTGCTCTCCAGGCACACAAAAACTTATTCTGCCAATGCCCTCAGCCAAATGCAACTTGTATGGCCCTGGTGAGTAGCTGAGCCACTGGAGTACAAAGCCAGATAAAAGAAAAAAGAAAAAAAAAAAAAAAATAAAGTGTTAAAGCCAGAGTACTATGCCTAGTAAGATCTATTTATCATTGTGTTAGCATGCCCAGGTTTTAGTGCATCTGGAGCTTGGTCAGAGTAAACAAATCTGCACTCAGAGTACTGACAAACAGGAAGAGGCTGAGGTTATTGGTAATAACCATGCTGAAGATCAACAGGGGCCTATGGGGAAGTCCAAGGCTTGATGGCACATTAATTGTTTTTTTCTAAGTTTCTCCCAAACAATACTTGCCTTCAGCAGTGTCTTTAGCAGCACAGATTTATGTCCAGAGAAATTTCTGAGCTTTTAACAAAAACTGCTTCATTACAACACTCCTATCTTTTCTCCAAAAATAAAATAATTCCAAAAAAACCCCACTTGATTAATCTTGCTAAAAGCGAATAACCTGTCATCTTTAATATCACACATTACCTGCACTAAGATTTAAATCACTTCTAGGAACTTGGTCAGCTATTTCTGTGTTAATGTGTCTCACCTCTGCATAGATTCACAGCTGAAAACTTGCTGAGGTGACACCTTCATTACCAAGAGCATAATTTGGAAAAATATTTTTAAAACAGAAAGAGTTCCACATACATACTGTAAAAGATGCACAAAGGGCTCTGTTAGGATTTTCAAGCATCTTGAATGCTTAAATAATTTTTGAGCACAGTTTGACCATTGTATCAAAAAATCATACTGACTTATGCCAGTCTAAATGTAAAATGCATGAAAATTATTTGGATAATTGAGCTCATGAATAAAAAATGATTGCTGAATTGGATACTGTACAGCTTACAGATAAGAATAGCACCTTTGTTGTATTGGTTTTACAAACTCTATGAGCCTAACTGCCTCAGCACAAGGATTTCTTCTGAAAAAAAAAAGTATGCACTCTACTCAAAGCTCAGAGCACACACAGAGTTTTCATATACTCAGGAGTTTTGTTGATTCAAGTATTGACATGAGCTCTAAGCCCCAGCAAGCAAAATTTGGTCTCCAACGTCTGTCTAAGGTAGCATCCAACATAAAAACACAAATTCAAGGAGAAGGGAAGCAAACAATAGTCCTGTTAACTCTTTTGGTCCTTCGGCGCTCAGGTATCAGTGAAATTCCTTGTCAGTCTTTCTATAATTAGAATAAGTAGTAGCCAAGGAAGTTGTTTATAACAGTGACATGAAGGTGGGCTTTTAATTGATAATAAAATATTTTAATTACTAATAAAACTACATTAAAGCTTGAAACATGGATGCTGGGATGCTAAAATAATCTTAAGGATTCAGGAACCAAGCCTATCTCCAAGACAGACCACCCACACCCCTCTCATCTTTCACTTACCATTGGGGTGTGGGAGATACAATGAATTAAAGAAAGATGAACAGGATGCTGTGGGCATCAGTGGTGAGTGAGTACACACAGAGCTTCAGATTATCTTCTGAACCTAAAGGAAACTGTTCTGAAAAACCATCCTTCCACAATGAATTGCAGCAGTAAGTAATAAAAAAAAAAATGTGTAATACTTGGAATATTGAAAAATACCAATATAAGACTGTTGGGCTATTAATCTAAGACCCATACCTCAAGTGTAACTTTCTGAAAACAACATCTGTTTGTCCTTTTAGGAATTGCAACATTCATTAAGAAATGTGATAATTCAGATTTTCTGTCATAATAAACCCTTCCATTCTCATTTCAAAAGGAAAAAACAAAAACAAAAAAAACCCCAAACAACCAAAAAAAAAACCCACAAAAAACCCCCCCCCAAAAAAACCCAAAAAACAAAACCAGCCATGAAATGGAGTTGTTTCTAATCACTTCAATCAGTTAGTAACAGGTCACAGTTTCTTGATGGAAAATGGTTTTCAAGTACCAGTTACAAAAGCATGTCTCACATATGAGGTCTGTAATTTTATTATAATTAGAAGTGTTTATATGCACAGCTGAAGAGGAGGTGTAAGGCACTGATCACTGTGTAGCTAACACACAGCGAATGCCAGAGGAGGAGAAGCAATCCACAGGAAAGAGATGGGAACTAGGGAAATACACATTCATAAAGTGAAGGCATTTGAGAAACATTCTCATGGAGAGATCACAGAAAAATGTTGGCCCAGAACATGCAGAAATCAGAGTCATCAAACAACACATCGATTGACAAAGTCAATGAATGGATGAAGCCAAGCAAAGTCAAACTAAAATCAAGCATGAGAAGTTTTGCAGTGACAGGCAGCAGAGCGTGCCAGCTGAGCGAGCTGAAAGGCTGGGGCAAGGTTTCAGCTAGGGAAGGCGTGTTTGTTTGGGAAGGGTGATTAGCCAGGCCAGGCACCTGCCAGGAGCAGGAGCACACAGCAGCTGCTGCTGCCGGCCCGGAGCCTTCCGAGCGCTGCGCTCCGGCCAGAGGCACCAGGACCAACCAGCCTGCGCAGAATAAAACACTCTGCTTCCACAGAAGGTCAGGTGGAATGGTCTAATGGTCTTCCCTGGTTTTTAACTCTCGGTCTCACACAGACAGAGGCTGCCAGAGCCCAGGAAAAGAGCACAGCGCTGCGTGAGCCCCCCTCTTGCATGTGCAGCTCAGATCAGCGTGCTTCACCTCACAAGGAAAAAGAAGAGAGTACTACAGAACACAAATTCAGCACCAGGGACTCACTGCAAAGGCTGCTGGCTGGACACTGAAGACTTGAGGCAAATATTGTAGAACTTATTGAAATTACTGAAGATTTCCCTTCCAGAGGAGCCTGTTGAAGGGCTTTTATTTGCTTAAGAAACTGAATGAATGTAACTGTGAAACTTCTCTCCATATATAGAAGACATCACTGGGAACTAACAGAGTGCAGGTATTTTTCAATAGTACTTTGGTGACACAGAAAACCCACACCAGAAAATATTCAGTAACTGTTCTGACTTCTCCACCATCATATCATCTTACTTGCACCCACAATATAGGGAGAAGATAACAGTGTTTTCCTTCACAAATTACATATATTTAGCCTATTTTTCTTGACAGTCAACCACAGCTCAGACAAATCTGATCTTCCCTCCTAGAAGGACTATATTTATTTTTTTCCTAAGACCAAGAATGTTATACAATACCAATACCACTCAATTATTTAGAAGACAGTTCAGGAATATATGGTCTTTATGAAAGCTCTAGCTCTTTTCATATATGATTCTAATTCACACTTAAGACAAAAAATATGTTCAACTGTTCAATCAGTATATTTTTCTTCCCTACCATCTTTCAAAGATTTTTACCTATTTTTGGCATTAAAAATATTGGCTTTTCCCATAAAATACTGCGAAAGAATAACTACCCATGCTACAAAGACAACATCAGGTTCTCAGGACATTTAGACACAACAAATATTACAGAGGCCTGTTGTGAGCTATGTATAGCTAGAAAAATCAAATTTCATCTGCCACTCTGTCAGACTGCATTCCATAATAATTCTATCACTGCAGTAAATACCAAGATATTTATCTTTCCTGGCCAGGTTAATCTTGTGTTCCATAATTATCAGAGTGCCATAAACACATTCAGTTCTGTTTCTGCACTTGCAAGTGGTGCCAATTTGAGGGGAAGCTGAGCATAAAAGGAGTTGCTTTTATTTACTTTTAACTTAAAGGCAACAGCAGAAATTAAGAAGTCTATTGCATTGGAGATTTATTACTAGACATGTGATGATAGCTTCCCAGTTAATTTTTTAGCCTCAAACTAAATTGCAATCATTTCAAGGCTACCACACTTTGAGTGTTCCAGGCAGGAAATGGCTCAAGAGTACTATGAACATAGTTGGATGGCAGTATCTGTCTGTCTGTTTGTGAATCTGGGGTGTGCACACACTTTGATGACATTTTCCAGAGCACTTTCTTGGGATTCCCCACACACATCCCATTTCCTTTGATTATATGACAAATCCTTAGGATGCAGCATCTTTCCTGAGTCTGCAGGCCTGGCAACATCACCATCCTCCTGTGCAACACAGCTAAACAGTTTGCAGTTCCAGATTTGGCTCATTTGGAGCTGGCATGGCTCTCTTCACTGCACACTTGTAGTTGTGCCCTAAAGCAGTGGAAAACATGGTCAGCCAGGGATCTTTCCTGCTAGGCTGCCATTCCTACTGCAGATTATTAGCACCATTCCTACGAGCATCTGCTCTCCTCCTGCTTTGAGTAGGAGAAGACAAATAGCACCTTTGTCCCTGCTTTCAATGGCAACAACCACGCAAAATGCAAGGCTCAGAAAAACTGGAGAGACACAGGGAGAAAACAAGAAAAGAACATGACTCTGCCTGGGGACACTGAAGGCTTCTGTGTACTTGTCAAAGGCCAATCAAGATTAAAACCTTGAACAGTTCCTTGTCAAAAGCCAGAGTGCAATCTAGCAAAAGATTGAAAGGTGTGGTTTAGAGGGTTGAGCATATCCTTTAGTTCAGAGAATGCAAAAGTTAGAGCAAAAGCCAGACTGCAAACCTCCCTAGGTTTTGATTGCATTGTAGGAAATTGGCATCTCACTGCAGCACTTTAGAAAAATGAAGATGAAAAGAATAGACTTTAGGTAAACTTAGCAGATTTTTTGGTGTCAGTGCAACCTAAGTAAAAGCTGAACAAATTAGCAAGGCTCTGGCTAGTTTGTATGCACAGAATCAGCAAAGGCATACAAAGTAGGCACACATGCAGCAGTTTCCAAATCTTGTTCCTCTCCCTCTTTAGCTCAGTATTCTAGAGG
This sequence comes from Luscinia megarhynchos, assembly GCA_034336665.1. Classification (NCBI taxonomy): domain Eukaryota; kingdom Metazoa; phylum Chordata; class Aves; order Passeriformes; family Muscicapidae; genus Luscinia; species Luscinia megarhynchos. The sequence continues at coordinate 9,988,453 of JAPFBE010000003.1, read as the reverse complement.
GAAACAAGAAGATACTGAAACAGACAGAATACACCCATGATTACAAATCACCAGAGTCTTTCAGAGATAAGATTCTGACATAATATTAAATACAATTATCTCATAAGAAGAGGGAATACATGTGTATATACATAAGTATTTACATATCAGTGTTCTCTTATTTTGTTTTCACCAGACCTCAAAATCTCCATGTAAGTCTTAACATCCCTGGAAGTGTTCAAGGCCAGGTTGTGCTGGGCTCTGAGCAACCTGATCTAGTGGAAGATGTCTCTGTCCATGGCAGAGCAGTTGGAACTAGATGATCCTTAAGGTTCATTTCAATGATTCTACAAAAAAATTCTACTCTTCTAGCAAGTTTAGACAAGCTTCATAGGACTTCACCAGACAGTAGGGAGAATAAATTCAGTAGGAAGGCTGTAAATCCATGCTCTTATGAGGAGATTGAGATAGTCTGACTTGCAGAGTTCTGGGGCTACATCACAGGAAAAGTAAAATATGCTTTAAAAGCATCACAGTTGAAGTGGATAGTCACCTCTGGCTTCTGCTGCAGAAGTGACAATATGGCAAAGTGAAGCAAAAGCCCAGTGCCACAAGCCTCATTAGCATAACTAACAGCAGATTAAGCTGAGAGAATTTGACACAATGACCCACAGATTCCCCAACTGTACTAAAAATAGCTACACAGAAGTAGACAAGATGTGGAAAAAAACCTCCAAAAAAGAAGGTCTTAGGGAACCTAAATCCAAAGAAAACTTATTTCTCTTTTTAAAAACTGCTCTTGATAACTTGAAACTTCAGAATCAAATCACTACCTATATGTGTAACAACATGCAGGACAGCTCAAAATAACACCCTGTGTTAGTGATGAGCCAAAGATTGTGTTCAGTTAGAGCTGTCTTTGCTGGAGAGGGATAATTCTAGCCAGACTGTCAGCAACTGTAGTGAGAGCTGATGAGGAGAAGGTGATTCAGTGTGTAATAGAAATTACACAAATCTGAACTCAATCCAAGAGCTAAGGAATCACTAATTTTCACAATTATATTAATAACAAAGTGGGTAGGCTGTGGATACTGGTCAATTTTACAGAGCAGTAAATGCTACCACAGCTATTGAGTGTGGCTGGGAGGTGACCAAGACCACATCCACTGATTATTTTTCAGTTTAAGCATATCTGACAGAAGAGTCAATGTGGTACACACAGTTCAAAGTGGCAGCAACATACCTGTCCTGTTTGCTTTGCATGGTTTGAATCTAATCCTGCACAACTTCTGGTAGGATGACAGTGGCATGCAAAACAGGTTGATGTGATGCATGAAATAGGTATGTCACTTTAGCTTTTATCTGAGAGCTTCAACAGCCAAACAATTTCTTTTACATCCCTGGAGGACAATATGCATTAAATTTAACATGAGTATTAACCACTGGCCTTCAATCTTCAATATCACCTACAGTCCTCATAAAATACAGCATATAAAACAAATTCAAAAAGGAGTCAAAGTGCATGGAAGATGCAGCAAGTATTAAAAAGTAAAAATAAGAGGTGAAAAGAAAATAACATGAAAGACACATCACTTTAAAAAATGCTAAACATTGATTAACAAAATGAAAACATAAGATATTTATACAAAACTAAATAAAACTGATTTAATTTATACATTTTATAAAGAAAATGGGACCATTAAAATAGTATAACGAAGAAACATACTTAACCTGCAATAATCAATATAAAATTAGTTCACAGAGAAAAGTCTAGGTTTTCTACCACTAATGCCTAAAAATCTCCGACTCAGAAGATGTAGGAAGTGAACTTAGTATTTCTAACACTAAGTTAGGTCATGGCTAACCTTGGGATGGGGGCTGCCCTCTGTAAACCCCAATCTTCCCTGTGCTTCCAAACAGACCTGAGCAGGGAGCACAGGTTCCCAGTGATGAGCCCTCAGACACCAAGCACGAGGTGCAAGGCTGTTTCACACAGTGCTGTGACACTGCCAGCAATCCCAGGCACGTCTTGCACTCTGGAACAGCATCTCCCTGCCTGGGAACAGGGTTCTGTCAATATTCTTTCTCAGTCCAACTCCCCACATAAAATCATGCTGCTTTTCTCAACACTATAAAGTCTGAATTACAACGACTTTTCTCCTGGAGGACATGTAATTTCAGTGTTCAGAAACACAGAATAAAATACTCAAGTAGGTAAAAGAGAAACAATTAATTCTCCTAATTATTTTATTCAAGGTTTTTCACTCTCTTTCTATCCACTCTCCTGCAGGGGAAAAGCTCAATCACTCTCATGTTGTTTACTTTCCAGGGTTAACAACATTTACTTTAATATTCAACTTCAGGCTTGATCTTAAATGACTGTAGATAGGTTACTAAGAAGCAAATATTTGAGGGCTCAAATAGTATTTTTTTTTCCCTCTGAGCTGAATGCATGCAGCATGAGACAACCATGCTGCAAGTCATTTGAAATGCATGGAGAAAAACAAACATTTCCTAAATATAATCAAAAATGTGTTTTTAGACTCAAGTAACATTTCCCTCCTTCTGTACTCTTAAGGGACTCATTCTTCAACCAATGGTTACAGAAAGAAATAGAAGTTCTTTCATTTTAGGTGTGTCTACCACACCCTTATTTCTTCTGCCAGGAAGAAAAAAAAATATCACTACTTCATATCTATTGTGACTTAATCAAGAAGGTCCTTAAAGCCCTACTCTATTCTGAAATAATTGTAGTAGTATTGATATTAGCAATCAAAATGTTCAATATTGCAACCTGGTAGGCAATACAGTATCAAAAACCTGAAAGAACAAGCCAAAATTTAGGAAACTACAATAGTGTAATTAGTGAAATTAATCCTGCTTCATGTATAGATGAGCTTTCTCTTGCTCAATTTAAAGTTCTGTCATAACTCATCTCATATCTCTTACATTGTTCTTTAGCAATGAAGCTCATTACTTACTGTAAGGAATTGGACTATTCCAAACTATTTGCAAGCACTACCACGAAGACAAATTACTTACAGGTGCAAAGCAACATGCCAGAATGTACAAAGAAACATCACAGATCTAACCGAAAAATGCACCTGCAATGAAGATTAACATTGTATTCCAGTAAAGGGTTGGGGTAATTTCATTTCTTGGTTACAAGGAGAGAAAGTCCTGCCAGGCTTCCATGAGCTTCATGCTTTGACTGACCTCCAGGAGGAACAGATGAAGATGTGAACCTGACCCTTTCTATTCAGTTTGCTATCTCCTCCCCAAGTCCATTTCACTGGAGGTAGGAGAGACATCCAAGAAAAGCATGATTTCCATGGGTGTCTCCACTGAACCCTAATGCTCACCTTGGTGTTTAAACCTGTTCTCTAACTTAGCCATAAAGAAGCCAGAAATAAAATTCACCTCACAAATTTTGACAAGTGGGCCAAAGCCACTACTGAGCTGCTGTACAATCCAAAACTCAAGAGATAAATAAAAATAAATTTTAAAAACTGTCTTGGCCCCAACAAAAGAATTGTAGCTCCTTACATTTTCTAAGCCATTTGTCCTTTGTGTTGTTAGGCCTTCAGAGGCCTACAATCCTCAATAATTCAAATAAGGCTTTTCCTGTTTTTAGTAAAATCTTGGAAGACGAACTGCCAAAGTTTTCCATGCAGAGGGTCAACAAACAAAGCTCTTTAGATCTAAGTCACAGAGTTGAAATTAGTAATGAATAAAATAAGATGGTCCCTCGTATACTTTTTGTTTGTTTGGCTGGTTGGTTTTTTTTTTTTTTGTTTTAATGTTTAAACAAGTTTGTCTTGAGATATCACCAACACGAGGTTTCAGCTGTGTGCTCCACAGTGGTTCCTGAACACCTCTGGACAGACTCCATCCCATCTCCATTCACCTTCTACTGAACAGCTGCATTGGTTCAAACTTTGATCATGTTAGCAATGGCAGAAAAGGAGCCCACTCTCCAGAATACAACCTGTTACAGCTTCCAATATCCTGCCAAGGGCATCCTGCTTTTCCCTCATCTGGCAGCAGCCCCACAAGATGTTTCTTGACACCTTCTCAACTTGAAGACATAGTGTGGTTTTCTTTCACTGATTATCTCAGAAAGATGAAACAATTCAAATGCTGTAATAGTATTTTTCCCCCAAAAACTCTGCTAGGAACAACAGATATTATCTGCACAACCAGTGTGTTGTGAAATGCCACAGACACCTGTTCTAGTAGCACTTTTTTTAAGGACAAAAACACTTCTGTGATTAGTATTATGGCATATCTTTTTTAATAAAGCTTTATTCCTCTTTTTTTTTATCTTTTTAATTAATAGCCTGTCACAGCCACAGCACCATATCTCTTTCAGTTTTAAGTACTTAAAAGTCAGGAGGCATCCTAAAAATTGGTTAAACTCAAGATTTGATTATATGTTATGAGTACAGCCAAGGAAAATCTTAGACACATGAAATCCCTCTCTAGCAGACAAAAACATTAACAATGCTAAAAGGCACTCTTGATGTTGCTCAAAAACAATTCCTCATGCCCCTAATCTTAGCTCAGGTGTACATAGCAGTTTTAAAATAATAATGCTCTTTGCACAATATATTTTCATTGTCTTTTCAGGGCAAGTTCTGGGTAAATACCTCTGCAGTGACTCTCCTTCAAATGGAGAAGGGTTTAATTTTACAAACTTTCTTGTTTTACCAAGCATCAGCTGTGGTCCACACCCACACATTCTAATACCAGCTATCCCTAAAAATGACCACCTTGAGTCATTATGTCCTGTCAAAAAGGAAAAATTGAAACGCTCAGGTGGAATAATTCTGTTTAACCTAACTGTGGTGGGTTAAGCTTAGTCAGCAGCCAGACACCCAGCCAGGCTCAACAGGACAGGTGTAAAAAACAGAATGCAAAATCTTGTGTCAACACAGAGAGAGTAACTTATCAGCTATGTCATGGGTAAAACAGACTCATCTTGGGGAAAAATAATGTAAATTACTGCCAATTACCTTAGAATGGGATAGAAAAAAGCAAAGACAAAATGATTGAAATAATACCTGCCCCTCATGTCCCTTCTTTCCCCAGGCTCTTAACTCCCAACTCCTTCCCCACCACTCTGACTCTGACTCAGGGTGATGGGCAATAGGGACTGTGCTCAGTCTCTCACAGCTCCTCTCTTCTGCTCCATCCTCCTCACACTTTTTCCCTGAGCCAGCTTGGATCCCCCCACAGGCTGCAGCCCTTCACTCCTCTGTGGGCTCTCCATGGGCTGCAGCTTCCTCCAGGGCAGAGCCACCTGCTCTGACATGCTGTCCTCCAGGGACTGCCTGCTGGATTTTTGCTGCAGCACAGTCTCCAAGAGCTGTGAGGGAATCTCTTCTCCAGCACTGGGAGCACCTCCTCCTATCCTCCTCTGACCTTGCTCTTCCCCCTGCTGTTTCACAGTGTTTTCCCTCAACTGGTGTAGGGCAGTGCTTTCCCCTTCCTTAGAGAGGCTTTTCCTGAGGCACCCCCAGCTTGGCTGTGGGCTCAGCTGTGCCCTGTGGATGCCCTGGAGCTGGCTGGAAGCAGCTGTGTCAGGCAGAGGCAGCCCCTGGCCTTTTCTCCTGGAGGCCACCCCTGCAGCCCCTTCCCCTGGGGCCATCAGCCTTGCCACCTCTACCAAATACAGTCCCCAGGAAAGAGGCATCAGCACTGCCAAAACCTCTGTGCACTGTTCTCCCCCACACCTCCATCCAGGGCAGTGCTGATGTGGGTGAGGCCAATGCTTCCAATCCCATACCTGTGCTGGGGGCACAAAATATGGCTTTTCCAGTCTTGCCAATGCAGCTCTGTCCAGCACTATCAATACAAGTTTATTTTCCCTTTAAGCTAACTAGGAGAGAGCTGGGACCTAACAAGATCCCAGAAAACAAAATAAAACTGACAATTTCAGCACTGATACACCTCTCAGTGGTTTCTTTGTGCTTTCTCATTTTTCTACAACTTCTGGGGCAAGGTGTTAAACCAGAAAACTGTGCTGCAACACAACCCAAACATCTTGTGTGTTTCTCTCCTGAATTACAATAATGCTGTTTTGAGCTGGTTGTCCACTCAGGTAAAAACTTATCTCCTGGCCTGGCAGACACCAACAAGTCACATGAAGCAACAGCAGAACAAGTTAGTCCTCTAAATTGACAGCACTGCATCTAATTGACTGGCTAATTTTTTCTGTCTTTCAATGCAGATGTTTCATCTCCCCCTCTCAGTTTCAGTGTTTCTATTGAAATACAGGCTGTGGAGGATTCCCAATGACATACCTATCTCAGGCTCACACTAGCTGCAATAAGGGCACCTCTGTTTCCATGGCATCTCAGAATCATCAATGGGTGGCACAACGCAATTTTCATTCAGTGTAAAATCCTTAAACTGAGTGAGTACCAAGAATGCCATAAAATGCAATCCCCTTTCTGCTTAGGGTATTTACAGCTTCACAGCTGGTCAAGGTTTGCAGTCATCATTCTGTGCCTGGTTTTTAGGACTCAAAGCAGAGCCCTTCACATTAATTACACATTGTTCCCTGGAGCAAAGTCACTTTTCTCTACAAGTTCTCTTGTGCCACATAGACTGATGTCACAAAATAGATAATAAAGCATCCACATTAAATAGTAATAAGTTAATAAGTGTTCTTCTCTTTAGACCTAGGCAGATTTGAAAATTGTGTGCTATAACAGAGCTGCTTAGGCTGCTTCTTATTTGATGGGTCAGCCAGGTCATGCAGAATATCATAGTAAATACCATTTTCACTAAGGACTCATTAAGGAAAAATTCATTTGCTTGTTGCCAGAGGAATAACCCTAATTGGCTCCCTTCAGCAGCATACAGCTTCCCTACTGTTATGGGGCCCTCATCATCTGCACTAACACTTGTCTAAGGCTGGTGATTCCAAGTCACATTTAGGCCCACACAGTTCAACAAACAGTGTCTGTAAGAAAAGTGTGGGGTTAGGTATTATAACAGACAATCAGGTATTATTACTTGAATATTTTTTACCTTGTTAAAGGAACTCATCAGGAAATAAAGAATAGGTTCTCTGAAGGAAGCAAACCATATTTTATTTTTCACATTCTGAGGGCATTTGATGGTGCTTGTTTTACATGGCATAAGAAGCCAGAGTATGTCAAGAATTTTCAATTTTTGCTTCTTCATTACATCCTTAAATAGTAGCCTGAGGGTCTCATAACCCTTACTGCCTTAGAATTGGTTTGTTCTTGATTCAGGTAGCATCACAACTGATCCCTTACCTAATCCTCATTATTTCTGAAGTTTTGAGAAATAACACAGCCTGGGAATAAATATAATTAGGGATTTATCAATATCTGTGACATGCTTTTTATTCTTGGCTTCTGCAGAAATATCTGAAGAGACATAAGCATACAAAGATTTAATCATACTGGGCTGGAAATTTATTTCGCTGTTTTTGAAATGTTTTGCTGACCACCAAATTCATTCATAAGATAAAAATCCCTTTTTCCTTTCAGTAGTCCAAAACAAGGCCACCAAGAAATGAGAATTCACTAATTTTACTATTAGCTTGAGAGTTATCACAGACACTGAACCATAAACATCTTAAAGTTCTTAATAACCTTAACTTCCATCTTCAGTCACTGAATATTTCAATGGCACAAAACTACTTCACCAAAGCATCCAGTTTAAAAATTTCTTTCCATCATGACTCAGAAAAATATATATATAAAATTTACCATAGACATGAAGTTTTTTAATACCTTTGCTTTTCTGCCTTGCTCTCAAACCTGATTCTGTCACATTTCAGGGCCTGCAATCATTACTGAAGGAAGCAGGTTGTATATTTCACCGTTTGCAGTCCTTACCAACAGTCAATGAAAACCAGCCTGGGAATGCAAAGTTAAAAGTCTTGGGTTTTTTGTTTTTCTGGGTTTGTTTTGGTTTTTTTTTTTTTTGTTTGTTTGTTTTTTTTTTTGTTTGATTGTTTCTTTTATCAAAACTCTTAATTTAAATTGATGAAACTTCAGCTTGCACTTTGAAAAAGTGGTCTTTATTCCAAGGGATATTAGTTAAATACCATTTTGGGACCATTAATATGAAATTACAGAGGAATTCCCATTGCAGATGATATTTTGTAGCAATAAGAAATTAAAGATGTGTTAAATAATAGCCTAGTGTGGGAACATTTAAATTAATTTTGTTACAAAAAACGATAACATGATGAATTTCTTCCCAGGACCTGTGCTTTATTTTTTGCAAAAGCAAGTGTGACCTCCATAATGGCTGTAAAAAAATAACAAGCTAGTCATAAGAAGAAAGTCTACAGAAAGCAGCATGTGGTGGTTTTATTTAGTGTGGCTTTTAAGTTTCAGGGAAATAGATCAATATAAGTGATCAAAAGTGATTCCTAAAAATATTTGATACCATGAAGAAATTCCTCATGCTCTTTATTCTTAATCATCAGGACACAAAAAGAGGTAAAGGTGAGACTAGCTGTCGATTAAGAAAGCATGAGTTTCAAGTAGCTCAGTTTTTATTCAAATTTTGTCTTAACTTTCTCTAATCTTTAGCTTTCCCCAGTTGTGGCAAATTTTGGGCAGGAGGCAATGGAGGGGAAGGAAAAAAAAGAAAGAAAAAAAAAGTCTTTGCAAGCATTGGTCAAAACCAACCATATGTCCCCGACCATTTCAGTGTCTTCTGCTTCTGTATCATCAGTCAAGTCAGAGAACTGGTTGTGCTGTGTGCAGGATCTTTAGGGAAATGTAAATGAAGGAAACACCTTGTAAAGGACAGCGTAGTAATGTAAAACACTAAAGCTGGGTAACTTGAGGATACTAACGAAAAAAAACTGTGTGACTGATCTTGATTTATTTTTCGGATTTTCCTTGTTTAAGACTATGATCTATTCTAAAGATAACAAAAGCCAAAGAAAATGCAGTGCAGCCAGAAGTTCCTGATTTTTATAAACAGGTGCATCTTGCACTCTGATTCTGATGCACAGATGCTCAGACCATAAAGAAAAAATTAGAAAGATGCAAGCAAAACTATCATTACTTCCCTTTTTTCATTGCTGGTAAATCCATGATTTCTCTTCTTTTACATCTCCATTTCAGCTCTCCCTGGTTCATGAATACATTGCTGGGTCTGTCATGTTCAGGACATTTCTGCAAGGAACAACTCTTGTGTTTGTATCCTCATTTCTGCAGTGAATCTCATGGACATGCTGGAAATAGTGGGGCAGAGCAGGAAAGATCCAACACCACTGGTACCTTGTAGTTTAAGAAATCACAGAATAGTTGGAACTGTAAGGGACTTTTTAAAGGTCATCTATAGCAACCTCGACTAGATGGAGTTGCTCAGAGCACCATCCAACATGAATGTTTCCAAGGATGGGCACCACCTTTCTGGAAAATTGTGTTTTATCCCTCTCACTTGCTTTTTTAATCTAAACTTTTCCTCCTTCAGCTTAGAACCATTCCCCCTTGTCCTATCATGTTGCCTTGTAAAATGTCCCTCCTCAGCTTTCTTGTAAGTGTCTTGTAAGTCCTGGAAGGCTTCTATGTGGCCTCCCCAGAGTTTTCTCTTCTCCAGGCTGAGCAGCCCCAACTCTCTCAGCCTGTCCGTGTGGGAAAGGTGCTCCAACCCTCTGGTCATCTTCACAGCCCTCCTCTGGACCCACTCCAGCAGGTTCATGTCTTTGGACCCACTCATGGACCAGTACTTCAGATGGTATCTCACAAGGGCAGAGTAGAGGGAGAGGTTAAAATATATGATTTCAGGGATAGGTGGTTTAATATTCTGTGGAAAAAAACCAACAAACTCCCCCCCAAAAAAAATAACAAACCAACCAATTCACCAACTCAAACCCCCCTATCCTTTTCAAGGGGTAGAGAGAAAGGATACCCTTTAGCATTTATTATCAAATATGTCCCTCCCTAAATCTTTAGTAATTTTAATTCTGTTACACAGTGTGAACAACCAAATTAAAAACCTACAAAATGTGAACTCTGGGTTTTGAAGGACAAAAATATTTCCCTCTTTGCTAATAGATCTAATTTATTAATACATTTTGCTTAGATATAATATGTCTTTGTATAATGCTTTCTGGCAGTACATAACCAGATGCTCAGCAATACCCCTTGGACAATTTGACTTCCATATGTGCCTTTTCTTATGCTTTTCTTGCAAGGCAATTACCATTCATTCATCAAATGACTGTCTCATGGAAAACCCAATGCCCTTTCATTCCTCACCTTGTGTGCTATTTCCCCTCCTCCTGCCCTCTTCCTCATTCCAGTGGATTATTAAAAGGACAGATTTGACTGATAAAGAGAAGGAGTACATTTTTATTCTTCTGGCTCAGTTTCTCATGACCCTTGCCCAAGATGGTCAGACACTTCCCCACACTGTATTTTTCAACTAAAAATTGAACCTTCTTCAGGAGGAACCACAAACTGAGTAAAGCAGCAGGTGACCAGCAGCAGAAAGCCAAGAGCTGCCACAGTACACACATCTTCCTCTTGTCAGAAAGAAAATTCGGGAAGAGGCAGGATAAGCTCATTCAAAGTAAGTCCTGGGGTGCTGGTGGACAGAAAATGTACAGAAGCAGATATGGATATACTGACACCAGAACACATTTTAAAAGTTCATGTTTCTGGCTAAGACTATCTATTAAAAAATAAATTTTATCTATAAAAATAATATTTTTAAAAATAAAATCATGACCCAGCCTCAATAGAATATTGAATTATTTGCAAAACTAATAAACTTTGTCTCCACCACAGCTGATCTCCTCCCATGCTTCTGCTGTTGAGCACAAACTGCACAGCTCATAACCAAAAAGGTCTCTTAAGGTTGACAATGCAGCACTGCTTCTTGCAGGGCTCCTCCAAAAATCACTAGGTCCATGCACAATTTTATTTTCTATTAACAAGACCATTCTAACCCCCGTGTCACTAGTAAAATTATAAGTTTCTATGAATAATATCCGAAAAGGTCAACCTCCAGTCTTCTAAACTTTGTTACTTCCTGGAGGGTGTTAGGAGGCTGTCATTTCCCTCCTCCACAAGTTTTCCTCACTAACTTGAGCCTCTCCCTACCCTAATTCCCTTTTGCTCCTGTAAGAACAAGACATTGACTGAACTTGCAAGTGCTTCACTTAACAGAGGCTTTGTCATTGTTCTGCCAGACTGCCCCAGCCCATATCCTTAATCTCTGTTTTTACCTGTCATCTCACTCTTCCTTTTTCCTGTTTTTTCCTTTTTCAGTTCATGTAAGCAAGTATCAACATACACCCTGATTTTTATCTCCTCTTTGCAGAATTAATATGTACCACACCTGAGGTACATATCTGTAAATCTGTGTGGAAGTGAGCGTATTTTTCTTGTGTTGTCACACTGTCTAGGACTACAGATTCCTTATCCTTGACTAGGATTAATAACCAGAATTATGTGAAGGAGCACATACAACCAGATTCCACCTCAGTCAATAAATAACCTTCCACAGTTTTCTTAATTTTGTTTGACCAACATATGAGTGACAACTCTGTGCCCTTGCACACCTTCTAGAACACCCTCCCAAGAAGAGATTTGAAAACATGCATCCCACATCTAAATATAAAGTGAAAGATGTCAGCTCTATAAATTACTTCAGGAAGACAGAACGGAAGGAAGATTTAAATGTAAGGATGAGAGAAAATCTGTGTGCATCAGGCAAAGGATGTACAGATACACAACTGGATATCTGCATGTATCTATAGCAGAAACATCTGCTGGTTCTTAATACTGCTTCTCTCTTCTTTTTCTATTTCCACTCATTTGCTTCCTAGCCCTCTTTATTGAATGTAGATGCTCTTTCCTTATTCTTTTTTTCATATTTGATTATAAGCTTCTAACATTAAAAAAGGAATGTAAAATTAATACATGGTTTCCTCTAATCTCATCAGATCTACACGTTCATGACTAAGTTTCAACTCAATTCTTAACATTTTAAAATTGTTATTTTTAATAATAAGCATTATAAACCGAGGGCTTGCTCATTAGACAGGCCTGTTTTACTGTAGATCTATTTATAATCAACAGCTGGCTCCACCTAGTGTCCAATTAATTCATCAGCGAAAGAGAAAGCTAAAACCAAATACTAGAGAGAAAACAGAAACAAACTATAAAATCACTTGTCGAGCTGGGTGATGGCCACAGACAGCATGAAGCTGCAATTACTGGTGTCACAGGGAAAAGGCCATTTTAAGTAGTTTCTGTATGGTGATTGCCAGCCAGCACTCTGGAGACATGAAAGAGACTAAGCAGGTTCAGGAGTATAAACACAATATATGCAATATAAAACAGTTTTACTGCTACCCTGAAAAGGAGAATGGGACTTAAGCTGTTTATAGGAGTCACTTTTCTATGGTTTCACTGTGATCAACAATGACAAATTATTGTTAAATTGAATTGAACTTCTATGGAATAGAATACCATTTTATTTTACTGTCATCAAAACTACAAAACTGTTTCTGGCTATTCATACCCCACAGTGATCCTCTCTGTTAATGAGCACATCTCCTCTCCCAGCAGTTACAAAATCATTTAAAATGCCTCTTGTAGATGATCAAAACAGGGAAATGCTCAAGCTAAATAACACTAGCTATTAGTTTTACTGATCTTTACATTCAGACTTTGCAAAGGCTGGTTCACTGCTGTGTATCTAGAAACGTCTATCTTTCTAAAACTGTTACAGCTTTACTCAGCAACATTCAGTCTTTAATAGCCTGATCCCTGTTGACCAGACAACACAAGAGTACAGCCAACTAAGATAAAGTCAGAAAAGTGAATATCCAGTTTGACAAGAGATTTCTTGATTATCACCTGTGAAAAAACTATATATCTAATAAAGAATAGAGTTTACTTAGAAGAAAGCATTTTGTAAAGTAAAATAATCCAAGTAATTTAACATAATCATAGCCTGTGAGCTATCAAGCAGTGTTTGAGTGGTTGTTGAACCTTTGAATAGCAAGAATGTTTCACATTTACAAAGCACTACTTTTACTCCTTTGATCGAGGGCAACCCACTCTGATAGAGCTGACGTTTATTTTAAACCTGTTTCTATCACCTGTTCGGAGCTGCTTAGACATTTCACCCTAGTGGTGATAAAATATATTTCTATATGTGCAATATACACTTAATGACAGTTCACCGTGGCAGAGAGGGAGAATATATATGTTGTGGGGGGAGAGGTCGACCAGAGGAAGGATCAGGTATTAAGACAATACCTACACCAAAGCAAACACCTGTAAATTTTCTCAAACTCAGTTTGAGAAATACTCAGTGAAAAGTTATGTTTGTGACCCATCTGAAGTATTCACAGCAAAATTCAATTACATGAAAACCTCACAGTGCAAAACAGAACATAAATAAAATGCACGCAGAAATCCTCTCTAATATTTCAAAAATAAGAGAATACTCAAGTTCTCAACAGTTAAGCAGCTACTGTCATTTCTCATTAACAGCTTTCAAAATTCTGTCTGAAACAAGTTGATACAGAGAAATTAAGAACAGTAATCAAGCGAGAAATGATAGACCAGCTGGGTAGGCATCAAGTTGGCAAAACGTGAATACAGTTCAATAGCTGAAACAGATGCTGGAGTTGTTGAGAAACCCTGTAGGAGATATTGATGTCTTTTCTTTATATAATGCTGAACAACCGGATAAATGTCAAGAGCTAAAAACTGATGGGGAATAAAACCTGTCGTAAAAACTAACTGTAAAAAGCAGAGACATGCAATAATATCTTTTCATTATACCAGAGCATTCAGTACATGTATTTTCAATTTCCTTAGAATTCTTCAATATGCCAATATATCAATCAGAGCTTGCTAGTGAATCAGAGGAAGCTTTTCCCAGTCTTGTTTAACATTTGTTTGTTTCTATCTACCTGAGGCTTCAGAGAGAGAGAGAGACTTAGCAAATACTTTATTCTTCAGTCTCATCCTAACAGAACACTCTCTTTCAAGCAAGCAATTCCCCGAGCTTGGAGGCGAGCAGGAAAGAAAGAGTAACACGAGCATAAATGAAACTGCAAAATCCATTTTGCACGAGGAATTTTGTTTTCAGAGTTTCAAGACCTCAACAACAAATCCTCTGCCATCAGCGACAGCTCATTCTAGCATATGCTTTGTCATGGTCAGTTTCTAATTACATTCATAATGATGCAATAGCTTTGATAATCCTACCTTCCATGCCAGCTGCTTTTCTTGTCACTCCATCATGCCAATAAGTTGGCTGCCGTAACAAATCAAGATAGTGCAAAACAGCATCTTTCCCCTGCATCTGTCATCTTCCTGAAAGCATTCTATTACTGCCGACTGCTGGGAACCAGAAAGTCTATTTGAATTCCAGCAGCTCCCCTTTCGCATGATTCAAGTTAGGTTAGGTGGGCATGCCTAACATGATTCTCTCCATCATTTATTATGCAGCTGCTACACCGTCGGTGTGGTAACCACTCTGACTTTATCTGATACGTCAGTCTTGCAAACCTCTACCTCCGTGCAAGCCCACGAGCCACAGAAGCATCTTGCATTTAATGAGCATTCTCCCTGCCTAAAGAGAGTGCATCTGTAAATCTGTTTCAAATCCTGCTGCTTGTATTGTCCTCTAAGGCTGATGCAAATGTTTGAAGATTTCTTTTTTATTATTCTTGCGGGTTTTTTTCTCTTCAGAAAGCTCTTCATACGCGCTTGAATTATTCACGCTTCAGCTAAACGTTTGCTGATTTGTGTCCAACCAAACAGCACCTTCCCGTTGAAACTCTCTGCTCAAAAGCTACTTCTGAATAACAGTGCTGTGCGTTCAGGCTCTCAACTCTGTTTCATTTTGAGCATGGCTTTTATAGCTACACCTCGACAAATACATTTAGTTCTTTTCATGCAATGAATGGCTGTCTAATGAGGGAGCTGTACATTTTTAAGCAATTTATCTAAGCCTATCTGTAGGTGACACTTGCTTTTTGTGCTTTATACATTTTAACAGTAAGTGGATAGCTCTGTTACAGCATCTTGATATTCTTAAAGTGGTAAGAACACCACCATAAGCTGCTTTTCGTCAGCCTGTGGAGGACACTTTCAAATGACAGAGTTTGCTTAACTGCTTCTGAGTATCATGAATTAAAGGGATAGGGTTGTTTTGTTGTCTTTCTATTTATATTTTATGTTGAGTGGGGGAAAAACACGCTTGCGTCAGTGATTTCAAAAGCATATTAATAGAAATTGACATCTACACATCAATCATCCTCCAAGTCAAATTAGCTGCATCTCCTCCCACCCCTTCTGCCTGCAGTTCAGAGTCAAGGCATTTCATCTTTAATGCGTCTGGTTGCTCATAAGCTGAATAAACAACCCCAGCCCCACGGTGGAAAGTTTGAATAGTCTGTGAGAGAAAAAAAGGGACAATTCAATAGAGGCAACAGCCTGGCTTAAACCTGACAGTTAAGTGAAGTAGTGAGGGAGAGCAAGGATTATCACTGGAGTAATACCTCCTTCCTCAGCCTTTGCACAATGGCAAAGGAGGAGAGAAGAAGGGGGAAAAAGGCAGAGACCCCCAGGAAAGCTTTCCCTTGCTGCAGCTGCCAGCTCAGCATCACTCACCAGGGCTCATATTCCCAGCTCAAAACACTCAGGGTTTTGCTAAAGTCTCATTTTTTTAGTCAGATTATATGTGTTGAACTTTTCTCTGGTTTGCAATTCCTCCTCACCTTGGTAGTCCCTTCCTCCCCCACAATTTTCTAATCTCAGTTAAACTCTTCAAGGTCTTGGCTATGAAAAACAAGCCTGAAAACATGAGCTCAGAGGAGATCCGAGTCACAGAAAGTAAATGATCAGGGGGACAGGGAGAAACAAACAAAATCCAAACCAAAAAACATAAATTCCAAAAGCAAACCAGGAAAGAAGGTAAGAGGAGTTTCCTATTCTGAAAAACAAATAGAAATAAAAAATCAGGACTCCCACAGGGGTATTACCAGTGGGTGCTCCCTGCACAGCACTCAGCAGAGACCCTGGGCAGAGGGGCAGGTTTTGCTGCTGGGCTGCTGAACGTGAGAGAGCTCCCAGCCCTTGTGGGAGGATCTGACTCCCTGCTCTCGCCCACATCCAAATGGCACAGCTGACACCTGAACAGCTAACATAGCATGGCGCCGTTTCTATATGTGATACTGTATTTATTCCTAGCATGCTGCCAGAAAATGCCTTTTTAGAGATTTCATGTAAATAAAGTAGAATTACTACATCTGTTCCTCTGTCTGTAGCAGTACATATCAACAAGCTAATTTTGCATTCAAGGCATCAAAGATAGTCCTATCATATAGTTGCAAAGTGCATAACTATAAAGCGCCCATCTGAAAATACTGTCAGCTCCTTTTTGTTCACAGTTCAAGTCATTTCTGAAGTGAAACAAACCAGGCAATGAATGAGGACTGACTTTGAAGTCGCCATCAATTCCAAGTACATAAAAGGATGTCGCTTAATATTTCACACTTCTAGCTGCATTGCAATTTCTAAATCATGGACACAGCAAGAAGGAATTTACATGGTATTTCACAACAGATGAGTTTGAGCACATTGATCATATAGCTTGTATTTGCAGGGAAGAGCTAAAATATCTGAGAACTAAACATAGACTTAATTTCTAATTCAATGAATTTTAAGATGTGCAAGATTATAGATGAAAATATCCAGAAAAACATTTAATATGTTAGTAAGACATATTATAATTGAAAAGAGAATAGGGAGCATCTGGTGTGGCAAAATATACTTTACCAGAATCCTATCCCACCAGATACCTCAGAATCACAAAAAGGGAGAGGCAGAAATGATGGGAATGATGAAAAGTATTTCCAGACAAATAAGCATGGCATTACAGGGAGGTCCCACTGTGGTTTATCATTCAGTATTACTGCCCTGCCACACAGCACACAGTGGATGAGATATAGTTTAGCCACGCAGACATTCTCAGACAGATCATGCCTATGGGGAGTAGCCATTTTTTTTGGGGAAAAAAAAGAAACAAAACCAAAAACAAAAAATCCCTCAAAATATTTTTAATTACTTTTTTTGGAGGAGAAACAAACTGAAATACACCAGTGTTTGTATCTTTTGTGTGCACTAGCTGTATAGAAAAACAGTCCAGAGACAAATGGAGAATCTGGGAGGAGAAACCAGTATCAGTCATTCTGTCCACATCCTAATAGGCCAGATTAATAGCTGGCTTTTGTCTCTAGCTTTTTCTGCATTTTTCTGCAAAAACAACAGCCGTGGTTTCTGCATATTGTAAGTGGATTCAGCATCTGCATAGATATAATTATAGCAACCCACCCATATGGAATGAATTGCTTTAGAGAGAAAGCTCCATGGGTTGCGCTCCCAGAATCTACAATAACACAAATACATAATTTTTTGTCTTATACAGAATGTCCTCAGTTTGGAAAAGGCAGAAATAAACGACAAGTGGAAAAACACTCATCAAGTGGCATTCTGCTTCTTACAGTACTGAAAACTCAGCAGGCAAAGAAACTCCAGCCTGTTTGGGTGACAGCTCTCTTCCTATTCCATCTACAGCTTATAGCAAAGACATATATATCTGTTTTAATTATTTCACTGCTACTAGAGGGACTGATTGGTGCATTCAGGGTGCTTGAGTTTGATTGTGGTGGTGTGTGCACATGACAGTGACAATTAAGGTACCTTCCAGAGCCTCCTCTTGCTGCCATTTCTTTTTTTCTTTTATTATTTTCCTCTTTGGAAGCACCAGTGACTCTGACTAAGCAAGAGTAAATAATGGATCACTGAAAAATAGGAAGCAAGCAGATTGGCCTTGACCTTCAGCTCTACATGATGCTCTACATAATGCATTGTCTCCGGTATGCAAAAATGAATTCTGATTTTGCTCGGCAAAAAATTGTTCATTTGTTTTGCTAATATATCTCCTGAAGAAAGTCAATTTCTCTTCCCTTTTTCCCTGCCTTCCATTATACTTAGGTACTTCATGCCTCTCCCAGTGAACAACTAATTCAATTGATCAATCATGCAAGAAAATACCTTAATGATATACTGTGCATGTTTAGATTAATAAACGCCCCCAATAAAAACCACTGGAAAGTTTGTTTGGATAACTCAGACAGGAACTATTAATTATTTCTTACTGATAATCATTCTATATTAACTATTTTTCAATTATAGGATTTCTGATGTATGACTATAAGAGTAATCTGTGTATAAACAGTCACTTTCCAATATAGTTAGACACATCAGTACTTCCATTTTAATGGCAATATTTCAATCATTTGAAGAGGGTAACTTCTGGCAATTACAGCAAATGTAGCTTTGATCACTCAAGTTTTAAAATAATTACTACAGACAAGTCTACGAAAAACTGAAAACTAAAAGTGGATAAAAGTCATGTCTCTGCAAACCAAAAGGCCAGTGCCACCATCCTCTCTCTCCACATGGATGCTTACAAGCCCCTTCCACTGGAAAGGTTCAGCAGCTTCATCATCCAGACAGGACCACTGTGTTGGCCAGAGAGAAGTTTCAGATGTGTATGTCTCAAATCATCCTGCCAGGAACCTGACAGACATCCCAGGAGCTGAAACTTTAAGGGGTTTCAAAATTTTTGCTCCCCTGCATCTTAGCTTATCCCGTTATTTTTGAGCAGAATTCATCTTTGTTTTTTTAACTGACTCTCAGGTATATGAAATTCAGCTAAGTTCAGGCATTTGTCATAAGATGAAAGCTCAAAACACTGATCTCAAAATGTGTTAGGAGGATTCATGACCAACCTTTTGAAATAAGATTGATCCTGTTTATGGTAATTTTTTTTCAAAATTTTATTACAGATGTACTTACAACAATAATAAACAGCGATTTCCTCAGCAAGAACAGGATTTAATATTACAGGACATAAAAAAGTTATTCACAAAAATGCTACAGAAACAGATCTCTGAGATGGCAGAGCATGGCACACTAAAAACTGGACACTCTACATTAATTCTGAATATTGCTGTGTGATATATCCATCCGAACACTGCTGCAAACGTGGATAATATAATCTCTCACATGCAGTAACTATTGAGGATTTTTAATGTCAACCTCTGCTTACGTCTACAGATAAGCCAACACACAGTCTACATTTGGTTCTCACATAGCATATGTATTTCAGTGACACTGAATTTAAAATAGTAGGTTCTAGCAAGAAAAAAAATGAATCTAGTTAACTCACTCTCCAAATATTTAACACACATCAGGAAGCAGAAACATACAGTTTCCCTATTTAACACTCAGAGAATTAGTGACCTTGAACCCTTCAGCAAATGCTGCTAATCTTCCTCCTTAAGCAAGGCTTGCATGTTATGTTAGCACAAAACTGAACAGTGACATGAAGTTCATGCTAATTACATAAAACTTGTATTTTGTGCTCTTACAGCTCATTTTAAATCAGACGGATCAGAGCTGCACAGCTTTAACCTTCTTCCATTTGTACCTTGACTTCTTTGGAAAAATACATTGTTCAGCAGTACTGCACTTGAAATAATTACTGACTTAAGCACCTTAATTTGTTCATTCTTTCTACAGTTGCAGTCCATGTATAAAATGATGTATAACAGATGTACAGTAATTAAAAAAAAATCCAAAATTAATTAAATTCAAAACAAAACCAAACCACTCAGATCTAGCACACACCTTAGAGCCTGCCCTTCTGTGCAGCCCCTGTGGGCTGGGACTCAGCTCGCTGTGGCTCTGACTCCACCAGCATTCCCTCACCTGCTGTAGCTCTCCAGCAAAAGCATTCCACACTTCTCTCAATCTTCACCAAATGCAGATGATTGGCACACAAGCTGAATTAGGGAACTAGTTCAATAGCAGTTGGTCAATAAGTGTTTTGGAGATCTCAAGCTTTGAAAGGTGTTCTATTGGTTACTTCTACTGCTACTGCAGATATATTCTGCTTTAGTGGTATTTCCAATTCACCGTATCAGTTTTCTGATGGATCATTAACCAGCTGGCAATGTGCACAGGACAGCTATATGTAACAAAATTAATTAAAAGTAAATTCTGCCATATTCCCAATTCCTGTAATAGCTCAAACTTATTTTTATTTTTGCTAATTTTTACCTAAATTCATTACTTATGTTGTTTGTGTTGCATTAATATTAAAACCAAACTTCTGATTAATATTGCTGATGAGAATGCAACTGCTAACACAAGTCCAAAATCTCCAAAGATAGTAACTGAGAGTCTTTAAAAGGCAACACTTCTAAGGTTTTGCTTTTCAGATGAGGTTTAAGTTTAAATCCCAGGCACCTCTCTGACACATGTTCACTAAACACCAGTAACTCTTTCAGAAAAACCCTAGCATTCCCTCAAATAACAAAGCAAACACCCCAAGGAGAGAGAATTTATCCAAACCCTTTTAATCTGTTAAATGTTCCCAAAACCCTCAAAAATATAGGATGCAGAAAGCAAATTCCTTAATACTCAGTGAACAAGCCTGGTCACACAGTCTGGGGTTCCTGTTGTCTGGATTTCTGTGCATGTCAGCAGTTGACTTTAGAACACTTTCTCACTTTTCTGGGACAAATACCATAATGAGAGATCAGAATATTAAAATCTTCACATTTACTCTTCCTGTAACAGGAAATAAAGCTACACAGCAACATTAGAAGATGTTTTAATATATATTCTAAATTAAAATGAAATAAAATCCATGGCTGTTGCCTTGCACTTTGCAGCAGACTTACTGCCTTAGAAAGGAGAGTTCTCCCTGAGGAGTCCAGAGCTCTTGCCACAATGCAAGTTAACAGTGGGAGTCACAAAGAAAAGCATTTTCTACCTTTCCTACCCTTCCTTGACAGTAGAAATAACACACTCCATAGTTTCTACCTCTGTCATTGAATAATCTGTTTTAGCTTTGGAGGTTTAAGACTAGATGTTTACTGTTTTGTTATAATATACATATAATTCATTTAGAAGGACAAACAGGACAAAGCCAACTTGGCTTCTCTGGAAATTAATGTACACCCAAAAAAGCACTTGTAGTCATGGGTTTAGGGGATTTGTGTGTGTGTGTGTGTTTGTTTGCTTTTATAGTGGATTTGAGATAAAAATCTAAATGTGAAACAAAAGTTGAATTCACCATCCACAGCTCTTAGTGCTCAATAGCCTTCTCAACTTCACAGAGACCTTGAATGTCCATTTTTCAGTGAATGTCCTTTTTCATGAAAAGTTTGAAGAAGACACTGTGAATATTTTATTTTATTTTATTTTATTTTATTTTATTTTTTATTTTAATCTCCAGAAGAGCCAGAGAACAGTGAATTATTTGGGCTGCCCTGTAGGCCCTGATTAAAAGGGCACACAATAATAATTTAGCAGCCAATTCAGCAAGGACCTTTTTCTCGCTCAGCCAGAGCTGGAAGCAGATTTAGGGGAAGGTGTGACCCTTAAAGAGTCAGTTCTCAGGCAGACAGGAGCTGGGGAGCCCCATGCCCTCCCAACCCCACACCTGTGGTGGCCTGGGGCCACATGAGACCTGGAGCACTTCCCAAACAGACAGGAATGGCAGAGGAAGAACTCTGCATTGTCATGGGGTGATTGATGTATAACTCACAGATTAGTTGAATTAGTAAAACTGTGGCCTAATTAAACCCTCCCTCTTGCATCTTGTCAAACTTCCAGCGTATCTGGGACACTGAATGGCACCAGTGAGCAGGGTGGCAGCTGCCAAGGATCACTTTGCCTGCCAGGCTTCATTTTTAACACTGTTTTGCATAATATCAGAGTGCAATCAATTTTGTATTGTATCAGTACAATAGCTGAGATTTTGATTATATCAACAGAGTATATAAAATAACTAAAATTTTGGTTAAAACAATTACAAAATGTGAATTCTTAAACCAGGTATTGCATATGGAAACAAGGTATTGTGGGAATATATGTTCCCTGAGCAGTTAATATTTATTTATTTTACCTACTTATAATTCAGGGCATATTTACCAAGATTATAAAACATTACACTGCTTGATTCACAGTATTTTACATTACTGACCCTTTTTATGCAAAATTTGCAGAATTTAACAACCTCATTATCACCAAAAACTAATTATCTTGCAAATTTCCCAGAAAGACATGAGTTCAGTTGATACAAACAGAACACCAGTTCCAGTAGAAGTGACAGACACCTGCATCAGCTCCCAGTTCAGTGGGGTGATGTGCAACATGTGGATGCTGCTGCTGACCCTAGGTCATTTTGGAGCTACTAGATGTGACCCAAAGCACAGAAAATTGTACCAAAAGACAAGTAAAATAGTATCCCAGACAGCAAACACAGAGACTGCATACAGAAAGGTTCACCATACACATGGTATCCTACCTCCAGTGTGCAGTTCAAAAATGTTAGCAACAGCAGGGGCACCTGGGAAGTTTTAGTGTCTTCCACTCATCCAGATACTCAGCAATTCCTGATATATGTCCTGTAGAAAACAGCAAGCACTCAAATTTGTAATGAAATCAAACCTGTCCAGAATGCCAAAGCCATCACTGTCATGTTGCTTGTCTGTTTGGGGACAGAGGGCCCAGTGTTAACCCAGTGGACCCAGTGTTAAATTTGTTGTTTTATTCTAATTCATATCTTTTTCATGACTTTAAAATTTTAGCTTTAAACTCCATGCAATTTTTTTTCTTCATGTAGTTGCTCAATGATACTTTAGGTTCAATTAAGATAAACTGTGGAAGAGGGAGATGCTTCCACACCACGGTTCACACAGATTTCCTGTCAAGGAATGTTAACTGCCCTTTCCCATAAGGTCCCACTCACATCTCTCAACAGGAACAACAAAAGCTCAGGGAAGATGCATAAAGCTTCTTCACAACCATTTCAGGCTGATCCCTGTCAGACTTTAATATATGTACAGTTGGACTAACAATAGTTGTTGTCATCAATATATTCCTGAAACTGTCTCCATGTCTGTCAGCACTTCCCAGTTCAACAGACTTGAGTAAAAGCACCATTCTTCTGCTTCTTCTCTGGCTGGCAAAATGGGGCTACATTATCAGTGAGAAAAACAACCTTTTGAAAATCACCAAGAAACTGTTTTATGGGCACTTCTGATAGGAACAGAACTCACCTCTTGACCTCCAGGAACAGTTTTGGCCACTAGCCTAAATTGGCAACCACTCCAGACAGAAAACTGGGGAGAGGGGACAGGGAAGGAATGCCATAAAGCAACTCCCTTCCCCATCTCCAGTAGAAAAAGGAACTAATGCTCTGAGGCCTAAATCATGTGTAGTTTTACAGCTTGATCCTTGAGCAATAGTGAATAATACAAATGCTGCAGGTTCTCTCTACATCTGCACATATTTCTTGTAAAATCTTTTCCCAAAGATGGCTGTTTAAACAGAGGTCTACATGTGCCTACTAACCCAGAATGAAAAAAAAATCACTTTATGAGTCTAGTATGGCTAAGACACAACCTGAGTTAAACCAAAGGCAGAAAAAGACTTATTAAAATATAAGTCTTTAATGAAGTAGTTTAGTTTTGTCACAGTTTATCACTTCATGGAAAGCACTGTTCAACTGAATGTATTGTGAATATATCAAAAGTTCTTTTAATTTTTAAGCACATTGTGGATTGAGAGTGACTCATTTGCTGTGAGTATTGGAATACTTGATCTTTAAAATGTGTGATGTGAATGGGAAGATGTGACAAGATAGTTTCTTTTTGCTCTACAGGATAAGTGTAACGCAGTCACTAGAACTTTACAAAAAGCCCTAAGGCTCCGAGTCTCTGTGTGAAAGGACTTGCAATTTATAGTGAAGCAATAGATAAAGAGAATCATGAGAACATTAAGGGACTTTTTTTCTTTTTTTCTTTTCTGGGATGCTTGTATGCTTTGCCTGCGGCATCATTCCAAGAAAAGTTAGGCAGCTGTAAGATTTATTGGCTGGGACCAGAGCTTAAATGCAATTTTCTCTCATCACATTCATACAAAGATATTGCATCTTCCTGTACCTTGCTAGCTAAGAATGGCATATTTAATTGCTTCTGTGACAGGTTCTGGTTGGGGGTTTTGGGAACTCTCTTCTATTGCTGTGTCAAGTAATACCACAGCACTGTGTAGAGTTCCACTCCCAGTGTGCATACTGAAGTGTGGAAACTTAAAATTTGTTTACAAGGAGCACTGATGTGAGCAAAATTTGATTGCTTGAATGTTTTCAGAAAGCAAACACAGAAGTTATACAGTGCCTAGAGCAACTGGCTTTAAAATCAAGGAAACAAATCTAAGAATTAGGAAAACTTTTAGCTTAGGTAAAAACACCAGTTCTAAATGATTCTTAAACTAAACTCAGTAAATTGTATTAATTATGTCCTAGAACACACTGAGGAATGGCAGCTTATTAAACTGTAGCTGGATAGAGCCTGTAGCCATAGGACAAGGAGTAGTAGTTTTAAACTAAGAGAGGGCAAATTCAGACTAGATTAAAAAAAATATATAGGGGTGGTGAAACACTGGAATAGGGAGATGTGGTGGGTGCTCCATTCCTAGAAACATCCAAGGACAGGTTGGATGGGCTCTGAGCAACCTGATCTAGTGGAAAAAGTCGCTGCTCATTGCAGGGGGGCTGGACTAGATGACCATTAAGGGTCCCTTCCAACCCAAATAATTCTATGTTTCTATAATTATAATGTCAATAATAAACCATTATAATATTAAATAATTGCATTCACATATATTATTTTATCTACATACAAATTTAAATTGTCAACATTTATATAATGGACATATTTCTCCTTCACCCTTTGGAGTCTTCAGCTTCACTACTGACTAAAACAGGGTTCACAAGAAATGCTGGATGGACAGAACAAGATTCTAACTGGCTGTATTCCCTGGCAAGTCAGGACATGGAGTCCCACATTTCTGTTCTTAGCTGACAGAAATAAAAATTAAAAAAAAAAAAATTTAAAAAAAGCAGAAATCCAGATGTGTTTATCAAAAGCTCTGGCAGCAGCCTCCTGACATCTTGACTAATAAAGTTCAAATATTAGAGTAAACACAGCTAAGAACTACATCAGGTTGTCAGCAATGCCCAAGCTATTGGATGTGTTCAATAAATTGCCTGAAAGAGGACTGGAGAATTTCTTGAGAATAGAAGAGAAAGTGAAGTGCCACTGAAGTTTACCTAACAGGTTTATTAAAATGTGCTTCTTCCTTCAAGCACTGTTCCAAGCTTCCCCACAAAAGTTACAGATACCAGACAGCTTCCAAAAAATTAAGAATCTGCTTTATAATCCAGGCCAATCCCTATTATCACAGCTTATGACAGCAATTAATTTTTTTTAAAAAATTCCCACTATTTCTCAAATAAAAAGTTGACTACCAGAAAACACATAACAGGAGGAAGCAATTTATGATTATTATGTTTAATCCTTCATTCTTACTAATACCTTAGTGTTTTCCCTGACAAAATAAATCAAAGCAACATCTACAAATTCTGACACAACATCTTTGCAAGATAATATTAAATGTATTATTTTTTTCATATGGAGAAGTACTATGTCAATAACTGTCCTCTGAAATGGGTGTTTAAGAGATTATTTCCTTGATTGCCATTGAGACAACTATCTCCATATATTCTGATCTGAAAGTACCTGTGAGTTATGATTACTGCTGCTGCTGTTCATGCCCTGAAAACAACCAGCCTGTGGCTGTTGTGCTGCACATCATCAGCACAGGAGCCCTGTGCTTTGCTTTTCTTCAGAAACCACATCTGTTTCCTCCAGCCTCAATCTGCATCTTCCCTCCTCTCAGGGCAGAGGAGCACATTTGCAGCAAGAGCACTGCACCCTACACAAAGCTGCCTCCTTAACAATGCTAACAAACCACTTGCCACCCAGCTCAAGGCTACCTGTCTTCTTCCCACTGACACCTTCATGCTCTCAGTGCTCTGACTAGTCCTGATGAAAGGGAGGCTTAAATGAAGTATGGATTTTCCTTCAGAGGTTTTCTGAACAATACCTTCACATACTAGTAAGAGTTTGGAATTGCAATCAGAAAAAAGAAAAACGCTCCAAAGTAAAAAGCCACACTATTGCACTCCTGTTTCAAGGGCAGGAACACAACCTGGTTCTGTTTAACCCTGCAGGGGAAGAATGTGAAATAATAACAATTTCTAAAAATTATATTTTCATATTCACAGCACAATAAGAAAATAAGTAATACACTTTCCTTTCCATAACCCTGAGTAGCCAACACATGAAATGCACCTTCTCATTGGCCAGGCATTGGTGATTTTAAACAAGAGGAAAAGGAGAAAAATGCTTGGAAGATGATGCCATTTGTGCTGTTTCTGCTCTTATTATCTGAGGAGTAATAATGTCTCTAGGTCACAGCAATGCAGGCTGGAAAAAAAGATTAAGAGGGGTGAAAGGAGATGGGCCTAGACTAGTTTCTTTTTGTAGCTTCTCCTGGTTGGCACAACCATGGGGCAAATATTATGTCCTTGCAATATGAAAACACATCCTTGCAGGATCTCCTTCAGCAGTTATGGAGCACTGTTTGGATAAATGAATGCAGCCACCTTCAAATCACCTACAGTGGAGAGCTACAAGCAAAGCCCATTGATGGAATCATGCCCAAAACATTGCCACAGGGAAAGCTCAGAACTAGCCTGAGATTAAGCACTGCTAAAGAAAAAACCCAAACCAAAAACCAAAACAAACTGAACAAACAAAAAAAAGTCAAATACTTAAAAGGTCATAGCTGAAAAGAAAATCAGGTACTTTTTTTTTTAGTAGGTAATAAAAGAAATCAGAGCCAGTTTTCTGAAATGAGCTAGAAGCTAAGTTTTTTAGAGAACATCCTGAAGGAATTAGGATTTCCCTTATTCAATAAAGTTTCTTTTTCCCGGAAAAATGCCCCAGAGTCAATTTCTACTTCACAGTTGTAGCACTGGGAGGACAAAAAGGAATGACCATGCACTTTTAAAAGAAAGCATCAAAGACATCTTCTTTCACTGAAGCATTAATCATATAATAATGAATGCTTATTAGCCTGCAATTCCAGAGCCCAAAGTTTATTCCCATTTAAAACAAAATACTCTTCCACAAACTGCATAACAAATGCACCAAAGATTATGGGCTTTGAAACTAGAGTGAAGATTCATTGAAACATGAAATAACTCATCTGCCATGGGAAAAATCTAATTGAGATCAGGGAAAAGAAGAGCTTAGTAAGAAGCATTGCATTCAGGAAAAACAAAACAAAACAAAACAAAACAAAACAAAAACAAAGAGACAAATCAAAATTTATTAAGACAAGATAGGCCTAGAATTTATATTACCTCAATTTTTATATGTCTGAGTGTTTTGGTGATCAGACATGCTCCCACCTTTATAAGAATAACAATTCCATTTTACTAGAACTACCCATAACCTTTTATGCCTTTTAAAAATACATATCCTGCAAAAAATAATACACTTAAAAGTACGTCATATTTTCAAAAAAACAAAAACAAATAAACATTTATGTCATTGATTTATCTTGATAGCTAAAATCATGTCTGGTGCTTTTCTTCATGCTTAAACTTAGTAATTTTTCATGTTTCAATGGGAATTTATATATCTTCAAAATGAGAGAAGGGTGCTGTGCAAAACTCAGGTGTTAAAAGAAAGAGTAAGTAGGAGCTATTAAATTTTCAGTCTATGACTGGGGTTTTTTTAAGCAGCACATATAGAGGCCAAAAAAAAAAAAAAAAAAGAAATCCAACACAAAGAAAACAAAAACAAAAACAAAAAAACAAGCCAAAAAACCCCAACGAAACCAACAAAACCCAAATCTTACAAAAGTAGAGGAAATAAAGGAAAATAAAGCTCTGACACAACTCTGGGCCTGGTTTTGGTACAGTCATTTCTGTGGAACAGGAGCTCCTGATGTTGTCTGAGTCAGAAAAGCAAAGACAACCCCCTTCCTCCCAAGGTGTTTACAGCTGAAAAATCCTGAACCTGACATTCATAAACTCATTTCAAAACTAATGGCAGGACATACAATTTTAGTCAGATGACAGCTATTACAACAGCATACTGACAAGATTCATGCCATCTATAAAATGGCAGCTCCTTGTAACATAAGTCTGTATAATTAAAACACAACATATTGAAATACATCCCTTTTTTTTAACTGTTCAACAAGACAATGGATCTAGTAAAAACTGAAAAAAAAATATATTTTCATGCAGATATTTAAAGAAGTAATAAGACTTTGTGAATTGAGTGTGTAAAATAAAATATGGACTCTTAAAAGTGGCAGAAGTTTTTTGAACATTTTTTCCCTACAACACCAGATATATTTTCCTCTACAACAGCAATTGTTTTCTTCAGATAATATAATTATTCTGTCTTTAAGATTTATGATGTAAGTTAATAAATTTTATGCTTTGAATTTTTCTTTCTCCTTACTCCTGTATATATTTTTGAAAGTCTGTCATTATGGCTTACAGAAGAAAAAGATCTTAAGAGAACTCTCTAGTACACAAATCAGTGTCTTCTTTGCTACATTGGTCTTATGTTAAGATGAAAATTACATAGTCTCCTTCTCATCCTGTTGGAGAAAGCCCAAACTTGCACCAATTTCAAAATTTAAGAAACATAATGGATACCAGGGAGCATACAATGTTTTTTTTATGTTTTAGAATCCTATCCCAGTAGCCATATTTGTATGGAATATTTATTATTTTAATTTTTCTTAAATGAGGAATCAGAATTCAAATATAAAATTTACTCAACAGTACAACTAAAAATTTGACTTAGCAACCAAAACCAGATTTTACCCCAGGAGTCTTAAGTGTTCCTTCAAATTACAGTGAGATGCCTTTTATATCTGTTCCCTAACAGATATAGCAATTGCAAAGCTATAAACCTGCTGCAAACATAACCATGACACCAGAAGGCAAACTGATTACATCTTATGAGACCCAGACTTCCATCTAAATGTGTTTCAGCAGCAAAACCCACTTAGGCAAGTCCTGAGCCTATTTCTCCTGTAATTTCTCAGCAGGAATCAGCATAAGCAATACTTTGATGATCATATTTCTAAAGGATTACCTGCTACAGGCAGTACCTTTCTTTGCCTCTGGACAAAATAAAATAAATTAACACATATCTCAGAAAGGCAATTCTAAAGGACTGAAGTATGTCCTGTGCCTCTGTGGGGATCTATGCATTCCCAGCTTTTTCAGACACATTAGATAGTTGCATTTTTAAGCAAACAAAAAGGTAGAAGTGCTCCCCACAGTTTCAGCAACATTTATCCCTTTGGGGTTTTTTTTTCATGCATTTTTCTTTTGCTGCCATCCTTTCACGCCAAATTCTGCAGTTATTTTCATTATCAAAAATAATTTTAAGAGCTCTCATCATTGCCAAGAAGAAATCCTAAACAGTGGATGGCACACAGAGCCTCCATGCAGAAACTCCTTAATACCAAGCACTGTTCCATCAACAAATTCCTCTAAATCTGAAAAAATCATTCTCTGCTTCATCCCAAACTGACTGGCTCCTTATAGCTACCATTGACTCAAATGATGACTGCATCCTCTCAACTCAACCTTCAAACCAGGAGTTTATTTTCTCCCACAGTTTCCCCTGCAGTAATAGCTGAGGTTGATTTAGCACTTGAATATCAGCAGCACTGAAGTGGTGATGCCCTTCTCCAACACCAAGGAAAAGTACAGCTTCTGTTCCCTGTTTATGCCACATTTTCATCCTTCTGATCTGCACAGTAGCACTAAAATGGACAAACCTCATGGGTCATGTGTAAAAGCACAGAGTCTGCCTCCCCCGTGCTGGGGCAGGGAGCCTGCTCTGCCTGAGGAGGATCCCCCCAGAGCTCACCAGCCTGCACCCCTGACATCTACAGACACACTTTGGGGACTGATCTGAAAATATAAATGCCCTCATAGAATTAAGTGATGGCATTTGACCTCTATTTTGACACAATACTGAGAATTTCAGATTTTCAGAAAAATCAGACATCATGGAGTTAGAATTCAGTTTGCAGGGTGATATTCTCCTTCCTTGAATTATTTAAAAGTATATCTTAGAAATGTTGGTTTTTTTTGTTTTTTTCCTTTAGATTCCCCCATATAAACTCAGAACAATCTTTTGATTAAATTACTGGGAAAATTTGTTCTGTCATGGCAGGAACTCTCCAACATTAGACTTGATTTTCCATCCCATTGATTGTATTTAAATGACATTTAACAAGTTGAGAAAACTCTCACAGAATACAAATCTTTTTTCTTCATGAAGCTTCATATGAGTAATACCAAAATAATTTCACTGGGGTTATTTTGGAGTTGGTACAGCTCTTTGTAACTGAAGCTAGACTCCTGTCCACAGAGTGGTTTTGAACGTGAACAAGATTTGAGGGTCCTTATACAGGTTCTATCAATCCAAGTTCTACAAAGTGTGAAAATAAATCTTTAGTGAACTTCCAAATAAATGCAATTTCTCAGCACTAATATCTCAGAAATCTCAATGGCATGATATCATCAACATTCAACAACCATCTGTCTTTCCATCTCACGTAATTAGTACTGTATTTGGAATTTTTGAAACTTCAAATTCACAAAACAGAGAAATAACATATTAATTTTAAAGAACAAGTCCTATCTGAGGAACAAAACAATAATATAAATGCACATAGTATTTTATGTATTTTTAAAATTTTCTTTGTAAAATTAAATCTAAGCGATTTTTTGTGTTTTGGCTTATAGTTGAAACATTATTTAAATTGATACAATTCCAAAGTTTAACTGCATAGAATTAACTCTGTATTTAAAATATTCTCTACCACTGAGAAACAAGTTAAAGAAGAAATAATGAAAAGCCTAACTTGTAATTGAAATTAGTTTAAAAGAGTTACTCTTCAGCTATGTACCTCTGTATGGATTTGCTAAGATGTGGCCATCACCCAGACCAGTGCTGACCACAATGAGAATTAACCATACACACTCTTTATTCTGTTAGTCAAATCATTTCCTAGTGACTTAGAAGTGACAGTAGGATTAAGTAGAATCTGTCATTTAGAAAAACAAAACAAAAAAGCAAAAGCAAAACCCAAGAAGCAAACAACAAAACCAAACTAAACCAGTGTCAACCAAAACAAACCAAGGTACTTGTGCTGTGCTGTCTGTGGACTGAATGGATGGATGAATGGCAAAACACAGTGAGAAAATAGACTGTGTTACTTTTGGATGCAGCAGTAAAATATGAAAAAGGAATATTGGTCAAAACTGAGGCTGTTGCAATAGTAAAAAAATACTCTGAAATCACAAAGATTAGATATTTTCTCAGTATACTAATGCCACGTACTTTGATTGGAAGCACAGTGAAATTTGAGACACAAATCATCTTTTATTTTGTATTTTCTCCATGGCTAGCCCTGCACAGCTCCATTTTTTTACTGAGAGTGATACTCTCCTAAAACAACAACAAAAAAAAGACTGTTAGCAACAAGACAATTAAAAAAATAGCCCTAAGTATATCATCACAAAGTCAGAAGCCCAGGTATGTACCTGACTTTTGATACTTAAATCTCTAAAGTAAATACAGTGAGACAGCAAATGCCTACAGCATAATTGAAATATCTAGCCAGAACTTATAGATACTGTAAGTAAATTTAATTTATTTTTCAGAAAAGTTGTTCAGGGATACAGAAAATCAAGTCTCAAGTTGACTTTTGGCTTTAAAATGTTCAAAGGTTTCATCTTTCAGAAAAATATCAAAACTGAACAAGAACAATATTACAAATTAAGAGACAAAGGTATATTCAGAATAATTTCAAAATAAGCAAATTGAAAACACTCTAGAACACTCTGAGTATCATGAAGTATGACTCTAATATCCAATTCAAAAAATCAAGTTTTCAACATTTCAGGTTTATTTCCTCCTTACAACCAGGCTGATCTGAAGCAGCTTTTCTTCCATCTTGCTCTGATATGAATGTTTAATTCACTCACATTCCTTTTTAATCTCCTCCTAAAATAATCCCTTGAGCATACATTATATGTCTGAAAGTTTTCCCCTCTATTTGGTTATATTTAAGGTGTTCAAAACCACACAGCTATTTGACTGTGTCTAAAGCAATTTACAGCTATAAAATGATGGAGCAAATTTTTCTGGTCACTTGGCTTAGTTACCACAGCAGCAAAGCAGCAAAGAAGGACTGAGCCAAGATTCCTTGAAGCCAGCAGAGTTTACTCTCAAAGAATTCACATTTCCAGGGCATTAGGATAGCTGGTCTCAGGTTTCTGTAAGGGTTTTGTGATGGGCATCTCTCAAACAGGTCAGGGGATTGACTCAGGCAGGTTCCCTCATTTCTCTAAGTGAACAGGGAATAAATGGCTCAGAGATGTGTGAGAGATTTAAATCTATTGACTGTCAGGTTAGTGGTAGATTAGACTGACACAGATCAATGTTTGTTAGCTCTGGAAGGTTCATCTCTGTCCAGTCACTGAAATAATTTCAGAAAATCACAACTTTACTTCTGCAAAAAGCAACAACACCCCTTATTGCTATATACCATCACTGTACCAATATGCTTTTTGTACTTATCTATTTTACATATTATTTTACCCTAATTGGAGTTACTACTTCAGCAAAAAAAGGGCTGAGACATATTCCTCTTTAAGCAACAATCCACACCTGCAAGGATCTTCCCTCCTTCCCATCACAGCTTCATTTCCATAAGAGCCTTTGATTAAAGGGAACTACCTAATGCCTTCTGGAAATCCCAGCAAGCTGTATCAAATGGCAAACCCGATTTGATCTAAGCATGAATTCCCTTTACAAAGACTCCTCCCTGGTATACTGTACTTAGCTTCTGTGCTCCCCTGCTCACTGTTTGCTATGGTTTCACCACATTTGGCATTTCTGTAAAGATAAAATAGAAGCACTTGAGACTTCCTATCCCCCTGCTCTGGGGCCAATATTTATTTGAGTACAACCCAGTTCCTAGTCCAGTATGTTTCTAATTCTTCCTGGTAAATACACGCTTATACATCAAACCAAAACCTTATGAAAACCATCCCATACAGAAATAAAATCCCTGAAAAAGGATTGGTCATGAACAAATCTTTGTGAACTGTTTTGACACCCATTGTATGAAAACACTGAACTAGAAGTGAGGTAAACTCTCTCTTTTTTTGTGTGTGTGGTTTTTTTTTTTTTGTTTGTTTGTTTGGTTTTTTTTTTGAGCAATTTTGGGAGGATCAGGCAACTCATTCAAACCCTTGCACTGTGCCATGTTGCCTTCCAGCATTTGTTTGTTCCATGAAGACTTCTTGTCCTCCTTGGCCTATGGGGACACCTTACAAATAAGCCATGCAGATATTGTGTGAGCAAAATTTTCAGAAATGGATAAGGATTTTGGATGTTCAAGTTTAGTGGCCTCAGAAAGGACTACACTTTTCAGATGGCAGGCGCTTAACTTCTTAAAGTCTTTAAGCCATCTTAAACTGACTTCTGAGACACTCAACCTTACCATTTACTTTTCAAAATGTCAGCCTCTGTACTGCAGACAGCTTAATGCCACAAAAAAGAGCCCTTTTGCTTTCTAAAGCAGCTCAGATTAAAGTTATGTAATATAGTAGATAACCACGAGCACTTTGTGAACCAAAAGGCTTTGTAATGTTTCAATATACTGTGAATTTTGTTTGCCACTGACACAACTCTGCAGTTTCTTTCACTGTTTTCTTGTTTCATGTCTGAATCAATGGTATGACAAATCACAAATTCTGTTTTAATAGTTTCCTGAAGGCTGAGTTTTTTGTCAGTATTGTGTCTGATACAGTAGAAATAATAATCATCTAGATATCAAAACAGTTATTTTGCATTATTATCAATCCACTAAAAATAGATAATTAAATGAAATCAGATACAAGTTGAGAGAATGTAATAATTTATCAGTGGATGGCAGGTTGAGAATCAGTCTGAATTTCAGATTTGTACCAGAATTTTTTCTAGTAACAGAAATGGAAAAAGGCAAGTACAGAAAGTACAAGAAAATGCATTTTTTTCATTGTCTAAATTGTTTAAAAGTATGAGAAAAATCAAGAGAAATCAAAGGAAGTCAAGTCAAAAGATGAATTGAACTCATCTGAAAAGACAAGCAGAGTTAACAGATTTATATAGGAGTTGGTTTTGTCAGACAAATGACGATGTTATCCCTCATTCTGATCCTTGAGACAGTCTGCATATCATCTGACACTTGAAATACTCCACTCATGCAGATACCTGCTCCATGGACTGGATTCCCCCAAATGTCATTCCTAAAGATGAAGGAATTAGAGGCAAGGTACCTGGAGAAATTCAACAACTGAATAGCTCACGGGCCAAGCATGCTCAACAGAAAGACCAAGGAGTTGTTTGGATTTAGAGGCAGAACACACCAAAACTCAGGCTGCTGGGAAAACATCTTGAGAGAGCCAAGCATGGAGATGCTCTGCATGAGAGCCTGGAAGTCCCACCCGTGCTGGGAGCTCATTTCCAGTATTGCATGAGGAGGAAAGGGGAAAAGGATGCCAAGTTCACATCCAACCAACCACCACAGACACTTAAGCTGAGATTCCTCGGGGTCCATCTGGGCTTAAAGGCTGAACAAAAGCACATTCCTGGCAAGCAATTTGCACCTTGAAACTCTGAAAGCAACACTCCTTTGTAATCAAGATGCAGCACTCCTTTTAATCCTCTGGTCTATTAAATTCAATTATTGTGGTACACTGCGCTCTTAAAAAGAATAAATACAGTCTGTTTTTATAGGAAATCATGTTACAGGATATGGTATTAATTATCTGTACCAAAATGAAATAAGAAATGTAATCAAAAAATTATACACAGATCTGAAAAAGAACTAATTACAGTAAAACCTTGGTATTTTTTGCCAGTAGTCTCAGTCAGGGAAAAATGGATATTTATCAAAATTGTACTCCTGGCAGGTTGTTCAGAGAGAAGACATTCACAAAAGAAACTGTGAAATAATTAATACACAAAGGACCTGTTTGATGATACATAAATAGACTACTTCAATGAGATGTTGCATCCAGATTTAGCAGTGGGATACCAGACCAATTTAACACAATCAGCAAAACCTTAGACCAGATACTAAATTGCTGTTGCTTTTAATGAGAGTGGACAATACCTAAGCATGAAGCCTTACTGTACAGGACACAGGATACATTATTCCAACACAACAGCAGCAGTATCTTTTTTTTCTTACGGGCTCACAAATACAATCTAAAGGCAATTTCATCTGTGTTATTAGTTAGGAAGAGTTTCTAGCAGTTTATACAAATGGCCATCCACATTTAACTCATAGCTCCAAGCAGTCATTGGCAAATAACTAAATGGAAAGGAACATTCTCTCTTTATCATCAATTTAGATATAGAATTCTCTCCAATACGGGATTTCTGCTATTCTCACCATTTTCAAGATATACACCTCCAAGACAGCACACTATTGGTTTCATCAGCACAACTAAACCTTGCATATTGGTTTTGTAATTCTCCCAACCCTGTTTCTCTCTGGGTTGCATTAATCCTGATCGATACATGGTCCTCTGGTGTAACTCTTGTTTCTCTGTCTGTGCTTCCAAGGTCTCTGCTATGACTGTTCAGGCTGTAACACACTCTTACCCTACAGACCAGCAGTGGTTTCCTGCAACCATATGCACAGAAAACATCCAACACTTCCTCAGCTACTGCTATCAGTATCTAATTACAGAAAAGCCATTAAAAGCAGTTTGAATTTCTCTCTTTCTGGTTCAAAGTGGAGATATTATTTCTAGGGTATAACAAGCAAGACTGGGGCCTCCCATCCCTTCTGCCTGCACTTAAGGCATTAAAAAAACCTTCTTAAATAGGGCACATGATGATTGGCCAAGTCCATAAGGATAGAAGAGGGCACTTCTGTCCCTAATGGCAGCATAATTCCCATGCAACAGAAAAGAACATTGAAATAGAGGTAAAACTTCCATCCACACTGAGTTGCTATGAGACATGGAAATGAAAAAAGAGGCAGAAGCAGTTACTTCTGTGTTCTTGAACTGGTGAAAGTAAACCACAAGGTCTAAATTCTTGGCCCTAAAACTGTGCTCCTGTCATTTTCTACCTGTGCCATCTGTGCACTCCAACTTTTGCTCCTCCCCAAACCACAGATGTCTGTGGAGCACTGCCAAGGGGAACCCCTTCTAGGGCTGGGACCACAGACTGAGGGGGCTGCAAACAAATACTGGGTTAGCAGAAGTGGTTTTGGTCCTCTTAAGTTTACTTCCTATTCTAAATAATGTGCATCCTCATCAGAAAAGTTTACTTACAATTTTCCTGTTGCACGCTACTATCTTCTGATCTCTGCTGATATTTTGGTAGGTAACCAAAAGGAACCTTGGGTAGTTCCACTTGTAACTAATACTGTATTTATCTAAAGACTGACTTGAAAATAAAATGCCAAAATGGAAAAAAGAAATTAAATCAGTATTTCCACACTTGCCAAGTAATTTGCTTCATAATTCTTAAAAAAAAACATAACAATACTCCCCGATTTAAAAAAAAAAAAACAAAAAAAAACCTAATGTCAGACTTTGAGTAAAATCTCACCAAAGTTTTGTTGGAGACCCCAAATGCAGCATATTGTATCTACAGAGTTTTTTTTCTTATTCTTCCCCTGAGATCCCAGCACAAGGAGTGCTGATGGTCAAATGAGGAACCCTGTAAGTGGAGATAACATCTCAGCAATGCACCTCAGTGAGCTGCTGAGTGCATGACAACACCAACTAAGCCCTCACCACAAGGCAGCATAGACATTTTCTTCAGAGTCACTCAGTCTTTTTTTTTTTATATTCCATGAAAAGAAACATATTAAATGAAGGCATATTGTCTGAAAAAAAAATATCAAAGTGACCTGATCACTTTTTGTCTATTGCTTGACAGCCAGAATACTATAACAACTGTTTTGAGATTCTGTCTGATTTCATAACCTTGTACATCTTTTTGTGCAAAAGAAAAAAAACAGGTTTATTGAAGCAGTTAAAACTTTATTTTCACTAAGACAAGTACATAACTTAAAAAAAATAAATTTCTAATATCTGCAGCAGAATAAGACAAAAAATGGCTCTATATATGCAGTTATATCC
The DNA here is from genome assembly GCA_034336665.1 of Luscinia megarhynchos. Classification (NCBI taxonomy): domain Eukaryota; kingdom Metazoa; phylum Chordata; class Aves; order Passeriformes; family Muscicapidae; genus Luscinia; species Luscinia megarhynchos. The sequence continues at coordinate 9,951,238 of JAPFBE010000003.1, read as the reverse complement.
AGCTCTCAAAATCTCGTGTTAGGTTCTGTCAAGTTGTTCTGATCCATAATAGCCTCACATGTTTTTTACTCTTAAATGGAAACAAATCAAGCAATTACACATGATAAAGCACTTATAGGTCAGTTTACAGCATAGATGTTTTCTTCAATGTCTATTATGGTTTTAAATGAGGAATGTAAAAAGGGAAGAGGATACTTCAGATTTTCGTGATTATCCCATTCATTTTCTTTGTACTTGCATTCTAAATTAGACAGCTGTTCATATCTCTAATCATAACAATAAACCTAATCTCCAAACATAAACCATTCAAAAATTATTTTAATATCCCCTAAAAGAAGCTTTCTTGGACATTTTGTTTTTTTTAAACCATGAATTAAACATCAAAGTAAAAAGAGTTAATAAAATCAAATTTATTCAGTCTTCTTTATTCATCAATTATTAATGTGAACCAAGTCATAACAAAACTTCTTTTTTCCTTCTCACTATATGCTGTGATTCCACTTACCACTTCTTTTTGTAATGTATTTTGTTTTTTCACTTTTATTTTTTTGTTTACATGTTACATAAGGACTTCCTGAAACTCCAGCTAAGATAAAAACCTATGCAATCTTTAATTTTCTTTTTCATCTTTCTTTTACTCTATCATTCCAACAAGTAACAAATTATAGTGACCACAAAATCCAGATGTTAAAAATAATTTGCCCTCATACTTTTAACATACACACATGTGCATACAGATTTTAAAGACATATCATGTACTTGCAGAGAAATCATAGGCTTTCTATACTGTACTCACAGAAGAGATGTTTCAGCAGATAATATTTTTATAGCTGCTCTTGCATAATAATAACTATGACAAATATAATGCTTCACTCAGTTATTATTTGCTGCACAGTCAAACACTGTTGCAGTCAAAAACTACTCTTGAGAAATGACAGAAATACCCATCAAAATTCCATGCTCTGGCATTTCCCTTGCCCTCCTGTTGGTTTTGTTAATTAATCTTTTCTAGCAAGCATCTGCAGGAAAAAAACAGAACAGATACAATCAAAGTAACGATTTGATCTGTATCTAAACCAGACAGAATTCAGACCACCAGGCACAGCAAGAATTAATGAGATGCTACATTTTGTTTGCAGAATTAACATGAAATGTTATCTGTGATATCCTTGATCTAGACAAATATTCAGCACTACTTTTTAGTGCAATAAAATGAAGCAAATCCTGAAAACTAGGTTTAGACACTAGACCTTATAAATGTCCTTAATTGTTCCTTATAAATTTCCTAATTTCCTGTTACTGCCTAGCTACCTTCTCCTCTTTTTTTGTTTAATTTTTTTTTATTTTTCTTTTTTTTTTTTTTTTTTCCTTGTAGCATGCTTTCTGTTCTCTTCTGGTTTCTGCTTAATTCAGTTGAGAAGGTATTGTATAGGAATCCATAAAGAACCTTTAAGTTGAATCCCATGTGCTGGGATTCTGCCAACTACAGCACAGTCAAGGTACCACCTTTACCATCTCCATGTGGCTTCTTAATTGCCATAATTTCCCTAAGCAAATTCAGGCAACTGAGAGACCCTTCACTTTGCTTCTTGGGGTGGTGAATACTGACCAGGCAGTCTAAAGTAAAGAAAAAAATAATAATGATAGAAATTATTTCAACAGCTGTGTTGTTCTATTCTTTTAGCTTATAAAAAGAGTCAACTCAAGATTTTTATCCTGTAAGATAATTGAGCTCAAGGGCTTTTTCTCAATGGTTTTATTTTTCACTCAAGTTCCCAGAGCTAAGAGCTGTCCTAATACTTAGTGAGAGAGGATACTGCTCTGAAATAAATAAGCACTTATTTGTAGATCCATTTATATTATTTTGCTACTATGAAATAGTCTTTTTATCTTTTATTTTTTAAATCCATCAAGATCCCATTTACACAAGAATTTTCATCATGCTGTTACTTAAGAAAAAAAAAAAGAAAAAAAGAACACATCCTTTCTATCCCTTCTCTCTTCAACCCAAAAAGCACACAGCCTTCTTTTGAAGCAAACTTCAAGTATTTATGGATGAGGTGGACCCCACCCTTGTCCAAAGGTCGAGGAATAACTTCTCCCCAGGACTTGGAGCAGAGGTGCTGCTCCCACCATCTGAACATGGTGTGTGCCAAGGAGCACCACAGGGCTCACAAACCTTCTGCTACCCACAAGTACCAGGGGGAAAAAAATGTGACAAAGTAAAAAAGTGACAGAATATCCCGCGGAGTCCAATTTTCCAGCAGAAGGAATCTCTAATTTTATGCATCAAAATTCTAATAAATGCTTTGGAATATTTCCATATTATTCTGGTTTGGGGGGGCTTTGTTGGGGTTTTTGTTTGTTTGTTTGTTTGTTTGTTTGTATAGTTTGGGTTTTGGGTTGGTTTTTGTTTTGTTTTGTTTTGTTTTTCTGAAAAGGAATAGCTATTAGGTGTGACTGTATCCTGCAGAGTTGATGTGTAGAATTATTATGTCAGACCAATCTCTGTCTCCACCTTACTAAGGCCATTATACTTTTTCAGGAAATGTCATCTATTCAATAACTTGCTCCAGTTATCATAATAAGTTTAGCATTCAATAAAAAATGGGACATTATCAGATAATAAGATGCATGGTTCATTTCCTGGTGTGCATAAAACAGTATCTTATGTGTATGCAACTCTTGTTAATTAGGGCATTCACCTACCTCCATATTTCAGACTTTATAATTGTCACTTTGAATATTCTACATCTTGGCTTGTCCCATACCCATTTCAAATGTCTCTTTAGTGGCTGCCCAAAAGTAGTTTTTGTACTTAATAGCAATACATGCAGGATATACAGCTGATGTCAGTATATTTGTCTGCCACATACCTTTGCAGCACTCATCCTCCTCACCCTGTGATACTTTTTAGCTCTTCTTACTTCCATCCAAGTTTACAAGTTTTACTCTCAAGGTTAATGACTCACTCCTGTGCAGTCAATTTTACACCAGGCATTTGTTTGTATTTTAACCAGTGGATTCTGTACACTTACATTACCCAGCATTTTCATGGACATGCTACAGCAACTTTTCTTGATTTTGCTTAGAAATTGTTTGGGGACAGGATTCAAATCCAGGCCAGCTTATTTCAGCAGCAGCACCTCTGAATATAACATTTCCATTCCCTTCTCAAATACATCCTCTAACATCATAAAGCATCAGCTCATATATGCAAATAAATGCCACTAGGATAATATAAAGAATAATCTGAAAAGTCCCATTAGCAGGCAAAGTAAAATAAATAAAAAAACAAAAACCCACCAATAGTATATTTGGCTATTTACTGACAGGTTTTTTTTCGCTAATATAAAAAAATACCTAAAGTGACATGCAATTATGCTTGAAAATAATTCAATTTGAATTTCCAGAACCTGGGATTTCAGCACTCATATTGTCTGCTGACATCATCAGAGAAGAAGAGACCAGCTTTTCCCACAACCACTCTTACAAAAGGGATTCCTCTTCCTGGAAATCCAGGTGAACAATTCCAGCAAGAATCATGTACAGTGCCTTTGTTGGATGTGGTGTTTGGTTTTGTTTTTTTTGTAGACAGGCCTAAAAATATTGTTTGTTCTCCTTTATTTATTCACAGTGGTTCATTAGCAAGATCTTTAAAGAGCAAAACCAAATTACTGGCATATATAGTTCCTGTGGTTTATAAAGTAACATCAATTAAACATATTAAAATTATATCCTCTCATTTGCAAGATAAAATGAATCAATATTAGCTGTGCTTTTTGTTTTCTAGATGAAAGCTGTAGGGTTTCACCTTGAATAATGCATGACTGCTTGGATTAAAACAAAGGAAAGTACAGACATGCTTTTTTGTGTTCTATTATCCATTTGGTGTTTTGTAAGGAAATCCAATTGCACCTTACACATCAAAGGCTGAAATTAATTATAAAACCATACTTATCTGAAATGCTGCTGCATTTATGCAACTTTCAAAGAAGACAACATGATGGATATTTATGGATACTTTACAATTGTACAACTGTATATTGCACAACTGTACAATATATTGTACATGTTTATTTTTTTGTATCATTAGCTACAGGACTTATACCATATTTTATATATTGAGAAGCTCTTTTCTAAGAACTTAATCTCTGAACATTGACACTTTTTTATCTTCCTGCTTCATATATAGCTTGGCTTTCAGAAGAACCTTCAGAAGAACTTTTCATTCCTCCTGAAGTAGTGGAAATTGTCATTTTATGATACAGAAGTGTATTTTGGGGCATTCACACATGGTCTGTGGCTTTGATGTGTACATGCACGTTGGGAAAATGAAAAGTTGAAAAAAAGTTCTGTGAATTCTCACACATTAAACATTTTCAGCATAATTGCATCCAATTGTAAGTCATGGGACTGACAAAACTGTAAGACCCAGGAGTAGAAGGTTCCTCTAAGCCACTGAAGGATTCATAAACCATTTGTATTTTCAAGGACAAGTCTCTTGGAAAAGCATTAATTGACATGAAAAAGCACATAGAAATGATGCACACGAGTAAACACTGCAAATGGTACAGTGGTGGATAATTTTAACAACCTCTTAAATGAAATGTCCTGCATACAAGAGGCTCTAGGCAGCCTCTGTTCCTCTGTTCTCAGAGTTCTTCATTGTTTATTGCTGAAAGCTTGTGTCATATACAGTACTTTCATGTTTATGACACCCTAGATAAGCCACTGAATCTCAACAGAGATTCTTATGTTCATCAATTTCAAAGAAATGTCACGTCACTCCTTATACGTGAGTGAAAATAATATTTTTCACGTCCATAGGCACTTAGAAGTTTGCCTCTCTACCTTAGGAAATGCTGTGAGAAAAGGTGCCATCAACCATCCAGCACCCTATGGTAAATATTTGATTTTGAAAATATACTTCAAGTAAAGTGCACATTTTAAAAAGGGGTCCTGACAATGATGACCTATACTGTTCCTGAATGCAAATATTAAGCATAAACCTTTTTAATAAAAGTCCAAATTAAGCATGGTTTGAATCCTTTGTACCACACATTTCAGCATCCTCTGGCATACCTGCTACAACTCTGAAACCCACTTACATATACAGAAATTACTTCATGACAGGCAATAAATGTTTTACTTGTGCTCTAGAGCTTTGGTCCATCCAGCTTTTCCACTAAATCAAAGCCAAGCTCTTTGAAGGATCACAGTCTAGCCTCAGGAACTCCCCACAGTGACATTCTCAAGTTGCTCTCCCTGCTGTGGGACAAGAGGTGGCCAAAGCTGCTGCCACCAGAAAAGCTCCTGAAGGGCCACTGAAACATTCTGGGCTCTCCCCAAGTGTTTATTTCTGTAGATCTGGAAGGAGCCAGACAAATCCCACCACACTCTGCTCTATGGCCCCTGTGTTTTCTGGGAGGGACAAAGGACCATTCAGCCACCTCCACCTGCAGGGTGGCACCACCAGGGTCAGCCTGCACTTTGGCCTGGGCTCCATCACCACGACAGTGACAGCAGCACGTGCACTCTCGCCAAATTTGGATTGAGTGGCATCTCTGCTCCAGGAAACTCTACAAACCCACAGAACCCAGCACAGCTGAGACACAGCAGCAATAACATTCTCTGTTTCCTGAGGAGACGTTTACAGGCACAGAGTAAATGTTACACGTTCCAGATTGCTCTTTCTTTTTGTTTCATTCTGAAGACATTTTAGTTTCTCAAAGCTTCATTTACATTACTGAATTGCAGATTCAAGTTATCTTACTGGATTCAGTGAGTTATCCACAGCCTGATACATGCCTACCTATCCCAAAATGAGATGTGCATTAAATCATGCCCTTTGCAAGACATATTTTATACTTCCATGTAATTTGTACAACTTATTATCAGCCTTACTGTCAGAGACAACACAAAAACTGTTCAACTGAGAAAATAATTCATTTTCCCTTGATTCTGAGAGGGAGGAATACCAAGAAGAATATGAAAAAGGTGATAAGCATGTGTTACTGATTTTAAATATTCAAGAAATTTATTCAAGGACTTTGAAATGTCATGGACATCAGGCTGTGAAATTATTATTTTGATACTATATACAGCAAAATGTAAAGGTGTGTTAATGCCATGCTGTATGACATTTCCCAAGCGATTGCTTCCCCATTTTCTATGTTAACTGGGTAATGTTTTGCTAAATATCAATTACAGATTTTGTTTCTTTTGTGTTTTTTTAAATGAGAACGCTATTAGCTTTATTTCTCCAAGTCCATAATGCTCAAACATACTAAACATTTTGATTAAATACGTGCTTTCCTAAATTTAAAGCATTCGTAGAGAATAGCTTTTTATGTATTTTCTAAATTGTGTCTAAAAGTTTTCAGTCACTCATACAAAAAGAAAATACAAGTAGAAGGTAATTTTTTAACCTATACTGGACAATACTGAAAAATACTTCCACTCATTGCAGTGATTGTGTTTCAGAATATGTAATAATGAACAAACAGGTTCTAAAAAGAACAGAATGTTCTGATTTCACTTGCAGTGTAAGGTGGAGCAGGGGCACAGGCAGACTGAATCAACAGTCCTTTGAATGGACAATTGGGACAGCAGAAATACAAACAGTGCTGCATCTCCACACCCCAGTGAAGACCACTTAATATCCATCCCCTCAGCAGAGCCCTCTTGGCCCAGGGGCTATCCTGGGAGGCAACACCCACCAGGGTACCCAGCCCTGCACTGCCACTGACATCCCCCACTCGGGGCCCAGCCTGCACAGCTCACTGTCCCCTTAGGTGACATTTAGAGGGGGCCATGGATGGATTTGAGCTGCTTGGTCCCCACTACATCTTCGTTTTTCAGTCTGCAGCTTCTGGCTCCCAGGCTGATGTGATTTTTCAGTCCCCTGATTTTCACAGAATCACTGAATGGATAAGGTTACAAGAGATCATGATGGGTCACCTGGTTCAACCTCCCTGCTCAGGCAAAGTCATCCCAGAGCACATGCACAGGATTCTGTCCAGACAGTTCAGATATCTCCAGTGAGGGAGGCTCCACACCCTCTCTGGACAATCAGTTCCAGTGCTTGGTCACTAAAAAAGAAAAAAAAAATTCTTCCTCATGTTCAGGTGGAGCTTCCCTCAGCCACCAGCTCCTGCCCGTTCCTCCTGTCCCATTGCTGGGCCCAGGGAGCAGAGCCTGGTCCCTGCTCTGCCCCTCCCTGCAGACACTGGCACACAGGGATGGGGCCCCTCTCAGCCCTCTCTTCTCGAGGCTGAGCAGCCCCAGCTCCCTCAGCCTTTCCTCACTGAGATGCTCCAGTCCCTCCATCATCTTTGTCACCTCCACTGGACCCGCCCCAGCAGCTCCATGTCTGTCCTGTCCTGAGGAGCCCAGAACTGGGCACAGCAGCCCAGGTGATCCTCACAGGGCTGAGCAGAGGGGCAGCATCACCTCCCTGACCTGCTGGCAGTGCTCTTCCTAATGCACCCCAGGACCCCATTAGCCCTCTTGGCCACAAATGGCACTGCTGGGCAGCTTGGTACCCCCCAGACCATCAGGTCCTTCTCCCCAGAGCTCTTTCCAGCAGCTCATTCTGGTGCATGGGGTTGTTCTTCCCAGCTGCAGAATCCATCAGCATTTGCCTTTGATGAGTTTCAGACAGTTCTTCCCTGCCCATGTTTCCAACCCACCAAGGTCCTTCTGAAGAGCTGCACAGCTCTGCTGTATCAGCCACTCCTCCCAGCTTTGTGTTCTTTTGTCATGTTTGAACTCCTGTAAGGCATTTCCTCAACACCTTGCTGTCCTATTTATGGATTTAATTAAGTAATAAAGGGGGAAAGAATCTTAGACTACGATAAGCTATTTACCAGTAGAATATGCGTGCTTTTATTGTTCAGTTATGTAATTTATTATGGAAGTGATTAATATATTCAATATGCATTTCCTCCTAATGAGCACCTCGTAATTGATTCATAACGTTATCACAGTGTTTTCCTGCAAAATGCACGAGAAACAGTGGGGAAATTGACTATTGCAACTGAGCTCTCTAACATGCAATCAGTTAGAACTGCTTTGCTTTCCACTTAGGCAATAAGCAAACATTATATTGTGTAATAAGTCATGCCTGCTGTGTTGCTAGGCACGATACTAATGACTAGGCTTAACATACGTGTAAATTATTACACCTTTACTCAGATCCTGTGGTGTCTCATTGCAATTTCTCATTTTTAAGTACAAGTGGAGAAAATACAAATTAAAGGAATTTTTTACACAAAAACATGGCCTTTGGTTAAAAAAATCCCCATAAAACATTAAAAAAACCCCAAACATAAAGTGCTACCACTTTTTATAATTTACGTAAAACACACAGAATTCAATAGAATAATAATTCAAGGACCTACTGAGAGGATTTAATAACAGCTGTCAGGTTGGGACTCCACTGTCCCAGACAAAACTAAAACACAACAAGCCTTATAGTCCCTACCCCAAATATTAGGAAAAATTTCTACATGGAAAGGTGATCAGAGGCATTGGAACAGGTGCCCAGGGAAGTGGTAGAATCAGTGTTCAAATGTGGCTCTAGGGTTTATGGTCTAGTGGCACACATGGTGGTGGCTGGTTAATGACTGGACTCGATTCTGGAGGTCTTTTTCAACCTTAATGATTGCATAATTCAACATTGTCAGCCAAAACACAACCCTAGACAAAGTAAAATTAACCTCCTGTGATGTCCCACCCTTAAGGGGAAGGGAGCACCCAGGATTCATAAATGCTCATGGTTAAAAGAATAACAAAGTCAGAGGATCCATAAAAACTCACAAAGTTTTAATAGTAAATTACACAGTTGGCATGGAAAAAGACATCACCAGTCCTTATTGCACTGTTGGTACAGCCAATGTCCAGGTCCTGGGGTGCACATCCAGGCTTGGTGGGGATACCTCTTTATTTATAGGCTTCCCCTGCCCTGAAGATAAGTTTCTTGCTTTCTATGCAAATTAGTTATCATGTCCATTCTTCCAGGCCCTTCTGGAAAAGGGTCAGAGGCTTTCTGGTGGCCCTGATCACCCTACAGTCCATGTCCACTTCTCAACCTCATTCCTTCTCTTGTGCTCACCTCCAGGAACTAGAATAAGGATGTTTGTCCCAGAAAAGTGCTGCCCGACCTCCACATGACCCCCTTCTCCAGTCACACCTTGCTCTTTCCCATGTGTGGGACATATTACCAGAATTATTGTCTGTTGTTCCCCACAGTCCTTGGTTGGCTCCACAGCCATCCAGCCATCAGTGTTTGAGACATACACATTAACCCCTTATCTTTTGGGATTCCACACCCCCACACTTGCAGTAAACACAGGAGAAAATATAATGAGGCTTGTCAGTTGTTCAGCTGGAGCCATTCCTTCCTCCTGTTGCTTCACTTGCCCAGATTTTGCTGAAAGAAAATTTAGAGAGGTAAAACAGCATTCAAACTCTGACCAATGTTTCTTGAGGTTAGAAGAGCCTGTTCCACCCCTCAGTATTCATTAATACTGCATCTTGTCACTGAAAGCATTCCCTCTGTCTTTAAATTTTATATCTGCTCCACGGTCTAATTAATAAAGCTCAGGGTGGAGTTTATTACTGCCTATAACTGTCAGGAGCAGTAAGACAGCCACAGAGAGAGTTACTACAGAGGGAAGAAGCAGGGAAAACTTCACCACATCTTTTGAACAAAACAAAACCAAATCACTCCCCTCCACTCCTCCCCTGCCAAACCCAATCTGTTCAGGCACTCAAAACAGGAATGGTCACATCACAGAAATCTACTCTGTCACTTCTATTAACTGCAGCTGTGAATAAAGGTGTGTTAAGCACAATGAAAATGAGGCCTGAGAGGTTTGATGCTTGGGAGATCAATGTGTGAATGCAAGACAGTCAGAAATCTGCACTGCAATGAGAGCGAGCATCATGCATAATGCAACTGCTACCCTTCCATAACAGCAGATGAAAATTGCTTAAAAAATGCAAAGCTGTCTTCTTACATAACAGGTAAACCACTCGTTCCCAGGAGCTTTCTTAGGCTGATTTATTGACACATACAGACTGCTATTGATATATTGCAAAAAAACCATTAAGACGATCCATTTCTTTGAATCTTAACGCCAAGCTAGAATTCAATTCAGTTAAACACATGCTCATATATGGTCATTGTCTTGCTGCCATATGGAACTCTTTGACAAACAGGAAAGAATGCAAGAGCAATAAAACAAATTACTCCTACAAAGGAACAATAATGGAACAGTACACCTACTTTCTCAGGAAGCATCAAACAATGCAAGAGTTGTTTTCTAAGATTTTGTCTCTCAAACATGTTACATATTTTACCTCATCATCAATACATTTGTTGCACTATGTGAGATAAGCCAAAATAACTTTTAAAAAAATCCAAACAAAAAAAAACAACCAACCAAAGAAAAAAATTTAAATTGTTCTCAAAAACCTCCAGAAAGTTCAAACAAAGAGTTATGGAGTAACTTTAACCAAATACTAATCCACAAGAGATAATGAAATTTGGAGTTCATCAATAGGTATCAAATACAGTGGATAAGGATTAATAAGATATTTTTGGTCAGAGTTCAATAGTTTATTTCTGACAGTAGAAAAGCATTTTTTTCCTCTGACAACAGAAAATCGTATTTGTATTTATTGGAAGAGGGAAAGAAATTATCTTTTCATCAAACATGCAGTAAAACACCAGGAATAGAATATTCTCCAGAACACAGACATGCTACAATAAGCAAAAATTAGTTTCTGAGGAAAAGAAAACCACCACAAAAATAAAATTATAATTTAAAAATTTCAAAATGAAAAAAGAGGAGAATACTTATTATGAAGCAACACACAGAACAGAAGAGCTATCCTGAAGATGGAAAGCACATGAATATAACCAGGCAATGATCAACAGATTTCTTTTAATACAAGTCCTCTAGGGAAGGGAAAAAAGCAGAAATTGACTGATGAAATAAAGTCATCTTCAACAGGAGGCCTATATAAAACATAAACCAGATTTCATAATATCAAAAACTATGTATGACTAATGACAGCCATGAAAGATTTCCTCTATGTGCTTTCTGATGTTCTGATCATGAAGTTTGTTTCCTACTTTGTAGTAAACAATCTGATTTTAGCAAGAGATGCTTTTAAAAGTAAGTCCTGTGGGCATTTATCATGACCACCTCTTAAAGCTAAGACAAGCAGCGTAAACTACCCTTAAGTTTTAAGCTCAGATATGTGCTCAACATTTTTATGTTGAGTCAAATCACTTTTTATTCTCATCAAGTGGTTTTTTTTTAAGATACAGGTCTTTATTTTACACAGTAGAATATATCCCTTATTTTAATGGACTTCACCAGGAGTTAATGGGTTCCCCCACAAGTTTAAGGATGAAGTGTCCATCAGAGAGGAAGTGCCAAACCCATCCTTGCCTGCACAGCTCCACCCCAGGCACCAAGCAGCTGCACCAACTCCCCCGTCTCCTCCTGCTTCACACCTTGCAAGAGCCTCCTGCCCACTCTCAGCAGCACTTCAGTGTGCTCTCCTGCAGTGTTTTCATCACATGGCATGGACAAGCAGCAGGAGAATCTTAATACATACTCTGCCATCAAGATCTAACACACACATGCAACAACAACAACAAAAAGGAACAATAGTGGGATATTGCTGACTTTTCTCTGCTAGAAATTTTTCTTGAAAAACAGCAGATTTGTGTCCTTCTGTTGTGTTTGGTGTTGTCATCCCACAAATCCCTTGCTATTTCTAAAAGTGTGTATATATATATATTTGTCCTGATAGCTATGGAAAGAATCATTCTGATAAAGACTTTCTACACAAGCAAGCTGTGTTTGTTTTGGTTGTTTTTTGTTGTTGCTATTGTTGTTGGGGTTTTTTTTAATTTTAATTTTTTTTGTTTAGACAGAGCACTTTTGAAACATCCCTTTGCATAGTAGCCTTTTTTCTGGCTCTGGAGAAACAAAACTGGACAACAAGTTATGAAATGATATAAAATAAACTATTGCAAGTACACCAACTCACAGAGTAGGGAACCTGCTTGAACATTATTTACTAAGCATTTTGGAAGAATTTTATGAAACTAATTATTCTTTGCCAGTGAGTTTGCAAAAGGTACAAGAGAGGCTCTAGTCTTCAACTCGAAAACATTAGGAAAATGAAGTTAAGGTTTTCTTAGGAAGAAATAAGAAACTCTATTCAAATATTGTAACTGCAATATCCTCAGGATATATTTTTTGAAACACACCCAGCACTATAATTTCAGTTGGCTAGAGTAACTGAAATTAAATAAAAAGTCCACAATAAATGCAATTTTCCTTACCGTGAATTTAAAAAGGTAAAATATTCAATGTTTGTCAAAACAATTTAAGACTCTTCTCTCGCTTTTCTGTATGAGGAAGCATGATGTGTCACTCTGCAAAGAAAAGAAAATCCTACAAAACCAAAAAAACCCTGAAGCTTTTGATTCTGGGAAAGCATTGATGGAAACTTTCTTTTTGTATCCTGCTGAAAATTTGGAGTAAAATTAGAAGAAAGAGAAAAACATGCAACATCACATAACCAGCACTCTTTTTGCTACAACAGAGTATTTACATGAACAGAAACCAATATCTTCCTATCTGGTCAGGAGAAAAAAAAATTGCTAAAAAAATTATTTTTCCCTGACAATTTTGTAGAAACTTTCAGGCAAAACTGGCTACAAATTACAACTCTAAATCAAAATGTCAACAGACATAAAAGTTTTCTAAGCATATTTTTATGGACAATGGAATTCTGAAAAAAAAAAGAAACCAACATTTGAAACAGGATTACATTTCTTTCCTCCCCCCACCCCATCCTGACAACTCTAATTCTATGTATAAAGACAACTCATATTCTACGTAACAATTCTCTTATTTTAAGTTTACTTGGAAGATTCTTCTATTACCTTACTGCATAATAATCTTGAATGTAATATCCAAATCTAGCAAGTAGCAAAGGCAAAATACCCTAGAACTCTAAAATTCTTTAAACAAAAAGTATTTAATCCCTAGTCATTCTTCAGATCCTTTCCAGTTCTTTGCCAAATTTACTCCTGAATTTTATGCCAAAACTTTTTACCATCTCAAATTCCAACACTGTCACTGAAATCCTTTGTTCAGCATCTTAGCATCATGAGCTAGCAAAATTCATTATGTAGCACATTAAGAAAGAAAAAGGACAATCAATATAAATACAGATACTGGAGTATCCACATCTTCCATCAATGAATGCTAAATTCAAGAGACAAAGAAACTAAACAAAAATAAAAATTGGCAACAGTTACAGCCTGGCATTTCAAAAATGAACCTCAAGTGGAGCGTGGTAACTCCACTGTGGTATAAGAAATATTATTTCTTCTGTCATCTGAAAATAAGGTAAGACAGAAGTAGGAGTTAATGAGTAGAAATGAAAATTAAAATAGCAACAGGTGCTGCAAAACAGAACCTTTATATTAGTTCTGGTAACAGACTGTTTCAGACACCAGCCCTCTGACCAAGTGTTGTGACACTTCCCATCCTCAAGGCTGGAGCTGCAAAGGGCACTGGTTACCCCAGGACCAGCTGGGCCATGTAAGCCTGCCCTGAGACCACCCTGGGACAAGCACAGAGGCACAAGGGAAATGTGGGGATCCCATTCCTCATACAAAAATTACTTCCTCATGCTTGAACAGAGGGGTGGTGTTCTCCAGGTTTGATCAGTAAATCGCATTGAGGTGCAGGAGCAAAACCCCAGTGCTGTCCATGAATTCCAACAAAAAGATGCTGCCCATCCTAAATTATTTTTATGACTACCTGTAGAGGATATAAGACACAAAGATGCAAAGGAAAATCAGAGCAAGGTGGAAACATGCAAATCATTATTGCTATGATGACCATTGGTCTAAAATAAATTTTCTGTAAGAATATTATGATAAAGTTTCTTGGGGTAGCCCAAAGAGAACGATGGAGTGATCAGTTTTGGTAAAGTATTAAGGGTGTTCCCCTTCAGGAGAGAGGTAAATACAGACTTCTGGCACCTGGCTGTGCCCACAAAGATGACGACAGATACAAACATAAGGTTTAGGGTAGATCTAAAGAGACGTCCCAGAAAATACATTGTCCAGCTTAGGTAAAGAAGGGGAGTAATTCAGTTATCAGAAACACAGATGCACTCAGTGACAAGACTGAAAGATACTCAATGACATATGAGAAATTGTAAAATGGGTTTGTTTGACATTGTGTGGGGGAGAGGTGCTGGTGGTTATTTTGGTTTTGCTTGTTTGCTTTTTAGATTTTTTTGGGTGTGCATTTTTTTTCATTAACACATTGCTAAATATTTACTTTGAGATGCCCTTTGATGTAAAGATCAATATACATGAGAATGTGAGAACACAATCACAAGAAGACAGGTAATTAGTAAATAGAGGAAAATTTTAAAAACAACATAAAATGTAGGTGAGTGAAAAGCATGTTTTATAAAAGAACAATAGGTTTCACCTTTGCAAAAGCCCTGATCCTAAAAATGTCTTCTCAGGGGTATATGCTTGCAAATATTCAGAGCTTTCTATTTGGTATATATTTTTCCCCAAACTGTAACCAATGAGCTTTAAAAGCAATGCTAATCTTTCTGTATGTCATCTTATTCCTACCGGCAGGTGGGAACATATGTCAAATATGAAGAAAAACAGCAAGTCAGACCCTAAAAGCCAACTGAAAAAATGAAGAAAAAAAAAAGTCCCGAAGACTTTAGGAGAGACGTGAAAATTAAAGGAGCAAAGTAAAAAGGATCATCCCTATTTCATATATCTATTTTTAAGGGTTGTATTAAATCATCATCAGTATTCAAAATATTACAGTTAACAGATTTCTTCTGCCATATCCAATTACTAAACAGAAAACTACTGCTATAAAATGCAGTCTGTGCTGAAGACTATTACATCCCTATGTCATCAAAAGAAATTCCCCTTCCTTCTCTGACAGCTGCTGCTAAGTTAAATCTGTGCTCCTGTGGATCTTAAGTTATGTACCATAATATCAAAGTCAACATTTTTCCTTATGAAGTTAGCATCTGGAAAATCAATTTATCAATCAACTATTAAGCCCCTATTACTTTACATATGTATTTTGGGTAGATATTTAAGAGGTGAGGCAAAAATGCCTTTCTGCTAAATATTTCCCTGAACAGTTTATACTTCAAAGTGCATTTCACATTATAAGGAATACATAATCTGCTTACAGTTTTTTAGAGTCAGAAACGTTCAAATCACTTCATGGAGATTTTGCACTCTTCCTTACTCACTTTTTAGGCCATCACAAGTAGGATGACATGAAGCCTACCAAGCACTGCTGTCCTGAGCCAGCTGAATTCCCAGTCACCTGCAGTGCTGGCAATTAATTCCAGTGACATGAACTAAAGTGATTTTAATTGTCACACTGAAAGTGAATACAGGACTAAATGCCTGTGAAGCACATAGAACAAGCAGCTGGAGACTTCAATCAATGTTAATATGTTCTGTTAGAATCACAGAGGGAGAGTAATAAAGACAGTGCAGCACACAAAAGGTGCAGAGGACTAAATCAAAAGCACAAACTTGAGCTCGAGACAAATCTGATCAAGGTTACAAATACTGCATGAGACCTGGAGACCAACAGGAAAAAGCATCAGTGATGTGACAAACCTGAGAAAGGAAAACACCTTTTCAGATGTAAGATGTAGCTGCTGCACATGTTATTCTAATATACTTCATCATCTTGTTTCATAAAATTCATGGTGATTTAATGCTTTCTCAACACTGTCCCATTCTGCCTATCTGCTGATTTGCACTGCACTTTTAATTACAAATATGAAACCTGCAAAAATCGAAAATCCCAATTTTATCCTAATGGCTATTCCCTTCACTGTTCTGAAGAATTGCTAAGGAGAAATGCCCAAAGCAATATCACAGAGCCTTTCTAATACATCTGACACTTTGGTAGTTCAACATGATAATGAACAATAATTACCTCACAAGCAAGTCTCACACTCCTCCCATCTCTCTGGTCATAGAACAATGCTCTCCTGTCAGCAGTGGTTTCTGTCTGAGAGCCCCATCTACATTATTTGCCAGATTTCACCTGAAGACATTTTCATAGACATTAAATTATTTATTTCTTTTTAAAGCAGTGTCTTCAGTGACCAGGGTCTGTCAACACTACATGCAACTGCAGAGTACCATTAAATCTGGAAAGCTTAATGCAATCACATTTAAAAAGTCAGTCTGGAAAACTCAGATGAATTAATGTTGAGGAAGCAGCTGGAGGGTTTAACTGTAAGGAATGCATAATACTATCTGTATATTGTTTTAACACAGGAGTCAGTGTTTCATGTTTTTGAGATTTTAAAACTCTACTAGAAAAAAAAAACCAACTGTAATTGTGAACTGAAACTCCTGAAAAACATATTTTGTTATTTGGAGATCACTCACTCACATTAATGCATGCAAAGAATCAGACTATACCTTCCTTTTATGTCACAGCCAGCAGTAGAGTCACAACTCAAAATAAACAAAAAAAAATATTCAAAACTCCCTGCATTTTGCTATCATCTTTCATTAGACCACCACTCACATTCTGAGAAGTGCTGTAGGCAGGAGGTTACTCCTCGAAAGCTTTAACCACAATGAAAAGACCCTGGGTTTGCTCAGTTGGTCAGAGCGTGGTGCTAACACTGCCAAGGCTGTGGGTTCAATCCCCATATGAACCATCTGCTTAAGAGCTGGGCTTGATGGTCCCTTTGGGTCCCTTCCAACTCAGACTATTCTCTGATTCTGTGGGAATAATTGATTCTTGACAAACTGGCAAAGTGGTGATGTCCCACACAGATGGCAAGGGAATTCTCACAAGAAAAATAGAAATAAAAGTGAAAAACACAGTGGCACTGGTACTCAACTGCATCCATATATTATACCCAGTTATTACCCACCAGAGAGGGAAAATAAGCTAAGTGACACGAGCACTTACTGCACTCCCAGTCAGCAGTCCCTCTGCTCTGCTATTAATAACTCGGGTATTTATCATGCTATCCCTTTGTTCTGCCCATCCTTGCATTAACAAGCCCATAAAACAGGTCCTGGAATGCTGGCTGGGAACACAAGCAGACTTGCCCTGCTGCAGCCTGCTCCTGGTGGGAAGCTCCAGGACAGGATGGAGGGGTAGCAGAGAGCAGCAGGTCCTGGTCCTTAGGTTAATGTTCTGGGGGTCCCACTGCCTTTGATGGGCAACCCCAGGAACAACTTCTGCCATATTTAATTTCTACTAATCTCAATAAATTTTCATAAAGGACCAAATCTAGACTTAGTCTGCAGCTGCAGCTTAAGCCTCCACTACTAAGGTGGAAAAGATTACAAACAGCCCCCTGCCCCATCTGCTGAAAGGACACCACAAGCTCAAGATTTTATTGCAGACCAAACCCACAGATCTTCAGTTTATACCCAGCTTACACAACTGATGTGCACTGAAATATGTATTTCTCAAAATCCCTCTAGAAACAGCCAATCTCAAACCTTCAGGAGGGGGAGAGAGCAGCAAGAAGGGGACAGTTTACAGGGAGAAGAGCACAGCCATACAGCATGGATTAAATTCAAGTTTATGGCATTCTCTAAATTATGTGAAGCAGCTGGAAAATGAAGCAACCTGCAGCAACACCCACTCAAACATCCTTTCCTTGCCTTGGGGGTTTCCATCAGGTTTAAGTCTTGCTGCACAGCCTACAACATGTTCTAAATAAATACTAGGACACTTTCACGAAAGGAAAATAAATCTCTCTTGAATGTGGTATAGTTGGAAGCACGGCTACTCACAAGATTTCACATTGGACAAGGTCTTACAAAATAAGTAATAGAAAGAAATAGATGACCTAAAGGTTAGCTTTACATTTTTACTTCCAGTAATTCATCCATTTCTCTTACAACATTTTTAGTTAAATATAATCTGTTCAGTGCTCTGAAATAAAGCCCTTTTGCATTATTATTATTATTATTGTTGTTGTTGTTGCTATTATCATTATTAACACAGGGAAGAAGGAAGGCAAAGGACAAGGCAGTCAGGACAGATTACTTGAGTAGATAAACTTGAAATTTAGCAAAGATAAACTCGAGTGTGGCAATAAATTCCAAACAGCCCAGAAATAAGCAGAATGAAGAAGCTGGGAAGCTTTGCCCTGCTGATGGAAACCTGTGTGGGCAGGGCTGCAGTTTGGGGACAGCTGGTGGGGCTGGCACTGGTGGCTGCACAGGGGTCACTTCAGCCTCTGGCCACGAGAGACGAGCACAACAGCAAGGGACACCTTCCCCAAGCCCTGCTCCACTGCTTCTGCCATGAGGGACGAGGGCAGGAGCTGCAAAAGCAATGAGTCACTTACACCAGGCACACAAAACCCATCACATGCCCCTGCATAAGGCAGGGGTGTGAGTGAATAGGAGAATGTAGTTATTTCAGGCTACCACCCACCTGGATTGTTTTACAAGCAGCAACTCAAGAGGCTGAAAAAAAAAAATACAATACAATTTGTGCCTCTTACTTTAAATGAGCAAAGCTAGAGAAGTATACACAGAGAAAGAATGTAACTTATTCATTATTACAAGTTAAATTACATTAATTTCTATTGTGCCCAGCATCTTAAGTTTGGTTTTTTTTATTATTATCATTTGGGGGGATGTAGGGTGTGATTGGGATTTTTTTGTTTGTTTCTTCTTCTTCCTTCAAAATTCTTCTCTTTCCATATCCCAACTAAAAAAAAAAGGGAAAAAAATATGCTACTACTTTTTACCAATATGCAAAATGCTCTTTTTTTTGAAAGACTTGCAGTGTTGTGTTTACAGTTGGACTCGGTGATCCTAAAGGTTTTTCTGATTTTTTTTTTAAATGAATTATGACCAGAGGCCCCTCAAATGACATTTTTTTTCTCTTATAACATGAACCTTCTTTTTCATGAAACAAAAATGTCGAGTTTTGCTTAATGTAAATCAATACACAGATATCAGTAGTACCAATGTTTTTTTTTTCCCTGCAATATATTCAATTATTCTTTCTTAACATCCGACGCACCTTTCCCTCTCCAAGTAGATTTACTTAAGCTCACTTTATCACTTCAACTCCTCCACCACCTGAGAGAACATATATTCTTAGACAACCCTGATACCTATGACTATGAATGCTTCAGAGTTCCTTTTTTCTTTCTGAAAAACATTAATCATCCTCATTTCTGCGGGGGAGGGGGGGGGTGTGTGGAAGTTTTCTTTAAACTTCAAGAAATACTACATTGAGAAAATTTCTCTCTTGCTCTTATCATTAAATAAATAAATAAATAAATATATTTGTAACATTCCCATACCCAAATAGCATTATTCATTACTATGCCAAGAGACTGCTTAGGTCCTTCACGTTTTAAAATATGTTTGGGGTGGAAGCAGCTGAAGCCCCTCCTGCACGCTGCTGCCCATCAGGCACTGCAGAGTGGGCAGCAGGAGCCACCAGAGGAGCACACATCACATCATTTAAAATGGCCCTGCTCCCTTTCAGTAATTTAGGATGTTAATGAAGTATGATTCAAAGGGCATTGCATATGTTTCATGGCACCAACAGACAAACTGATTATGTAGTGGGAACACCAACATAGTTATTGTCAATACTTTGTGTTACACATAACAAAATGCATTTTTTTCCATAAAATAGGTAACACAGGTTTGTCTTTAACTGGGGACATTTCAGTCTAATTTTAGACATGTATACAGATTAAAGCCATCATTTCAGAAAATAAGTCCTTATGAAAGTACTCTGGTGAATGAAATAAAGTGCACCAGTTTAAATGCAAATTTTTGATCTAATCACCTCCACTGAACCTTATACATGTACTACAATAAAAAGGAAAACCTCTCTGAAAACTAGAGTTCAGCCCAGAGAAACTGTATCAGCTGAAACACAATTCTGGATAACATAAATTTACAGCTAAAGTTAATGACCTTTCTAGAATATATCAAGAAACCAACATAAAGAAAGCAGCAATAGATTTTCTATTATTCTTGGTAGTTTAAGTCTTTAAATCAATTCTTCACTTAGTATGGTATTTCTCCTCCAAAACACTACACAAAGAAAATTAACCATTATAAATAACGGTTTAATTAATTGACTTTTTTTTTAAAAAAGCCAGTCTCTGGAGATTATCTGGCAGATAAGTATCAAGAGAAATACCTTACTTAAGACAATTAGTGAAAGGTTCAAAAGTTCATTCCTGCTTTGAAACAGCATTGAATACTCTCCAAATAATTTCCATCACAACAGGGTGGTTTATAAATTCATTTCTTAGTGATTTCCCGTAAAGACACTAACAGTGCATGTGAGCTTGGGAGGGGCTAAACTGAGCATGTTCCACCTCCACCATGGCCCGTTTGGGTATTGGGAGGAGGAAAAACAGACCCCAGGCACCTCCCTGCTCCTGTCTGCCATAGCCTCAGTGTCCCAGAAAGGAAATTGTGGTGTTGGAAAGAACCTCGAGGGTTCCTCAGGACCAAGAGTGGTCCCTGGCACTCAGCTGCTGCCCTGGGTGAGACTCAGCCCCTCCTCTCTGCTGCCCAGGACATCACAGCCAGAATGAGAAGCCATGGTATTCTGATCCTTCATTTCCAGAGGATACAGAAAGAAGTAGGTGAGGAAAATGGGATGGCAAACAGAAAATATGGCTTAAAAGTAGACTGACCACAATACAGGCTGGATGCTCTTTTAGTCAATCCTTTCCATGCCTGCAATGGAAATCCTTTCCCCAGCAATGGATTCCATCACCTGCTAGTTCCAATAAAGGTAGTTGGTACCATTCTGTTTGAGCAGAAGGCCAGATACATGTCCAGGTTTTTCAGGTAAGATTATTCACACATGCACAGCTATTATTATATAGGGTAGCATTCAATAGTCAATCAGATCCAGCAGGATCAAGGTATGATGATGATTCTGGTTTTAAGAGTTCCACAAACACATGAGGTAAAGGGTTTAGGAGTGCTCTTTTAAAAAAAGCCAAGAAAACTGATGCTATATAAAATACCACAGAGACATTAAAGGATATTTATTACTTTGAAGGTCTGACCATTAGCTTCCATTTGAAAGTGGATGCTTTGAGAGTAATCACTTAGTACGCATTTGTAAATCCCACTGGGTATCTTCCCAAGTTCCTTGCAAAATTTTGGCCAAGTGTGCTTATGGATCAGGAACTTTTGATTGAGCAAAATATTTCTGGCACCTTAAAGAGGCACTTCACTGCTGAGTGGACTCTACAACAGCATCTATACTCTACTGCTCATTGATTTCTTTAACTGCCTTTGCATAGCTTTAAGTCTCAGTGGTATTGTTTTCCTTTTGATGCCTACAGATACTAAATCAGAATATTTAAAGATGATCCATCTGGACTAAAGTAACAATTTTGTAATTTATAAATTATATGTATCAAAATATGTTGAACACATTGATTGTGTTGAACACATTATGCTTCATTTCATATTTTCCACTGGTTATTCAAGAAATACACAAGTTACATGAATAAAACAACATCAGAAATAATCCTGTGCTGAAGAGCTTACAAGCATGAATTCTTCATAGAAAACCACACATAAAATTTTCAGAGTAAGCCAATCTCACAGTGATGACATTAAAATACAAAACTACAGTCAGACATGACACTGGGGGGAGTAAAATAATAACAACGAATGCTGGTACGATTTTGGGTGAAGAGGCAAGAATGGAAGCTTTCTGAGCATTTCTCAACACCCTTCTCGATAGCACACAACTAAAGCAAGTTGCTCCCATGTCTGACATTCCCATGGCTTGGTTCACAAAGCAAGGAACACTTGGACAAAGTGAACTTGACTCAACTGGATAAAATTAGATAGGGCATCTTCAAATGCTCTCTGTTCTACTCAGGTATGTGCAGTGCAGCCTCGAGCTAGCCCAAGAGAAACCCCTGGGTGTGGTGTCCCATTGCACAGACAGAGGGGATCTCTGCACCCACAGATCTTCTCCTGCTGGGCTGCCCTTTGTGCTGAGGTAGGCACTGCCTAACATCCCCTGTCATGGCAAGGGAAGAATATAGTTTGCACATTTTAATGGGAAATCTATTGTTAAAATCCCTTAAGCCTCATAAGCAATCTGTAAGAAGCTTTTTGAAAGAAAAATAATTGTTTTCTCCATACCTCCCCAAAGAAAGTGTTGGCTTCAGCAGTCCATTAACAGAAATGACTGCAGGTGCCTATCTTTCCTGCTAAAATTAAAAAGCTTTATGCTTACCTTAATTCTATTATTTTTCATCGTAAACATTGTCTTTCTAATCCTGAATTGTTCTATCTCTCAGCATCCTAATAGTAGCTCACATTTTCTCTGCTACACATTTTTTCCTCAAGGTCCAGGATTTTCTTATCTGGTGATTAAAACTGTTTAACCAATTTCACTACTTTTCATAGTAGCAGCACATCAATAAACTGGAGAATATTGTTTTTTGGGTTCCTACTGAGAAGATAAAACTCAGCAGTCTCCCAGTGCAATAAAGATAAAGCACACAGTTTCACTCAGGCCAGAATGCTGCAGAACACAGTTGTATTTCATGCCCTTCACAAACTCAGAGAAGTTACTGCCCGGGGTTGCACACTCAGGAGTGGTCACTGTTAGCAAGTGCACAGCTGGAAAACCACACATCATCAGGAGGCAGTGACTGCTACGAATCCTGCAGTCAATGTGGAAAACCTTGAGCATCAAGGACTTCCTGCAATCTGCCCAACAGATTATCACCATGGTCATCTGCAGATTACAGGCAGATGTGATCAGGGAAGTCACAAAGAGGATTAGTACTTTAGTGGCAAGATGACACAGCTTAGAATAGAGGTCTAAATACATGCAGGGAAGAAAAAAATCTACTTAATTATGCAACCCATAGAATCACTTATGAAAAAGAGTGAAGGGCAGAAAAGCAAAGGGCCAGGAAGTTGTTGGGTGGGTGATGTTTATATCCAGCTCCCTTGAGAAGCTCAGGATACTGTAATAGCATCCAAAACCAAGGAAGCCTTACAGTGAATTTATAGCAGATTCCCAGGCTAAGATGATTTCTTTTAACCATGTCTATGGAATTGTCTGTCCAGTCAGTTATTTTAACTTTGGGAGACAACTGTAAATACATTGCTAAGAGTAACACTGCCATATATCCTGCCTGATGCTTTATATCCATGCATTCTCTGCTAGATAAATATCAGTCATACCCCAAAGTTAGAAACAGCAAAAAGATGTGAGGAGAAGGTTTTTTTTCTGCCAAACCTTGTTCATTAGGAGGTCCATGATGTCAATCAATGATGGTGAAGTACAAACTGGTACTTCCTAGAGACTACCTTTCTCCACTGGAACCAGAACTAAGGCTGGCAAAATAAACTCCAGGGTGAATGAAAGGGAAGAAGATGGATGTGAGAATCACCAAGACAACAGGAAAATCCAAACTCAAAACCAGAAGAAAATCCTATTTTTTCTGTATTTTCTGTAATTTAATGAGACGTTACAGGAGTTGAAGCTTCATAAAAGAGTATTTATTATATATATAGATATACATCTTTAATAATATATAAATATAAATACCTTTTTATTTTCTTTATTTCATAGACAGCTGTCAAAATATGGAATGGATTGGGTTTTTTCTTTTCGAATTGCAATTTACTACCTTTCAGTTGTTACTGGCTATTAGATTGAGAACTTAAGAAACCAATACAGTTTACCTAATGTATCAAAAAGAATAAAGACATTCCATTCAAACAGAAAGAGGATTAAATAAAAGAAAGCATACCTAATTAATAATAAATTTGTTTCAGGGTTTTATAACTTTTTTATGTGAAAATCAAAGCTGCATAACGGAAATAATTTTCAAACATGGAAAATAATAACGAAAACAGCAAGGGGGAAAATAAGAAATAATTTACTTAATATTATTGTTTATCAAGTTAATAACACTTATCTCTGGGGCACAATGAATACAAGTTAATGTTTATACAACTCATGGAAGCTGAAAGGTGCTATTTGAAGTAGCAGGTATTAAAATATAGGTGTAGCTAATTCTTATTTTAATTTTCCATTTACATGGTAATTTTTTTAACACTCTTGAATCCAAATACTTGCACAAAAAGTCAAATTTGAAAAAGGAAAATCCTTTTGTTCAAAAAATGACTTGGCTATGCTCAGTTTGACTTGCCATACTGCTAAAGTGACCTATTCCAATAGAAGATGCCAAATAAGAAGCCAAGACATTTCTTTCCTGCCTGTTTACATAGACTACAGCCATGCCCTGCAGGTGTTCACTCTGCTCAGTTGGGGTTTTCATTTTTTCTTCTACATGTACATAAACTCCTGTGGAAGGGCTTGTGCCCTGAGGGGCTCAGAAAAATGGCAGCCTTTTCAAAATAATCTGTAGCAGGCTTTGGGGGGGCTGAGGGTATGAGGGAAGCCAGCAGTTGCAGCTGCAGGGAATGTTTGTTCAAAAAGCACACGCTCCTTCCCCTTTCTGAGACAGACCAGGGAGGTCTGCAGCAGTCCTTGTCTTCCAAAAACACATTTATCAGGCTCTCACACAAACTCTTCTCTTAGTACATCAGACACATGGATACATTTGGACAATGACTGAGTTGGCAATTTGTAATATCTTTGCATCTAATTTGTCATTTCTCAAACTAAACCATCTTACACATGCTACTTCAGTGTCAGTGTCCTCCTGGTTCATCTCCCCAGGCTCCCCTGGTAGCCAAGTTCTTAAGAATAATCATTTAATTAATTCCTCCTCCTACCAGTACTGGCTTTATGCACCAGCAAACTATGGCAGAGTTTACCTACCAAGAAAAGTTTCTAGACCAAAATATAGCAAGCAAACAAATAAAACCCAAGATCTGTTCCTCAGCTTGCCTCCCAAACAGCTTGTCTCTCATCTCAGGCTCCCACTACAATCTGCTGGAAATCCTCAGCCCAAGATATCATGCTAGTTTTGATATGAGCTGCCTTTGGAAAACTTTTTTACTCATCAATTCATTCTCTATGTATCTGCTTGTCTTTATTTTCTCTTTCCATCAGTGTTTGTTCCATAAGGCTGTTGTGATGATAGCAAAAGCTCAGAGAAGGTCATATCACTTTCCAGTTTTCCATCCCTCCTTTAAGAAGAGATGTGCTAGCTCTGAGTGGTATTTCCAGTGCCACACTAGCTCTGGTTCTGCCATGTGAAATGATTCCCAGCTCCCCTGAGGGCCCTGGAGCTCGGGCAGGGTCACCTGTCACAGCTGCAGAGCTGGCAGGGGCCACCTCCCCTCTGCCCATCCTGCAGCAGGAGCAGAGGGAGCCTGTGGGCTTTGACTCCTGCAGAAACCACCCCAAAAAACATCACCTGCCTTCCTTGACGTGCAGAGGCATGACAATAATAAACATCTAAGACCACCACAGGAAATTGGGCAGAGTCTGTGAAAGCAGGGCTGACGCAGACTACTGTGTCACCCATGATAAATCAGACAGAAGTATTCAGAAGCAAGTTGTGCTTCACATTACTCACCCAAACCAAATAAAATGAAAACTCGCCATGGAACAAGATAACCTTTAGTTTAAGGACACAACCATAAATCACAAAATGAAGATTTCTTTTTAGAAAAATATTTCCAAATTTTCTGGTTCACCATAAGCCTTTTCTATGACAATCACTTGTGGACTGAGAGGAGAGGGTAGAGGATTCCCTCATCCTTATTTTTATAAATACAACCTTCTAATTTTTTGAAAGATCTTGGAGTCACCTAGACGGTGACATATATTTCATTGCTAAAACTGATTTGCCTCACATTGACCGTGAGTGCCAAGGGGAATTTAAACTCCTGCCTTGCAAAATAAACCATCAAACACAGAAGTTGCTTTTCTTGTATTTACAACAGAGAAATACCAAGGCTTTAAAAAAAAGTACACTGTCTACCCATTTTACTTTCCATCACAGTTTCTAAAATTAAATTTTACAGTCTGAACATAGCAGTCCAGAACTGGGAAAAGGCCGGATATTAAATCTGCCAGGTCAGCCCAGGACTAACAGTAGCTCAGTAGCTCCATTCAGAAAACCAGGATTAGAATACATATCACCACAGGAGAAATCTTAAGAAAGTAGAAATCAAGATATTCCCATGGTGCTAGTTTGAGAATATGTGTTTGGGTACAGGAAAAACTGCCCACAACTCAGCTAATACTTTTTTCTCCTTTTCCCAGTAAGTCAATTGACATAATAAAGAATTTCTGATCTGGAACATAATCAACAGGATGAGGATTAAAATCAAAACAAAACAAAACAGACAAGCAAAAACCTTAACCACAAACAAACAACAAATTAAAAAAAAAGAAACTAAAACAAAAAAAGTGATTTTGTTTCTGTGCAAACTAAGGTGTCCACACGGGCTGAATAAGCAGCGAATGGATGCCTAACAATGGCAGGTGGGATTTTTATTCTTCTGTTCCCAGCCAAGTTAGTCTGGTTGGCTTTCTGCAGAGAACAAGCCTGCAGAAACCACGGCAGTCTAGGAGAACTCTTGGGTCAAACAGACATTGTTTGCACTAGGAGTAAAATAACTCAAAGTACAATCAAAACTACAGAGAAAACTGCAGAAAGTACAAATATGTCCTGCAGTTTAAAATATGCCTTTTTCCACAGAACCAAAATGGATCAAAGAGAGGATGTGTTATTCTCTCTCCTCTCTCTTTGTGGCTATAATAGAAGAGTCAAGTACAAAAAACCCATTGGGAAACTCTGCACATTCAAAATTATTCTACTTCAAGTCACAATGTGTACTACTGAGGTGCTTAGCTTGATAAAGGTGAAATCTTGTCTCTAAAACTCTGCATGTTCCTCAGACCCAATCTTATTTTAAAGTAATTGACTGAAACTTAATCTCTGGATTCAGTCATGTAGAAAATAAGTTTGGACTACTAAAATTAGCAGCAAGTCTTCCCAGAGCTTAATGTTTTAAAATATTTTAACAAAAGTTTTTGATATTTTATCTCTGTACCTTTTCCAATGCTACTTTCTAATAAAAATTAAAATACATTCTTATCCCTAGCAGAGTAAGTAAAAGGTCCACTTATTCTGATGTTTTGTGCCAGAAAAAAAGCCAGAATAATATGTAGCTTTTCCTTTAGCCATAATACAACAAATTATATTCAATGGGTAGATTATTTTACCTGGAGGGGCTCATATGACACCAGTAAAAACAAAATAATGTTATTTAATGGTGATTTTTTTTTCTTCTTACATAATAAAATAAAAATAATTAAAAGTGTTTCTACCTTCAGGGTTGTTTGTTTTTGGTTTTTTTTTCCTTAGGAAAGTTTATTACCTTCAGCTGTTTATAAAGGAGTTATGAGATCAGCCTAAAGATAATGTAAAGCAACAATGCAAATTAAAAATTCAAGGCATTGTAATTGAGTTTATAAGCTTATCACTTATCCTTTCATATCAGGAAAAATAAGTGAGAAAATTAGATGGTGGTTTAGTCCAGAAGGACACCACTTCTCAAGCCTGAACAAGCTAGTGAACATATCCTCCTCTTGCCCCCAAAAAACCCAAAAACCCACCAAACCAAAACCAACCAAAGAAAATTCCAACCCCCCCACCCCCAACATATTTTTGCCTATCTTAATTTAAAAGGAAATTTAATTAAATTAATGTAAAAGGAGAACAGAAGTGACACAATGAAGGTATTATCACCCCAAAGCAGAGGAACTGCTGGAGCTCTGGAAGGCATTTCTTGGGTGAGCGCCTGGAAAGGCCAGAGCAGGAGCAGAAGGAGCCCAGGCATGGCTCCTTTCTGTTATAAATGAGAAACAAAAGTCTCGATATTCAGCAAAATTTAGATTGCTTTACTTTATACAGACAGAGCAACGCAGCGCTGGGCAGGCAGAGGGGTCACTGCCCACTCCACACTCCACCAGCTTTGGTTTGCAGCTTCTTTTATAGTCTGGTTTTCTCATAGTAATCAGTAATTGTTATTTTTTTGTTGTCATAATTTTGCCAGGTAAGCAGTGGTGGTCAAAAAACATCAGTGGGACCTCTGAGAACATGAAATCTCTGGAGGATTTTTCAAGTCTCATAGATAACCATCTGCTCTTGGTAGATAAGGAATGGCAGAAGCTGGAAAGTCTGGTCTTAGCAGATAGGCTGCAATTGATTACACAAAGGCAGGAAGTCTGATTTTGCAACATCAGGCCGTGGGAAAACCTTGTTTTGCAAACTGGTATTAAATAAAACTTATTTAGAAAACATAATATTCATAACAGGGAGATTTAAAACAGAATTATTTAATCATATATTTTCCTTTCTCTAGTGTCATGCTTCATTTCAGACTTAACTATTCTGGTTTATACAAACCCCAATACTTCTGTGATTGACACGAATCTTTTATCAATTATCCCATTTCCATCCCCACAGCTCCTCTTGGAGCGTGTTCTGGGAGGCAGAGACGCTGCCCAGCACTACGAGAACAGACCTCGCAATCAGATTTCCAAAAACCATGGGAAATCGAGCCTAAAGTAAAAATTAAAGGACTAAATCAATTACTTTTAAAACAATCCTGCATCTTTGGAGAAGACCAGAACACAGCTTTAAGTCAAAAGACTGAAACAAATCAAGTTATTCGGCATAAACCACTGACCTGGAGAAAAGCGATTATCTCTGCTCTATTATACGCTCCGAGGCATTAAAATCTCTTGCATTATTATTTGTAACACTTGCACTCCCCAGGCTCGCAATCTCCAGCATCCCCAACAGGTGGCGTCTGGAATCCCACGGCACAATTCCATCAAAAACTTGGGAGTAATCAAAAGCTTCTGATGCACAAGAGATTAATTTTAATTATTTTTACTGCTTGCCTGCTGAAACTGCTCTGGCCAAACTGCCTGACCACACAGAGCAGATGACACAAAGGGACACAGAGCAGAAATGTTCATCCTAGAGACACTCAAAGACATACAAGTGCATGAATCTACCACAGAAAAACAAATACAAAGAATAATTATAGTTTTAAAAAGGGTAATAGAACTATCAGGAAAGCAATAAGTAGCCAAAAATTGATTAAATATATTTGACAAGACAGTTTCAGACTGAAAAAAAAATTCATGTAGTAATTTTACTCTGCAATTTCAGACAGTGTCTTTTTAATTCCTGTACTAAATTCAAATACATAAATTTTCTTAAAGACTAATTTGGAA
Source organism: Luscinia megarhynchos (assembly GCA_034336665.1). Lineage (NCBI taxonomy): Eukaryota > Metazoa > Chordata > Aves > Passeriformes > Muscicapidae > Luscinia > Luscinia megarhynchos. Next base: position 9,921,923 of record JAPFBE010000003.1, on the reverse strand, counting down.
AAAAACAAATCTTGTTTTTAAAACCACCTCCACCTTTCGTTTTTCCTCTGGTAAAGTAATATGTTTTTTTTCCTTTGGGCTTGTGCCAATGGAGTATAGTAAACAAAGGTAACAATATCTATAAGCCTAATTTCATTTCACATTAAATTTTTATTGTGCTTCGGTTTATTACACAATTCTGCAAGCAAAACCTGCTGTGAATGAATGAAAAGTAAAAAGGAGAAAGAAGAGAACTGTTCCAGGACTTGATGTCAGCAGTCCTGTGGACATGTCACCTGTTAAACCAAGCACTCTCCAGAGAGAGGTAACTCAGTGCTATCTCTGCACTACAGAAAGCAAGCACACATGTCCAGCAGCTTCCCCAAAGGCACACAACAAAGCAGGGAAAGACCAAACTAGAAACTACTGTGTTCAATCTCCCAGCATTATGAACGAGCCTGGAGATTACAGCTTCTCTTCTCTCCATTTTGCCCCTTAAAACCTGATGGAAATTCTGTATGCAATCTTTCTTATTCTATCTACTTATAATTTTTGAAAACTACACTCTGAAGATTGATGCCATTTATGACCCTTCAGAATTACAGAACCTCATGGATTTCAATAGCTGTGGGTGTTTGAAAGCTTCAAGTTTGCTTATCTACATCTAGTTTTAAAAGATAGAGAAAACAAAACTGGTTACAACCGTTCAGTGGAGCAAGATCATCAAAGGAACAATTTAATTCCAGCTCCAGTGAGAGCAATACAAATGTTATGCTCTTTACTTTGCTGGGAGAAGTGATGAACAGCAGAGGAATGATTCCTCAGGGCAGCAGGTTTTAGAAGCATGCAGAGATCATGCATTTCTAGTCTGCTACTGTTTGCATTCAACTAACTTTGATTTCTAGATTATTTTGGAATTGGCACCACAAAAACATACTGTGGGAATGGTAAGGCAAAATAGAAAAAGGAGCCAGCCTAGGGGACTGCCAGTCAGTGTTGATCACATCTTTACAGTTCATGACCATCCCAGAGAAGCCTATTATAAGTTCCTTCTGGAGGAATTTCTAGAACCAGCAACATGAAATCTCTCACTACAGTGCTTCCAAACTCTTTATGTGTTTTGAACAACAACTGTGAAGAAAAAGAAACCACACTTAAGCTATTTGGAATGCACTGCTCTACCACCACCTTGCTGTGCCCATTCAGGAGAGACTTGAAATTTCTCAATCAGCATTTAAAACAACTAATCTCTGCATGTTTTGATAAAATATATGTAATTCTCATGCAAAACAGGACATTATGAAGAGCATAACACACATTTTCCTACCATGGAGTTAAGGTAGTTACAGATTAAGTTCCTTCACTTATATCAAAAAAGCACTATAGAATGTAATAACTTTTTTAATAGAGTAGTGCATACCAGGAAAAATCCTGGTATTTCCCCAAATAACACAGCCAGAACTCAAGCAGTACAATCCAGGAAGAAAGAAAAATTGAAACTTTGTCCATATATAAGCAAAATTCATGGTTTTCTTCATTGGTAACCACATCTTGGAGCTATTTTTATTTCCAAAGAGTACAGTTCATTGTGTTACTGTTCTAACATTTTCATGTGTAAATAACAAAGCAAGCACCACTGACCAGTAAATATGAGCTCGTCATAAAATGGTCACACATTTGGAGAATAAGCCTAGGTGCAAAACTCTTCATCATTTGGCTTTAAGGAAAAGCAGGCACCAAAGCACCTCAGGAACAGCTGGATTCTGGGGCAGGGGCCCATGTGCCATGTGCCTGGAGGACCAGGATGTTCCAGGCTGTTTCATAAAAGAAAGGCAAGGAAGAAGAGGAGTTGTTGCATCTATGCTAAGGAGAACTTTCAATGTATAAAAGTCAACTATGTCAATTGTGGGAGCCTTTATCAAACAGCTCTGGGTCAAGATCAGAGGGGACATCTCCAAGGAAAAACTTAATATTGCAGATTGCCCAGAACTCTGTTGGGAGGGACTCCATGGGATCATTCATGGAGGCTAAAGGAGCTGGTGAGTGATGGGAGTTTTTCAGAAATTCTCCCATGGAAGCACAAAAACAGCTCATCCCCTTTAAAGGTAAGGGAATTAAGCAGAGAATCCTGCTGGCTTCAGTGCAAGCTTCAAAGTCTGCTCAAAACCAAAGGAGAATTGTTCCAGACATGGAAAAGCAGACAAATACCCATGAGGAACTACAAGGGCATCTGCCAGTCCATGCAGAGAGGGGAGGATCCAGGCAATTAGAGGCCCATCAGTTTCTTTCAATCCCTAGGTAAGTTATGGAGCAAATGCCTCTTGGGAGCTATCACCAGTCAGATGAAGCACACGATTGGAGAAGACAACATGGATTCACCAAGGGCAAACTGGGCTTTACAGACCTGATCACCTCATACAGCAAAGCAGTGGAAGTGGGGTGAGACATGGACATTGTCTCCCTGGACTTCCCTAAAGCTACTGATAGAGTTTCTCACAGTCCCCTCCTAAAAAAAGCTGATGCGTTGTGGCTTGGACCAGTGGGGAATTGGCTCACTGGTCACACTCAGAGAGTGGTGACAAACAACTCCTTTTCCAGCTGGCAACCTGTCACATTTGGATGTTGACCCATCTTATCTAAACTGTACTTTACCAAGAAAATTTGGACCAGACCATCCTTAAGATCCCTTCCAACCTGATATTCTACGACCAAAGCCATCTCTGTAGATGACCCCAAGTTCTGAGCAGGTGCCTGACAGAGGGTAGCAACAAAGAAATGATTCATTAGACTTCATCTCTCAACAGCAACATAATGAAAAATCGACTGTGAGTTACTCAATATGAAAACTAGATTCCCTACAAATCTCTTTTTATTCATGTTCTTATTAGGGAGCAATCTTCCATTTATGGTAAATTATGAATATGATCCATTAAATACCACACAGTTGTCTTTGTGAATAAGACATTTTTGTTGTTAGCTGCCTATGGTGAATCTTATGTATTTGATGCAGTCAGTGAGAATCAAACAAATTCACATCAAGTTTTGTATAAGAAATCCCTCAAACTATAATTTTTTTTACAATCTTGTGACACAGTCAAAATTTTAAACACATTTATTTATGCAAATTAACTGTGTGCTGTTAATCATAAAAATACTTCTTAATAGAATGCTGAAATAAGGCATTAATTGACTAAAATATTTCTAAGTTTCTCAAAGACAATTTTGCTAAGTTGTATTCTCTGAGGACCTTTAAAATGGAGCCAGATGGGAATTTCAAGTATTTAGAAGCAAGGTGTTTGCCATAATTCATATATTTTCCAGTCACTTCAACATTTTCAGCTTTTTTATGCCTCACTGCCTGCAAAGTCAGTCAGCTTCTAACCCTCAAACATCACTTATTAAAGTTAAAGATTAATACACTAAGAAGAATTTTTTTTCCCATTTTACCTAGTCCTCTTAATTGGTATGATCCCATGTGCATGTCTCTCCAACTGAGTTACAATGTATAACCAAAAACCACAGACTTCTAGAGGCAAAAAAATAATAATAAAAAAAACGGTTTAAAATGATTTTATTTTTCCCCCTTTTAATTTCAAGCTGTCTTTAGAATTATACTCTTTTTTTTTTCCAGGGCCTGATCCAAAGCTCAGTGAATTCAACGGAAAGACTGATCAGCTTCAATATCATGGGAGCAGGCTCATAACACACCATATGCCAAGTATGAAAGTATCCATCTGTCACTGATCCATATCTTGTTATTGTTATGTGCATTACAACAAGGGATTGGTTTTCTAAGAGATGAAGCTTGTAAAGGAGTTGCTGGAGGAATTTCTAAACAAAGGTTTCTGAGCACATAAGCACCCCCAAGTCAGCAGTGCTAGCAGGAGTGTCTGACAGCATTTGGTGCTCACCTCTGCAGCTGTGCAGAGAAAAGAGCCCTATAATAATCTACAAGCCTCTTTTGGGCTGCCAATAAGTTTATAACTGATGGAATATTTCACTGCAAGCAAGAGCCAAGCAAAAATCTATGTGACCTTTGTGTGCAGGGACAGAGGACTCTCCAGCAGAGCAGTGTGACAGGCATCAGGATCCCTTCTCTGATAGTCAGCACTGCTGTCAAAGGGGCATCAACACCCTATCACATCATACTGAATTATCTGCCCTTATTTTCCCTGAAAAAGCAGGAAACAGTACTTTCCCTAGTCACAGAAGTGTGATGGAACAAGTAATTTTTAAAAGCATGCTGACAGAAGTATAAAGGTCCCCTGTAACTAAGGATCTTGCTTGTTTAATTAACTATCCTTTTCAACATTACCCTACATCTTGGCAAACACAGCCCTCAAAAGAAGAGAGCAGAAGGTGGGCACTGATTTGAAGATCACCTTACCACCTCCTTTCTCTCCAAGATGAATCATGAATCAGTTGCATTTGAGAACATGCCGAAAATTCTTTTTACTACTCCATCATCTTTGCTCATCGAAGTGAAATAAGCAGAAGCAACTCTGCTCAGAAAGTGGTAGTCATGATGAGCGGGCTCCTAAATTTAGGTGCTCACCCAAACCATGGTAAGCCCCAAGAAATTACCCTGTGGATGTCTTGCCCCAAAAACCCACTTCCTCTCACATCCTTCTCTCAGAACAGCCTCCACAACCAGCTGGCACCAAACTCATGCCTATAGCCTCCTCCTCCAGGTGCCAGGAGCTGCTAGCCAGCAGCCCTTGTGCACATCTCCATCCTTTCTCCCCAGCACCTCCCCATAACCACCTGTGCCCCACTCCCACCCCGCAGCCCTTCCTGCACACTCCTGTTTCCCCATCTTGCACTCCTGCATAGTCCCTGCTGCTATCCCACTGGCACACCCCCACACCTCCACTGTTTATTCCCCCAGCTTAATCCTCCCTAACCTTGGCTAATTCCAGTTTCTGCTGCATGAACACAATGCATGTGCAAAACCCAGACGCCCTTCCTGGCACAGGCAGCCATCACACTCGGGAGGACAGTTAAGAAAGTAGGTCTGATAAAAACAGCCTTCACAGTAACTGAGCTTGCCTGGGGATGCAACTTGTCACCACCTTGAAACAGTTTTTGAGCTTGGTTGCAGTTATTTGAAACAGTGTTCTGTGTTTCACCTTTGGCAAACTTTGCCTGTCCAATTTACCTGAACAAGTGGGCATAGATTCATATTTGGAATTACAGTTTTTCCAAATCCAGCTAAATAAAACAGAAATGTTTGTTTTGGTTTGAAAAGACAGGTGTCTGCTAAGGAAGGCAATGTAAACCTCCTTCCTCTGAATTATTATAATTTTAGAAATTAAGGGGCTTTCAGGCAAAGATATGGGAATAGGAATAGCAGTTCTTTATTAGGAAAATTAAAATAAAAATGCAGGAATACAAAAAACCCACTGACAGAGTCAGAATACAACCTGAGACCCTGTTGGTGAGGGTGTTGGTAGCAGTCCCTTGAAGTGGTGGCTGCAGTCCTCCTGGAGTGACAGATGAGGCTCTGTTGAAGCAATGATTCTATAGAAGGGTGCAGTTTTCCTTTGAAGGTTCAGGGTGGTATAGATAGGCCTGGCCTTCCTCTGGGAATTTAGTGGCAAAATGCTGCCTTGGTGTACTAAATCTCAGATTTTTATTTAGGTAGGAAAGGCTTGGCTCCTCCCCCTGGGTGGAGCATCTCACAATGGGATGATGTAATTTCATCAGTCATGCAGTGGAAATCAATGGCCCATTAACAGAAGATGTTTTTCTGGATAAAGGATGGGTCATGAAAGACATAAGGAAAACAACTCCACCTGGTTTTGACAGCTGGCCCATTAACAGGAGTGCCCGCCCTCCCCCGGAGTTATGGGTCATGGGAGGAATAAGGAACACTGCTCCACCAGGTTTGCAGCAGATGGGATAGAATAAATACTGCTGGTTACATCTTCCATTGCAACCTAAGACATATTCTAATGATAAAATCTATTTCATACTGTAACCCTACAGTCTTCTCAAACACCATCCTAGTTATCTAACACAAGAGATTAACAAATCAAAACAGTGACTTCAAGCTGTTGAAGGTTCGCAAAATCTTGTTTTGCAATATACCAACACCATATTTTATTTAGAGCTTGGACAAAGAGCAACAGTTTAGATCTAAGTTGTTAAAGACATTAGGATGTTTATGTCACTAGCATGCAACCTTTCAACATATAATAATTTAATACCGTCAAAAATATGGAAAAATATATTTTTCAATTTTCCAACTATGGTAACTAACCAGACAAAAGACACCCCAGAACATTTTTATCAGTAATGCAGACAGAAAATCTACAGTATTACACACCTGTCCTGGTCATATTACAGATGGCAGGTCAGCAATGAAGAAAGTACCTGAATGACTAAAGAGGAATTTATGCACTAAGCAGGTTACAGTGATGTGTGATGAAGAGAGTGCTAACCTTACAGAGCAGAATAAAAATTCAAAAGCCAGTTTGAGGATTTCACAACACTGCCTCACTTAAAAAAAAAGTCTCCAAAGAGTCACAGGATATTCTCAGTATATTTTCCTACTGTGCTGCTCATCCATATAAAACAAACCACCTCAAGGCAACTCTGTTCCTAAAGATCTGGAAACTGTATGTGCTTTTCCACTACATGTTATCCTGCTCACCTCCTTCAGCTACCAGATAAAGGACTTAAAACAAACATTACACACAACAACAACTCACTCTTCTCCCAGTTTCTTAAAATTGAACAAAGATTTTTTTTTGTTGTTGTTGTTGTTGTGAGGATACAAAATTTTGCTCTGCCAGGCTGACATTTAAGCTCCTTGGAATTACAGTGATTAATTTCATTTATCACTACAAGAGTGGGGTTCCCCCTCTTTGGTTCCCAGGGGAACTATGTGGCTTAAAGGAAACCCAAACCAAGTTCTGTATTAATTTCTTGTCCGACAATTAAATTAATTCTTCCTTGTTTTGTTGACCACATGCCACTGATTCTCATTTAGAATAGATATTACACTCTTTCTCCTCCTGAAAACTTCTGTCTTCCTTCTTACAGAAACATTCACTTGAAAGGAGTGCAGAAATGGAAGTGGAGCTGTCTGTGCACACATGGGATGTTTTTACTGGAGATTACTTCAAAAGGCCTAGGAAACTGATCACAAAGCTCAGGACTGGTTTGAATTCTACAACCTGGCTGCAGGTAAGGAGAACGCCCTTAAAAAACACAGAAAAACTGAACAAGAACTGACAAAGGCAACTTGAAAGCATTTGGTTTGCTCATGTTTCCATAATTCCTGCCCCTGCCCCCTGCAATTCAGAAAATTATTTTGAAGTCTATTGTTAGTGAATAATTGATCTTACTGAAATTATGGACCTAAGGGGTGACATTATTTCACCACACACATCTGTTATTGGCATCACTAGACTGGATCTCTGTTACTCGGTCAGAAACACGATTTTACTACAGAATTGGTTGCCAGTATTTAGTAATTCTGTCTTCCAGTGGGCAACCTGTGATCAGCAAGCTGCAAGGATACAAGGATAGCACCGACTTAATTTTTCAAACAGTCCCATGGATATCCACTCAGCAGCATGTGAGAGACAATAAACAATTAGTGCTTGCTTGTGTTTCTCAGCAGGGCTGATGTAGAACAAATCAAAACGTTTCAACTTGTCTATATAACATCATAAAAGTCATTGATATTTTGTTGCACTGATTTTTTTTTCTATTTTCAGAAGCATACTTTATCAGAACTGCATTTATTATTCATATTGAAGTCCTGGCTCAAAACTCACAGTGCTAGTCTTCTACAAAGCAGTGATGAAAGATGGTTCTGGATCGCAGAATTTACAGTCTACAAGACAGATGAAAGATGAATATAAAGAAGCCTGTGCTGAGGAACACGACTGCTCAGAGTGCCAGAAACTGTCTCAGTGCAGTGATTGCTAAAGAGGTTAAACCCGTCCCCATGCTCATTTCACCTCATTTCTAAGTGAAATGTTGTTGAGTGCCAGGTTTTTCATATGGAGAACACGTTCCCTAAAACTGCACCTGGGATACACCCACCTCAACAAAACTCCCCAAAATCAGTAGTTTAAGCTGCTAATTAGCCTTCTGAATTAAATTACTGCAGTCACTTCCCAGCTCATTTAGATTCGAATTGGTGATAGAGGAGAAAAGGAAGTATAAAGTGATAAGTGAGTTATACTACTTACGTGACAAATTACCTAGAAATGTTAGGCTTTTTTTTTTCCTGAACCACTGTCACTTAAAACCTCCCAATAGATCATTCTCTATGAAATTATTCCTGGATGAATGCCTTAGTTGTGTGTTTCCTTTTGTTTGCTCTTTGTAGTTTCTGTTAGTTTTATAGATGGAAACCAGCACTGCTAATCTATGCCATTGTTTTCTATAATTTCTATCTAGATCCAATAAAACATATTTGATTGTTATGAAGTGTATTTCCTTTTCACGCCCTCGTGCTTTCTGCAGAATTAGACAAAACTATGATAAATCTAAGGGTGGTAATTATGTTATTGAAATTATGTATTAAGCCTCCAATGGTAGTCACCCTTGACAGAGACAGAAGAACAGAGACTCATTATTGTAATCCTTTTCTTTTCCTCCTTTTATTTCAGAAGAAAGCCACTGCAATAAGTTATTCACCTTACTATTTAATTAAGCTATGAAATCAGTATTAAGCTATAGTTTGATTTTAGTACTATTCAGCCCTTTTATTCAACATCTAGATGATTAGTCTGAATGGTTGATACTATACCAGAGCAGTTTCTGTTTGAAAAAAAGGAAAAAAAAAAAGCAAAAAGTGGGTGTATGGATATGCACAAGCTACCACAGGTCAGCTCCCTCTTGAAAATAAGCAAATTCTGCCAGGAAGTAAATATCTCCCTCACGGACACACCAGTTCCTTCCTCATTTTTCAAGATAATTAAGTTTCATAGGCATCTTTATTCCCCAAACACCTTCCAAGAGAACAGAGACACTACATAATCTATGGTTTTGTTATGACACACACTGAATATTTAGTTCACTTTCTTGCTTTTCTTCTCTTTCAGCAACAACTTTTCCCAATTTCCCTGTCTCTGTGTCTCTGGGCAATTAAACCCCTAAAATTTATAGAAAAGTTTTACAGAGGAACTAGACATACAAAGCAGTGCAATTTGTGTATAAATGAGTACTTACAGGTACAAAAACACCTCAGTGAAACACAAAATTCCTGATTTACCAGACCATTTCCAGAACATACACCTCCACTTCTTCAATAGGGAAGGGGGAGGTACATAAAGGAGAGGGCAAGGGGAAAAAATTACCACAAAACCAAAGAAAAAGACCCCAAGAATCCCAAACACACAGTCCAAGTAAAAATCAAAAACTCCCCACAAAACACACAAACACCAAAACTCACTGTCTCAGACCAGTCTACTAAGAGAGGCAGTTTTTTAAGCTTAGTTTTCTCTTCAAACTTTTTAAGACAACTGAATGTGGGAAAAAAAAAAAAAAGAAAAAGAAAAAAAAGAAGAAAAAAAGTAGACACTTTATTGCATCCTAAAGCCTTGCTTGAAGCATGGTAAAGGTGATAATGAGAAACATCTTCATGGCTGCATTCTCAGGGAAACCACTCTTGAAAATGGCTTTTGGGAAAACAAAGATCTCTGTTACTGTATACTGCTATACTGCTCAAAATATGCTTTCTACAGCACCACTTCCTATGATACTACAATTTCTAATAATATAATCAAATATATACCACTAAAAATCGAACTTTCTGTAAATGACATGATTAAATCTTTCACACATAATTGAAACTGGTTAAAACAGCAGCAACATCCAGTTATACAAATATTTCTGCTTCTAGTTGGAAATTGTAGGAAGAATAAATAAAAAGGCAATAAAACAATAACTAACAATAAAACTCTCTGAAGTAAAGCATATCCCCACTACATGATCTTTCTAGTAATGTGGTCTGTCTTGACTTCCCTGGTGGTGATAGCCCACAGCATCCAGAATATGTCTGAAGTGATAACTGAAGATTTCTGTCTCATTTGAAACACAGATGTATAAATTGTGTACATTGTGAATATGCATAAGGCTACAGCCTAAGGTCTCCAACATTTTGGAGTTCCTTTTCATTGGAAATAGGAAAACACAGTGTTAATCTCAAATGTGGAGAATTATTTGAGTTTATATTCTCAATAGTTTTGAAAAGCAATTTTTCATTTCTTCTTTTCTCTCACACAATGAACTTATTCAGACAAGTATATTTTCCATTGATAATGCCAGGTTTAAAACATGCAAGACACTTTGGGAAAGAAAAACAGTAGCTTTCAGGCATACATAGGAAAAAAAAAAGCTCATGTTTGTTTCTTTCTATATGGAAAAGCATCCACATTTCAACCTGTTTTTTGCTAGTGAAAAACAAGAAGTAAACATTGGTAAGCTTAGAGAGGGGCTGAAAGAACTTAGTTGTTCTCCCCTCTCCCCTTTTCTGAATAGCAGTTTGAGATGCTTGTGTAAAGATGTCATTTTAACATTTAAACGCTGCTACCCCACCTTCCAGTGGCAGAATCATGTCAAGAACCACTCAGACATGGTCACCCAGAAGATTCTAAGAATATATACATACATCTATGCTTTTCTGGATGAAGTTTGTGTTTTAATAAACTGAACACACAACAAGCCACTGATCACTCCTCTGTAAATCAGATACCTTGCTGCAGGCTCAGTTGCTTAGATACAGAGTAATCGGGGTAAGTGAATAAATCAAATTATCAATAACATACACGATTGCATGCTATTATTGAAACAGTCAACTAAAGTAGTTTTTAGATTACTTAGAAAAGAGACATTTGAAATTTGCTGGACAACGTGAGATGCCAAATAATTAAACAACATTAGTAGACATTTTAAGATTTGGTCATTGCAGATACATTGGAAGCATCATTGTTCTCTTTACAACAATAATTGCAGGAACTACTCATATAAAGTATCTCTCCAGTCATTCTGAAATAAACACTCAACTAAATGCTTCACGAATTGTTATTCTTCATACGAGGTAAACCCTTATGAAATGAACTTACAATGTAACCATCTGAAACCACTCAGCTTGCATTGATTTTGCTGCATTTGACAACAATGCAAGACTGAAAAGATGGGGAAAGTTCAGCTCACAGAAGAGATGATTAATAGGAGACAGAATAAAGGTGCACAAAATAGCATATGGAAGAGAAACTGTAAATTAGGCACTTCTAATTGCTCTGCCTCCTAATGCAAGAGCAAAGGCCAATCAATGAAACTGAAAAGCAGACATTTTAAATTAATGAAGGAAATCTTTTTACACAAACTATAATTAATCTTTGAAAATCACTTCCACAAAGTAGAAAACCTCACAGCTTATTGAGAAAAGATATAGATAATGAGAACATCTGTTTGTACTGAATAGGATGATAAGTAAAATAAATTGATTATTGATGGGAGTTCTAAGGGGGCCTAAAGGAAGCCACCTTTTAAGAAGAGCAACTTACTCTGTCCTGATCAAATGAAAGAATTGTTATGTTCCTCTTGGAGCTCTCTTAGACCTTACTATTGACAGCTATTACAGTATATAGGTAATAACTCTAAGTTGATACAACACTTTTGAGTTCATAGTCTTCCAGAAAGAATCTGTGAAGTCATTAATTTCATTGCTTGACTCTCCCTAGATCTCACCAGATAATTCTAGGAGCTTTGCTGCAAGATCTGTAATGGCAATGACAGCTGCTGTCCTTATAGAGAGAACTGTGAACTCCAGAAATAAATGAGGACATGTTTTATTTTTTGTTTGTGTTTTTTTGTTTTTTTCTTTTTTGTTTTGTTTTTTAACTTCCAGATTCTAGAGTTTCTGAAGCATATTGTTGATAATTTCCTGAGATGCTGAGAATGAATCCAACAAGAGGAGACACTCTGCTGGACATGATAATTAAAAGTGAGGAAGAATATGTTAAGAATGTGAAAGCTGGGGCAGCCTTGAGTGCAGTGACCATGACGTGGTGAGGTGCCTCTGAGAAATGCAGAAGGCAAATAACTGGATTACAACCCTGGACTTGAGTACAACAGACCCTGTCTTGTCCAGGAATCTGCCTGGAAGAATTCCACATGCCTAAAAAGAACAGAGCCTCAGGAAATCTAGTTGATTTTCAAGGATTGCCTTTTCTAAACTCAAGAGCCATCCATCCCAACAAACAGGAATACAAGTGAAAGGCAGCAAGAGATATGTAAAGATTAAAAAGGAGCTCCTGACAAGAGCCAGGCATAACAGAAAAGTGGAAGCAGGGGCAGATGACCCAGGAAAACACAAATGCTGCCCGAATCAAGAAAGGGTCTTGTTTGGTACAGAAAGCAACAAATGGAAGACTGAGGAAAATACAGGTCTGCTGCTGAATGAACAGGTGATCCAGTGGCAAAGGACAAAGAGAGGGCACTGCTCGAGACTTTTCTGAATTCTGTCTTTACTGGTGGATGTGACACTCAGTAATCACAGGTCTCTGAGATAAGCTGAGAAGACTAGAATAAGGAAGACTCACTCTTGATGGAGGAGAATCAAGTTAGGAAACCATTTAAACCAGATGGAGTGATACAAGTTCATAGGACTTGATGGATGCCACTCCGGAGTGCTGAGGAAATAGGCCAATGTCATTGTAAGGCCACTCTGCATAGTTTTTTGACAGGCCTTGCTGGCCAGAAAAAGCTTCTAATAAAGAAACCATATACTACTTCTAAATTCCACAATGGCAGGGAAGATGATAACTATAAGACACCTTGATCCCTGGGACAAACATGGAGTGATAATCCTGGAATCCCTCAGCAAACACATTTGAAAGACAGGGACAAGAAGGCAATTGGATGCAGGCAGGAAATATTCATGGAGAGACCATCATGCTGTAGCAACTCAACAGCCTCCTGTGGTGAAATGACTGGTTAACTGGTGAGAGGGGAACAGCAGATGCTTATCTTTATTTTGGCACAGCTTTCAACACTGCTAACACTCTTAGAGATGACCTACTGAGATACAGACCAGATAAATTAAATGAGAGTGATTGAAAACTGAGTTAAATGCCAGGTCAAAGGGTTGTGACCAACAGCACAATGTTCAGCTGAAACCCACCATCAGTGGTGTGTCCCAGGGGCTGATACTGGGGTCAATATTATTTAATACTTTTGTTAGTGACCTGGAGGAGGGGTAGAGAGCTCCCACAGCACATCTGTAGGTGACATGAATAAAGATTGGAGGTGTTTAAATATCTGACAGACGGAGTGAAGACGATGGAGACAGACTTCCCAGTGGTGCCCAGAAGCAGGACCAGAGGCAACAAGTACAAACAGAAACAGAATATTCCATTCTTTTTTTTGTTTAGTACAGCGAAGATAGTCTACCACTAGATATAAGACATTCAAAACACAAGTGGACATGGTCCTGACTGCTCTGCTCTTGGCTGACTCTGCTCTTCGCAAAGTGTTGGACCAGAAGTTCTGCAGAGGTGTCCTCCTCTCCTTCTGCTAGACTGTGCTTTCAAATTAATTGTAACAGAGTATCCAGGCCCATTCACAATATTAGAAGTCACAGTTTTCTGAAGATATGGAGAAAAGTGACCGCAAGAACTTCTGGTGAGGCCCCAAATCAGAAATGAGTAGGTGCTTCCCTCAAGAAAGGAGAGACACCCTTGCAGGCCAAGGAAATCCCTATGACTACATCAGGTACAAGCTTATGTGACTTCACTAAAACTCTAAATAACAGATATTGGCAATCAAAACAAATAAAGCTTAAATAATTCAGAAGAGTTGGTCTTTTTTGATCCACCCTGAGATACACAGATACCAATAACCTAGCTACCACAGACAAGCTGCGCTGTGCTTCCATTTCAGGTCAGGATGCATCAGCCAAAACTCTCAAGGACAAGAGGAGAGATATTTTCATCTCTTGAGCTCTACCGAAGACTAGCTGCTTCATAGCAAAAACCTCTCACTCTTCTGTATTTTCAGCTACCTCAGCCTAGGATGGAGGCCAGAGGAAACCTTCTCCCATGTGCCAGGGAGCGCAGACCAGAGGGGCACTCCCCCCCAGGCTCAGCAGGGCTCTGTCTCTCTTGGATACACCTGTGATGATCAGGCACAGCAGACCACAGGGACAACACAGCAGAAGCAACCTGCTAATTTGACATGTCCTCTAAAAACCAGGTCAGAGTGCCTTTAAGCTAAATAAATCATGTTCTGCTGATCTCATAAAAAAATGGCCTTAGCTTTAGGCACTGAAAGTAATTCCCCTCAAATGACTGAATACTTTTGCAAGTCTTTTCAGAACTGATAGAAATATTAACAAAACACAGTCCTACTAGCAATTAAACTCTTGGAGGATTACAAAGCACATATTTAATTTTTTTTTTCACTCCACAAACTACAATAGCTACCTTTTGGGCCATGGTCTAATTAAGTATTTTTAAAAGCAATTTCCATTTCACTGGAGATTATGAAGCAAGTAGCTTTTATTCTTTTTACTTTGTTTTGACAGCTCACTCTAATACACTTCTTTGCCTTAAAATATTTTATCACAGCTCTATAATTAAGGAATAAAGAAAACACAGTAAGACTACTTCCTCTCTATTCATGTCACCACTAATCAAAATATCTACGTACATACACTTGATTATTTGCATAAATTTTGGGGTAAACATGGTGACTTGGGGAAATTCCCAGGGCTTTGAATCTATAATTTATCTGTCTTTCAAGGATATGCTAGGTATCTCTCAAGGGAGGTAGTTTTCTTACTAAGCAAAAGGAAAACCATGTTTCCAAAATTATCCCTGTTAGATATAAGAAAAAGAATGTGTGTAAAAAGCTTTTTCAGCACCTTCAGCCTTTGAAAGATTAATACTGCTTTGGCTTAAGGCCAGTATGACAACAGATGTCTTAAAACAATGTTTAATTGATGAGGATGCACAGGTGAATAAAAGCAAACAATTGGATCAATTTAAACATCCAGCTGAATTTTTATTACTTTAACAGGCTGAACATTAATGCATCTCTAGTGTGAAGAGGTGAGAGTATGACTGATATATGACTCATAAACACAACAAATCCATTAGATATAATTTTCCTTTACCAACAGGAAAACCTCTCCCTGAGAGAACAGGAAATTGCTTAACTCAGAGGTACAAAGATTTCAGATGTCCCCTTTCCCCCAGGCAGGCTAATCCACCAATAACATCCCAGATTTCTGTTTCTGAAAACTATTCTTGAGACCTTTGTATTTAAGATGATCCTTCAGCTATTCCCTTACCTGCCATCCAGGCAGTATTCTATGCACAGAGAGCTGGGTAAGTCAAAAAGGATTTGCCAATACCCCACCAACTATTCTGGCATTCAGTTTCCCACCTCTTCTGTAAAATAGGATAGGCTTAGTATAACTGGATTAGCAAGCACTTTTCCAAATTCTCACGTGGAAGTGATGCCTATATATTCAAATGCATGAGGGAACCTGGAAGAACTAAAGGAGTGGGTGATGGCTTGGTATCTGATTCCAGGCAAACAAGAGAATCCCAACATGTAATGCATTATAGAACAGAAGACTGAATGCATACATAAAAAACTCTTTTCCTGATTTGTATTTTTTCAATCTATAGAGCTATTGATGTAAAATTAAAGGCTAAAAAAATCCAAAATAAAATGAAGAACAAGCAAATAAGATGGTCCTGCAAGCATTTCATCAGCATTCCTGCAACCCCTAGAAACAGCTGTCTCACTTCATCACAGACAGCAGCATCACCTCTGTCCAGCTCAGCTGAAACGAGGGAGTTGACTGCACAGTTCAAATAGGAATAAGACAACACTAAATGAAGATAAAAACCTTCATTGCTGGTGATACTACTGGTATCAGTAGTGGTGAACAGCTACAACTGCACCCAAATTTAACATGCATCAATCACTTACAGCCTGAAGTAGAAGAACCATTTGATTTTCCCATGTATTATGCTCCTAGGCATGGAAGGAAAACAACTCAAAAATTATTGACTGACAAGACAAGAAAAAACAGGATGCCACCATTCTTCTAATGCATTCTCCCTTCTTGGATAACAAGGGTCATGATTATGAAGATGATGTCAAGCTGTGCATGTCTCACTGTTATAAAAGCAGGATGAAATTTCTTTCATTTTACAGGCAATGGCTACACACAACAGCAGCTGCAAGACTGTCAGACAAATAATGTGTTACTATATTAGGCAGCTAAAATTAAAGTGGATTTGTCCTTCAACATCAGTGAGGTCAGCTTATAAACTTTTATTGTCTGAAGTAGCTGAGATTTCTTTTGTTTTGGTTTGGTTTTTTTTTCATCTCTTCCACTTAGATGAGATATAGAGTGTTAACATCCTTGGATAATGTCATTATTATCAATTGCTTTCAGAAGGCAACTGTGATTAAAATAATGAAAATTATCATGTAACATCTTGAATGAGATAAAACTTCAATATTGTCAAAAGCATCTTTAGAAGGGTGTAGCTATATTTTAGTCTGATTTTGGAAAACAGACAGAGTTACTTCATTTAAGAAGATACGGGTATGGTTTAGAGCAATAGTTTTTAAGGATTGCTGCTACCCCATCTCCTCATGATAAACTGTTCTGAGTGAGACAACTGAAAGGAGTAGATTTCAAATATTATAAAAAGAAGATTAATTTTTGCAGGATAAAGGTCTAAGAGAAGTAGCACTGTATATCTTGAGTGAACCATTCATAATTGGACAATACAGTAAACACAAGAATAATTTAAAGACATCACAAGTAAGTGCATGAGGCAAAACAATAATATTTCTGTTGCCCCTTTTTGAAATACTAAATAAGCATTATGACCCACGTTCAAATCTGAGCTCTGTTTTAAGGAGTGATGCTAACATGCTTCATTTGCACCTTATTAATGCATTTGTAATGGATTAATGTATAATTATATTTTCAAGCAGATGGAGAGGCTGACTTTTTCAGGAATGGTAGACTGACAGGGAAAACAACAAACACTTTCTACTGTTTATGAATACAATTTATTATTTTCAACTATTTACCCATGTTTATTGATCTCCGATTTACTTTCAAGAAAAATTAGCAATTCAAACTCTAAAACAAATAATCTGACTATAGACATCAGAAACATATTAATTAACCAGTTAATTTTTTCTTCAGAACATTACTTGAATTAAATGTCCATGATATTTTTTTTTCCTAGGTGAACTTGGTGTTAATACAGAGAAATCCTCTCATATTACAGTAGGCTCAAGGTGTCCTAGGGACATGTGCTCCTGCCAAACAGCCACTTTTACCAAATGACTGAAGCCTGATATGAAGAACCATCAGTTATCCTTATGGGACAACCACAAACAGACAGAACAGATAAAGAAACAACATATTTCTTAATTTACAATCTGTTACCATAATATGGATGCATTATGAACAGGCAGTAGCTTTATAAGATGGCATATTACTTATTCATTAGACCATTAGATCTTCATAAAAGCAATGCTCTGAAAGCTGCTGCTCTATTTGCCATGTCATGCTCAATAGAAAGAAACAAATGTTAGTTTATGGGAAATCCAAAGAGTTTAGATGCTTGGGTTCTTTTTTTAAGAAGATATTTCATTTCTTGTTCGACTACTGATTTTGCCATAAAGTTCCAAAACAGTCCAAATTTAATTTTTGCCTTCACTTTTACTCAGGCAGAGCGCCTTATGCTAACAATGCATTTAAAATGGCTCTCAGACGTGGAACTTAAGCCCTAAACATGCCACAGGAAGAAAAAGACTTGGCACCATCCTTCAGTAAATTATTGTCTCACCTCACAGAGGAATTTGGGCAAAGAAATCTACAGTTACTTTAGGCTTTCATTTGCTTCCAATAAAACAGTATTTAGATGTTTTTACTTAAAGTATTGCCTCAAACTGGATAAAAGCAGCCAAAGTGGATTATGGTCTTTATTGTCCTTTATGTGCAAAATATACTTACTGACCAGAACAATGCCATCATTTACCTTCAAAACATTTCCTATGGGTTTATCCCACTTTGGAACAGCATTTTCTAGCTCCTTGTACTAAATTACACCAATGAAGGGTTTTCGTGCTGGAGATGCCATTTTATTTTCACAAATACATGAAAAATGGCTATGATAGAGTAATAGGTGATTAGCAAAAGTATATGGCCCCTATAGAACTTTATTTGGACATTTCCAAATATACTCAAAACATACTGGTACAAACAACTCGGTTAAATTATGCTTAAAAGGAAACTAAACAATATTATTTCACTTTCAAGTTAAAAAACAAGAGTAACCAAGTTTGTTACTATTTTTTTAATGTACAGAGAAGCCACTTTTTTTAATATCATAGTATTTAACATAGTGAAAAACTGAACAGCTCCTTTGAGATGTCCAGGTTTTGTAGGTCTATCACATGTTATATGTACAAGACTAATGGTTTGCTTTACAGAAAAACGTGAAACTTTTATATAAGAGCTTCCATCAAATTTATTAACTCATTTAAACATTGGATTTATCTCTGTGAAATTGTATGCAATAAATTGAATGCTTTTGCAGTCTATGTCTGACAATTGGGTCTAAAGTAGTTTCCTTAATTAAAAAAAAACAAAAACAAAAGCAACAAACAAAAAAAAACCACCTAAGAAAGCCCCCCTGGCTATCAGAGAGAAACTGAAGGTCAAACAGGTTGAGAAGAAAGAATCAAGAGTCCATTTATGCCAGTGTAAAAATTACATCATGCATTTATATTCTTGCATTGGTGCAAGAGTAAGTGCATTATGAGCAGCAAAAAGAGGATAAGGCACTGCATTTATTTTACACATCACACTTGAAAACCACTGGGTAAGGTCCATTACCAAGAACTTGAGTGCAGTAAAACATTTTCTGTAAATTCACTATACATTAGACGCCTTCAGAGAGAGAACATGATCCGAGAGTATCGTGGAAGAAATCACGATTCCATTCACTCAGGTGAAGAGGCCAGGCAATGCTGCTTTCCATCACACTGGTGTTCTCCAGGCCCAGCCTGCTAATTGCATTAGACTCTGAGCCTGCCTAACATACTGAGAAAACTAGGATCCACACTCAAAAAAGCCTTGCAGTTCCTTTCTTTTCAAAAGGCTGCTTCATACTGTTAGAAAATCTTTATTAGGGACCCTCAGCTCTTCACTTCCCACAAGGACTCCAGCATCTGACTCCTTCCATTCAGGTCAGTGTGGGCACTCATCTCCTCCTCTGTGGCAGCCATCACACCCTCAAAGAAATTTTCATCTGGAGTTGGAGGCAAGTAAGCAGGATAAAGAAAATAAAAGTACAAATCAACAGGCAAAAGACAGGAGTATTAATACAAATACCAAGGCTGCTCTTTGTGAGGACCTGCTCCCTAGGACTGTGTACACTTTTGAGTACATGGGTCATGGGATTAAATTCCCTTCATTGCTCAGATATTCCAGAAGCAATCCCTATGCATTCTAGCAATCCCTGTGAAAATATGGCATCATGCAAGCACAGGCCACTTCTGCTGCACACACTGTAAAATTCTACCTCTGTTTTCCACCTTCCCTCAGGCTTTTGCAAAGTTTTCATGTAAGACCACTCCCACTTTTTCAGGATCATAACATTACTCAAGTGATGGTGCTTTATCATTCACATTAAAAGACTGTAGTAAGTCAGCTGCAGAGTTTGCTTTGTTTTTCAAACAATGGCTTTTGTTACTCAGTTCATCTCATGCTTCTAGTTTCACTTTATTAAAACACAAGTTATCCATTTAAAAAGTGGAATTAGTGAAATTTACCTCGCAAACCAAATAATAAATAAACCTCTTTTTTTCCCAGAAAAGGCAAAGAGCTACAAGAACAAATATAAAAAAATAGAAGTCATAAAACAATCTAAATTAATGAACACAGAAAAGCATATCAGCAGAACAACCCTGTGACCCTGTCACCCAAAGTCGCTGGTGAGGAACAAACCCAGAGAAGACAAGCTCTCAGTTCATCAAGTCAGTGCTTTTAAAACCACAGGTCTCATTAACACTAATCCTGTAACTCCCACCCTTTTTACAAGTGTCAGAGACAGATTGCATACAGACAGATTTCACTGTGTGTTGCTTTATCAAACCAGTTACATTTCTAGTGCCTTTTATTACCATCACCTCTGAAAATAGATTCTTTTTTCTATGTTAGACTATAGAAGTAAAAACTGGTCTCCAGACAAATAAAACAAGCTACTTTACAGAAAAATCAATTTGCCGTGATATGAAACAGAATACATGGTGGCATTGGAGGCTTACGCTCGAAGAAACCAGGGATAGTTTTCAAATCCTTTCAGAAGCTACATCTCATTTTCAAATCTATATACACTGTATTACTGACAAAATCTTACTTTCTATTTTCTTCCATTCATATATTCTCCCAGTCTGAGCTGGTCTGAAATTTTAAGTTCCTACAATAAGTCTTATTTCAATCTCCAGAATTTTATAACAAGAAATGCAATGTTTTGTTACGAAGGGATTTGACACACAAAGAGAAGGCTTTAAAGCCATAAGGATTTCAGTCCTCACTTCTCAACAGCCAAACAAAAACTAGCCAATTTCTTTTGTTAAATCTGGTCTACCAGGAATAAAGTGGCATACTTGTAGTATATAATGAAAGAGATTTGTAATACAACTGCTATTTTTGGTTACAAAGTCAGCTTTAATTAGAGTGCCCTAAATTTAGGGCCTCAAATTACAGACAGTTTTGTGGTTCTATTCCCAATAGATTTCTAGCACTTACTAGTGTTTTTCAAATACTCTAATGTCCATGCCCTGTAACGTACATGGAAATTTAGCTGGCCTCCTTTTAAATCGTGATGAAATTGTCTCGTCAAGATTGAGAAAGCCCTCACCTCTTTTAAAGCAATTTATTCACTAAATATGGCTTTTGAACCTTAATTCCACCATTTCAAATTAAATCTTCTAAATTAACAGTGATCATGTCTTTGCAAACACTTCAGTAATGATAGTGCAGATGAGATGTGTCGACTTTCAATTCCGACGTTATCTTGAGCAGAGTCCCTGTACAAGGCAGTATCCATGGATACAAAGGTCCACCATCTCCCTCCCTACCTAAGTAAACTCTTAAAAGTTACATCTCACTTGCTTAATTAGTACAAAGCCTCATAAAAATCCATATTACCACAGAAAAGGAAAAGTGGCAACCTGGAGTTGAAAGCTGAGCTAGAGGCACAGCGGACTGCAAGGCAGCATTTGTAGCTTGTAGACACCATTAATTTCTTAAGTGCAGAACAAACTAATATTGCAGGCAGATAAATAAGGCACATTAAAATATATATTTTTACAAATACAAAATATAATCAGAATTAATGAAGAGAACTGCAGTAATGAAAGAGAATCATGAAGAGAGCAATGGCATTGTGGAGATTACCAGTGGCTCTAGCATGGTAACAGCTACATTACACTTAAGAAGAAACAGCCAGGAACATACTATCAATTTAGAAATAACTTTCTATGTGAAGAAAGAGTAGAATTTGGCATTTGACACTTTGAAGAATTCCCACTGGGAGGGGCTGTTAATATTTTTAAAGAATTAAGTCTTGGCAGATACAAGGGCATTCCTTAGTGGAGACAACTATTGAAGTGAATTAAATTTAAGATATTTAAAACATCAAATGTAAAAAGTAAAATATCTGGTGGTTAACTGCATGAGACCAGAAATCCCGGTTCTATTCAGCATTACTTTTTCTGCCACAAAATCCAACAGGAATTTTTTCTAGCCCTTGAATGTAAATCTGTGCAGTTCTATTTTTGCCAACCTCTATGATTCTACTCAAAGACATTCTTCTAGAGTTACTATGTTTAAAGCAACAGCACCAGCTTGTAAATATATTGGAGACTCATTTTCTACAGAAGTCTCTAGAGCAGTGTTATAACTGCTCAATAAAGACTGGCTCCATCACTGAGCACAGACTGGGTTAAAGATAAAAAACACCTTTGTAGATCAGCTGTATTCACCACCCAGGGGTACCCTTCTCTCTGCTCTCCTGTGATAGAAACTCTTCAGCACATTAAACAACGACACCACCAGTTTAAACCTTGGATATTCTGACGTATTCACTTCTCCTTATGGCCATCTCTTACCACTTTGACCCAGAAGCCTGAATGTACCTAATATACAACTCTTCAATTTGTCCCAAAGTTTCTTTCCCACCTATTTCCAAGGTACCTGAAATACACACAGGAGAAACGATGATTGGGAAATTATAATCTTTTAGTTATGCCTTGAAATCCACCTCAAGTTTGCAGTAGCATCATCATCATCATCCTTTTTTGTAAAAAATTTGCATCATAAGAAAAGTCAAAGCCTTAGCACGTAAAAAGCTACCACACACAGTGTATTCCTTCCTCTGAGAGAAAATAGGGCTATTCCTATCTCTCAATAGCTTTTTGCTTTCATTTTTTCTGAAAAAAAATGCAAAAATAAAATCTACATTACATAAAATCTGTTATCCAGAAGTTATAGGATTTTTGAGGATGAATATTTGAGGACTGCACTCTGTAACAGATCTCTGATCATAACGAGAGATCCCATGAATATCAGGCAGCAGGTGTATTCCTCCTGGAGATGGAAAGTGCATGTTAACTGATTCACACTCTATTCTTTTTTTCCCCCCACTGGTACTTACTATCCTTCCCTTCGATTGGCAGCTAAAGAAAATTCTCTAACAGTTGAAGAAATTAAAGTAATTTTAAATTTTAGGTAGTATTTACATGCTTCCTCAAGTGGAGACTTAAAAATATTTTGTTATCTCAAAGTCAGATAGCCTTCCTCAAAACAGTATTTTAAAGAAAAGAAAGATGAGAATTCAGCCCTGAACTAAAACCTTGTTGAAACAAACTTCATCATTTTGCCACAGTTATTGCACACATACATAATGATGAACAGTGATGTGCAGATCACATCTTTAAATTCCATAAACAGACAGACTGAGGTCAGGGGAGGGAATATACAGACATTTTCACAAAGGTTGAATTGCAAAAAAACATGTTCAAATAGAAGAAACATAAAAAAGCTTATAGAAAGTCATGTAACCAGGTAACACTCATTTTTACATAGTGTCCTTCTGTGAGATGTTGAATATTTCTTGAAGGTACCAGACAACTTAAACTTCCCTTAACACCACTTGAAAACAAGGACAATGACATGGTGCTAGGTCAGGGAGGAATAACAATTCCCCTCCCAGCAGATCATAAAATTGATGATTAACAACTCATTTTTTCCCAAATGTTTCTTGGAAACACTGCATTTCCAACTCTGGAGGGTTTTCTTTTTTTTTCATGGAAATTCAACATTATATAAGGAAATAATTCTCATTTACCTTTCTCAACTCAAAATAAATTATTATATATAACTCAAAATAAATTATTTAATAACTCCAAATTTACAAATATTAACACCTACCAAGACCCAAAGACCACATGGATCACAGATACGTTTCAATGTTTAATACTGAAGGAAACAAATTGACCTCAATTAAATTCTAAAAGCAGAAAATCACTATTGCTGAGTGCTTTCAAATAAATAATAACCTAAACCAAATTGTCTAGTATTAATATATTGTGTTCTAAGGTTCAGAGATATTGTAGAATAGACTTTGAAAGAAGAAAAGGTTAGAAAAAAAATACATAAAATTACAGTTTGGAAATTTTTCTGAAAGAGGTAATTAAAAGTTTTTCACCCAAATCATTTAACTACGGTTTGGTTTATTGCTGTGGTGATCAATGAAGACTGCAAAATACAATTAGAAAAGCAAATGGACTCAAATTCACATAATAATGGAAAAAATAACACACTGTACTTGATAATGTCACTGCAATTTTTTGTACAATATCCTTTATTATTCAAAAACATTAAGTTCCATTACAACATTTTGAAAGGACAGGTTGTTTTGTTTGTTTTTTTTATTATGAAAATAACTTGTTAAATATTTAAAGCCCACTGAAAACACCCATTGTTCCTTCTATCCTCCCCACATTTTATACAATACTGGTATAATTATTCTTGAGGACTTAGGGCAGTGCTGGAGCTGAAGCAAACACATTTCTGCTGGGAGAGAAAGTGACTGCGACTGACAAAGCCAAAAAGAAACCAGACTCTGTTGGGACTGGGCTTGAATCTTCAAGATTTTCTGGCAAAGGATCACTGACTTTTTCATCTCATCTTTCACCAGCTTAATGAGACTGCTCAGGGTTGTTTTCTACTGTTTATTTTTTGTCTGTTTTTAAATTGACCAAGACTATAAATAAAGCATAAGTTAACTGTGCACCAGCATAGAGAAGACTTGCATTAGGCATACAAGCAATATTATTTGAAGGGTATGCAAACAATCAAGCATAAAAATATGTCTTGCTGTTCTAGAACAAACACATAATTTCGACTACAAAATAGGTGGGGGAGTTTTTTTATATACAATAAAGAAAAACAAATTTAAGGAGCTTAATGTAGCATACTCCTAGTGTTTGCAGTGATTAAAAAAAAACAAACTTGCTTAGCTAAATTATTCTTCATAGGACAAGAACATCACACAATTAAGGTCTCCAACCCATCTGCACTAAGAACTTCACAAACAGTAAGGAACATTATTTAGAGTTGAATAGGACAAACTGAAAGACAAAAGAAGTCTAATATGTTCAAAAATCAGCAGGGTTTCCTTGGCTTTTTGAGGGATTCTTTACAGATTGACGAATGCAGGTATACACAGACACATAACTCATGAGATACACTTGGAGTAAAATTATGACAGATATTAACATGACAGAGGACAAAAGCAAGGGCTGAGAAAAAAGTAAATATGCAAAAGTGCAGTAAGCCAGCAAGCTATCCAAGAGGTAAAGACAGCACTCCAGTAAAAACGAACATGCTTGAGCCCAAAACAAAACAAGAAGCTTGGAAAGGCGACAGGATAATACTGTATCTCCTCTTACTCTGAGCAGCACTTTGTAGTGATGCAATTCCTACAGCTTCAGGTGGATCTAAGCATTTAAACCCTGCAAACACAGAGGGCCTATAGCCCAGAAAGAGACAGCCTCCAATAGACCACTGAGGTCCAGAGGAGATGCAACGACTCCCCACATCCCAGAGACATTTCCAGAGGTGCTACAGGGCATGCAGGCTTTGGCTTCTCCTTTGAACAGCAGCTGCTATTGGCTTTTATTGTATGAAGCAGGCAAAGGTACACAGTGACAGAGTGGGTTTGCATTTTGCATTCTTTCTCCCCACCTCTGTATCTCTCAAGGTCAGAGAAAAAATGCCTGTTTGATTAAGGACATGAAATTATAGGAAACTTTTGATTTCACAGTATTGGGTAATTAAGTGTATTTTCATCTGAAGAAATCCATTAAGGAACTACATAAGATCTGCACTGTGGCCATCAGAACCCTAAGACTGCTGACACTGAGAGGAAGCTCAGCACAGATTGTTTTCACATAGACATTGATCAAAGCACAGAATTTCAGAAACAAAGAATAGTAGGAGTTTGATATTGCTATTTTAAAGTGAAGAGTATTTGCTTTTTCTCTTCTCTTCTTCATCCTTCACGTTTATAAGGGAATTACAAGTTTTAACAAAGTCTTATAAACCAACAATATGAAGTGCAACAAGGGACAGTGCTGGATTCTGCACCTGGGATGGGGCAGCCCGGCATGTACAGACAGACTGGGGGATGAGAGGCTGAAAGCAGCAGCAGGGAAAGGCCCCTGGGGGTCCTGGTGATGGAAATTGAATCTGAGCCAGCAGGGCCCTGGCAGCCAGGAGGGCCAAGCGTGTCCTGGGGGCACCAGGCCCAGCATGGCCAGAAGGGCAAGGGAGGGATTGTCCTGCTCTGCTCTGGCCTGGGGCAGCCTCACCTCCAGTGCTGGGGCAGTGTGGGAGGCCATGGCATAAAAAACACATTGAGCTGTTAAGGAACACCCAAAGGAGGCCATGAGGATGGTGAAGGGTCTGGAGGTGAAGCCGTGTGAGGAGGGGCTGAGGGCACTGGGTTTGTTCAGCCTGGAGGAGACTGAGGGGAGACACCTCACTGCAGTCACAACTTCCTTGAGGGGCAGAGAAGGGACAGGCACTGATCTCTGCTCTGGGGTGACATGACAGCACCAAGGCAATGGCCTGGAGCTGTGTCAGGGCAGGTCTATGTCGGATATTAGAAAAAGCTCCTCCCTCAGAGGATGGCTGGGTACCTAGTGATACCAGGGAACTCTTCTGAGGACATAAAACACAGAGCCATTCACTGCTTCCCATTCCCACTGTACTTCCACACTTCCTTACTTATTCCCCACTCATCTTCCCCAGCACAACTTCATTGCTCTCCAAGCCCAGGACCAGAAAGCAGAGGAGCCATTTCTTTACCTTTTGTGTGTACAGTCCTGGCCACAAATGCTTCTTGTTCACATAAAAAATAGAGGAGTCCAAACATAAAAATACAAATGCAAGTTTCAGCTAGAGACTGAAAAAAAAAGATCTGAAGATGATAGCAAGGATTTCACAGAAGGGCACAAAGAAGAGAGGCATAAACTTGACTAGAAATAGGGAAAAGAACAAACCTGCCTTGACTGCTGCCCAGCTTGAGGACTACAGGAATAGCTGAGGCATCTCTGCAAGGCACTTCCTTAGAAAGTAAATTGGGCTTAAATCCCAGAAATCCCATTGCTAAGATGAACAGATGGGGTAACTTTTAAGCAACACCTGTAATATACTTGTGTTTGTATCCATAAATAAACTGAAACTAAACTAGAGGTAAAAAAAGATGTTGTATTTCAGCACAACACACTGTGGGCAGAGTAAAGCCAAAAGAAATGTGAAGGTATAAAGCAAGACAGGAAGAGCAACAGAAAAGAAACTGAAATTGTTCAAAGATAAATTCAGCTATGCTTCTGGCAAGTAGCAATAAAGGCAGTAATACTGAGAAAAAGACCAATGTAGGTAAACAGGAAAGTAGAGCAAATAATCAAGATGGGCATAGGCATAGCATAAAAATACTGAATATACAAGAAAAAACACACAAATATACACACAGAAAGAGGAGAAATACGCATAAAAAGAGGTTGAAAAGTAACAGTTGAAAGGATAGATCACAAAATGACACCTGCCTGACATGTTCTGAAGATAAATATTTTTCAAAGTACTTTTAACTACAGCAAGTTGGAAAGAAAGGACATATGAAAGTAAGGCTTGAAGGCTGGAAAGATTAGCTTTGGCAGAAGAGGCAAAACAGTTATTTCCCCTCTCAAAAGGATGAAGACACAAGGTGTGGTTCTGCAGTGTCTGCCTGTATCTATTCAGTTGAGTTTTATTGGCACATGTAGATTGAGGACTACAAAATATTCCAATACTGCTCATTTTTACTGGCTTCCTTTCCACTTCTTATATTGTGATTGCACAAACACACACACCCCTTATTGAGTGTCAAGCTCCAAACATCAAAATATTGAACTGTATTTTTGACATTTACCAGAAGTATTTCTGGACTATTTCTGGAAAGGACAATATAATTAGTTCTGGACTTAATTTAATCCTGCCCAGATAATGATAATGTCATGGTAATGACCTTCAGTCATAGCTGTCAGCTCTCCAGCCATATCAGTACTTTGTTATTTGTCATCAACTTACCTTCCCCCACTTTCACCTTGGGTGAAACAAGGTTTTCTGATGTGATATATTGGCCTGGAGGGACAGAGCACAGAGTTATCCGATTTGCTTTTTATTGTATCAATTCATTCCTTATTTGGGATGAAATCTTTCTAACTTGCTAAACAAGCAGCCAAATAAATCAAGCAGTTCAAATATCATCAAGAAGGCCAAAGCAAATGATATCAAGTCCATAAATGCAGTTTATGACTATTTTTTATAAACCTCTACCAGATTAAAAAGCAAGGAACATACTGATTCTCCTCTAATAGGTTCCTGTTTGGTTTGGGTTTTAAAATCCAAAACTCCTACACATCTCTTGTTAAATAAACACTATTTTCTTCAGAGCAAGTTGATGCTCACCAGGACAATTCTCAAAAGCATCAGAACATTAGCAACACATTTGGAAGATTCATGCATGGCATTAAGGAAGAACACTTATTTGGTGGCAAAAGACTTGTGAAAACAAAACATTTCTGATCGATTTCAGAAAAGCAAACTGGGTAAATTCTGATTTCCTGCCAATATAAAATATTAATTTCAATGTCTTTGCTTCTTATCCATCTTTGCAGACTTTCTGTTTTCAGCTACCTGAGAACCTGGAGTTTATTTCTCTCCATGTTAAAATGTGCTTGTAACAACATCCTTGAAGGATTTACAGTCTTAAGTGTACCATGAACAGAATTTCTTTAGATTGAAAGAACAAGAATAAATATTTGTGTACTAATATTTGAAATTAGATTTCAGATACTATTGAAACATTCACTTTTTGTCTTCAGACAGCTTTGAAGCCTATTGTCAAAGCATCCACTGAAGATGGGTTGCAGACACAAGCAACAGCCATTTAAATTTACTGTTTGTGAGATTTCCTATCTCTGTAAGACCTGTCTAGATGTTCTGCCTGCCTAACTCTATCCTGCTGTCTGTTAACAGGCAGGATCAGATGCATGACTTTCACTGCTGTCCAAGATAATTAGATAAGTGCACATCCAATCCTGTCCCAAGTAGTTGACACATTCCCTTTGAGCTGATACCAATCCAGCACTTCTTAAAAGGTTTACTGCTGTCTGCCTCTGGGCCAGATGTTCCTAACATGGAAGGTGCAAGTATTTCTGGACAGTTGCCTATAGATAATAAACATCCTGGGTTTACTTTGCTTTTTTAGTCTGGCATGAAGAACTGAATCACAGAATAAGATGGATTGGAAGGGACACACAAGGATCATGGAGTCCCACTCCCAGCACTACAAAGAACCATTCCCAAGAGTCACTCCCCTCAGTCTCCTCTTCTCCAGGCTGAACAAATCCAGTGCTCTCAGCCCCTCCTCACCTGGATTCCCCTCCAGACCCTTCACTCTCTTGGGTGCCTTTGGACACTTTCTAATATGTACTATCTTTCTAATATTGTGGTGACTAAAACTGGTTCTGGCTGGGATACAGTGAATTTGCTTCCTAGTAGCTGGTACAGTGCTGTGTTTTGGGATTTGGGATAAGAATACTGTTGGATCACCCACTGATGTTCTGGCTGTTGCTGAGCAGTGCTTACCCTCTCAGAGAGTTTTATTACTCTCTTTTCTCTTTTATTATGACTATTATTATATTTTACATTATTTTAAATGATAACTGTACTATCGCCACCCACATATTTTTCTCATTGTTCTCTCCACCTCAGCATGAGACTTATGTAGAGTTGGTATTTTGTTTCCAGCTGGGGCTAAACTAATATAGAAATTGACAATGTAGCTGCTGAAGAGGTTTCATTTTATTCTGCATCAACAGTACCCTTCCCAAATTATGTACGAAATGATGACAGCCTAACATCCAGATTTCTGAAGGAAACACTTTAACTTCAAAAAAATCATTTTGGTCAAATGTGAAAGGCTCACTGATAATTCTTCTTTTCTCTTTTTTTGGTTTTCCAGCAAACTTCCTTACTGTTGAATCAACTGAAGGCCAGGCACTTACTCTTTTTAATTACAAAAGTACAAGTGAATATCCCACTTGAGTAATCAGAGACTTGCTTAAGCCTGTCTTTCAAAAGAATTTAGTACATTTTTATTTGAGAAAAAATAAGCACATAAACAGTATTAAATCATAGGTATCTCAGCAGCTTTTGTCTACAGTGTTTAATTTCTTAGATGTTTTAATGTTTTTAACTTTGTTGTCACACTGCCTAAGCAGCTCAGACTATAAAGTAAACTGAATTATTTACCAATATGATCCCCTCTTGAGTTCACTAAGTTACCTGCCTAGGAGAAGCTGATAAAACAATCTAGAAAGCCAAGATTTTGTTCCAATTTTTGAAGGAGAGCAGATATTTCAAGTGGCAGCTCAGAAGGAAGGCAGAAACACAGTCAAATAAGCAGACCAATCTGTCTACAGACAACCGTATGTTCACAGGCAGGTACCTGCACAGATATTTGCAGACTCAAGTGTCTAATTGGAACATTGTTTCTTTTAAATCCCACCTGCTCCAGCTTAAAACATAGTTTAACATCTTGAATCTGACTTTATTTTAAAATAAAGATATTTTTTCAACTTAGATGGGAAACATAATGAGTAAACAGATTTTTAAGCAGCTGTTGACAAAAAAAAAAAAAAAAAACCAGCCAAGATTAAGTGATTTTTTTTCTTTTTCTTTTTTTTTTTTTTAATAATAATGCTTCTTTTTCCCATATTCCACATTCTCTAAGCAGATTATTTGGTTTAGAATATCCCCAGATTCAGCTACTCATCATCTCTTGACACAGTACTGAGATGTTAAAAAAAATAATATCAGGTTCTCTGGTATTTCAATTCACACACCTCACAGACTCATTCTAGTCTTCTGAAAAGTTGCTCTTACTGTTCTGGTCATTCGACTATTAAAAAGAAAGAAAATTACAGAAACTATGACACTGCTATAGAACACAATCAAGCCAATACAAAGACTGAACAATCAGAGTTACTTTAAGTTGCCAGAAAGAATAGGTCCATTCTCTGAAAGAGCACAAATTGGAAGCAGACTTCACTGAGTTCTGATGGGAATAAAGAGTAAGAACAGCACTAGAGCAGAAATAGAGGCAAGGATAACCTGAGACACATTGAATTTTAAGGGTTTTTATTTTTCATAGTCAAGTTCAGAGAACTACTAGCTGTAAAAATAAAAAGAAACCACACCATGCAAAATCCAAAACATAGACATGAATTCTTAACACTTACCTGGGAATAAACCCTGATTAACATTCAGTCAATGCAGATTAAACACAGGGGATAGGGAGATTGCTTTTAAAGATAGTGGAAAATGAGAAGCACATTCTTATTTCCCCAGGATCATCCCAGAGAAAACAGAAATTATTGACTAAACCACAAGAATTAGTTCTTTATCCTTACAGATGACCCAAGTTCCCACACACAGAGAAAACTCCTTCTGTGTAATTTCTTAAATTGGGAGAAGCCTAAACTAAGCTAGGAAAAAATCCACACTGCCAGGCATGGCAAGCTACAACCATTAGTAACTAAATGTCTGCCCCACCAGCAAAAACACCCTTAGCTCTACTGTGCTTCCCAGCACACTGGAATACAGAAAAAGCAGGCTTGCTCCTGGCTATTACTGCTGAGAAAGTGGGAATGTGAAATGGTAGCAACAGATGCAACGCCAACTCTTCTCCCAGCTCCATCCACCTCCCTTTCTTAGTCACTTACCATCCCAGCAGGAACAGACACTTTTGCCTAAACATCTCTGAAGTTCTGAGACATCTCAGTAAAGGGCAGAAAGCAGGAGTCCCTACACAGGGATCACAGGATCAGAAGCTATGAAAGTTACTGCTATTGCTGTGTTCCTGCTGCACTGATTCCCATCTAAGGGCACTTTAGCTATGTAGGAGCACAGAGCTTGGAGAAAAAAGCTGGGTAAGACCTGGAACGTGTGCCTCAGCCATCAGTGACCCCCAGCTCAGCTCCCACTCTGATGGAACAGGCACCAGTAGGGTTTGCTGCTGTGTCTGGCTACAAGGACCACAGGAGAGCATCAGCAGGCTGGTGACAGCACTGGGTCACAACGTGCAGTGTCACAATGTGCACAGGGGAGATGGTGGTATTGGAAATAGAGCAAATCCACGTTCCTTCTACTTCTCTAATCTCAGCTTATCACTGGCCATGACTGCCTTTAACACTCAGCCACTACAAGATCTTTACAGTTTTAAAAGAGAAACAGAACTGTTTGTGGAGCTGTTTTGTTCTTTCACCCTTGATCTTGCTGTCACTGGCCAGTTGTTAATGCTTTGACATCTCAGATGTGTCATCCAGCTCCTCTCTGGTCCAAAGAGATATTTGGAAGTCTTCAGATATGCTAAAAACAATTCCACACAGTATCACATGAAATACTACCAAAATATAAAAAAATAATGAACTCTAAAATTAAAGAAGGATCCCAGAAATTATTTCTACTTGTGTCACAGCTGGTCAAGTAATTACAGGGCAGCTGAGAGGTGTGCCAGCATCAATCTATCAATCTCCGTTTTGCTATATTAATACAAGTTACAGGTCTCATGACTTGGATTTCCTATGCCCAAGTTAAGGGTTACTCTCGGGAAATCAGCAGCCCAATAACTTCACTTATGTTATGAAGCCCTGCCTTCTGAAGGTCTACATCACCTGCAAGTCTGTTTTGATGCCCACTGAAAAAGATCACCTGAGAGATTTCAATATACTTTGGGTGAGGATGGTGACGAGCAGGGCTTTGGTTAGGCAGGGCCTAGAGTGTCCATGTGCCCAACAATTCACAGCTTGCTGCTCTCATATCCAGAAGGGAGCACTGAGTACCCAAAACACCCACTAGAACAACCACAACACCTGAGAGATGTGGCACCCACAAGCATCCCAGTCTGAGACATGCACAGGAGCAGCTGCTATTTTATCCAAGTAAGATCTCTGAACCTCAAGCATCTTGGTTCGGAAATGCAGACCATATCAAGAGTCTTGAAATAAAATTAACAAAATAACAGATGTCTTTACAAAATAAAAACTCAAAGTAAATTTGGAGAAGTAGCATGATGGGTTTGAGGACCTCCTAAAATTCTTGTTGAGCATTTCAGCTGCAGCCTTTATAAAGGCCATGAACAGAAACTGGAAGGACAGTGGGAAAACTGAAAAGCAAGACAAAAAGCAACATAGCTAACAAGTGATTCTAGATCTACAGCACTTCCTAAAGTTTCAAGCAAGGTGCAGATCCTGTTTTAACAACAAAAGCAAGGCAAGCACTGCACACCTATCTAATTTCACATTGGGTAATGCAACTATGTGATGCACATTAAGTACTGTAAAATACTGCACTCGAGCTGTACAATCCTAACATAATGGGGTTAGAGAGTACTTAATGGGAAGATACATCAATAATGTATCATTATAGATCTGGTGTTTCTTAGCATGGCTCCTTTTCAGACTGCTGATGTCTCATGTCTGCTGCAAGGGTTTACATGAGAGGCAAGTTTTGAAAGTAGCAGAGGGTGAGATCTTTGGTGCTTTAAAAGGAGTTCATGTTTCAGGTGCTGTTCCCTGTAAAATATGTTGCTGCTTTATAGTATATCAGAGCTGTAAATGACCAAACACTGACCCAATAGGGCAAACAGTTTTAAGGATGAAAACTTCAACTTTCAAACCAATTATCCTTTCATTTCTTTACTGTGGTTTGGGTATTCATCCCTGACTGAGAAATACATACAAGGGATGCTTTCTCTCTCTCTGCTGATCAAAGCTGTTTTCTTCTACATGAACCTGCCAAAACCTAGCAACACAGATACTGAAAATCAGTTCCCACTCTGTGTAGGTGGGATCATACTCACAAACATCTAATTTCTAGGTGCCACAGGCAGACTATTTTGGATGAAACCACTGAAACAAAATGAAAAACATACAGTTACAGAACCAAGCTGGCTTCACAAGTGGCACAGGACTTACTATTTCTGCCTCAGGCTCATTCAACATTAAGCAAAACTCAGTTGGCAGGCAGTCAGATGGCACAGTAGAGGCATTAATTTACTAATAGAAAGGAACTCACTGCACAGTGCTTTCTTGAGGTTGCTTCTGTGATAATTGCATCAGAAAAATGGGTTGCATTTGCATTACTTTTTAATGGCTCCTGTTCTTACATTTCCTTTTTATTTTTTTTTATTCTATCTAAAGCAAAGGTATTACTGTATAGGGAAAAGGACCCATTGATGGATCCATGCTATATTTCTGGCTCCCTTAGAGACTTTGCATGGCCTTTGGCAAGTCAATTTACCTTCTCATCTATAAGGCAAGGCAGTAATAGCACAGTAGCTCCCAAAGGTGTTCCGTGTTGCCCTAACTTCTGAATAGAAAGTGCTTCATAAATACTAACATCAGCCAATGAAAATGCATAAAATATTGGAATTTAATGATACAAATGCATCTTATAGAGGACCTGGAAGATGAGCTAGCTTGACTCCTGCAGAAAGCCAGGCAGGGAGAAGCCATGGAGCCCCACTCCCAGCCAGTGGATCTGCACAAGGTTCTGGGCCCCAAAGGGTGGGTGCAATGCCTCCCTTGCCCCTGAGGCACAGGCACTAGAGAGGTGGGTGGACAACACCCACCATGTGAGCTCTCTGGAGCAGAGCTGGTGTTTTGCTGTTAACTGGACAAAATCACCCTCTTGCTATGCTGAACTTTAGAACTGATGGAGTAAGGAGATTAACACAAAGCTGGGGTATTTGTTGTCCTGCCTGGCTGTTCTCAGATGGATTTCATTAACTGACCAGAGTAAAACCCAAAATTTGGCCCCCTAGCCTCAGCAGGATAACATGAATAAACAAAGCTGAAGAGTTACTAGTGCTTCAACAGAGACAGAATGCTGTGATACTAAACCCACACTGGAGATGTGGTGGCTAATGATGGATAATTGAGTAGAGCTTTTCACACTTTCCTTGAGACCGACAGCTTGAAGCAAAGGCTCACTGTCTCCTTCTCAGTGCTAGTTACCACATATGGCAAACAGAATTATATTCCATCACTAAATCTAGCTTAAACTACCATAGATGTGTGCTACATAGATGTGTATATTGCATTTAAATATTTTGCTGACAATTGACATTTAAATATATATAAATATTTGGAATTTATTATACTTTCTGATTTTTCTCTTTGGTATTTTTTACTGACTGCTACAGTGCAGTAATTGGGGTCAGTACTAACAAGTAGGTATTCAACATAGTCCAAAACAAAGTGATTATTTTACAAGAGGAAAAACATTCAAGGTTTTAAAAGTAAGCAGGGGTACTTCTGGGCTCATGCAAAGCACATAGAAGAAACTCAATTTTCTGTCAATCTGCAAGGACAGTGCATGCTTACCAATATCATCATATGCCATCTTGATAATGATCCTCATTGTCAGTGGCATAGACTTGAGGGCACAGTCTTTATTTCACACAGCTCAAATTGATAAGCAGTCAGTTGTGAACAGTAAAACATTTCCCACTAAATTAAATTAAGTAAGATTATCTCAAGAGCAGCAGCAATGCAATGATACACATGCACACAACAGGTCTCAGTTACTGTGCTTTGATCCAGTAGATCATTTTCAAGCTCTTAAATGGCTGGATTTGTTTGCAATTGTATTGCAATTAGATAAGTCCTAGAAGACAATGAAATGTAAAGCTGAAGAACAAATACAGCAAAACAAGGTTGACCATACCTGTAGCCCTACCAGTGCTGCTGAATCAGTTACAGCTGAATGCTTAATTAGCAACATCCAATTAGAATATTCACTATACCGCAAATAATCAGCTTAAATTCATTAAAATGAAACATCCATTAGGTATTATGATACATTAATTGCTCCAATAAACTTCAAACATTCAAAACTATTATGAATATATTCAAAATTAAGCATGCAGCTCTTCTGGATTAAAAAGCAGAAAACCATTGAGTTTTTTCCAGTAGAAAAACAAATATTTAAAGCACGTAAGTTAGGAAAAGAAAAATCTATTTTAAAAGCTCTTTTCTGTTATCGCAATTTCATTTGACATTAATTCCATTTGTATTTTGCAGAAGGCAACACTACAACCACAGTCATTCCAGGGCAGAGGAAAGCAGCAGGGAAGTGGATCATAAATAGGTGTGAAATCAAAATTAAGGAAAAATAAACAAATCACAAGACTAAGAAGGGTAATTTTTTTATTAGAGGCAATGTAATTTGGGCAAGGGGCAAGGTTGGGAGGAGAGTAAGCCAGGAGCTTACATCACTCATTGCAGTCTCCAGGGCTGTCACAGAGCTGCTGTGCAGCAAAACTGCCAGAACTTGCTATTTGTTTCCTCCTGACATTTTCCTTTATGTCAACAAGTAGGCCAGCTATACAGTTAGTGGATATAAAAGCATTAACTCCAGTAGAGAACTTTATTTCACCCTTCTTTCAGTCATTTCTCCGTGGCTGAAATTAGACTCCAGAGGTGCAGTAATGAGCAATAGGGAGAGAGGGAGCACAAAACAGCTTTCACAGGAAGAATTCCATGGATAAGCCATTGCAAATTTCAGCTGGTTGTACACAGTATCATAATTTACTGCTCCACATAAATTCTGCTCCTGATTATAACTGACTCAAAGGGAGTACAAGCCACAGTGATATAAAGCCCTTTCTGAAAGAAAAGTCAACTGCAACACACCTCATGGAATTTGGAACAAAACACCAGTTTTTAAAAGGACAGACAGACTCCAGCTGTGATCACATCTAGAGGGAAAACCCAATTTCATAGACTTTACAGGCCAGAAAGGGCTTTTGCAAACCCATTCAAAGGAGAAGTTGTACAGAGGCTTAGGACAAAAGCAGTCTTTGGAGCTTTCACAGTTTACCAATTCCCACTAAGAATATTTTAAAAACGCTCCTCTTGTGATCCAGCACTGCCCATGTGAAAACCAGAAGCAGAGAGGCAGAACCCTGTAACTGTGGGTAGGAGAGTCTCATGGATGCCTGAGACCACAAGCTTAAAATATATCACCCAGCAATGGAATTCAAGTGAAAAGCAGCCATGGGCAGCCACACTGAGAGCAAGGGCTGTCACTCAGGGCAAGCAGCAGCGTGGCAACAAGCTACCACATATAAAAGTGCATTATAGGTAGCATCAAAGAAGAGGGGGAGCAAGCAGGGTTTTGTAAGGAGAATTTACAGCACAGATGATAAATCAAAATGAATGCCCCCATTAGTCTCCTGTAAGTCAGAGAGGTTCAGGGAAAGGAGCATTTGAGAAAGCAGGTTTACAAAAAGGCACAGAGGACATGAACCTTGAAAAAACAGCTGCTTACTGAAATTTATAGCCTAGAGAATTTCAATAAGTTGTAAATTACATTCCTCATGAGAGACTCAATTGTGCACATATGTATGCAAGATTGAGAGTCACAATGCAAATACACTCCTGTGTATGTACACTAACTTATATGTGCCCCATTGAGTTCGAAGATTTAAAATACTCTTCTGCAAAGCTTATGAGGTCTACAAGGCCATTAGTGCTCAGAAAAAAAATGCAAGCTGGAAAATTGCATATCTATTATTCAATCATTTTATAGACTAAATTTCCCTTAGATAAGTACCTTCCAGTCCTCCTGCCATGCTGGAAAATACATGCATCTGCTTTGAAGATATTTAATGAAGTTATTCCTCGTAAAAGAGTAACTGTTTATGTTTACGTTGCATGGAATAATTAAACAGCTTGTTGTGGAAAAGCACTTAAAAATCTTTCCAAAGATGAATAGATTTTTCAATATCTTTTCTTCTTAACCTCTTCCAGCAAGAGCTATTAAACTTGAACTGCTTGCACTGCTGTGCTAGAGTACATATCTTGTAAGGGAATGCAGAGGGAAAGGAATGTAAGAGAACGTAGCTGAAAACCACAAAACTGTAAAGGAGACCAAAGATTGGGAAATTCTCCTTTCCCTATACTAATAATCTTTATGCCTACACCACCTCCTGAAAACAGGCTACAGCTGGCCTTGAATCAAAACCTGAACTGCACTAAGAGGCTTGTGGGAGGAAAGAGCTCCATCTCATCACTGCCTGAAGTCAGGCTACCTGGGATTAGTGTACAAAAAACGGGGGTTTAAATTAAACTACAACATGACATTAATTTGAAGTTGCAAATAAATTAGACCACACAAATTTGACCTATATATAAAAGAGCAACCCTGGGATCCTTATCAAGGTGGAGCCATACTGCATTTCCAGTCAGTTCTTACGGATTCAGAAGCAGAATTTCATCTGAATTATTTGGATCTGCCTTTAACAGCTTCCATCAGAGAACAGAGGAGTACACAACAAGCTTGAGACCATCACTTCCAGCATTCCTGAATTAAAGGGGGCTCTCTGCTGGGTTTAAAAAGGTAGTTTGATCAGGTCAACTACCTCACTGTAGCACTGAACATTAAAACTGACTAGTCACTGTTCAAGTAGTGTGATGGTAAATTTGAATACACTCACAAGTTCCAGTACATTCCCCAAGACACACTAAAGCTTTAAACACATAAACCATCTGACAGTCCAAGAGTCTTAGATGTTGTGCTTTAAAGGAATGGGCTGCAAAACCTTCACTCACAGAGTGCTCATATTTTAATATTTACCCCACAGATCTTGACAACAGAATATAACAGCAAACATGAGTCTGAAAAAGCCTTATCTTCTAACCATATTATTCCCAAGATTCAATTAAGATAAATACAATGTTATTGAAGCAGCATTCATGAAGTATCAGCCATTTATGATCTCAAAAAGGCCAGTTACACCTCAGGAGGCCATCCACAAGTGACCTACATTGTTTATCTCTAAACTGAAAAAGCTCAGTAGTTCATTACTCTCCATAGAGTATTTTCATGCTGCAGAACTTACATTTCCATTTTTCATATCCCTGGAAACTTGCTAACAGAGGTCTGTTAGTCTCTTCTGTAAGAATGATCCTAGGAAGAAAGGGAGATCCTATATTTAATGCTATCCAATTATTTACATGATTTTCACCTATATTAAACTTCTCTCACTACTAGACAGGAATCTATTAAGCTCAAACCAGATGTATCAATTAATCACCACATCTTTCAAGCAGCTGCCTACATTCTGGTACAGGAATTATAGGACTAAGAGCTAGATTTTATTTAAGATTTCCACATCACATGAGGGTATATTTAGAAAACAGACCCTGCATTCAGCAACCGAGAGGAGATATCATACTTCAGAATTACAGACAGACACAGGAAAATGACCAAAATTCTAATCCATAACATTTACCATGCAATCTTTTCCACAAACAATGCATTACTTGAATGCTAAACTCTTCCAAGGCTACACTGAGTTCATCACACCTACCACTAATTGGTTATATAACCATTTAAATAGGATTAGTATCATAATCTGCTGTCAAACCTGACAGCTGGAGATGTGGTTCTGCAAGTAAAATACTCATTTACAAAGACTTCTTTAAACCAAGGTGGTTTCTGTTCTTCAAGTTTTTGTACAATTAAGTTACATCTCGATACTCCTCTTTTGAATTTTGAGCCAGTTTAGCTGACATCCACTGCTGCAGTACCATCTGCACAATTTCCCCCTTATTCCTCTGAAGGGTCACATACAGGATCCTAGAAGTTGGTGTATTCTGTGCATGTTACAGAGAAATCCATGATGCTGCAATGCCCTATCCTGCAAGTGTACTTTAGAATTTTTCACCATATTTTTCTAGGGTATTTTTGTCACTTGAATAAAATCCACTTCCATTCTTGGAAAGCATTCACTTTTTTGCTCCCATGAACTATAGATTCCACAACTCCTACTCTAATTGTTCATGTAACATTTTTAAAATTATTAATATGTTGCCTGATGAAGAGGAAATCCAGGCCACTTCTGGGTAGCACTGGACAGGACACAGGCTTCTCCAGAACCATTCCTGGTATTCTCCAGTCAAGCTTGCTCCCTTCATCCCAATTCCCCTTGCCCCAAAACGGGTTGCCACTACTAATATTTGCTAGAGTATTAAAAATATGTTACATTCAGAAGCCAACATGTCCATTTACCCCTGAAAGTATCATAAAAATTCTACAAGGACTTAAAAAGTTGGTACCTCTGCTGCCAATCCTAATCATTGAAGACAAGTCCCTGAGTGGAGAACTTCATGGACAGAACACAAAGAAACAGATACTGGTTGACCCTTATTTTTCAGCTCTTAATGTATAATGAATGTGAAACTCTTTCAAAAAAACCCCAAAAACTCCAGGGATTCAGTATAGCCAAATTTTAACTGGCAGGGCTTCACACCAGGATAATGGCTTACCTTGCTGAAAGAACAGAGTCTATTTCCCATGATACTTATTCCATGTTTCAGGACACCTTGTCTCCTCTACAATTTTCTAGCCAGAAAATCCAACATACAGTACTAGAAAATCCAACAGAACTGTTAATGCATCTCTGACAACAGGTACTGGTGGAGAAAAGAGCCACCAAAACACACACACACATTCCCAGAACACCATCCCAAGTTATTTTCTGTGTCATAGAGAGGGAGAACAGACCACAGGACTCACCCAGTGCCCATTAGCAGATGAGAGCCAACCTGGGAAGCAAAGCACAGATCCCCACACTCCTCTGACTGCTGGTTCCATCACAATTTGTCTGTGACACTCTCACTACAGAAACTCACAGCAAGAGGGAAATGCTGAGAAAAACTAGCAGCATCTAGAAACAAAATTCTGCAAAAAAATCCTTTGGATCTTTTGTTCTATGCCTTGGTCTCCATTGCAGTATAGTGCACATCAGGGTTATACAGCTGCAAGATTTTCTCTTGTCTTGATTGTTGCACCAACTGGAATACAGATTGCAGTGGGTAAGATGAATGTTTAAGCACATACACCCCCAAGATACATTCCTAGGCTACAGCTTTCAACCCTGCATGTCTCTTTCAACACTGCATGTCTCTTTCAACACTGCATGTCTTTTTACACACACATGCACAAGCATTTTTTTGCAAATAAAGAATGATCAAACTCAGGAAGCAGTTATAAAACAGTTCTACCACTCTAAGTGGATATACAATTTTTAACATAAATCACTTCTTCCATGGTTAACAAAGTGGTTATGATTTTATGGCAAAATTGGAACAAGCTTCCTCATTAACAGAAATATACATTTCTCACATTCTGATCATGGGGCAACTTGCATCTTGTTTAAGCATTCCTTCCTTCAACTCCACTGTTATTTGGTTTGTTGAGCTTGGACAAAGGAAGAAAAAGTCAAGCCAAACTGGTACTCTTACCATCTGTGTTATGATTGCAAATTTTGTTTTGAACCACAATTTCATTACAGCTGTATCATATTTCTGACAAAAGCATTTATCAAGATAATGGTATTATAAAGCTATATCTCAGAATTACCTGTTAAGCAAAGAAGCATGGTCCAGTTGTTCTATCAGGGCAGTTGATGCTCTATAAATCAAAATGTCTTAATGCACCTTGGAAGACAGGTAAGCCTGACTGGCTAATAGAAGGTAAAGTCTGTTATGTACTGGTTTATATCTTTGTGGTTTGGGAGGATTTTTTAATTATTTAAACATGTCTCTTAATTAGAATTGATATTTTTATGTTTCAAAGAGTAAGGAGATCATATAATAATAATTAAGATACATTCTTATGAATGGGTATTAAATATTGCAAGATACTAATTTTATCCTAAAAGAAAAGTAAGCTCTCTTAAGACCCTACTTCAGCTTTTGCTTTGAAACATATACCTGAATATATCAGGATTGCACTAAACCACAAATCACTGGATTGTATTCTTCCAGGAAAAAAAAATTTAGATATGCTGAGCAGTGAAGTCAGCAAAATATATTCATTTCACACAAAACTGAAATTTGGAACCCAATTCCAGGCATCTCAGGCAACACCATGTGTAGGATATACTACATGCTATGAAACAACTCAAAGTTCACTCAAGCATTACTTAAGTAGTGGTGCTATACTTTAGAAACAAGTGATCCTATGGCATTGGCAGAAAACTTT
This sequence comes from Luscinia megarhynchos, assembly GCA_034336665.1. NCBI lineage: Eukaryota > Metazoa > Chordata > Aves > Passeriformes > Muscicapidae > Luscinia > Luscinia megarhynchos. The sequence continues at coordinate 9,880,195 of JAPFBE010000003.1, read as the reverse complement.
CCTGAACTGAGATAGAAAATCAGCATTCAAGAAAGGCACTTCCAGATTTCAAATGCAAAACTCCTCACTGTATACTGAACTTCAGCTGCTTCATTATAAAACACCAGACACGTTTTGTATGTAAAAGGATACATTTCACACACCTGCATTTTCTACTGATTTTGATAATTGACCCAGAAGTCTCTTGGTTTGTGCTTGAATAGAATATCTTTGAACAAATATATGCATTGAAGAAACAGCTGAATTTAGCATTCTTAAGAGCTTATGAACAGCAGTAAGTGGATAAACTTCCCACCAGGACAGGGAAAGAAACAGATCAAATCCCAAGCATAATTATATCAAGAAAACTCAGATTCCATTCCTTTTTAGTGTATTCAGGCTTATGTACTTTGCTCATCACTTCATTAAATAAGCTGCATATGCACTGAAGCTAATCCAGTGCAATTTCTGGTTCACAACAACCCTCCAAAAGGATCTCCTCAATACAGTCACACTTATGGCTGTATGAAAAGCCTAAAAAAGCAGTTTCTACACAGGTAAAGCCAAGTTGCTTTTTACTTTGAGAAGCATTTTGTAAACTGCTGCAAGCAGCTTTCTAATTTAATTACAAGAAAATAATAAGGAATCTAAAGTGAAGTTTAACTTTTTATTTCTTTTCTAGTTAGAATATATATATATATAAATCATAGACAAAAGAGACATGGAAGATAACCAACTATTCCCTCCCATACAATCAATCTCAATTAACTTACATTTTAAGGTACTATATCCTTTTTTCTCCACAAGTTTTCTACCTGTCTAGGTAAGAGTACATAGAATATACTCATTCTTACATTAACATTATAATATATTATAACATTACAGTTATATCATCAGAACTTTTCCTTACACTAATGCAACACTCCAACAGTAGCACTATCACACATTCATGGTGTTATTTACAGGGAATACATTTGTCTATTTTGAGCCTTCATCTCTCCTTTGTTAACACTGCTCGGCAGGGAAGCACAGCCAGAACATTTGTAACAAGCAAGCCAGCCTCTCCCTTTTCCACAAGGATCCCACTGACTAGAAAACCCCACCACCCACCACTCTCAGTCACTTGAGGACTACCACATCCCATACTCTCTTTTATGATACAGGATTGTTCACATGGTACTCCACTCCCAGAAGTGCCAACAGCTACCACCATTCTTTGGGATCACTGTCTAGGAATTAGGACTAACATGTCAGGTTAGCCCAGTACAGTTCAGGCTGCTGGTAACTGCACGTGTGCCAGTCTCTGATAGACAATTTGTGCTTAGGTTGCAGCTTCTCTTGCAGGCATTAGCAACTCCAACAAACTCCACCAGGACCCTCTATTCCACGTGATGGAGCTGTAAAAACCAGACTCCTGGGGCACCCAGCAGTGGTACCTGCACCCTGAGGAAGGTGCACCTGCTGAAGCACCCTCAAGTCAGGTGAAAACCTGCTTAGGAGACAAGGGAGGTGAACTTGGATTTGATCAGAGAATGACCATCCACATTTGAAATAAAATGCAGATTCATCTTTCCTCCTTTACAAGTGGATTAACAGTAGTTAATCAAGTCAGAGCTGCAATATATCACACTACTACAGCCAGGAAGCTCATTTAGCTTTTCTCTCACAGTCTGGGAAGCAGAAGGGCTGTGTGGAAAGGCTTTCTTCTTTTTGTATTCTGGTGGTTTGGGGGTTGGGGTTTTTTAGGTTTGTTACTTTTGGTTCGTGTAGGTGGGTTCTTTGAGATTGCTCTGAGTTTGGTATTGAGATTTTTTTTATTTGTTTGTGGTCTTTTTAACATTTAGAATGGCAGATTCTCTGCAGACCTTTATTGAGTAGAAGGTTCCCTATGGCACGTACTGGCAAGGGATCCCAAGCTTGGCTGAACGTGGGCTTCTTGTGCCAGGACTGCAATTCTTGGTGAGCTTTACTTTTCTCTACTTAATGAACATTTTTTTCCTTCAGAAAGCAGTTGTTTCAGATTGAATTAAGAATCCTTCTCTCTGCTATCTGTAAAAGAGTACTCATGAAAGACAAAGCACAAGTTTTAAATATTATACCTCTGCAACTTGATTGATATTGCCTTATCTGTTTAGGATACTAGATTGTATAAAGTTTTGGAGCAAAAGCATTAAAGGAATATTTGATAATAAAGTTAGGATTTCACAGTGTTTATTCAGATTAATACTTAAACATGCCCCTTTATTATAACCTATGCAATGAAATAATTTGCAAAATAATTTCAGGAAATTAATAGTTTAAAACTTGGATTTATTATTCAAACTGCAGCAGCTACGAGAGATGAAAAGGTATTGTTAATATTAATTAAGCAGAAATAATTGTTTTAAAAAGCCTAGCCACAAAAATGCAGTAGTTAAATATAAGCTCTGGATCTTTTAAAACTACTCTAGATTTGCAGAAGATTTAAACTCTGCTTACATTGTGAATATGAATTAGTTGTTTGACTGCAGTAGTCATGTGTCTATGCACCATACCTTCTCTTCTTTCCCATGACAGAAGATTGAAATCCTGACATACCTCATCACAAAGAACTTTCTAGCAGAATATTTTGCATAAGTCTAAATGAGTCATTCAGGGGATTTTTTTTAAGACAATTTCTAAGGAGGGGAAAAAATCTACTGTAGCTGATTTTTTCTCCAAAGTATCCTGAGGGAGTTTATATTAAGAGTTTAAAGAATGAAACTGACTTTGGTATTCCATTCCCAGTTGCTAATTTATTATGTGGAGGAAGTCACATGAGCCTTGAAAGAAATCTTGATGAAAAGGGATCTGTCTCAGCTGCATGGGGTTTAATTGACTTAGTCTTGCAGGAAGAATGCATTAGTATTATCTATGCCTCTGTTTAACTATCAGCCAAATGGCAATCATCATGATGAATTAATTTTCTACTCTGCCATGCAAATCACTCCATTTGTGGACTCACTTCTCTGTTTAGCAGGACACCTGGTTGGAATCCATAGACCACAGTTCTAGACAAGGTCACTGGAATAATTCAGCAAAAAGGAAGAAGATTGCCTAAGTATCACCACTTCTACCCTTCTGGTTACATTCAAACAAATATTTTGTTGGGATTTTTTTCCCCAGGGGGACAGGGCGAGTTTAGCAATTTTTACCATAGGCCATTATATCTAATTAGCATTCAATATTTCTTTTATTTATCTCTAATTAGCTGAATTCTCCCTTGACTGTTCTCAGAGTCTGGACCTGCATGAACTTACCTCAACAGAAGCAGCCTCAGGTTATACCCAGCATGCAGATGCTGGAAAGAGCAAATTTTGGTGCAGTGTCACCAGACCTTAGTCTGGAGCTCTTTCCCTGCACTAGGAAAAGTGATGATTCCTGATTTCCTGATGATTTTATAGCTATGAAAAAACAACCCAGAAAACAGCCACCACCCCAGAGGACAAAGCATCTTCCAACACTGTCATTATTGCTGTCACCATCCAGCAGCATTACAAAGAGGAAGGAAAAAATATGACTGAATTAACATAAGTTTAGCAAGTCCAATATGGATTGGGAAGCAGACCAGAAAGTTTCTTCACACAGTAGAAGTTTCCTTCACCCATCTGTTGGGTGCAAGAACCCATGGGGAAACAATCCCAAACAAGCAGCAAGTCCTCTGCAGTTTCACATATCTTCCACAGCACACTGACATTTCCAGCAAATTAGGGACCAGTGACACTTTTGCAGAGTCTCAAGATAATAAAATTATAATTGTTTAAATCCACAGCAACAGAAATCATTCTGAGAAGGCAGCCAGCGTTCAGCTGAAGAATATTTTTTGCAAGTGCACATTGCCAATCCTTAGTTATTTCCCTCTGGTGTTCAGCAAAACATTACACTTGAGATAAAAGGGGAAAGATCACACAAAGCCTAATTGAATTAGCTTAATTATTGTGCGTGGGGAAGAAAAAAAAAAACAACACAGAAACAAAAGTGCTGTAGAGAAGACTTTGTTTTCCCAGCTGCTAGGTTTTTTCAGGAACATATGGGATTACTGTGATGCTAGATAACCTAAAGATAGGATGCCCCTGCAGTCAGGGGGCACACGTGGGACTCAAGAAATAGGTTTAAGTCAGAGGTGTAGAACATTATACTTCACACTTGAAAGGCAATCTACAAGGATGAAGCCAGCTCCTGAAGATGGTTCATGGCAGATGTGGCCCATCAAGAACAGACTACTGAACATAAATTTATTACACAGCCTTTATTGTGCTAGTCTACTTCTATTGACAAAGTGGCAATGTGATATGTATCTATTTGTAAACAACCTGACAAATTCCAAACACCAAAACAGCAAGTAGAGAAAATGAGAACAGCAGACTCCATCATCCAGCAAAAAGTTAACATGATAAAATCATGAAATCATAGTTAAATAATAGTTTTGTTTCAATGATTACCTGTAATACATTACCAGACAATCTTTGCAGGAGGCTTATTTGGGACCATTGTGACTTAATGAGAACTTCTGGATGAACTTTCTTTACAGATCCTCCTCCCCTATATGATTATGTCAAACTTAGGTAGAACACAGTGTTAGGACAAAGGCTGATATACATATTGCACTTTTTTATTTTTTTCTCCTTGTACAACAAGGTGGAAATGAAAATTTCTAAGTAGGACAAGCATCCTAAATAATTTGATTAGTGCACTTCCTCTTTGATAAGGACTCCATACACTGGCTGAATGAAAGGTAAAAGCAGCTTTTGAAAGCTACAAATGACAAACTTGCTTTAGCTCATGTATATATTTCTTTAAAATCCAACCATTCTGCTAAACAACAAATTAGTTACACAGTGTTATCTCACTAATAAACAGGTAGATATTTCAAAATTAGGATCCAATCTACAGCTTCAATAGCCAAGCCAAAGTGCTCTTTAAAGCAGTCCAGCAACCACTTCCAAGACTCTTTGTAGATAATACTGTTTATGGTATCTGATTGCATCCTGCAGCATAATTCAATCACACTGTGATCTTGATACCAATCATACAGGATAAGGACAGCAAAAAACTCACCTTGGCATTCAGTATAATATTTACCAGGTAACACAAAGCAGCACATTGCTCATAGAGTTCCAGATACAAGAGGTGGGACTTTAAATGCAGAAATTCAACAGTGGATAGGGCACCACAGAGAGACACTGGCACCATGGTAGGAGATATTTTAGCTTTTTCAAGGAAGACACTTGTATTTCAAAATTACCCAATGCCAGGGTAGGGGATTTTCCCCACCACTGCTGATAACCACAAACAAGTCACCACTTCATTCAAGTCAGTGAATTCTTCTTAGCTTAAAAAGAGAGAAAGAAACAGTATTGAATTAAATTCTGCCAATTAGAGATTCATATTGCAGGAGATCACTGTAATCTAAATAAACCCATTACCTTAAATGTCCAGTGGGTATACAGTTAATGACGAGATGTGAGCACTCACCCACAGACAGAATCAGCTACAGTGCACAACCTACACACCTGCACTCAACCAGCTAAAATGATAATTGCTTACAGATGCTGCAGGTCTTAAGCTAGTTTAAAGATACATAGTATTTCTTTAGATCTACATTTGAAATAGCAGATCCTCTTAGCATACAAAAATACTGTTGTCAAGGCAACAGTATACATAAGGCAGGAAATTAAAAAACTCAGATATTTAAAGAGCAAGCTATTAAATTTAGTATCTTAAGTAAACTGCTACCTGAATGACCTTTTACCATTGAAATGAAGAAGAAATGCTTATTTTTGATCAGAGACTGCTACTTAACAGGATTTAAGTTTTGGGACATTTTGGTAACACCTTTCAGAGTGATTTTTATCCCCTCCAGTTCTGTTCAGACTGAAATGACTAAGTAGCAAAAGCTGCAAGTGATCAGCACTTCTGAACACACCAGGTCCCATGCTCCCTAAATCCTAAAATAGGTTCAGGAAAAAAATCTACCTAACTATCCAAAAGTCAATTTTTTGCCCTACAGTTAGGCATTTGCTACACCACAATGAGTAGATAATATAGTGGATGGTTAGGTCCTCATTCTGATAAAAAGAAATGAAGCCTGTCAAGCATAATAAAAATAATGGAAATACCTCAAAATAAAAGAAAACCAAAACAAGATTAAAACTTAATTTCATCAAGAGAAACATACATAATCTAATTTTATCTTGGAAAAAAACCCCAAAGATTGATTTGAGTACAATGGTTCAAAGCACATAATGAAGCCCTGAACTCAAGAAAAATTATATTTCAGTGATGAAATTATTTTACCTGTCTAAACCACATATTTAAAAAATCATCTTCTACACAGACACCTTTGCATGCTGTGATTGTAAACATACATAAAAATCATCTAGTTTATTCTGCTTATTAGATCCAGCTAATCTGTGTCCTGAAGTGGGATGAAGTACAGGAGGATATTACTAAACACTTCACTAGCAGCCTTTTGTCCCACAATTGCTTCACAAGCTACAAGTGTCCCACAAAACCATGGATGAGCTGGCAAGGCCATGAGTTAGTCTCAGCAGTTTATATCCACATTCTAATTCTGTCTCATCAGCAGAGGGCTTTTTCTTTTCCTTTAAGCAATATTAAAGTATATCAATCCAAACTCAAACTTTTGTGCGTAAAATTTTAATGTATAAATAATATATTTATCTTGACACATGCATCAGCCTTATGCCTGTGACCCTGTACTTTGCCCTTATGCAGTAGCTTCACTCAGCCCCTAAAGCCTGCTTGGAACAAGAGCCACGATGCTGCATACAGGTAAAGATACCATTAAGGAGAGGCCTTATAAAATCAGCCTTGCTCTGCTGAATTACCAACCAAGTTCCCAGAAGAAGGAATCAAAGGAATGAGAGGCAGTTAACACAACAACCTATTCTAGTAGGAAAATTAGAGTTTGCACCCGCAAAAACAGTAAGTCTGTCCCATAAGAATCAGTGAAGAAGATATGTAAACCATCCAAAAATAGGGAGATTTGATAGACAGGCAAAATGCCATTTACTAACCAATTAATTGGGTTGGTAAGAAAACTACGAGTCAATTGGAGCTAAACACAAGATATGTGAAAACTGTAAAAAAAAAAAAGAGTTATGTGAATAAAAATTGACTTTTCTGCATGAAGAAACTGAGTCCCTTCTGCTTTACTGCAACACCACAATTCCTCCCGCATGCTGCACTTTAGGAATAGAGACAGCAAGTCTCCAGTTGTGATCCACCAGAGCCAAGTCCCCACTTCGGCAGCCGTGGAGGCATTCCTTTAATTTCTGAAGGGGATCCAAGGATTGCAGCTGGGGCAGCAATGCCACTAGAGCCGGGATGCACTCACTCACGGCTCACAGCACGGGAATGTCGTGTCACCCGGGCACAGAACGTGTCCTGGGCACAGGGGACACTGTGCCAGCCCCGGGCACGCCAGCATCCCTGGCGGGGAGCACTGCCCTGCCCTGCTGGCAGAGGAGGCTCCTCTCATCGGCAACCCCCTCGGATCCAGGCACTGACTTTTAGGCAGATACAGTTGTCAACACATTTGTTTTCTCAGTGCTAGCACCCCGAACACCCAGGGAACTCTCTCAGGTCTCTAGGTGCTTGAGGGAGAAGGGGGGAGAAGCATCCACTCAAATTATCCGGGTTGGATTATCCACTAACAGTTCTGGTCAGCTACAGTTCACACATCAATGAATCTCGGGGAGGGCAGAGGGAAGCAAAGAGGAAAAAAAAAAGGAGAACCACCGTTGTAAGTCTATTTAATCTTTTATCACCATTACACTTTGTAGCTTTACCTTTTAATGGCAATTAGGTACAAAAGAAAAGCAAGTTTATATTCTGGAAACACAGTTAACGCTGCTTAGTGCCAATTCCTAACAATTGCTTTGTTATGCTGTACATAAAGAGCAAAATAGTTGCCTTCTAGTCAGAACTTCAAGTCATGCAACTTAACAGAAGGCAATGTGGATGAGATAAAGTCCTCACTCAAACCCTAAGCCACACCAAATCATTTTTCTAAGCAGTCATCAAGTTAAAACAGCAGCTTACTCCAGATCTGCATAATTTTGTGCTGTAAGTTAAGAACAAATGAGGTCTTAAACACTTTTCTGAAAGCTGCATACGAACTGAAGAAATTAGAGGGCTTTGTGTTGCTAATCATGACTACAGTTACTAAGTTCTGAAACAGTAATAAAATCTAAGTCTTCATTAAATTTATGAGAGAGTATTTATGGTGTGCAGATTTCTTTTTACTGTATAAAACCATTCACTCTCAGCTTTGGGTTGCATTTACTTTTTTGTTTTTAAGTGTTCTTTCAACATAGCAAGCATGCAAATGCATTTAAGACTTGATGGTGCTGTTTAACTGTACAGCCAGGAAAGACATTCTGAGAAATGGAAACCACATGTTCTTCAGAGAAATTAAATCACAAAGAGAAGTTTTATTAAGCTCTGCAACATCCACTTCCCAAGGCGTGGTCTCTGTGCATTCAACAAACATGACAGCAAAGTACATTAGAGATCCACATTTACTAGACTGGCATGCTTATTAGTGGTTTGGAAAGTGACTGTAGTTTGTAACATCCACACTTGCAGTTGTTTTACACTTTCTCTTTGCTAATACTGTCTCAACAGCTGGAGCAATCCGAGCTCAAGACCTGCATGGATTCTGGTTTAACACCAGTATTTTAAGAACTGCCAGTGGCCCTGCACAGGGTGAAGGAGTACCCTCAGTCTCACACCAGAAAGAAGCAGGTAGTCCATCAGGTCTGGGGAAGGTCAATTTGGAGGCAAGCATTAAATTGAAGAGCCAGGCAGACACAAATGAATACCATTGTGGCCAGAAGGGACCAGAAGATAAATGGCTGGACTGATGCTTTACAACAGGCAGAATCCAGTAACCCACATTTGAATAAAGCTAACCTTACAAAAAAGTACTAAATGCTGGACCAAACATCTCTAGATATGGAGGATCAATCCCAGAGGTCAACCATCTTCTCTGTGCAAGATATTAAGTATTTTAAATAAATTTATTATCTTTGACTTTTCCTTCTTTATTGCTCCCTCCTCTAGTAGGCATTCAGCACACAGGTTTTTCTGGCCATGAGTATACTCAAAGCAATAAAGTTAGTTCTGCAACATCTCATAAAAGGCTTAAAACAAATAATTGGCTAAGCTCTATGGACATTCCCCTTGGATTTCAGGTTTTGTGGATACTTTTCAACACATTTCTCATAGAAGAATCAGCCATGCCACATACAAGAGTCAAAAATAAACTTTCCTACACCCATTTCCTTATGTCATCACATGACAAGGACATGCTGAACAGAGCCCCTGCAGTGGCCACTAAATTCTTCCCTCTTTCTGGCAGCACAGCTTACATTCCCTCACTCCTAAGCTTTGCACGTGAATCTTCTTCAGAGCTCAGGCAACTCAAGCCATTCAGTATGAGTAAGAAATTATGGATTAGTGTCAGAGCATGAAATTATCCCCATGGAGATGCAACAAGGAAAACCTAATTTTGTTACAATTCTCTGATGGTAGCTTCTGCAATACAACTGTTTTGTGTTTTAAACAATTTAGTAGGTATTCTACTGCTAGTGTTATTTTTGTATGTGTGTGTTGTAACATTCTGCAAGAAATCACTTGATCAATAAAATTTGTACATAGAGCATATTTGACAGAGCCTGTTTTGCTGTAAATTGTGCTAATAAACTTTAAAATTTCATCCTTACATAAAGTAAATCCTCATTACATTTTTCAATCATTTTACTTAGAACTGACAGCAGGATGTCCAAATTAATGGTATCTGCATCAACCATTCATCTTAATCAAATATTGGTACTATGAGCTTTTGAACATTACCTCAAATCTGTAAGTATAGAATATTTTCATATGGCAAATACAGCAACATATTCTACCCTATCTTTCCTCTGGTTTCATGGGCAGACAAGACCTGCACCTGCCAAAGGCAAAACTTCATACCCAGGAGCTGTTAGAAAGCAGCAACCTCCTGAAGCACGAAATTCAATATAAACACAGAGAAAAACAAGTGGGATACAATCTCTTTTAAAGCTCATGCAGTACCTGGTGCCCTAAATCTCCATGAGCTTGCTACATTACCTTCATGTTCAGTCACCAAGATCTTCCTTACTGGGTCCCAAAAATCTCTTCTGCAGAAAGTGCTTCCTTTTCTAGATAGTGCCACATGAGAACAATTCTGTTTGCTCACCACCACTGTAGACTTAAGGGATGTTTGTGATTATTCTGTGCCAGCATTTCACTCTTGAGAGCCCCTCCTAAAACTTCCAACCCAAATCTGTTTGAGAATGCGTGTACAAACAAATACAGAATCCCAACTCCAGAACTGCCTTAAACAGGTCATATCTTACAGAAAAATCCCAACCCAAAATGAACACATTATGAGATTTATAAACAAAATCCCACCAAGTTCTACTCAAGTTTGTTTGTGCCAACAGCTGTGTTAATTTGTTGTTCATTGCTGCTCCCGAAATCCATTCTTGTTAGATTTTAAGCAATGCATTTCAAAGTTGGATAATAATAACAAAAGATAAGCTGAGTAAGAGATCACTGTGGGGTATACCACAAAACAAAGAGTATACCTGTGATGAATATTACCATGGAAATTGAATTTCCTTATCTCTCCAGGCTTATAAACATCTGGGGCAATTCTATGATTCTTAAACTGATTCTGTTTCTTATTCATCATAGATAATACACCAGGGAATTGTGCCCAATTAAGAAGCATAAATGTTTGCTCTATGAATACTGCTAACATCTAAATCCTAATACTACTTTATAGCAGGAAACTTGAAAAACATTTTAGAGCCATTTGAGATGTTACAGTTATCATGATGCAACTAACATATTGCCACTGAAGTTGATCTAGAAACAGACTTTCCAAGTGAAAGCAGAATTTAAGGGATAATTAGGAAATGCATAGGTAACATTTCCTGTCTAGCTTTTCAGAGAGCGTCTGTTCTCAATTATGAATTTTTAAAGTGGGAAATCAAACTGAACATTGAAAGTAATTACTAGCTATAGAAAAAAAAAGTAGGAAGGAAGCACTTAGTTCAGAGTTGCAAGCATTTAGCAGTAAAGATACTGTCTTCACTTTCTGAAAACTATATGGACCTGATGACATTTTTTTTTAATCTCCAAGTTCTCTCATCTCCAATCAGCAACTGCCCAAATACTTTATTAGACACTAACAGGACAAGCCTTTAAATGAAGGGGGCTTTTCTCTGTGTTGCACTCAGTCTGCATTTTATATCCCCTGAACTGTAAGTGAGCTAAGTATGGAACAGGGAACACATGCTGCTATAAGAGGTAACACAACCAGCCTAACCAGGAATGACTGGAGACAGCTCACCAGATACTTATTTCACATTCTCATGGCGCAGAAACCCAAATTGAAAGACATGACACAGAAGCCAAAAGAAGGTCTTTGGAGGGCAAAAAAATTAAACAAATAGCCATCTAACTTTTCACTACTTCCTACTACCCACGGGCAATATCCATCCTTTTAAATGCCAAATTGAAGAAGAAGCAATTATTATGAGAAGAAACAGAGTGATAACGTCACAATAAAACCAGAGATCTTCAGGAATTGCATCACTGAGACTTCAGTGGGAAAGCACCAAATTCTGCTGCAAGAGTGTCTTTACACTACCTGAGTAAAAGCAACATTCACAAAATTTATCACAGAAATCGTAAGTTTTACTTAGTACCACCCAAACACTTCCAGACTGAAACTGCCATAGCAGCCTTAATTATTCCATAATGCGTGACAAGCGTTTTGTTGCTGTTTTTGACAGGTTCAAGAGAGATAATTCGTGAAAAGTCAGTTAACAGTCACTCAACCATCTAAGGACATCACTATATTAAGGCTTGTTCACTGGGCAAGCACCTATAGCCTTGAGAAGAGATAAAATAACCTGCAGCTCCACATGCACTTGCACTGTGAATGAGTAAACCGCTGAATGGTCTAAAAACACCTTTACTACCATGGATTTGGTTTCTTTCTAGGACTTTAACCCGGAAAAAAAAAAAAAAAAAAAAAAAAAAAAAAAAAAAAAAAGGAAGCGAAGCGCAGGCATCTGAAACTTTACTTTATGCTCTGGAGGTGCGTTACAACTGCTCCCATTTACAGCTTTAACAACCTGCCCGGCACAGGCACAGCCCCAGGCAGGGACACCCGTGGGACCCGCACGGTGACACTCATTTGTCGGGACACAAACGCCGAGATGCGCGATTTGCCCAGCGGGAGAGCCCCGTCCGCGCCGCGCAGCGAAGGGAGAAGTTCGGCCAGCACAAAAAGTAATTTCGCGAAGCGGCGCCGATGCGCTGCCCGCGCAGGGACCCGCCCGCGGTGGGAGCCTACCCGAGCGGCTGCGGATCACATCGCGGAGCTCATCGCCGGCGGGGCCCGGCTCAGCCATGCCCCGGAGCTGCCGAGGGCCGCGGGCAGCGCGGCTGGAGCGCCCGGCCCGGGCCAGGTGCGGCGCGGCTCCGCCCGCCCTGAAATAGCGCCGGGCGCTGCGGCCCCCGCCCCGCGGGACGGAGCTCGGAGCGGGCAGGGGCGGGCGGCTCCGAGCTCCCCCGCCCTGGCGGCGGCCCAGGGGCGCCAGCCTTCCTGGGGGAGAATCCCGGAGAGCTCAGCCGCACGGCCCGGCGGAGGGGTCGGGGATCCGCGGAGCCCGGCCGTGCCCCGCAGCCCTGCCCCCGAGGTGCCCGGCTGTGACCCCGAGGTGCCCTGTGCCCCCGAGATGCCCGGCCGTGCCCCCGAGGCGCCTGGCTGTGCCCCCGAGGCGCCCGGCTGTGCCCCCGAGGTGCCCTGTGCCCCCGAGGTGCTCGGCCCTGCCCCCGAGGTGCTCGGCCCTGCCCCCGAGGTGCCCGGCCGTGCCCCCGAGGTGCTCGGCCCTGCCCCCGAGGTGCTCGGCCCTGCCCCCGAGGTGCCCGGCCCTGCCCCCGAGATGCCCTGTGCCCCCGAGGTGCCCGGCCGTGCCCCCGAGGTGCCCGGCCGTGCCCCCGAGGTGCCCGGCCGTGCCCCCGAGGTGCCCGGCTGTGCCCCCGAGGTGCCCGGCCGTGCCCCGCAGCCCTGCCCGTGCCTGCCCCGCGGGGTGCGAGCCCTGGAGCGGGGATCACACCGCAAACGCGCTGGAGTTTGTCTTCTCCCCCCTCCTTTGTAGCTCATCCTCCGAGGGGCGAAGGTCCTGAACACCTCGTCCAGTGGCACTGCTCCGAAGCCACCCTGCAGGCTGGTCAAATCCTTCCTCCGTTTTCAGGAAAGCGGGACACAGGAAAACATCTCCTCTTGTGTTTAATACAGGAAAGGCGCATCTTTGTCCCCTCTCACTGCGCTCAAGGGACAAAGCGCTTCCCGCTGGCACTGCTTCTTTGCAACCTTCCATTAAGTGTCAATTTGGATGGCTGCCACCAGCCCACCTTTATTCCTTTCCCCTCAATTTTCTCTCCATACCAACTTTCGGGACTTGCCTTTTATGCTGTTTCCCTCATCTCTCCAGGCCCCCAAGAAGATTGCATCACCTCGTGGGGAAAGTAACCCGGCACAGGAAATAAATGTTCTTGGATGTATTTAAACACTCGCTCTCCGTACAAGAGAAATCCAAGCTCTCAAAAATTGCGCCTTAAAATGTAGACAAGCAGAGAATCACTGTTTTTCCTAGTTTACAGGACGACAGTATAGTGTGCTTATTACAAATGTAGCCTAGCTGCTTCTCAGCTTTAACACCAATTCATAGATAATTCATAAACATATATAGAGGGACAGGAATTTAAGGATAAGCTGTAGAAAGGATGTATGCCTTCACTTGTATTTGTGTAGATAAATGGACTTGTATCTCTTCATATATTCCAGAATATATCAGAAGAAATGTACTCTTTCGAAGATAACAGAGTCAAGCAGAATAGAACTAGGTAAGAAAACCAGGTCAGAGACAATGAACAATTAAGAGAAAAACTATTTACAGGCAGCAAGGCATGAGGTCGTAGATTCTGAGGAAAGGGGCTTGTCCCCATGGGAAGCAGTGGGACATACCCTCCATACAGTGGGTGTCTCGTGGGTTCTGCCCTCCTGTTGTTCATAAACAGTTTTAATAGATTAAGTAGATGAGGGGTTTTTACATTATCTGGTAATTCCAAAAGTATTTTTAAGATTTGTTTGTGATGATCAGTGTTTATTGCTTCAACAAAGTGAGTGGGAAAAGAACGAAGCCTTGCCAGCCTTAAATACTAAAAAAACATTACTCAGAAAAAGCATGAAATTGTCCTTGGCTTATTCAGGGGAGAGATATCATATTTCTTTGTCCATATTCCCATTTTCAGTTCCCTCTGGTTGCCCCTGGTGTGTGCCAGCTCTCACAAACTTCCAGTGATGCAATTTTGGCTCCCACCACAGGGGTTCTTGCTAGAAAACCTGTCGGAGATCAAATTTCAGGCAGGGTTACACCAGCTAGCGAGGAGAGCCTGTAGTTTCTGCTCCAATATTACCATTCTGTTTAGTACCCTGTTATCGCCCACTGCCAGGTTTTCCCAGGCTATCAGCTAGATTCTCCCAGTCCCACAGCAATCCAGACATTCGGTAATTCGTGTCTGCCTCCCCATGTCTTGGTTTCTCAGCCTCTGCCTCTCCTTTTTAAGCTGACTTGTTTTTTGCAGTCTGCTGCTCTGGGGAAGGTGGCAGCTCCCGCACGCCTTCCCCTCCCCCATAACATGCACAGCATTGCAGAATTTAAAATAGGATTCATGCACTTCTCAACAGCTGATCCAGAGCCTTCCATACGTTCTGTTCTGTCTTTACAAAGCGTGTGGGGAGTCAGTATAGCTGCTTCCCTCTTCTTATTCCAGCTCGTCTTCTGTCTGTTCCCAAGGCCAGAGTGGAGGGAAGATAATTTAACCTCATTTTGGCCAAGTTGTGATCACTGTTCTTCCATAACAGCAATGTGGAAGGAAGGTAATCAGGATAGAGACAAAAATTTCATTATTGTCACTTGTCACTCCAGACTGCTTGTATCAGTAGCCAAAATCTTATTACTGTGATTTGACAACAGGAAAAACACTATCTTATGTGAATATATGCTTATAGTCAGCATTTAAGAACACAATCTGAATGCTGAATCTGTTCTACTTTGTTTTAGGGACCGAGCAAGACTGTGTGCAGAACTTCAATGCTAGAAGTCTTTCCAGATTTGATTGACTGTATGAGCAGGCATAGTCCCTTAGTGTTCAGTACTTCACATTTTGGTAAAAATCAAAAGTTAAAAAGTAAAAATTCTGCATCCCAGTTCTGCAAACACTACCTACATATATATCTGCACACAGATGTGTGTTTGCAGCACCACTGTTGGTTGAGCTCAGAGTCTCCAGCAAGAATTCCCTGTTTTTCCTGCATTACAATTATTATCATTCTGCTTAAGGGTCTTGCTTCCCCACAAACAAGAACACTGTATGAGACAGATATGGTCTCCAGGAAGCTAATCTAATCACAAAACTTTCTGGAGTATTTAAACTTCTGAAGCACAAATCAAGGTAAGACACTAGAGCAGCATATATTACATTCTTTTGATAAAGTCATTCTATCATGTTAATCAGTGGGGAAAAAAAACATTTTATATACCTCTTTCCCAGAACAATTGTTCTATTCATGAAGAGGGTTTTCTGTCGAGGCCCCCAAATGTCACAGTAAATGTCTTCATCACACAACTACCAAATAGTGGTGAGATTGGTTTGTGACTGTCTAATCATGTAGAATCCCTGCATTTAAAATTCTCCCTGATTTCAACAGCAGTACATGTGTGTTTTAAGCTCAGATGCAGAGAACTCTTAGATCACACTGGTGCCTGTAGCATTGCAAAACCTGCATTCAACACACTCTGTGCATTTTGAAATATGTCACTTCTTTAAACCTCAGTGGAAACTACCATTCCCAAAACTTAGTAACATATTGTATGCTTAAAAGAAGAAGGAAAAAAACCAGAAACAGAACAAGCAACAAGAGTAATTGGCTGGTTCTGGGGGTATTGTGGGTATTTGACATACAACTTTTAAAGTCATTCACACATATATGCATATGTGTGTATGCATGTACTAATGTGTGTATATATATATGTATATATATGTATCTATATCTATATCATCTATATCTATATCTATATAATCTATATCTATCTATATATATGTGTATCTGTGTGTATATATATCTATAGAGATATAGATATATATGTGTATATTTTCATGTAGAATGAACATAGTTTGTTGCTTAAGGATGAAGAGAGTATGGTCAGGGTCAATGATGCTAAACAAGAACTGGCAACTCTTGCTAGTCAATTTTTGTCCCAGAAAACTAGTTCCATTCAGTTTATAGCCACCCTGGAAAATCTTATACTGTCTTTTTAATGTATGCTATTGGAATTATTTAGTTAGATTTTTATCAAAAGCTGAGGCTGGTTAATTAAAATACTAGAGAAGCCTTCAGTTAGAAATTGCATTTTAGGATGAACAATATATTTTAATGGATTATTGGCAGTTATAAAAAGACAATTTCAGCAAATTATTGACTTAATAATAGACTCTCAAACATGATCAGAACCTGAGGTTCTGAGTGATAGATTTTCAATCCTTAAAGGCATCTCTATGCTTTGATTCCACTTACATATACTGATCTTTTTTAGATGCTTGTTTAAAGGCAGACTTTTTGTTAGTCATGTTAAGGCAGCTGTTTATTGTCAAGTACAAACTGAAACAAGCATTTGCTATTTCAAAATTAGACTTTATCCACAACCTTCATTAATATAAACAATCTAATAAATATTAAAATAGACCAAAAGATTATATGGGAAGATATTCCAAGTTTTAGGTCCGTAATCATAATCCTTGACAAGAAAGGTCGAAAACTTTAGGAGAAAATTTAACATTTTGGATTAAAATCTTTTTTACATCATACAAAACCATGCATGCCTTTTCCAGGAGGTCATGTTAGATTCTGGCTCTCCCAGGCCATTTATGATGCATCAGAAATATCTCTACAGCTTGATTAATCTGGGTAAGGGAGCTGTTGGTAAAAGTCTAACAAAACACCATACTCCCTGAAAAAAGAATTATTTATCCTAACTGCAGTGAATGACCTATCCTATATGAAAACCAGTTTTCTTGGCTATGTAGGATTTTGATTTTCATATTATCTTTTAATTATTCTATAAATCAAAATGAATAAACAGTCAGAAAAGTACATAAAAGCTTTCCTTTGTGGTAATTTATGCTTTAAAATGATGGCTTTGAAGCAAAAAGTAAGTATGGCTGTGCTACAGACTTCATCTGCCCTAACTAATTTATGGCATCTCCTTCAGCTAACAAGAATCACATGGTGTAAATGGAAAATGAGCCTCTACTGGTATTGAAAATAAAGAGGTAATTTATTTCCATCTTTCAGAAGTGCTATTCAAAACTCCATATAGGCTTTTGTCACAGCTGATTAAAAAGCTTGGGTTTCATCTTAGAATTAGTTTTATAATCTATTGAAGCAAAACTGAAAGTCAGCACTCTAAATACACTGAAAAACCTGAAAGCTTATTTGCTGATAAGTACTTACTAAATTGGTGACCTGCTTACCTCCTAGGAACACAAATTCTGGTGAACTGCACAAAATCTTGTCATGGGCTCCCTCACGAGTTTGTGATGGATCATGTTATGCCTTTGTTCTGCCTTTTTTTTTTTTTGCTGCTACAATGTTTGTAAAATTGAAGATGTATCAGAAATATTTACATATAAAGCCGTGCTGTGAAATGTTTACTTTAGATTTGATTTTTGGTGTACTTAATTCTGGAGAAAAATGTATGTTGAATCTTTAATAAAAAGGCCTTTAAGTAACTGAAACTAAACAAAAAATAAATGCCAAAAGGAATTATGTATTGCACAATGATGTATCCTGTATTAAAAAGTTACAAAATAACCTCTCAGTTACAGCACTCATAACCATATTTGCAAAGGCAATCAGCAGTGCCTCGTGCATAGACTTAAGCACTCTGTGAAGTAATGCCTAATTACATTTTCATAGCTATCATTAGGCATCTTTTGGCTTAGACTGTCATGTGCAGTTAATGCTTAAATGTTTTGGTCCCTATCCTCAAAGATATTTCGACATCTAGTTCTCATTTTTAATTTATAAAAATTAAGGACCATTAGGGACCTTTTCCCAAAGCCAAAGTATTTGCAGTTTTGTCTCTTGGAAGAGTATTTGAAATTTTGTCTGTGTTGGAAACTTGTGAACAAAACTAGATTGTCACAGTAATCTAGATCCAACACTGCTGTGCTTACAACTCCAGTAAATAGGTCTATTTAGTTGTTTTGTTGGGTTTTTTAAGTGTTCTTCACCGATTCTTTATGCTATTTCTATTAGTATCATATTCCATAGCAAATAATTTAGTACAGATATATCTACACTTGGACAAAATTACTCATCACATCCAGGGAGCATTCAATCCATGAAGTGGTTTAGTTCCAGAGAGACTTCATCATTACCCAAAATAAAATGGCTCCAAATTCAAGGAAGGTTTTTTTGTCCCATATTCAATTCTTCTCAACATCATTGTAATAGTTATTTAAAATAGAAAACTGTGCTCTTCTTTTTTTTTTTAAAAATAATTTTATTTTCTCCTATCTTGTGTGTGTTCTATAGAAGGTTTCCACTTCCTGTAATAAATATTCCTGATTCCCCTAAAAGTTTCTGAAAAATGTCTTATAAGTCAGTGTGAGCTGTATTTGATCTAAGTTTCTATGTGTCTTTCATGGTTGTTTGGCATTTCTGCTGGGGCTACCATTTACAGAGGAAGAGTTAAAGAATAAACCACTATGTGTGTGGCATATGCATGATTATATGCATAGGTTATGGTTTGTTATTTATGCCTAGAAGAATTATTTTTCTTCAGTCAAAAAAACAAAAACCAAACAAACAAAAAACCAAAAACCCAACACCCCCCAAAAACCAACAAAACAAAACAAAACAAACAAACAAAAAAACCAGGAGTAGTTTCACTCTCCATTCTCCTACTCTTGCATAGGTGTGAGTTAATTTGTTTAATTATAGGAACATCAGTAGAGGTGGAAAAAAATATGCAGGTAGTAGTCCTGTAATTGACTTAATAAAAAAGTTACACAACAAATATTTGAACACCAATAAAGTTACAAAGTGTTGCTCTGAGTGTCATACATCTGAAGCAGAAAATTCAAAGGCATTCATCAATAACCCAGCATTGTGTTAAGTAGAGAACCAGTAACTAAATAAATGGGTAAAAAGGTGCAATAAAACAAGCCAGTGATCAAGCACTTCTGCTTCACCTTGCTGGTAAAATAGTACTTAGTTTACTTTTATAAGCACTACTATCTAAGAAATAAAATGTCATTCTAAAGAGCAAATGTTAAGGAACTTGAGCCTTTGGGACTTAGGAAATTTGTTGAAGAAACCTTGGAGTAGCTTAAAGATTTTTGGGTGACTTGGATGTGCTGCAGCTTGAGAATGGGGCAAAACACAAGTCTGGTATTTTCTGAAATGGTGAAACCCCTGAGAAGCAGAAAGAGTAGAGAAGCTGTACTATTCTAATTGCTAAAACTGTAATTGCCAGCTCAGGTTTGCATGAATTTACAGAGGCCTTTCTAACATGAGGTTAATTAGCAAGGCTTTTCAAAGTCTCTTCCCATCCCTGCCCAAGTCTAGCACAGCCCAGGAGCAGCTGATATTTTTTTTACCAGTACATTGTTGCTCACCTGTCTGTGTGATATCAGTGTGGAGTCACAACTCAATTCCAGCCAGTTGTGTTTGCACGTTACTGCAATTGGAATTAATGGAGTCTCACATTGCCTCTCCCAGGAGATCCAAGGAGCACCATGCACCTCTGCAGGCTAAATACCTGCCTCTTTCAAACTAGTCTTGGAGTAAGGCTCCACTGGGGTTTTTTTGCCATCAAGGTCTTCTCTGTAGAGAAAATCAGATTTCATATTCCTGGACTGACTGTCAGGGAGTATCAGCAAGTGTAAAATTCACATTTAAAATATTTGCAACGAAATCCTATTTATGAATGACATTTTGTCTAGTGCTTTTTAATTATTTTAATCTTCAAGTGTATCTACATATTGACCTGTCAGCTATGAGGCAACTGCTCTGATAAACCATTGTGATTGTAGAGAAATTTCCACCAAAATGTTTTAAATAATTGCACTAGATTGAAGGGTTAATGACTAAAAAGGATTGGAAAAGTTAGAAAGAAGCATTTGAATCTTTCCTTTCAACAAAAACAAAGGAAAAACACAGTAAGAGGTCATTCTTCTCTTGTGAAATTCTTCAATTACCTGCAGAGTTAAAAGGAAGCTTTTAGTCAGATCTGTTCATGATTAAAATATATTAGCAAGTCTGAACAATTTATATATTAATTCAACCATGGGATTTTTCAGCGCTGAATGGTGTTTTACTTTCAAATATTTGTAAAGAAGACAACATTGAATCCAAATTCTTTTAGTTGAACTATTGAAATAAACCCAGTTAGAAATGTATCTCTGCAGAGCACTGAGGTGTCTGCCAGCAAACCTAGTGTGCACAGCCAGGAATCACTTCGTGCATGACTCACCCAGCACGGCCATGGCCATTTAACACTTCAGGAATAATTTCACACCTTTGGTTTCTATTCTCACACTTCTCAGGGCAGCTCCCCTGGGGCTGGGAACGTGGGGACTCCCCGTGGGAGAGGGCTGGGTCCAACTCACTGTGCCAGTGAATGTGTAACCAATCTTCCCTCAAATATACATCAGTTTGCCTTTCAAACTGAAAGTAAAATAAAATAGTTCATTTTTATTTATTAATTGTCCCAGTACAATGAGGCAAACAAAGAACATGTGTGTGTTCAGGAGTAAAATGATCTCACAATACATATATATGCAATATATATATCCTCATATTCTTCATTCTTGCTATTTATTTTTGTTAGAAATTAGGAAGTGTTCATAGAGCTGGAAATTAAAATTACTCTGCCTTGCTGTTTTATACAGAAAAGACAGATACTAAACTACCATTGTGCCAAATTAATTCCTTGGAGGGTCCACTGAAGAGCTAGGAAGCAACAGTCCCAGGCAAGTGTTTTGTAATGCAGAATTGTTTCTTAATATACAGATGTTTTTCTGTTTACTCATTAATAAAATGAGTAAAAACAGAGGCATGGACACTGCATGTATAACTAGGAAGTGGTGGCAGGCAAACATCACTTGGGCAGCATCCAGCAGTTTTACTTCCCTCCCAGGATGATAATGTGGGTATGTTGGACATATTTATCTTTTATGTGCTCTCTAGCTCAGCCTGTCAGCTACAGCTCATGTTTTTCATCATTATGGCTACAAAAACAATACTCACCATAGGAATGGTTGATGAAAACAAAGTTATTATGCAAAAATATCACTCTTTCCAGTGTTAATTTACACCATTTAAGTACAGCTGGGCCAAGGACAACAAAAATCCAGCAGTTTTAGAATAACTGCAAGAGTTCTCACTTCAACTTGAAAGTACCATTCATTCAGTTCTACAATGTTTTGTTCTCCATCTGGTACCCCTTTTTCTTTCACCTGTTCTATTACAACAGTTTTATGTATTTCTGGTGAGGAAAAGGCAGCTAGGTTCTCACCCTACAATTTTTTTATGGATGGTGTCAGCATTAGCAAATACAGAACCCAGCTGTATTTCCTGGACTAATTAAAAGAGTAGAGTGCTGGTGGGAAGGCTGGCTGAAAAAGAGTGTAAGCCACACTGAGCAGGGCTCACAGCAACTCCATATTTATGAGGTGACAATCTCCCTACTACATCTCTGCTCCCTGCCTCCCTGGTTCTGATTGCCCCTGAAATCAGCACTGGCATCAGGTAATTGTGTAATTTGATTTGCTTTAGCTTTTTGAGAACAGTGTTCTCAAATAGTTCCATGCTAAAATCCCCACAGTTCATGTTACTACTAATACCCATCCTGCACATACACTTAATCTATGTTTATTAGTTGCTTTAAATTAATGGAAGTGCCTAAAACAAGTATGTGAACTAAACAAATCTTTATAGGATATACCCCAGTGCAATGACAAAACAAAAAAGAGACAAAGAAACACAGAAACAACAACAAAAAAAAACCCTGCAATGAATCTGCTCATATATTACTTTATTGATTTATTGACATTGCAGTTTAAAATACTTATAAGATATCATTAGATTCTAAAATGTTACCCTGAACTGTACTAAAAAGTGCAATTCTCTTATTTCATGGAATTGAAGATATAAAATATGTCGGAATGAAAGCACTGTAGTGGCATTACCAAAGTGTTTTTCTTTGGTACCATTCAGATATATTTCATTGTGACAAAACATTGCAATAAAATATACCAAAATAAACTCTTTAGCAATACCATAATGACATATTTTGACATTATTTGGATGGAAAGAGAAACTTTCAAATACAAAAGTAAAAAGAAGTTGTTCTGAAATTCATAAGATACTAAAATCTCCTCTGACAAATCATTTTCATTCATAAAAAACCTGTATTTTTTGCCATAAAATTGTTCTCTTGCCTTTTTTTTTTCCTTGCTTCTTCATATTTTTCGGTTTTTTTCAACAAGCCCTAGGCACTACTCACTTTTTAGGAAAAAAGTAAAGAAAATCCTAACCGTGGGCCCAAAAGTAATGCAGCTTTGTAGTTAATGTGTCTTTCCAAGGAATATAAACAAAATCATACAAATCTCTCTCTTTGTGCTCTTTGTTTTCACATTTGCTCATTTTCTGACCCATATTCTCTGACCCCAAGTTTATTCATAACCAGACAAATGGCAGTGACAGATGTCATCCCACAGACTGCTTTACTTGCACCTTCCCCTCTGTGGCTGTCTCAAATCATTAAATGTGTGTCCAAGTCCATGAACTGAAAAGAATTATAATGAGAAGCAGATATTTCATAGGTCAGATTAGTTCAGTGTAGTCATTCAAAGCTGTAGTAATAGGGGATCTGCCCAAACAGAAGAAAACTAAGCAGGTTCTAAACCTCCCTACACTTGTTATGCCCTTCCCTTTTCCCCTATAAAAGGAAGGATGAAATCCACCAAGGTACTGGAAACAAAACCTGCCATAACTGATGTGTTATTTTAAGCAGAGCTGTGTTGCATCCTGCATTCTGTTCCTCTGGACAGTCTTTATTCACACAAGTTGCAGCACTGAGTAGAATGCAGCTCCTGCAATTTTGGGGGTGGCTTGTGTTGATGGCTTTGCACAGGCTGTGATGCAGAGCTGGAGGAGGGTGCAACCCTCAGCTCCCAACACATCTTTCCGTGCCCACACTGGCCTGGGCACAAGGGAGAGGCTGCTCTGGTGTGAAGTGCTGTGCACAGAGAGTTTGTGTCTGACTGATGTCCATGCTTGGCCACTGAAGTCTGGGAAAACCGTCCTAATGTGCATAAGTGTTTCATTTCAGCTTTGTAACACAAAATAATTTTAATTGAATTATGGTGAAAGAGCAAAAAAGACAATAATATTAATTTTTGAGAAATGAAGTGCATTGGCAATGTTTTTAACATATCAACTCACATTTTTCTTGATTCTAAAGCATTTTGCTCAATAGTTGAAATAATTAAGAAAAGACTTATTGTTTCCTGTCCTCCATGGCAGAATGAGAATCGTTGCTGCAAGGTATCTTTTTTCATTATCAAAATAAGAGCAATGCAAACAAAATTTGTATAAAATGACAGTACTTCAATAATAAGTTTGCCATTTTAAACATAAATTCATCCAGAAGGCAGACATTCTATAAGAGGAAAGTCAATATTTCTCATATGTAGATCTGCCTTAAAACTATCTGTACTTTTCACAGGCCTGGAATAGTGCCTGCATTTTGTAACCAAGTCCTTTAGAGCTGGTGCAGCCCCACAGCACATTGCCCCTTCCCAGCTCTCACAGTGAATTGGAGTGACTGGAGAGCTCACCAGGCTGAAAAGTTCAGGTTCTTCCCTGATTTATTTTGTAAATATCTGTCACAGCTGTAACAGATATATAACAGATAAATATCTGTAACAGCTGTATATAAAAAGTAGGCACATTATTTTTATAATACAGCTCTTAATTCTTACAGTGAATGTTGAGTAGGTGGAGTTAGCTAGACAGGTGTAATCAGTAGGGATGGAAAGGAAGCCAAATGCACCAAAATGCAGCTTTTTAGGTCCTTTGCTATTTTTGGTTGACCTCATTAGAATTTCTGCCTTATTCATTAAGGCTCTGCTTCAGCAAAGCATGTAAGGCCATAGATACAACAAACACTCATCAGAATGAATAAATTATATTGTAGTTAAATACATGCTTTACTGTTTTCCTGAATGGATGTTTTAGCACTTTTTTTTTTCTTTAAAGAAAAAATATCACAGAGGAAATTGCAGTTATGTAATACCTAATTATTTTGCACAACTTAGACAATAAACTTAATTTTATCTAGTGTGCTAAATAACTTGGAGAAGTTCTTAGCCATCTAGTCAACACACCTTAAAATTTGAGGATAATGCTTATTACAGATGCATAAAGCTCGTTACTAATGAATAAACATTCATTTTACATCACTTACTTTAAATTCTTCAGCCATTGTGCCTATTCATGTAAGGAATTTAAAGTATAGCTGATTTAGAATTATCCATTAGAAACAGAAAGGAGAAAAGAGAAGAAGGGGTAAAGATTTTTGTGTACTGAGTTAGTTCAAATACAACTTGAAGGACTTAATTTCCAGTTTAGAATAGCATTTGCACTGGAATAAACTATGACAAGTTTAATACTGTAGTGGATTTCAGAAACAAACTTATAAGGAAGCAATTAAGGTCTTTTCTGGTGAGATTTATTCTGTAGAAGTAATGAAGAGCATAATTACTGGGGACAAATAGGAACATTTTTGCACTTCCTTTGAGGCTCAAACCTTACCCATATCAGACAGCTAGAGTGTGGTATTTCTAACCTGGAAAGAAAAAGGACAGAGAGCTTGACTTCAGCTTCTCACAAGTGAAAAATTAATAGTGATGCTAAGAATGCAGGAATGGCTTTAGTGTCTCAGAACTTGATGCAGCTTTGCAGCACCCTCCAGCAGCATGTCTCCAGCCATCACCAATAATCAATTTCTAGATGGGAGTCTTAAGAAACAGAGCAAACACAGCAGTCTTACTCCTTACACCAGTCCAACAATCTCTGCCTTGTGCACATGCAAAGGTCGAGTTTATATACCGATTTTAATATTTTTAAGAAGTCTTTAACTTCCAGTCTAGTCTCACTTTGCAGCTGTCAGCAGGGGTCTTCACAGCTTCCCATGACAATGAATTCTTCTGTATATCCTCATTAGTTTGTTTGGTCTGCAACTTCACATCAGAGTTCCCATAGTTCTTGAATTATGAAGAGCAACCATCAGTTCCCTCTCTACATTCTCAGTTTCACTTGTGATTTTATAGTTCTGTCAAAAGCTCCCTACAGTCTCTTCTCTGAGCTGAGGAGTTCTCATCTGTTTAATCCTTCCTCTGAGAGTTGCTCTGTAAATTTTTTCATCATTATTGCTCTTCTCTGTACTTCTGTTATGTTCTTGCAGTGGCAGGGAGGCAGATTTCCCAGCAAGACCCAGGACTCATGTGAGTGAAGTGCCATTGCATTTTTCAGTATTGTTCTTTATTTTTTTTGTGATGACTCATAAAGAGACCATTTTTTTCTGTTGACTGCTGTTGACTCCTGAACTAACATTTTCATAAGTCCTCTTACTCAACCTCTGAAATCTCTTTCCTCAGATACAATTGATAGTTTAGAAAACCTCACTCCAAAGGCAAAATTACTTTTTACATGGCTATAATCTATTTTTACTTTTTCCACATTCAGTTGTTAGCCTACGAAGTTTAACCCACCTGGTAGCTCAGTACTGAGAGTTTGTTGGCAGTTGTATTAACAACTTTTTCAGCTCTAAAAGCCCTCTGCACCATCAACAAGCTCTGTTATTTCACTTTTCAGTTTTTCTCCAGATAATTTTGGTATACATGTGGCAATACTGGGCCCAGTGTGAAACTATGAGACTCCTACAGTGGTTTTCCTGTATTGACAAAACTGACTATTTATACCTACCCTTTCTTTCCAATTTTTGAGTATTTATTTGCTCATGAGAGAATCTTGGAGAGAAACAATAATTTGATATCTTTGATGGGATGTTGAAAGATTTTTGAAGCACAAGTATAAAATAGAAAATGATTATTGATTCTCTAAAGGATGAGCAAGACCAAACTTCTTTTTATAAAATTCATATGGATTTTTCTCAGGGATACATTTATCTATGTACTTTCTGACTGTCTTCTACATTATATACTCTAGTAATTTGTCTGATCACTAGTCCCCTAATCCCCATGGAAACCCTTTCCAAATTTTAGTATGCTACACAACATTAGTATAGTGGAGTTTTGACTTTTCTTTGCTACTCAGGCTGTTTAAAGAGAAAGGTGAGAAACCACTTTTAATTGAATGCTATTTTTAGAATGTTCAAGACCCTTTAGAAGTCTGACAACTCATTACTCTGCTGTTAACTTTTCCTGCTTTTATCTTATGAGATGGATGCTCTAAATGGTTTCCCATAAAGATTCCATCATGTTCTCCTCAGATGTCAAATGTGCAAAGAACTGATCTTACTTCACCCAGTTCTGTCGCCAGGAACACTCAAGATACTTCTCAAGAAATAAGTACAATCCTTATTATAGCAAAGGATAAACAAAACTGTGAGGTGAAGGGCTGGCTTTAATAAAGGACTGACATCAGGACCATGTGCATAAATACCTTGTCACCTTTTCAGTGATTTAGCACTAGAAAATTTGATATGAATGTCCTATAACAGTTTAGCATGTCTTGTGCCTGGATTGATGCACAGTCCCTCAATGGAGATGAAAACTGTTTCCTGACTCATTAGCCTATACTGCCCGATATCTGAGCCTACTTTAAAGGGTCTTTTTACAGTAGTTAAAAAACAAAATTTTTTAACTAAAAAAAGAAAAAATACATGAAAATGTCCAAGATAGGAGCAATCCTATTGTTTCAGAAATAGTTACAATCCAAAAATCAGTCTATGCGTAAATGAGATTTAAATCACAAATTCACAGAGTATCCTGAGTTGGAAGGGACCCACAAGGATCACCCAAGAACAGTTCCTGGACAGGACAGCCCAAGAATCACACCCTGTGGCTGAGAGCATTGTTCAAATGCTCTTTGAGCTCTCCCAGGCTGGTGCTGTGAGCACTGCCCTGGGGAGCTGTGCCAGTGCCCAGCCTCTCTGGATGAAGAACCTTTTCCTGATATCCAACCTAAACCTCTCCTGACACAGCTTCCAGGCCATTCCCTCAGTCCTGTCACTGTCACCCCAGAGCACAGATCAGTGCCTGTCCCTTCTCTGCCCCTCACAAGAAGTTGTGACTGCAGTGAGGTGTCCCCTCAGTCTCCTCCAGGCTGAACAAACCCAGTGCCCTCAGCCCCTCCTCACACAGCTTCACCTCCAGACCCCTCTCCATCCTTGCTTCCCTCCTTTGGACACTTTCTAGGAGCTAAATGTCTTTCTCATATTGTGGCACCCAAAACTGCACACAGCACTGGAGGTAAGCCTGCTCACTTCCCAACTCACGTAGTAAATGAACACTTGGATGAGGGCAGTTTCAGGCAATCTTTTGTTATAAATTCCTGGTGTCTATGCCTTGTGCCCCAGCACTGTTCATGTTTGCATACTAACTAATGAACACACCCCTCATTTAAATTAATGCTCCCTTGTCTGGTATAAACAGGCTGCAGCAATTCTGTAGCTGGCAAGCAAGGAAAAGAGGAGAGGCTAAACAGGATTAGCAGAATATCAAAGCACCCTCTTTAATTACCTGCTACAATATGTTCATTTATTTTCCTCTCCAAGCAACTTTTTTTGCCATTCACACCTGATTGATCACATAAGAACAGGGCTGGGAGATAGGAGAACCTATTCATTATCTTAAAGGTTGTTATAGTGGGTGCTCTTATTAATCAGATTTTTAAGAGGAAAGGTATGAGGTTGTCCATTGCCATTCAGAAAACTAATGCTCAAGGGAAGGACCTAGGCAAGAGCCACTCACACCAGCAGGCCAGCTAATCTAATTGATAATAGTCCTTTTAATTTGGAATTGTATATTAATGGGCTGCAGCACTGGATCATCTTCTTACCATTCTCATTATATCAAGTCCTTATTCATTTGGAAGGTTAACAAGTGCATGGTATTAATAACAAAATTAAATGGAAGGATGTAAATTGGAAAGAGATATTTATTATTAAGTGCTTACAGGAAAGAAATAAGAATTTTAGTTCCATTATCATTTAACTAAGGCTGCGTATGAGCACCTGAAGAAGCTACATGAATGCCAGATGATGATTTAGGAGCTGAAATTAAGGATTATTATTTACTTTTAAAGTAGGAAAGTAGAAATATGAATTGTGGTTCTTTTGCCAGCTGCAAAGGAGTCCCTGTGAGTGTTGCTAAATCACCACAGCTCCATAGTGCCTTTTGACCAGTGTCTGGGTTATTGTGAACATCCTGCTTAGACTGTGGCATGGACAGCAGGATGCAAGCAATTTTCAGGGAGGCCAAGTTATTTGTCTCTACAGGCTTAGGCAAGGGAGAGTTTCTAGGACATTTTGCACAGCTAACCTCTCTAGAAGTGCTCAGAGCAGAACTTCAGGCACTTAATAAATTTTACAGCTGAAAATTGAAGAGCTCTTGACCCTCTGCTACCCAAGCATTTCTTGTAGATTGCTGTCATGGACCTTGGTGTATAAATTCTTCCTGTGTTGCACTTCAAGCATGGATCTGTAAGATTTTTTTCTTTGAAGTCACAAGTGATTCTCTACTATAGTCTATGTTTTATGTAACATGTTAATAAAAATGTTAAACAAGCCAGTTTTATTCAATATATAAAGAGTGAATGCTACCAATGCTTTTCTGTGCTGTTTCATAGAAGTGAAATCAGCTATGGGTGTGGTCCACAGTTTCTTCTTTCAGTGTGAGAAAACTTTTCTCCAAGGCAGCCACATTTGTTTATTTATTTATTTATTTGTTATTTGATTCACGCTTCTGGTATGTTGTGTCCAGAGAAGTTTTTGCCACACATTTTCAAACAGATGGGTGTGATTTGGCACAGCTGGGTTTATCCTACCAGTTACACAGCTTGGAATAATCTTGTCTGGGTCAGGGTAAAATGAGTCATAGCTTCCCAAAATCATTTGTCACTGTTGTAAAATTAAAGACAATTGATCCTGATTGGTAGTTTCTGCTAAAAAAAACCTGATTTTTTATTTGAAGGAGCAAGACTGCAGATAAAAACATGAGGGCTCATTTCACAACTGCTTCATTTGAAAAACTTAGGTCTACATTTTTTTATATGGTAATTTTTTCTTTACTCCCACAAAATGAGAAAGTTCTCTACAGTGATGCTGTAGGATATACTGTGTGACTGGTTCAGTGCTAGAGAATAAGTATTGAATAAGTATTGAAATAATTTAATGTTTTTACAGTAAAACCAGGATCTGGGCAAAATATCAGTCTTCATGAACAAAAGAGTACAGTAACACAAATTTGGTGAAGAGAATAAACAAATACCCTCTGAATTTCTAGATTTACACATATATACCTTGAGCAAGACTTTCTTGATTTCTCCCTACTGCTGCTGGGCTCTGTCTGGTGTCAGATTGGCAACTTTGGAGGGACAGGTTACTACCAGAGCCAGCCTGTGCTTAGGACTCACCAGAACAGACAGATATCCATGAGCTAAATTCCAATCCTGCTGTTTCTTCAGAGGGGGAAGCAGGTTCCCAGCTGATACCAAGCAGAAAAAAAGTTTTGGTAATGGCAATATGATTTGTCATCAGTTTTGCTACCAAATTACAAGTGACACCTTCTAGGTCCCTGTCATCTACTCCAAAGAGTTTACCCATGTCTTCTCCATGTTTGACCCTAAGAAAGCACAATGTGACTTTCATGCATATAATTCTGAAATTTTACTCTATAAGTACAATATTGATTTCAAGACAGCTTCTACTTTGCCCTGCACTGCAGAAATCTGAGGAAGAATATCACTGCTCTGCATTGCTCTGTTTTTACACACCAGCAAATTCTTCCTCAGATGATCATGTTTAGCTGCTTTAAAATAGAAACAAACAATGCCACTTAGCATAAGTTGGGTCAGGTAATAAATGAGCTGAGTGCTGAAATGAAGGTTCTTTATTTGATCAAGGAACCTAAGGGATTCCATATTCATGAATCTGTAATTTTTTTTTCCATCTATATCGAGTCAGCAGCTGCACATCAAAAGCTGAATCATGTTTACCAAAGGGAAGGAAAGAATCTCCTGATATGTTGATACAACAAATCCACATCTTTCCTTTGCTGGCCTGATTGAAAGGGACCAGAGTTAAAGCCTTTATCTTAAGGTTTTCTGGTAAATAATACTGGTTTAGATCACTCCACTGTGTGAAGTATTATCAAAACTGTGCAAAAACAAAAGACAAATTCTGTGGTTCTCTGAAAGTAAAGGGATTGGTGTTGTGTCCCATTCCCCTCCCCCAACTAGTGTTTTCCATCCTGGATCCCAGGATCTGCATTCATTCATGACCTCATATTCTATGTGAGGCTTGGGGCACTCTCCAAGGAATCTTGGCAGTGGGACAGGGACCTCCCCCAGCAAACCCCCAGGGCAGCACAGGCCCAGCATTCATTCCCTAATCACTTCTATTCTGGAGCTGTATTTTTAATGCCATTTAAACCTCCAGTTATTTATAATGGCCTTGGCCATGTGGGACCTATTAAAAAAAAAAAAATTCCAGGCCTTCCTTAAACACATGACTTTTTTCCAGAAAATATTACAATAATTTACAGTGGAGAAAAAAGAAATTTGGTGCTCTGAAACCCTCATCAAATCACACACCCTTGCTTTCACACAAATCTCCATTTTCATGCTATACAAGATGTGTAAAAGAAAACTCCCAGAAATTTTCTTATGTAGACACCTCTTGGGGCTGATATGGGCTGTTATTATGATTTATTTGCTATTTGTTGTGCACTGGCAGATGTTTGAGTATTTGCAAACAAGATGGATGATGTTACCATTGTGTGACCTTGCAGCCTACTTAGTAATGAGTTAACACAGGCAAACAGGGACCCCAGAATAATGATGTCCTTGCAGACTTGGGCTACTACTGAGTTATTTGTATTATTGCTTGAAGAGGCATAGATGGTAATTACCCAATTAGTACAAATTAGTAACTCAGCTGAAGTGGAGGTGGTGCTGTAAAATTGTCAAAATTTCTCTCAAAATTACTTCCTGGGGCAAGCTTCCGCCTGAGAAGAAATTAGATTTTTCAGTGTTTTTCTAGCAGTAAGTCAAGAAACAACTGCTAAGCTAACTGACATTGTTAACACAATTATACTGTATTTTAACCTATCTTCATTTTTATCTTTGATTTAGTGGATTTACTTTTTCTGTAGGTTGCAAATACAGCTCATCAGAACACAGCTCAGCATGCTGCTGCTAGAAAGAAAGTAATCACTTCTCCTGCCACAGATCAGTAATGCTTGAGTAGACCAGATTTTAAATTTGTAGGGGTATGAAAGAAGTTCTAGTTGTGGTGGATGGTAGGACAAGATAAAGATGAAATATTTTCACATGCTTTGTTATTAAGTGATCCACTCTTATATTACAGTAGTCTCATGACTGTTTGTAAGGTCTCAGGTATGAGCCTGATGCAAAATATCAAAAAGCTACCCAGCAAATCTAACATGTATAAAAGAATATTAAACAGTTTAAAATAGCTCTTTAAAGTGCTATTAGATACTGAAACCACGGTCACTTTGTTTCAATCCTGTTACTTCTCTTTCAGTATGTTAAAAAAATAGGTAAATTCAGATCTATTCAGTTCTTTCTACAGCAATAGTTACTTGGCAGTACTCACAGAACAATGCAAGGTACAGTTCGACTTTTATTTGCTGTAATGCAGCCACAGGAATTATTGATAGTGCCAGTGATCAAAATGTGACCAATAGATAACAAAACTTCCCACTTTGTTGCACTATATGCTTATTTCTGAAGCAGATTTGTTTTTGTTTTTTTTTAAAGTTGACCATATTTTCTTACATTGTATATAAACTGCAGGGATGGGAACAAAGCCAGTTATGATTTGGTATTTATTTGATTTTTTTTCCTAGACTTGATATAACTGTATATAAAGTCTTCATAACACATTCCTTAAATTGGTTCTTTCTCCAAGAAACTGATCCTTCAGGTTACCATTTTGATGAAAGAACAGTTCATCAGGAGCCAGAGCACCAAGTTCTATGGATGAAGAGCCAAGACTCATCCTGGAAGCTTGAGAATCCTTTGCTTGTTTATGCAATAATTGCCTCAATAAAAAATTCATCTCTCAGCATCCTGTGCAGTCAATATCAAATAGATATTTATAGATTCAGGGATTTTTAGTGGTTTAATCAAATTAAAAAGTGAAAGGTGCTGTTAGATGAAGGCAATGGCATGCATAGTGAATACCTTAATACACATAAAATTGTGCATTTCTAGCTAATCAATTACATGGTGCTTTTGCCTTTTATCTCTGACTGTTAACGAGAGTTTTAAATAGCTTGCTAGGATGCTCCTTGGTCTCTAGAAGGCAGACTGAGTGTCTGCCAGCTCCTTTGCTGTAACATCTTAAGGTCTTTAACTGTCTGAACAGCTGGATGATTGCATATAGCACTGGCATGCAGCCACTCTCCCCTCCAAACCCCAATTAAAGCTGCTGTCACAGAGCTAAGAAAGCACAAGCTGCAGTTTTATTTTATGCAACAATCAATGGCAGTCATTTTTTAAAATGATATAGCACTATAGCTTTGCATATGGCTCAGCAAACACCCTTCTGTTTGCAAGTGGTGAATGATCTGCCAACAAGCCTCCCCAACGTTTTGCCATTTGATATTATTCACCAGGCAGTTCACACAAATACTCTTCAGTCTGTGTGCAGGAATTTCTTGCAGCAACCCATGTTTGAAGTTTCAGCTGCATTTATTGGTTAGAATTTAAAACAGAGGCCACGTGGTTAGTTTTTCTGGTTTTTGGTAGGAAAAGTACAGCTCTTGGAGGGAGAGGCATCTTTGGGGGATGATTCAACCAACCCTGTATTAGTGTAGGATGAATCACCCTCTGCCTATTGACTGCAGAAGGAACCCGAATGATTTACTAATCTAGGCACTTGAATTTCAAACTAAAGGTGGTTTCCATTCTTAATATATTGCTTTTGGCAGACAGTGATATACAACTGTTATGGTAGAGCTGTTAATGGACACACTATTATACAGCAAACCACTGTAGTAAGTCTAAATATCACTGAGCTAATCCAAAATTTGACTAAAAACCCAAAACCAACAATGGTCTTAAGTCCTGTCTCAATCAATAATAACATTCAAACCACATCTAAATACAGTGAACAGTTAATATTTATATATTCTTGTGCTTTACCTTTATTTTTATAAGCTCTTTCTTATCTGTTCTTGACACTGCATGAGTCATATTCTAACCCAAGTTAACAAAGTTTTATTTAGCAGAAAAATTGCTACAGCCTGCAATGCTATTCTTTATATATATATATATATATGATTGTGTAAGTCTCTATGCCCAAATCACTTCCTTCAGTGCCTTGTGTTGGCAAACTTTAATATTAAAGGACCTTCATATTGATAAATCTGAAGTGTCTTTCTTTTGCCTAAGTAATTAAGCTGACATCCTTCAAAGGAATCCTATTCAAATAAATCAGAGATTGGTTGTTAGAGAATATATTCTCCTTTTTGAACAGGTAGAAATGACTACTTATTCATGCAATTTAAAATCCTTCCCACTGCCTTTTGTGGGATCACATACATTCCCTCTACAACACACTGCTTATCAAAGGTCTTAAAAATCTTCAATTTCACTGCCTTCTAGTAGGGCATGAAAAACTGCTGCAGCATATATAACTTCTGTATTGTGCTGGTGTAATGGGCTGTTCTAGCTCAACATAGCCAGGATCAGTGGAAGTTCTGCTCTCTAAAGTCACAGTGTGACATCTCAGCTGATTGTGAGATGACTATCCTGGCCTGAGCAAGAGAGAGTAGTAGCCATTTTGTGGGAATTCCAGTATCCCAGGATAACCTAAAATTACCTCCTTAAATTTCTGAAGGGCACAAGATATTTAAATATATATATATATATTATTAAATAATAAAACCCTTATTTTTTATTATGACTCATTTTATTACTTTTTTATTTCTCACAAAGCATTGGGATAAGCAATAAAACATTTCTGTAAATCAATCCATCTGTTCCTTGTACTTTATGGGCTAAGAATTGGACATTGTTTCTGCTTTGTAATAATTACTAAGTCTGATTCATTGAATTCTGCTTTTTCACACCCTGGAGAGATCTCACTTTGATGGTCTGCTGTACTTGTTCAGGAAAAGTTCCTTTAATGGTTTATAGTGCCAAACTGACCTTTATATTGTGTTTATTTTCCTATCTGTCTGCCATGGTACTAACTCACATCTTTTACACCCTTTATAGGTGTCCATGTCTTTTGAGAAAGATGCAGTTGCTTGCCTTTGATTTTTTTTTTCATTCTTTTATTAAAAACATTCTCTCTGAATAAAGTAATGATTCAGTCTTTCAAGATTAGTTGTAAATCCTTCCTATAACAACACATCTTCCTATAATTAACTCTGTGGCTAAACCTCCCCCCAAAAATATTTAAAAGGAATTTTCCATGCTTTATGTGTGATGAGTGACCAACCCTTGGGAAGTGAAAAGTTTGACCAAGTTTATGTCATCTGTTTCTGAATATTACAAGATACTTAAGTAATGACAGTGATGAGCAGAAAAGGAACATGAAAACTAAACTTTTTCATGGAAACTGACTTCAGTGAAACACCTTTTGCATTCAAAAAACTGTTTGAGTTACCAGTAAGGAAGAGGAAAACTCACATTTTTTATTCCAAGAGGGAGTTTTATCTTTCAAAAAGTCCTGAAATGCTAAACTGGAACGAAAAAAAAATCTAGTGTTAGAAGATTCCTATGGTAACAACAGTAAATAAATATTTTGATAACATTAAAAATTTTAATTTAACTCACTAGACATTTATTTAATTATATAGTTCTATTTTATACCATATTATTAGTATAAATAAAAGTATATGATGACATATAACCAGTAAAGTGTCTAATTTTTTCCATTAGACAGTGACCCTAGCAGATTCAGAGAGATCAATTTCCATGCCAAAATACATTTATTTTGTGTCTGTTTAGCATTCATTCTGCTTCTGTTCAGAACAGCATTTCCCAAACTATTATCTTATTGGATCAAAATGTGCAAGGAAATTCCACAAGAGCAACCTTTAGGATGGATTCCTGCTGCTCATGTTTTCATTCACTCTGAGACCACTATCAGAGAAACAGGAGGGTAATTCAGACCTCCATCACCAGGTAAAAATGAGGAGCTGAGAAAAGGAAAGACAATACAAAAATATTGTAGATGTTCTTTCAAACCTCGGGAGAGGGACACATTTTGGACAAATGTTTCAGGAGTGGGTGTGGGATGCTGAGCTGGAATGCTTTCTGTTAACCATCTCTAATTTCATTTCCTACCTCGCATTGTGATCCAGGAAGTCTGTTCTCCAGCATGAGTCATTTTGTCACATTCCAGATCTGAAATGAATAAAGCTATTAACATTTATAGAATGCTGTAGTTTTGCCATATTTTGCAAATGTCTATTATTTTTTCATCTGTTGTCATAGTCAGGAATAACAGCTGACAATGTAAGTATATATGCCCGTTATCAGTGTAGAGAAAAATAAAATTGACCTTTAGTCATTTCATAATAAGAGCTCGTTCCAGTTTCAGATTTGTTAAAATGTGATTTAATCAGAGCAGAGGCTCAGAAAAAGTACTTTATTATGACTGCTGTGGTGAAGATGAGTTGTCTGTGTTAACAGAGCCATTCCATGAAGGTTTATGAGTGACAGTGACTTTATGGGGTTTTGGCTTCATCTGAACATCAGAATCTTATGTGTTAGTTTGATCCAACTCATGGGAAAGCCTGCTCCAGGAAGGCATTGTGACTGGTGCAAGGAAAATAGGAACTAAGGTGACCTAACCTTTCAGAAGAAGTTATCTTAGAAAGATTCATTCTTAGAAGTGGGAAACTGTGAAAAGTGAAAAGCCAAAAACAAAGTCACTCATTTATGATTAACCTTCCCAAATATATAAATATATAAATATTCAATTAAGTAAATAACAGTAATAATTAACTTTTCACAATATTATCATGATACTATGAATAATATTATAAAGTTTGGTGCTTTGGAGATATCAGCTCAAGCATACTCCTATATCTGTATGACAGCTCCTGCTGTAAGCCTCCTCCTGCTGAACTAATAAAACCTAAAAACACCAAAAAACCCCACAGAAAAATTAGAAGAAAAAATTATTATTGAACAAAATACAGCTAATTGTTTGTATCAACAGTTTTTGGTTATAAAATCTTCATATTTTAGGGTTGGAGGCATTCATATGGCTGCTGGCACAATGATTTAGGTTGGCATATTCATACCTGTCAACTCTTTCTAATTCATTTTTGAATCTGCATAAAGGTAGGGGATTACATCATTATAGCAGTGAATATACCTTAACTAGGTCCAGTGTCTTTATGCCTTCCAGACAAAAAGGATCAGAGACAGTATTTGCACAAATGCACTTCCTAGCCAGTCAGAATACTCCTTTATGACAAGCACTAATTTCAAAGATAGGGCTGACTCAATAAATACATCTTGTTTTAAAAATCCCATCACAAAAAAAGGGAGTAGTTTTATGTGGTCAGATGCTGGTCAGGCCTCTGTTTTTATTGATGTATAAGGAAATTGCCTAAACAATGTGGAACCTGCTTTAAAGGCTAGTTTCCATGCTTTTGGCCATAAGAATGCCTTTTTATCCAGGAGAGTGTCTGTGCCAAGAGAGACTAATATACTTCCAGATGACAAGGGTAAAATGTACCTGATCTACACAAACACTGCACCTTTATCACAAATGGTCACAGCAAGTGTAAGGTAGCAGAGCATCTGGAGTGCCCCATTATAAATTAATGTTTCTTAGGACCTGAAAAAGCTAGAACAAGAAAAAAGGAATGGTTATGGTTTAATGAGTGATTTTGTTTACAGGGTGAAAACATCCTTTATTTTGATATTCTGCTAAGATAGGTATAAAACATTCTATACTTGCCATTTTTTTAGGTATCTGTCTTAGATACTATCATCAATAAATGAATTTTAATGAAATATGGGTAGCTGGATGCTCTGCCTGGAATGGGGTCAAATAACTCAAACAAAGCTGAATTGCAAAGCTACCAGAGGTAGGTGGAGAAGGGGGCATCATGCTTTTGGGGTTGAATAATGCTGAAACCAGCCTGAGTCATCAATCCCAAAATTAAACATCCTCATAGTGAGGTGGAGATCTAATTGACTTGGTAATGTATCCAACAAAGGAGCAAAAAATTGACACTACCAATAACTTAAATATGTCTGCTGAGCTGACACAGCTGATCTGGAGACATCTGACAGTCAATCACTTTGTACTATAAAAGCTCAGCCACACTTTTTAATGGCAGGGTCTTCTAACATTCTCTTTTGTGGAATGATGTGGAAATTCTTGCTTTGAGTCAGGATGCCCCTCAAGGTTACTCCTCAACACTGAGTGAAAAAGACTTGCCCAGTGCCATTGGTATCTGTAAGCAACATCAGTGCCTACTTAATAATTATTTTTTTAGCTTTGATATAATTGTCTTAATATAATTGCTTCAATATTGGTTCATAATGCACTACCAGTAATAGACATTATCTACTGTGTAGTAAAGAGTTTTGATTAAGGTCTGTTTGTCTAATTATTATCATAATAAATCATTTATATTTATATAAATATAGCTGGTTTGTCATCCATAATCGAGGGACAGAGTTGCATGGAAGCTCAATTACACTTTTTTAATCCTTTGGGCTCTAACAGTTGACAAAATCTGGAGCTGAGACTGGATCCAGCTGCACCTAGACTCTCCTCTGAGGAGTTTAGAAAGGAAGGAAATGTTTTCTGCATCTTGTAACACAGTGGGAGGACTTCCTAAACAACTTTGAAGCTCCCATTCTGCCTGTGAGAATATGTTAACTAAATTCCTTCCTACAGCTGGGAGTGGATATTAACTGCACACCTTCCCTCCCTGAACTTTGTGGAGCCAGCTACAATCAGTGGCTTCAGCTGACAGAGGGTAATTGGTGCTGGTGTTCTGCCACTCCATATTGTGCCTGGTAGTCAATCACACTGTCCTGAATGCTGCAAATAAAGCCACAAGTCCCAGCAGCTGCTGTGACAATGAGGGGATGTGCCTGGTCTCGCCCCTATGGATGTCATGCTGAATAATCTCATCATCCAAACTAACAGGGTGGGGTCTTTCCATCACTGCCAGCTTCTCTTAGCTGGTCTATCTGTTCCCAGAAGTGCATCATAACCAGGGGGTTATTAAGATAGATTAATCTCTCACTGTCTTCACATTGCTGCTACCAAACTGTAAGTAGTCCTAACTACTTTATTTCTTAGGCAGTCCTCTGAGGTCTGCTAGACAGAAAACTTCACAAAATGCAAAGCTAATAAGATGGATTGAATCCCTCCTGGGGATTTTTGTGATCTGTCAAAATTCGGTAAATGCAGATGATGGATGATAAATACAAGCCTAAGAAAGGTTTGAAGAAGGAAAAAGTGGTATATTTATTTAGCAAAGATAGAAATGTTAATGAATTTTGTTGCATGGAAGCATTATCTACCATGGGTGGTTAGGGCTCGGGCTAGCACAACTAAAAGTGATAAATGAGACACAGCTACAAAATAATTGTTGGGTTATAAGTGTCCCTAGAATCCTTGTATGGGTTTGACAATTTTAAATCTATCTCAATTTCTTATTAAATAATGTATATACGTGAGAGGGAGAGCACAAACCCACACAAAAGTCTTTGAATAAAAGCTATTCTTGTTATCTCACTGCTTTCCTAGAAGCTGTAACTTAAACTCTACCATGACTGTTCCATTCAGACACAACTCTCCTTGATCAGTCTAAACCTCAAATTTTCTGTACATGTAGGGTACATCTTAGGTACCTTAATAATCTTTTGGTCAAAGTATCAAAGAACTGTTTTCCTTGTAAGACCACAAGTGGATTTTTATTGCTATCACTCCCACATCTACTGCTACCAATCCCCAAGTGGGCTTAACCAAATACTAGATAGAATAGGGGAGTTGTAGAGATGTGGCACGGCTGTGTTACTTGTTTTATGCCAATTAGTGCTGCAGTCATTGAATAGTCATTAGATAGGTCTGCAGATATTGCTAGACTTTTGAAATCTGATTTTTCTTTAAACGACCCATATATGCTATTGGAAGCATCCTAGCTTTTATTAAAAAACAAAACAAAACAAAACAAAACAAAACAAAACAAAAAACCCAAACCAGCAAACAACAACAACAACAAAAAACCTGAATCAATTATCTCCTCTCCTAACACTTCCTGTCATTAATGAGGTAGTGGTATTTTAGCTTTAATGTGGTTTTGAAAAAGAAAGTTGTACTGCATCTTTCAACTCATGAGAGAATCTGGTAATTGATGACAATATTTTTGTCTATTTTAAATATAAAGTTGTGGGTTTTTTTCCAGTGCATCCTGGTCTAGTTTCAAAATAGTGTGCCTTTTGATGTGCTCTCTTAAAAGTGTTTTTAGTACTGCTAGAGCTGGAGAACCCCTCATCCCTGGGGTATTGATCTAGCAGGAAGCTTAATGCCTGCTAATACCACTTGTGAGACTATGGTTTAAAATTTTTATATCTGTTTGACATAACATGCTAGAGCAGGAGAAAGATCCCAGTCAAGCTGCAGGACTGCATGACTGGTAGATATGAGCTGGAGAGCCAAGACAGCCTGGATCTCTTTACAAACGTTATGCTGCTTCCTGGCTTTGAGAACCGATGGGAAATTCAGAGACATGGCATGAGTAGAAAGCTTTCTAAGATTTAAATGTGTGTGTCTTATCCTGCAGAGAGTGAACTCATTTGTAGTAAATGAAAGCCCATTGGCAGAGAAATGACATTACAGTCTGTTTGCTATGGAGTGCCACCTTGGCAAATAAAACCCCTCCACAGGGCAGTCCTCTTCTAAGCCAACCCCATCACAGAATTCAGCCACTTACTCACCCATCTCTCCCAATTACTAATTTTCAAGATTAAGACTTGCATTTTTAGTGACAGCAGTTATGCCTTATATGAAGCTTTTTTTTGCACTGACATCTTTAGCCTCAATCCATTATGTGAATCGAGTCAAATTTATTAATTCTTTGTTATTTAACAGCTGTGCTATGGTTCTCCAGCTCCTTCAAGTGAAGCCACATTCATTTGTCAAAACTGGGACTGAGTAAATTAAAATAGGAAATGCAAATAGTTAACAGCTGAGACCAGAAAAACCTCAGTCTTTCCTGTGCCCTTCTCATGATGTGCACCATAGCCATGTTTTGTTAAGCTAAAAAACTGTATCAACTTCACCTTTCTGTCTCCATGACCTAGAGACAATGGGAGTCAGCATCTTGACATTTCCATATTTAAAATTCTTAGCACATACTGCAAACAAACAGTTTTCCTCCCCGGTTAGCAAACAATGGGACAGAAAATCAGGGACTGAAAGCATTATGACAAACAGAAATAAGAGAAATGTATTTTTAAAAACACTAGGAAAACAGAATGCATTTTCCATACATTTTGTGGTTGAATTTTGATCCAGTTTATCCAATCCTCTAAATAAATACATTGCTTTGGATCATTATCCACTTGGGAGAATGCCATAAAAATGTACCACTAGTTGACTTACAGAAAGGAAAATATTACAAATTATAAATTGAGCACAGCTGGGCAATATCCTAGTGGGAGCAATTATTTTGGCATTATAAAATGCAGGAGATTACAAACCCTGAAATGAAGAAAAGCAATGACCTTTCTTCACCAGAAAAGTCTTGTTCAGTAAGCCTTGCTGAGAGATGGGTGGTAACACAGATTGATATATCATGTTGCAAACACCATAATTAATGTGAATGACACTTTAGACTTCAGGGAATCAGGTAGTGTTAAAGGTGTTTTGTCCTGTAGAAGATGGTAACTGAGATTGGGGCTCTGAATGAATACTTTGCTCCAGGCATCACCTTTATAAGTACAATTTCCTCATCATACAGACTCTCACACACCTCTTTTATGCTTTTAATCTCAGCCATCTGAGACTAGTCATGGTGCCAAGGGGGATATATCCTGTGAGCTCAGAATCTTATAATCTGATATATTCCAATATGCATTCAAACTGTTTCCTATCTTTTAACCAAAAAAAAAAAAAAAAAGAAAAAGAAAGAAAAGAAAAGAAAAAATCTATTGTGAATGTTTTTTGTCCTTTATTTTCTTGATTTTGTAAATTACTAAGGAGGATGAAAAATAGTGTAATAAGTACTGCTTATGATGATTTAATGTTGCTATTCTAGTTATACTAGTGTTACTAAAAACCCACCATATCAAAAGCCAAGCATGACTGCATACAGCACTGTCATTTCCTTTCTGTACTGTGTGCTTCCATTGATTAATAAAGTATCTCAGATTGCCTCCATAGATGTATTCCAACAAAATGCAGTAGAGATGTGAGTACTTAGGCCCTTTGTGCTGCTTCTCATTTTTTTCAATAATCTTTACTGTGACACAGCTTGGATAAGAATTAGTTCACTTCTAAGTGTATTACAGTAAAATGAACATAGATTTATGGAAATGCTCATGAAAATTCTAGTTAAATACTGGAGACAAAAGCCTTAATGAAGAGAAAATATTACTCTATGGTTCACAGATATGGAAAAATCCCAAATATCTTGAATCTTAAGCAATATTTGATACACAACATGCAATCCTCCTAAGACCGACAGATAATGAATTTGGAGCCTGGGTAATAGTTCAGTATATCTGCTTTTTGTCATTGCTTGGAAGGCTAAATGCCAAAATACAGTATGTCTGAATGCTCTTTGGATAGCAATCCTTATCAAATATCACATGTTTGGACACAGGAAATTATTTCTGGGCTAGAAATGCACTGTAAACCAGACATAGATAAAATACTTCTGCATCCTCACAGGTGCTTGAAGAGTTAGTTATGATGGGATGACACTGCTTAGGTGGGGAGTGTGTGTACATGTGTGTAATAATCCAATGAAATTAGCAAGCAATCAAGTGGAAGATTTGGTTTATACCCCTTTTTCACACCAAGTTGTTTTGAAGCAAGTGTTCCCATAGCTCAGGAAGGGGTACCAAACATCACCTCTTAGGTAGGTGCTAGCTGGCAGTGTTCTTCAAACCCCATGGTCTGCAGAGTAATGGACTGAGATGAAACATGGAGTATGCAGTAATATAGAGTGTGTGGCTGGAACTGCTGTAAGATTTTGATATTTTACAATTCAAATTCAGTGAGACTGTATGCGACCTTTCTGAGAGTTTTTTGAAAGCTGCTGCCACTAAAGTAGATGTTTTAGCAGACATTTTTGGCTATTGTGTGCCTTTAATTCTCACTCTCATTTCCAACCTTTTCTTGTCATGTCCTACTTAGAGCCAGCTCCCAGGCAGTAGATTGAAGCTGCCAGTAGAAACTGCAAGCAAAGCACTAGGGACAAAAGGGATTTCCTGCATTTCATTCTCAAATAACTAGTAAACATGAATATAAGAAATAAAGGACAAAGAAATCACTCAATTCTTTAACCCAGGGCAGGGTATTTGATGCTGAAGGGTGGGAAATCCATTACATAATGTGTCTAGACACTTTCAGCCCGTGAGTTTCTCTGAGCAGGATAGACTTGCAGAAGCTTGCACATTTTGGGTCCTACTTCTTTGCCTTGTGTCCCATTAAACCTGTCATAAAAGTGTGTCATGGTTTAATATCACAATGAACTTCTCTTGCTGGGAGCCTGGCTAGCAACAAGGGGGTTTTTGCTATAGCACTTCCTAAAACATGCAACTCGAATTTACATACAACAACTGAGAGGTATTTCCATTTCCTTCACCCCTGGTAGCTTTGGATCAGGCTGTCACAATTAATTGCTAAGCAGCAAGAACAGT